>CAKKXW010000001.1:15428379-15724716 GCA_920937365.1 Sphaerophoria rueppellii
CGCCCAATTTACTATCACTCTCAGAAGCTCAACACGGCCCAGCGCAACTACAGTGTGACCGAGCGTGAGTGTCTTGCTGCTGTCATTGGAGTCCAGAAGTTCCGTGCTTATGTCGAGGGACATCCCTTCAGGATAGTGACCGATCATGCGAGTTTGAAGTGGCTGATGGGACAGAAAGATTTAAGTGGACGGTTAGCGCGATGGAGCTTAAAGCTGCAGGGATTCGATTTCAGCATCGAGCATCGCAAGGGTACCCAAAACGTTGTACCTGATGCCCTCTCGCGGGTGCATGAGGTAGACGCTCTGGGTTGCGATGTCTCGGAGCTGGAAGATCCCCACGATGTTCTGCATATCGACCTTGAGGATCCAAGTTTTAAATCTTCGGAATACCTCAAGCTCATAAAAGACATCGAAGAACAAAAAGAAAAGCTACCTGACCTTCAAGTCTCGGAAAATTTCGTGTATAAGAAGGTCAGACATTGCACAGGGAATCCTGTAGAGGACGACCTAATTTGGAAGCTTTGGGTTCCTGAACCTCTAACCGATCGCTTGATTTCCCTGGCTCATCGACCACCGAGGGCTTCGCATGGTGGGATCGCGAAAACCCTTTACCGGCTGCAGCAACGGTTCTTCTGGCCTAACATGGCAGCGCAAGTCAAGGTCTTCCTGGAGAAGTGCGACATCTGCAAGGCCTCGAAAGCTCCGAACGCCACCCTTAGGCCACCTATGGGTAAAGCGTTCGTTGCCGAGAGACCCTTCCAGATGTTGTACATCGACTTCTTGGGACCCTACCCACGCTCGCGAGACGGGAACACGCACATTGTGGTGGTACTGGACCAACTGACGAAGTTCGTGCTGATAAAGGCAATTCGTAGGGCGACAACGGACGTAGTGCTGAAGTTTCTCTACGAGCAGGTCTTCTGCATGTTTGGCGTCCCAGAAACCTTGCTCTCGGACAACGGGAAGCAGTTCGTCAGCAGGGAGTTCGAGAAGTCTATGACTACCTATGGGATAACCCACGTGCGGACCGCTGTTTACTCGCCACAGGCAAATGCTAGTGAGCGAGTAAACCGGTCTATCCTCGCCGCCATCAGAGGATATATCGACAGCGACCAGAGGAACTGGGACAGCCAACTACCAGCCATCGCCAGCGCCCTTCGCACTACGGTCCACTCAGCCATCAATATGTCACCCTACGAAGCGCTCTTCGGTCAAGGTTGCCTGGAGCACGGTTCGGATTACCGGGTCTTGAGGAGGTTGAATGCACTCAACAACACGGGAATAGTTCCAAAGCAAGCGAGGATGAACATTCTTCACTCCCATCTTCAAACCTCCTTGGCGAATGCTCACGTTAGATACGAAAATGCCTACAATTTAAGAAGTAAAAACGTGAGGTTCGCTAAGGGAGACATCGTGTACCGGAGGAACTTTGTGCTCAGTGATGCGTCGAAGAAATTCTGCGCAAAACTGAGCCCAAAGTTCCTCAAGATGAGGGTTCGTCGACCGGTAGGCAACAACTTATACGAACTCGAAGACCTAGAAGGAAAGAAGGCAGGGGTTTACCATGCGAAGGATTTAAGGAAATAGCGTCAACGCCCGACTAGCACCAGCCTGTGCATGAGACAAATCCAGAAATATTCCCGTCCCTTCTTCCTTCAACTCGCGTGGACCTCATTGAAAGAAGAAGTTTTGTGGGGAACTGACTGCACACATAGCACATAATAAAATAAAAATAATACTAACCACCAAACACAATACTCACCTTATAACACTTACCGCCAATAATATTTTACCCTATAATAATACTTACCTTTAAATAATATTTTTTAAAATAATACTTACCACTAATAATAATTTAACCTATAATAATACTTACCACATCATAATAACAAATATAATAAATAAAAAAAATAAATCTAAATGTACTAAATCTACAGATCCGCACTGTAATATTAAATCGACACAAATTCTTGCCACTATAACAACAACAAATAACCCACAGCCTCATCATAAAGAAAAAACAAAATAGAACACCGCTTCTTGCTAGGGCATTTCGTGTGCAAGAAAGTACCGCTGCCCACGAAAGTTAAGCAAAGCAGAGGTATGTGCTTATGCATAAGCTAGTGCAATGACCACACAATTTGCACTTGCTACCGAAATATGATGGCATGATTTTCAAGGCCAAGGTATACAAGTAGTATTCTAATTGCTGAAATAGCGGGCCGGCAAATGGCATGATTAAGCCTAACTGTGACGATTTTGAACATTTTTTTTTCGAAGAGAAGTGCAAGTTGTGTGGTCATTGCATTGGACAGTTGGTTAGCAACACACTTAGCGGGCGGTCGGAAAACAAAAAGGAAAAGTTAAAAGTTAAAAATCAAAGCCGAAAATTGAAACAGATAACGAAAAAAAAAAAACAATTGCTGTGCGGGGGAAAATTTTATCCGAAAATTAAAGAAAGGAAAAGACCTAAAACTAAATGTGAAAAGTGAAATACTTTTTTTTAACTAAAGTGAAAACCAGTAGAACGTAATCAAAAACTTGAAAAGGAAATAACGAATATAAAAACAAAAAAAATTACACCAAATCTAAAACTAAAAAACAAGTGCTGTGTGCAAAACTTACCTGCCCCTGCCCGAAACCTATCGCCGCTTTCAGAAAAATCATAAAAGTAAAACCCCAAATACTTACCTTAAATAAATACCTAAAAAAAAAAAAAAAGGAAATATACCGGATACTTACCCCTAAATAAATACCTGAAAAACAAATATACTAAATACTTACCCCTGACTTAACACCTAAAACTTGAAAAAAAAAAAAGGAAACAAATCCAAATACTTACCCATAAATTAATTACTGAAACAAAAGAAAGAAAAAGGAAGACCTCCACTTACCAGCTATACTTACCAAACTTGGATACTTACCTGAGGATCTCATCACCTTGAAATACTTACTATTTTTTTATTCTTTTTCGTTAAAGTTCGATAATTACTTTTATAATATTAATTGTTTATTTACATATTTTTTTTATCTGTGTATAAAGTAAATGTATAAGATAAATTCTTCATAATCAGTGGTGGAATTTGGTTATGGTGATTGAAAAAAAAAAATAAAAACGAAATATTACAAAATATCTTAGTTACATCAACAGTGGAGTAATTGAAAAAAAAAACAAGAAAAAAAAAAATTATATTAAAGAAAATCAAAAGAAAACATATATATATAAATATAATTAATATTTCGAGATTCTACCAGCGTTTAGCGTGTTTAGCGATCCAGCGAGGTGCACCCCGGCGGATAGTAACATAGTAACCAGGTACGTGATATTATAGTATCTTTCGTATTCATATATATATATATATATAGTTTTTTTTCTTTTTTTACCTCTTACCTTCAATACCTTCACAAAACAAAAAAAAAAAAAAAATATATATATACAATTTATAAAAGTTTCAAGATATAACACCAAAAAAAATTAAATATAAACAAAATAATAAAAATTAACTATAACCACCTTTATCCCCGCGTTGCGACCGTTTTTTATTGCAAGAGTAAATCCTACAAACAAACTACGAACCCCAACCAACCATTAGGCCTCTAATCCCCCGAACATGACACACCAACTTCCATCCCAACACAAAAACAAAACAACACAAAAAAGACTAAAATAAACAAAACAAAATCATCCTACCCCTGCAACAACATCAACTAACCCAAACAACCCCCACACTAAAACACAACCCACCCCCTTCACCCTCCCCCCCACCCACACACTAAACCAATGAAAACACCCCCCCCCCGCAGCACACCAATTACCACACCCCCTACAACATTGCCCGAAACAGACCCCTGGTCGCGTGTCCGTCTCACCGCAAAAAAATATCCCAACATGAAAACTGACTCCCCCCATCCTAGGCCCCACCCACCCATACACGACGTCTCCGCTGTCAGCAGCGAAACGTGTGCGAAACTGTGTCCATTTATTAACTGTACAACTGTCCACACCCCCCCCACACAAAGGCGTAGAGATGACGTCCCAGGGTGGAGTCTGGCCGACCCCAGGGAGGTCCCCAGCCAGCACCGCGGGGTCCCACCCCCCCGAGGTCCCACTACCCAGACTTGCGTACCCCCCACCCCATACCTCCACAACTACGCCAACCGTAGCCCCAAATAAATTATAGCACAACCCGAAAAGTGATTCCAGCCCAACTACGCCAACCCCACATACCGCGGCGTGGCAACTCCACCCACTGCCTTACAACCCCATCCTACGAGCAACCATGCCTGTGATCGCCAGCCACACGGGGGTCGGAGGCCCTGGACACCAACAACCGGGCCCTACTAACCTCCTGCAGCCCGGAACCAGCCTCAACCGCCAGTAGGTAATGCGGATTGTAAGGGTTGTTATCGAGGAGTAGAGGGGCGAACGTGCCAAATATTGATTAACAGTCTTGAGGGCCCAAGTCCACAACGGACAGTAGCGCCCGCCAACATGACCGACGTTCCGATTATATCCGACCACTCTACAACATGTTACCACACGCCGGCGGAAACAACATCAAGGGACCATGCGTCCCAAACGCCCTTCCCACCATAAACCGCTACTCACTATCCCGCCGACCTATGCCGATCAGGTGCCCACCCCCTACCATTGGAGCCACATCGGGTCGGTCAATGGTACACTAACATAATGAGTGCTAGAAACCCAGCTGGACGAAGGCCTCTAACTACTAATGTAAGAAAACGAAAAGCAGCAAGGAACTAATAATGAAGATTGATGCGATCCTTAAAAGATAATATATCTAAGGATATATTAAATGAGGAAAAACGATCAACGAATACCGAAAGTGGATAGATAAGACGCCCAGTTGGGTATATCCCTTGATTGGCTGGTTCATCCCTTCAATCAATGTGGATATACTTGACAGAGGGTGAGCGGTGCCCCTCATCCGCCAGTTGGATAAAAGCTGCAAAACTCAAAAGATCACTAAAGTGAAACAATGTCTGTATAACGAATGGTTATACAGAACCAAAATGTGACACCAACCCCTCACCCAGGGGCAATTGGGTACCGAGGGTAGTGAGGATTTGCCACCTCACTAGTTGGATGGACGTTCGCGGGGGTTGTGGTTGTCTGAGTTTGGCCTCAGCTGCTGTTCGCAAATCGCGGTTACGGCTCTTCTTTCGGTGACTGAAACTTGAGTGCAGTTTCCGTGACCAGATAACGGCTCTTCTTTCGGTAAACGAGGGTTGAGTGCAGTTCCGTGTTTTGCCTGAATAGTAGTCTAGAATCAAACAAGATGAATAAGGGCTGGCACTATTCAATTGGTACTGGTGTGAATCCGGATGCAGGGTACCCGCTTCTTTCTTTTGAAAGTTGAGGTGTGCTTTTGTAGCTGGTGGATCATCAGGGTGAATGTCAACACTTAAAAACGACACCTGTGTAAGTGGTCACACGTCAGATAAGGCTTAATTGCTTGGTGCTGACGTTAATCAATTCAATTCAATTCAACTCGTTGAATAATACTTGAAATTTCATTTGAATCAAAATGATATTTGAAAAGCTCACTAATTAATCCTTGAATTATAACTCACTTAAGTTTATATATTCATCATCAAAACGTTCGTATGAAATTGTCATAAAACTGAAACAAAGAGCCATAATTCATAAATAAAATATCAACATAAAAAAAAAGAACTGTGAGTATGGACTTTAAAAACTTAACCTTTACAAGTGCCATGCCTGAGTATCAATGGATAGAAGAAATTGTATTTGATGTAGTTAAGGAATTACCAGCAAACATGTTCGACGAGTTAATACCTTGGTTTTTCACTATATCTCAAACTCCCGTAATACATTATTATGATATTAACGATGCCTGCGTAGTTGCAGTCGAAGTTAAAGACCAGAGACGGATTCCAAACGATCCCATATTTCCGATTGATTCAAGTATTAGTGGAATCAACTTCAGGCAATTCTTAAACACAAAGCCACTAAGAATAATGATTTTGGGAGACACACAGCCACTATTTTATGAACTCAGTAAATTATTGGCCACAGAATATGATACAAATCTTATCACGCCAGAATATCTGATAAATCAGGAAATTGATCAGAGAACAGAAATCGGAATTGCTTTTGAAAATATCATTAACAGTGGAAAGGGAATACCCGCTTGGGTGATATTGAATTTGCTTAAAAAGGAGTTGCCAAAGGAAAAATATTCGATAACAGGATTCATTTTAACTGGTTTTCCATTTATTTCAAATATGAACACAAATAAACCCAAAAATTCAGAAAATATGCAATTCTTCAACAAAGAATATACATACCCAGAAGGCAGTGAAAAAGAAGTTATCACATATTGTGCTCAGATGCAAATGGACTTCATTAATCGCCTTGTTTGTACCCGGGAGTATATAATCTATCTTGATACCCACAAGTATACTGAAAAATTCCGTGAATCAATTAACGTTCTTCAAAAGTTTGTACTTTTCTATTTACGCGAAAATGTTATTCGCGTTGACTGCAGAATCGGACTTGATGCTCTATTTGAGTCGGTAAAAAATGGCTTCAAATACATCAACTACAAAATCAATTATAGATGTGTTGCCATCAATGAATCGCAGAAGGAAACATTGTCCTTGGATGATCTCTGTGCCTCTGAAACAATTTTGCCAAACTACAAGTGGTTTGTATCAAAATTTAGCAAAATCTGTCCAGTTAATTTATTTCACGGAAGATTGAGATTTTGTAATAGTAAATTTCCAGTTCGCTTCCTAAAATACATATTTATGTGTTACTCTGAAGAAGATCGAAAGCAATTCATACAGAACCCTTCAAAATACATGGTGATCATTCCCAAATGTCGTATTGCAGTGATTGGTCCTCACAAATCGGGCAAGACCACTCTATCTCGTGTTCTTGCAAAATTTTTCCAAGCTGAAGTCTACAACGAACATATACACAAATCAGAAGACAAGCACAGACACTATAATCCCATCAAAGAACTCAACATTTTACAGAAAAAACACGAAGAAGAAAATGAAATTTTTAGAAATAGCAAAATCCTCGAGTGGAATGAATGTGTTATGAACGAACTTAACGATATTTTTTCGACCGCCTTACAAGGAGAAAACAAAGCGCCACCGAAAATTGATTGGTTCACTCCAAAAATTGCTGCCGATTGTTTTCCAAGCCTTAATTTAATCAAGCCGCATATGAGTGTAACCAGAGAACTTCTGCAAGAGGAGATGGTTTTTCATGGAAGTCTTAACCTTGCTCCAGAAAAGTTTTTAAGTTGGCTGGAATCGAAACCGGAATCGAATAAACACAAGTACAAACAGTATGTCCTTGATTCACCTCCCATAAAATTGAGTTTTTGGAATGAATTGCTGGATAAAGATGAGCTGCCAGATTGCGTTTTGTTCTTAAGCATTTCGTCCATCAAGAAATTGTTTGACATTTACTCTGGCAAACACGAAGAGCTTTGTGTTAATGACAAAAATATCATTGAAAGAATCATTTCGCAAACTTCTCACCTTGATGACATGGACATATGGAGTATGAATATTCCTGTTGATCATTCGAAAGCTCGAATTTCTCACAAATATAATCCAGTTGACAGTAAATCATTTATAAAAGGAAGATATGAAAGAGCAATGAAGTTTGTGGAAAAATATGAAGAACTAAAGGAATTCCTTCGTTCAAACAACGTCCCATGCATCGATATTGATATCTCCAAGCACAAATGGTCGAAATCAATAGAAAAAGGCCTTTTTAATTACATTACGTTGAACTATATCAAAGCATATAGCGAAGGTTACGAGAATGAAACCGTGTGTGAAGACGAAATGGAAAAACCTTCGGGTTCTTCAACGTCGCTTCTTAATTGCGAAGAGCAAAACGATGACATTTTTTCTTGGAAGTCCTCCGACAACGATTTTGATTATGGAAACTGCCTGGATTGGTGTCCAGTTTCCTTAGTAAATGAGCGAATTCTTAAGAAAGGCAATGCACTGTTCAGTGCTACTTTTAGAAATAAATTGTATGCAATGCATACAAGTGCTGCCTTGCATGCATTCATGTCGAAACCACGATTCTATACTTCACGCCCATTTACTGTGCCACCACCTAGGATATTCGTTATCGGACCGATCTTTAGAAATAAAATAAATTTTGCAGAATCGTTAGCTGCCGGTTTGAACGTTGAATGTGTTTGTTATAAGCATTCGCCATTTTCAGTGCCTTTTAAGAATTATGTTGACGATAATTTAACAATTGAGTTGCTTGAACAATTGTATGCAAAGGAAAACGACGATTTTCTTATGAAACTATCAATTTATTATGATAAAGGTGTTGTAATGACCGGATACCCTTTTCTGGTGAAACAGTTCAAGAATATGATTGCAAGAAATATTTATCCTGAATGCGTCTTAGTTTCCCATAATGAAAATGAATCATATCAAGCATATTTTCGTCTATACACAAAATATCAATTGGCAGAACCTTACACTGTGTAAGTTATTTTTATTAATTTTTTTAACTAAGAAAGAAGGTTTTATAAATAACTATGAATATCAAAATAATTTTTGTTTGAAAGTTTTATTATTGAGAGCAAGGTATTTGAAGTTAATTAGATGTTTATTAAAAATTGTTTACTTCCTCACTACATAATGAAACAAGTAATAAAACTTAAAGTAAACAAATAGTTACATCAACCTGATTAACTTCAAAACTTTCCCTTTTTGTTGAAAGTAACATTAACATTTTGGCATAAGATCTTGGTTATCTTTGATAAATAAATAGAGTGGCGCGACAGCTCTTTAAGAGCCAAGGCCTAAGTGGCTTAATCTCATCAACAATTCTCTAGAAGCGTGTGAAGAATTGAGGGGACCTGCAATTGAACGACGATTCCGAACGGCGAAGTTGAGAAGCACTTTTTCATGACAGATTATACTCTTGGAAGTTTTGTCAGTTCTTCGCAAGAGGCAGTGTCCGTGAAAGATGAAATAAAAACTATGGGCACGAGTAGGACTCGAACCTCCGACGTTCTGCTTAGCAGCAAACGCACCTAACCACTAAGCTACGGACACTACATCTTTGATTAATATAATACGTTCTCTTCCACTCTTTCTTGAATCTACTTTTTAATGCTTCTTGGAAATTTTGAGGGTTCCTAAAGTGCTTACAAATCTTCTGCTATTAATGCAAAATAATTATGTCTTGTTGGCTTTTTTAACAGGGAATTATTTCTAAAACGTTCTTTCATTTTTAATATTCTTCTACTTCGTTGAATTCACCACGGGTGTTGTATCCTTCATTGTCTGGTTCTGTGTTTAACGGTTCTCCTAGAATATTTCATCATGCTTTCATGCTTTGCCCAAAATCATTGTCCTGATGACCCCATCTTTCATGTAAAGTTGTATTTTTTATAGCAGCAATTATAATACATGAAACTTCAGCGGGTTTAATTGAACACATATCGTTCTATATTCGCATATGATGGCCACATAATTTAACTTGATCATTAATATTTTGAAAACATTTGGGTGAAAGTAACTTAAAAAGCTACGATAGTTTCGATAGTGCGCTGCTTATACAGAAAAATAATTTGTTTGAATATTAGGTGCATAACAGGGCCGTTTAGGTTAAATCAATTACTTGGTTATTCACCTTGGACTTCATTTGAATGCTCCCTTTAACGATTGCTTTTAACGTTCATTTTCCAAATGCTTGGATACTGCAAGGACTTTCAAACTTCTCGAAATAAAAAAGGGCTGTGGAATTTTCTCTATTTTGCGCTGCCAAATTATCAATAAACCATTATAGTTTTGGATTCATTCAGAAGACTGTATTTTATTGCAAATTGAAAATATTGAACAATTGTTTTGGATTTTGCTTGTCGATCTTTAATTTGGACGTCCAACTGATAACCACTTCCAGCAATCCTTAAGCCAATGTTCTTTTTTGCAATAGTATCACGACTGTGTCATCTTTTATTGAAAATTTGTATTGTTCTTTCTTATTAACTTTTGCTGTGAATGCCTTTAGAAACATTTATTGGTGATTGGTGATTTATTGAAAATTCCACTCGAACATGCTTAGTTGTGGTGTCAACTCATCAAATATTTTTCTTTTTTCTATTATCAATAACATCCAACTTGATTGAATTACAAAATTTATTTTATTTCATTATTTATTGACTTTTAAAAGAATACACAAATTATGGAATTAAGAATTCTAAGGATAGCCGACCAAACCAAAATAAACTAAGCAACGACCAGCCAGCACAATAGCTCGGACAAGAATGAGAATGAATATAATAATAATAGGCAGGGGCACAGATTAGTTTAAAAGGGAGATGGGAAACTGAGCTGTCAAAATGGCAATGCCTACAAGCTGCGGTCAACGTTTACTGCAAGGGTATGCGTGTTATTACCAATACTATCTCAGTAAAGTGAGGCACCCCATCTGGGGAAAAAATTAACCGGTAAATTTGAAAATTTGTAGTTTTAACGTACGAAAGGTGAGTAAAAGTGAACAGAAGAGGGATATGTTCACAAAGATAGCAAAAAAGTAAAATTGCGTAAAAGCAGTAAATGACATCAAATGTATTTAGCAGTTGAATTTCCGACACCAAAATTGAATATAAATGAAAATAAAGAAAAAGCTTCAGTCCAATAAAGGGCCGGTAATAGGTATTAGACATCTGCAACGAGTGGCTTGAAACTACTTCCAAGCCGTTCTATATTTTTTCAAATACACTATTCGCTGTACTCACTGCTTGAAAAACAAATCAAATGAATCACAAACTGAAACCAAAACATTAGAATAGTGTATCTACTCGAAACGAATACACCACTTGATTTTTTTCTCAAATGCATCGAATACAGCGAGTTTATATTGAAAACACCGAATACACCGAATCATATTCAAATAACACCAAGCTAATTGAAAACTTTCAACTGCTCAAGAATGCAAGGGTGAATAAAAAACTGTTCTTTATCACCAACTAAGGATTGAAATAGCTGTTGAGGTTAAAAAAAAGAACACTCGAGTCGAGATGCCTTAACTTTTAAACGATCAAAGTCAAGATCAATAAAGGAAGTAGAAATCTCAGGCTAGATTATGGGCATGAAAATTGGAAATATTTATAAACTGCTTATTTTACGTGAAATATAAACATAAATATAAATATATGCATAATGTAAAATAATTATGTTTAGCACATTTATTTTTCCAATTGATTTACTTAGTCAAAACTATGTGTACCTATAGCTGAGACACCAAACAGTGTATTTGATTTGAAACATACTCGGTGTATTCGCTGTATTCGGTGCTTTTTTAACTGTTAGGCTTGTTCTGTTCTATTTGATTCAAGCATTCAAGCTTTGGAGAGAAACCAAGCAGTGTATTCGTTCTATTATAAAGGGATCGAATGGTGTGCAGTGCTTGTTTTTAAGAATAGTGTATTCATTTTTAGTGTACACTACTTTCTATGCATGCAACAAACAGAATACACTGCAGTACTGTGCTTGGTCAGTGACAGCAAATGAATGTATTCATGCAGACCTCTAATAGGTATTAGAAAAATGTATCATTAAATATGGGAATAGTGGAAAAATATTACCTACATATTTTTTTGTCATCAGAAGTATGTATATCTGGTGTGTTGGAAGAAAAATAAATAAATGAAAGCAAGGCTGTGAAAGTGACAGTTCTTCAATCCGTCGATTCAACAAAGAGGAATAATTTTGGCAGTTTAACTTGAATTTAGAACTTAAAACTTAGAATTATAGAACGTTTAGCATAATACTACGTTTTTCTACCCTATATTTAAGAAATGTCGAGATATGTTCTTAATCTACTTCGCTTAATCTCGTCAGTTGAAACAGCATATTCTAACACTTAGGCCCATTTGCTCAATCGGAACTTAAATTTATGTTGTACTTAAAGTTCTCCTTTTGTATGGAGATTTTACGTCGAACTTAAGAATTCCGGAACGTCCCATATAAATATGAAAACTTTAAGTATAACATAAATTTATGTTCCAATTGAGCAATTACATTCCTAAATTATTTGAAAGTATAGTTTATGATTTCATGTTCTTTCACTCCAGACAAATTTTCTCTCCGAGTCAGCATGGGTTTCTTAAGGGAAGATCTACCACTACCAATCTAGTTGACTTTATATCTTTTTCTCTCTTTGCTCTGGAAGATGGATATGAAATTGACTCCATCGCCACAGACTTCAGTAAAGCTTTTGACAAGATATCGCATAATTTAATCCTTTTTAAACTTGACAAACTAAAATGTCCACGTATTTTCATATCCTGGATACAGTCATACCTCTCGAATCGACAATACAACGTTCTCTTCAGAGGAATCGCGTATCTAATCCAATTATTGCATCTTCTGGTGTCCCTCAAGGTAGCCAACTCGGCCCAATTATATTTGTCTTGGCAACAAATGACGTAGATCAAATCTTCTCAGACTCCAAACTCCTTGTGTATGCAGACGACATGAAAATCTACAAGAAAAATATCTTCCCTAATGACGCTCGACTACTTCAGAACGACCTAAACAAATTCTATATATGGTGCAAAGCAAATCTCTTAGAGCTCAATATTAAGAAATGTCAAGCCATTACTTTCTCTAGAAGGCGACCTCCATTGCCCCAAAGATCTTACTTTCTTGACTCTCAAGCAATCAATGTAGTTTGTTTCTATTAATGATTTAGGACTGCTCTGCGACACTCAACTTAACTTCACTTCTCATATCAATAAGGCTAATTCCACTTAAGGTTTTATCAAGCGATGGTCTAAGGAATTTGATGATCCATATGTTATCAAATCTCTGTATATGACTTTTGATCGGCCTCTCCTTGAATACTCGTCCCAGGTTTGGTGTCCTCATTACGAAGTACACATTAAGCGTATTGAAGCCGTAGAGCGCCGATTTATTTTATTTGCATTACGTGGCTTAGAATGGGATGATCCTTTCGACCTCCCTCCTTATGAAGAACGACTAAAATTATTGGGCTTGCAGCCATTATACATACGAAGGGATAACGCTGATGTTATTTTCATTTATCAGCTTATATCTGGCTCTTTTGACTGCCCAGACCTGCTGTCAAGGATTCCTGTATTCATGAATTCACGAAGACTCAGATCTATCCCTCTATTTCGAACCCCATTCCACAGAACTGACTATGGTCGAAACGAACCATTAACTAGAATAATGACTAAAGCTAATAACTCACCCTTCTTTGACCTTAATATATCCAAAACTACCCTGAAGAATCTCCTAGTTACCTCCTTTCCCCGACTCTCTCCGTCATTATCCTGATTTCATATTTTATATCTTATTCCTGTTTTTTTATTCTTTTTTTTTATTACCACAATTGCTATTACAATTAATTATATGTTATTATTGTTAAATTATTTTTAGTTTTTAAGATCGTGCCTTGTTTTAAGTCCTTAATAAAATTCAAATTCAAAAATTACTGAACTTGTGATCGTGGATTTCGAATAAATATTTGCTTTGCACCATCAACTAACGGTATTGGCTGCACCCTCTCTCATCTTCCCGAATTAGCCAGTCTGAATCTCCAATTAACAACTTGATATTCTTCACTGGATCCATGATGGGGCTTGCCTTAAAAAAAGTCATGATATCCTTTTCTTATAGCCTTATCTTCGGAAATTCTTATTTTTCTGGCTTCTATAATAATATGCTGACGCTAATCACGAGATTAAGAGAAGTAGATTAAGAATAAATCTCTACTTTTATGGGATTTAAGGTACATATTAGCCGACCAAAATGTAGAATAATCGTACGTTTAGTTTAATACTACGTTTTAACTACACTAAATTTCAGACAAGTCGAGATTTGATCTTAATCTACTTTGCTAATCGCGAGATTTAGCGTAATAGATTAAGAACAAATATCGACTTTTATAGGATTTAGGGTACAATTTCGTAGGTCAAAATATAGATTTATAGAACGTTTAGTATAAAAGTACGTTTTATCTTCGCTAAATCCAAGAAAAGTCTAGATTTGTTCGTAATCTACTTCGATAAATCTCTTGATTAGCGTCAGTGGAATCAACATATAATTATATAAATTTTATAAGATTTTACTATTGTGCTTTTGTTTGTGATTTGAGTTTGTGAATTTCAGAAACTAAAACGCAAAATAAGCGTAAATAACTCTAATAACCTTTTTTTCTTAGAAAAATACAGACGGATCTACCCAGAGCTTCCTTATTTCATGTTTCAAAATCAATCATGGATCCATACATTGAATATCTATCAGATTATGAAAGAGACAGCATTGCTAAGAAAAGTCGCCAATTAACGCAATTAATGCATAAAGAATTCCTCAAAATAGAGTCAGAATGCCATAAACTGGGAATTCCAATAGTCAGACTTCCCCAGCTTTATAAACAACCTAAAAAAATATTAACACTGGTTCAAAATATAAACAACCACCGAGATCGTGAAGCGTTGTTCAAGAAAGTGAAACAAATTACAATGGCCGAAAGTGATGCACTCTTAACAGCTGGTTATTATCGATTCAGTCGTTTTAAATATTCTTGTCCGGTGGATGTAACACAACTTGTCACTTTTAATAGCTTTATGGGAATGAAGGCGCAGAATAGAGTTTTCCCTTGTATTTATCTCGATTTCATATATTTTCTGTGTGGAGAGAAAAATCTTAAGGAATTCAAAAAAAATCCTCTAAATTTCGTTAACACATGTAATCCGCCACAGCTACAAGATCCAATTAGGGTAGCAGTTTTCGGATGTACAAAATCTGGTATTTCAACTATTTGCCATACAGTGGCTCAAGAATTTGGGTTCAAGATATTGCGTCCCAACGATTCAAATGTAATTGATCTGCTTAAAATGGAAAGACATTCGACTCCAAATGGAATAATTCTTGACAATTTTGCTCTAACTCCAGCGCTCTTGGTTGAAGCAGCTAAGCATACAGTAGACGTTACTGTTGTTTTTGTAATTGTCAACAGTTTTCAAAAAATACTAGATAACTGGTTCATGCAAAATCGAAATAAAAAGACAAATCCAAAGTTATCCCTTCTTAAAATCTACACAAATTATTGTAAAACGTCAAAAGCAATCGACACACTTCGAAAATCAGCCGAAATATCAATGTTTAACATCCACTATATAGATGGCGATTCAAATAGTTGGACAATGTGGGAAAAAGTAAAAAATATCATTTTGAAAACCACTGGCTGCATGACAAGCTGTAAAATAAAGCTCATAAAGAATCGCTGTGCAAATCTTGAATATTTGAATATGTGGTATCATCCTAAAATATTCAGACGCGACATTAATCTTTTTTACTGCCAAGCGTGTTTGTCTTTTGGGAAATTGAAAGCCTTTAAGTATATCTTTCAGAATGTTGGACCAGAGTTCTATTCAAATAAATGTCAGAATATGCTCAATAAACCGTACGGCTACTTAAATAATGAAATCTACGAGAGGTTTCATTTCGACCAGCCTTTTGATGACAATGACCTTAGAGAGCCGCTACTTACACAAACGAGATACCTTATGTGCAGGTTTCAATATTATGATCAATTCTACTGGACTTGCAGCGACCATTCGATTGATTTTATGCTGAATCCGGAATATTATTATAACGAAACAACGAAACTTAAGCCCTTATATGTTCCGTTTTTGGTAATTGGATATAACAAGAAATTCTTGGCATTTCAAGGTTACTGTCCTGTCGAATACGAACGTGAACGGCTCGTTAAAGGCTCAATAAACCTAGCTGTGTATTATCGTAGAAAAGTAAATATAAAGCGAAAGCGATTTAAATGTTGCTTGCTTCTGTATTATTTTCGTTTCAGGTTTATCTTATGAAGAACGTTGAAAATACTCATGAATTCTTGATGTTCCCAGAAAAATACCACAACTTACAGTTTAACCCTTGTAAATTTAATCAAAAAAAAAAATTCTTCCAGGGATTAAGTGATAATATGATAACGCAAGTTGTTCTTGATATTTCAAAGACAAGACCAATACATTTTGCCCTCGATGGCAGGCTTTCGGCTACCACATTGATCGCTCTAAAACTCAGCTTACTCAACTCTCCTCCACAGTATAGTTATCATTGGAAAGATTTAATCAATTCTTTTACAAAGGATTGTAAGCAATATCAAGATGATATGAAACAGTTTCAGTTGTACTCTCTTCGTGACGATGATTGATAAATTTATATAAACTTTGTTATGAATTGAGTTTATATTTTATATTTTATATTTTATTTATAAAAATACATATATATAATTTTAAAATATGAATGCTTTTAGTTTTGATAAATTTTGTTCTCAGCACATAGGGATTCAATTTCTTTCAGAATATCGCAAGCCAGGAAGCAGCAAGGTAGAAACAGGAACATATTGTAGTATTCTGCTAGGTCCGACAGCTAACACTTATTCACACTTTTTCAAACAAAAAACACAAAAGTACTTTGTTCAAAGCACTCAAACTTATTTATTCAACACTTTCAATCTTCGCTTTTCAAGCACAGAATATTTACTTTACCGCAGTTCACAATCAATTAATTCGCTTGGCTTTCAAGTGCCTATCTATACTAATATATAAAGCTGAAGAGTTTGTTCGTTTTAGCGCGATAATCTCTGGAATGAGGGAAAAACAAAGTATATGCTGTCTTCGAGGAAGGACACCCAATACCGACACCTCGGACAGAACGTCACAATAGACGCATACAGCTTCGAGGTAGTAGAGGAGATTGTCTACCTAGGCTCCGCTATAAACACGGGCAATAACACCAGCAGCGCCGAGATCAGACGAAGAATAACACTTGCTAATTGCTGTTTCTTTGGGCTAAGAAAGCAATTGAGTTAAAAGGCCCTCTCTCAAGCAACTAAGGTAAAACTGTACAACACACTCATCATCCCAGTCCTGCTGTATGTTGTAGAAGCATGGACTTTGACAAAATCGGATGAAAGTGCCTTAGGCTGTTTCCAGAGGAAAGTTCTTCGGGGCATCTTTGGCCCCGTGTGCATTGAAGGGGAATGGCGAAGAAGATATAACAGCAAACTTTACGGGTTGTACAACGACATGGACCTAGCCAGAAGGGTCAAGGTCCAGAGACTCAGATGGCTCGGTCATTTAGAGCGGATGGACACCAATGTTCCGGCCCGGAAAGCCTTCGACACTATTCACGAAGGACGTAGGAGGAGAGGAAGACCGCGACTCAGGTGGCGCACTTAAGTGGAAGAGGACCTCAATCACCTTGGAGTGCAAAACTGGAGACAACTAGCTAAGGACCGAGCTGGCTGGCGGAGACTGTTGATTGAGGCCCAAGTCCACAACAGACTCTAGCGCCACCTTAAGGAAGTAAGTAATCTCTGGAACTACTTGTTCGAATGGTGTAATTCTTTTTGTGTTGGATAGTCCATTAATCGAGGAAGGCTTTAGGCTACTTAACATTAAACTGTGACCAATAGCTGCAAAGGATCAGTTTAATTGTGGAAAAAAACTGCGTTTTAACGCGCATATCTCAGGAACAGCCTTATCAAATTGAACAGTTCCTTTAATGTTGAATGGTTCATTTATCGTAGAAGGCTTATAATACTACGCTGTGCTGACGCTTCGCTCCTAGTCAGTGAAAAATGTGGAAAAAATGGCAAAAAATATTCATTTTTGAAGG
The DNA here is from genome assembly GCA_920937365.1 of Sphaerophoria rueppellii. Lineage (NCBI taxonomy): Eukaryota > Metazoa > Arthropoda > Insecta > Diptera > Syrphidae > Sphaerophoria > Sphaerophoria rueppellii. The sequence continues at coordinate 15,446,095 of CAKKXW010000001.1, forward strand.
CTTCTGTTGACTGCTTGAACGTACTGATCTCAGGAACTACTAAATCAAATCGAACAATTCTTTTGTGTTGAACAGTTCAATAATAATGAAAGGACTAAGGCTATATAACATTAAGCTGCGACCACTAGGAGCGAAGGATCTGTGGAAAATGTGGAAAAAACGTCAAAAAATATTAATATATAATTGCCAATAAAATTTCCAAAGAGTCGTGTCAACATAATATTAACCCTTATCCAAATAATTGTGTTATTGGTTAAGAGTTTATTTCAATTAACATCTTAGGAGATATGTAACGCAATTTTAAAATACCTCGGAAACAAAATTCCCACGCACACACGATGCACAAGCCATGACGCTACTCTGGCCGGTGGAATAGGGAGAGGCGGACGAAGTCGCAGGCAACTGCTAGATTAAACATATATCAGAAATAGCTTCCAGAAAACACTGGGTTTTTGTAGGCACTGAAATTTCTCGATAATTGGCGAAAAGTTCTCATCTTAACCACTAGATGTTGCCCCTATCTATTCTGTTATATACTAGTGTAAACTTCTACAAATAAAACTTTTGCTGCATACTTATTCAACTACAACACAATATTCCCCCCTTGTTGTATGTATACACAGCCGTATTTATTAGATTCTCCTTATACACCTCTATACAGTATATTAGCTATACTATGAATAAGCTCTTATGTTACGTTGAATAAATTCTTATTTATAAAAAATTGTTCAATATAGCATAGTTATGTTAGATCTCTGTCAAAAAAAGTACAAAAAGATTGATGATCTACTACATTCAGTAAAAAATGTTTCAAATAAATTACTAAAATTGTCAGATTGTGACACTTTTTTGTTTTTCTATTTTCTGAGAAGCGCCGCCCGATAACTGAAAAAAAAAATATCTCGAGATAGAAATTCAATTGGATCTCGCAGCAAATGACATTGAATATGCAATTAACGATGACAAGGAACACTCCCAACAGGGAAACATTTGGGAAAGTATCTGGACCACCAGAATAGCCACCCCATCTTCTCCAAGTTATGATCACATCAGTGTTTTGTGTAGTCTTTGTTCCCTGAGCCAAATCATAATGATGTAAAAACATTTGAATGCTCTCTCAATCTAAGACGGCATAATAATGATACAGGTTTCTTGCTGTGTATTTTATTTGGCGACGATTTTTTATTTGTTAACTAATGACATTCGGGAAAAATGCATTATGTACTTCATATTGGGCATACTTATAAAATTAACGATTTGCTTAGAAATTAAAAGGAGCTTAAAAGGCTTCAGTTTGAATAGGATCGCCGGTCGTCTTCTTAGTGCAGTCTTGGTAATTTGAAGTAGATACGTCTCGAGTTTGTAGTCGACCGTGTATTGTCTATAAAAGCAATATACTTGTGTATATACATTTTTTGACCATTTTTCAATCCCTCTATTGACTTACTTTTCTTCGATTTCCAATTAATTCCAAGGAGAACATTGGCCACTTGATGCCAGTTTTGACTACTCTCATAATTGTCGGCCAAGTGCAGTGGGATTCTGGCTACTTCGAACGATATAACCATTGCTTGAACCTTATTTTTTCCGACAACACGCACAGAAATCAAAACTTTTGACAGACTGAATTTTTATAATCATAACAATAATTTAATAATTTATTTTTTATTGACGTGTGATTTCTGACACATACGTAGAATAGGACCTTATAATAAGCTTTATACAACCCTAAACGTTTGTATAGCTTATTCAATCCCTATGTAGTGTAGCTTAAACTTTATAAATAAGGATTTTCCTTATACAGGCATTATAAGTCTTATAATAGGTCTATGTTCGGTTTATAAATAAGGCTGACAGTGTATACACATTACAATATTAACAAACTTCTCTTACAATTCAACACAAAAAGTACCTGATCTAATAAATTTCTACAACTATGTTTCTGCTTATTTGAAGGTGGTAGATATAGCAGATTTAGTCAAGGGCGCTGCAGAGTATTTCATTTCAGTGATCAATCAATCAATTTAGTAGAATTTAGTTCAGTTTACAAAAACTCCCCAGTTAATTTATATTTTTTTAAGAAAAAAATCACAGTATTGTAATGTGAACTTGTACCTATAGATACACTCTATTCGCAACAAGAGAGGAATATTGTTTTGCGGTAGAATAAATATGTAGCAAACGTTTTATAGTTGTAATATACACTTATAAACTTGTGTATAACAGAATGTAGTGTCTTTTATTTACACCAACTAGCAACAAAGGCAAGTTAATTTATTGAAAAGAAGTACTGAATTTAGTTCAATATTTTTTAGTCAGAAATGGAATCAAATAAACAAGTATGACTAACAACAATATTAGTTTTCAAGTGCAAGAGACTGTTGTAAGCGTTGGGTATCAGAAACTAGAGTTAAGTCACAGTAAATAGCGAAATTTAAATTTTCAGCTTTTCAAAAGCATCGACAACTTTCAGCACCTGTAAAAACCCAGTATTTTCTGGAAGTTATTTTTGGGGTATAAATAAACACTCGAAAGCGAAGCGAATTAATTGATTGTGAACTGCTATAAAGCTATAAAGATTCTGTGTTCAAAAAGTAAAAATTTAAAGTGTTGAATAAATAAGGTTGAGAGTTATTTGAATAAAGTAATTTTGTGTTTTATCTGCAAAAGTGTGAATAAGTTTTAATTTTTCGGAACAAGCCAATATCAACAATCACCAAGTTATCAAAACAATACATATGTAAATGAAATTTAAGTTTAACATGAGCACCTAGCAACTAAGCCTTATCCCACGGTGGACCTATCCACTCTCGGCGTGACAAATTCCAACCGAAGTCAGCTAAGTCACTATGTTATATTAAGAAGGACACTTAACCTCTTCCTGAATGATCCTCCAGAAGCAAAGCAGTGATCAACTTTCTGAAAAGAAAGAAGCAAAAGTGCCCGTATCCAGATTCACACCAATACTAATTGAATTAGTGCCAGCTCTTATTCATCTTGATTTGATTCTAGACTAACTATTCATGTAACATCACGGAAAACCGCAATCAACTTTCAGTCGCCGAAAGAAGAGCCGTTGTCCGACCACGGAAACTGCACTCAACTTTTAGTTACCGAAAGAAGAGCCGTTAACCGTGATTTACGAGTAGCAGGTCCGCGAAGGTCCATCCCACTAGTGAGGTGGCAAGTCTCCCTACCCGCGGTACCCATAGCCTGGGAGAGGTTATATCACTTTTGTATACTCTTTAAATTATACTTTCTGTGATATTTTGGACCACACTAATTTATTGCATACTTTATAATATTATGCTTTTATTAGTTTTCGCAGCTTTCCCAGCTGGCAGATGAGGGACACTGCTCACCCTCTGTCAGGTATATCTACATTGACTTTCCCAACAGGGCATCTAATTTCATTAACGTTTATCCACATTCGACACTCGTTAATCGTAATTTCCTCATTTAATATATATTTAGATCAGTGGCATATTATCCTTTAGGCAAAGTAGGCATGTGCCTAGGGGCGCGAGGGTACAAAGGGCGCAGTGAAGTGGTTCATAATGCTATTTCATACGTGGTTGTTAAGGAAGAAAGCTTATGACCTCGCACCGCACTTACCACTTATTTTGAGATAAAAATCGGTTCTGAGCAATTCCACTTACAGATTCAACTCGGTTTGCAAATTCAGCTCAGTAATTCGACTTGACAACTCGGTTCGCCAACTCTTAAAACCACGCGGTACTGAAGTTTCAGTCAAAAATAGTACGAGTTATTTCTAATATAGGGGCGCCGATGAAATGCATGCCTACGGCGCTCTTAACGCTTAATCCGCCACTGACTTAGATATATTATCTTTTAAGAACCGCATTAATCTTCATCATACGTCCTGCTTCAATCCGTCAATTCCATTAGACTAAAGCTGCCTACGTCCGCAGGTTCATGCCAATAAATTTAAGAGATTTTTATACACTGGTCCTATCTTCCTGTATCTCCGCGCGGTTGGTTTAAAATTAAAAACAAAAAACTCGGTGCTCATAAAATGCGCATCTGTCACTTTTAACTGGTTTTCGTACAGTTGAAAATGATACTTTTCTTTTTTGTACAGCACTGACTTAAAACATAAGCTTTCCTTGGTTCACTGGTAGGGGCGCGACTATCTTTACAGAACTTAATGGTGACTTAACACTTATACAAGTTATGTTTAGTTTATTTTCTATTTACTATTTTTATGTGCATGTACATTTGTACATACCTACTTCAAATCTACTCCGGAAATTTCCTATTTGCAAAACCTTTATCCAAAATTGCTTCACAATTTATACTAAAAGTCAGACCCTGCTCTTCGATGTTGAAAAAATAACTACTACCAAGCATATATTTTCAGAACCACTCTTCAGGAAAAGTCGAAGAGGAAGAGTCCAAGGTTTGCAATGAAATTGATATGCGATGAAGTTGGTATTTTGAAGCCTGTGATGATTCCTCCAACAATGTCTTCTTTGCTGAGCATGGCATCAACATCCCCAAGAACAATTAAAGTGTGAAAGCTGGAGTATTAGTCACGCTTCTTACTAACTTACTTACTTATGGTGGCGCAGTCCAGATCGGACCAGGGCCTCACCCAACAAACTTTTCCAGCCAGCTCGGTTCCTGGCTAGCTGTCTCCAGTTTCGCACGCCAAGTTGGTTCAGGTCCTCTTCCACCTGTGTGCTCCGCCGAAGTCGCGGTCTTCCTCTTCTACGACGTCCTTCCGGATTGGATTCGAAGACTCTACGAGCCGGAGCATTATTTTCCACTCGCTCAACCTGACCCAACCATCTAAGTCGTTGGACCTTAACTTTTCTGGCTAGGTCAGTGTCGCTGTACAGCTCGTACAGTTCTTGGTTGAATCTTCGTCTCCATTCTCCATTAATGCAGAGAGGACCAAAAATCACTCGAGGAATTTTTCTCCCAAAGCAGACAAAAGCGTTTTCATCAGATGTTGTCATAGTCCATGTCTCTGCACCATACATGAGGACCGGGATGCTGAGGGTTTTATAGAGTGTAACTTTAGATGCACGGTAGAGGACTTTACTACTCAATTGCCTTCTAAGTCCAAAGAAGCAGCGATTGGCAAGAGTGATTCTTCGTTTGATTTCAGCGCTGGTTTTGTTGTCTGTCACGCTTCTTACTTCTGTTAAAATGTCTTACTTGTAACCCAAGGTGACCACCTACGAATCGATCTTGGTTCGAACCTTCAAGCTTAAAAAAACAACTTCCCATAACTACACCACGCTGCAAGGTTACCATATGTCATTAGCCCATTTTCAACTGACACTTCTTAAAAAAGAATCAACTTTCCATAATCGTCTTTGATCATAATCAACATTCCAATTCTGTTTCAGATCACTATTCAGCTTTAAAAACAATAACACTACTCTCCTACTCCAGCTTTTGATGACATCACAAACACAATAGAGTTTTCCATTGTCATCTCTGCGGTCCAGTTTTCAATATCAATAAAAAAAAAGTTGTAGATCTTCATTTCAATTTTCCCATCGCAAAACACAAACTCGATCGAGAAAATGCTGCGAAAAGTGCCATAAAATCGCAACACAACATCTGGTTATGTCATTTTGCTTCAAGGTTAACCGCATTCGAAGCACATCATTGACAGTAGTTGCCGGTGTACATCGGAGGATTTCATACAAAAGTCGACAACGACGACCGACCGACCGACGACGTATTGTAGGAAGACAGCGAGTAGGTACAGTTTATAATATGTCGATCAGTTCATGTGGGAGAAACGTGAAAGAAATTAACAATTCATTTATTTTAAACATCAATTTATTAATGTATTTAATTTTGTTTGTTAATATTCACAAGGTGAACAAAAAATAAATGTTGGCGACGACGACGACTGCGAGTACTTATGACATCTACAAAACGACACACGGACGTGACTTCTAGTCTCGTTTGACAGCATCAAAGTGCGCAGCTGTGACAACAAACGATTTTAATCGCTGCCAGGTTAGAATTAATAGCACCAAGTTTACGCCATAAGTTCCCACGCAGACAACGCACAAGTTGTCCAGTACGAAATAGAGTAAGTATGCCAAATACAGTGACATGCAGTTTGACAGAGCGGCCAGGAACAGTTGGATTTGTGATGAGAAAGCACCGTCAATGAGGCCTGAAATTAAATTATATAAAATTCTGAATTTGATCCGAGAACAAAGAATTTAAAAAGGAAATGAAACTCCCTGTTCATGTTATAAAATCTTAATCCATCAATTGGCGTTTTTCTTTTTTACCTCTGCTCAGACATGTTAAAAAAATCTGTGTTTTTTTCTTTTTAGCTCTAATGTATCAGGTTAATGAGCGCATCACTACAATCCGTATCAAGGCTAAATTCACCAACATTAGCCTCACCTGCACTCACGACCCCACTGAGGAAAAGGATGAAGACAGGTTCTGCGAGCTCTTCGACAAGACCTATGAGCAATGCCCTAGCTATGACATTAAAATCGTCCTTGGAGATTTTAATGCTAAGCTGGGTAGAGAAGAAATCTTTGGTGGAATAATCGGACGACATAGCCTACACGACACCACCTACGATAACGGATTAGGCTAATCGACTTCGCTGCGGGGCGAGACGTAATAGTAGCAAGTACGCGATTCCCACATCTCGATATCCACAAGGGAACATGGAAATCTCCTGACCAATCAACCGTCAACCAGATTGATCACATTGCGATCGACGCACGACACTTCTCTAGCATGCAAGATGTCCGCACATTCCGAGGTGCCAACATTGACTCGGACCACTACCTTGTTGTAGCCAAGGTACGAATGCGGATATCCCGATCAAGGCCAACACGCGAAAATGCTAGGAGGAATTCGACGTCAAACGGCTTCAATTGCAAAAGATTGCTAGATCCCTTCTTCCGATCGTGTCTCCGAAAATCCTCAGAAGTCCTTTGCTGCCAGCACTAAATATAGAGAACCAGTGGCACAACTGCCAAGCAGCCATCAGAGATGCCGCCTCTGAAGTGCTAGGGTTTACACGGCCACCACAACGAAACCCCTGGTTTGAGCACATGCAGCTAAACAAGAGGTATACAAAGCGGCGGCGGCGCTGCAAAGAAGGCCACGAGCAGCTCGTTAGCTCTACGAGCAGAAAAGGAGAGAGAGCTTAAACTACTCAGAAAGAAAAAATGGGAGCATGAGAAGCACGCGATCGAGGAGATAGAGGGATGTCACAACAGGAACGAGGTTCGAGAGTTCTACAAAAAGGTGAAACAAACCTCCAGGGCTTATACACCCCGAACTGAAGCATGTAGAGACCATCATGGGAACATCGTAGTAGAACCGCAGTCAGTGCTGAGGATATGGAAAGACTACTTTCCAAGCTGTATAATGGCGATGACGACCAAAACTCCGTCAGCAATACAGAACCATTCAATTTGGGTGCTGAAGGCCAACAATTCCACCCACCCGACATGGACGAAGTGAAGATAGCGATATCTAAACTAAAGTCGAACAAAGCCGCTGGAGCAGATGGGCTAGCCGCAGAACTGTACAAAGCAGCTGGAGGAGTAGGAAAGCATGCAGGAATGGAACCCTTGAAGCCCTTCGTCAACCACCTGGCAGATCCTTATCAGTGTGGCTTCAGACCTGGAAAGTCCACCATCGATCAATTATTCACCCTACGGCAGATCGTGGAGAAGACCCAGGAACTTCAAATCGATACCTACCACCTTTTCATCGATTTCAAGGCCGCGTATGACAGCATCTATAGAGACGAACTATATAGAGCAATGTCTAGTTTTGGCATCCCAGAAAAGCTCATGCGTCTGTGTAAGATGACGCTGTTCCATCATGGTCGGAAAATACCTAACGGACGCTTTTGATGTCAAAAAAGGTTTTAGACATGGCGATACGTTGTCATGCGATTTCTTCAACATCATTCTTGGAAAAATTGTGCAAAGCTCCAATGTCAACATAAGAGGAACAATCTTTCAAAAGTCCATCCACCCAACATCGACGTCTTGGAGTTAACGTCAACATAGACAGATTTAACTTCGAGGTAGTTAAGGACTTTGTCTACCTCGTATCCGCTATCAACTCAGACAACAACACCAGCGCTGAAATCAAACGAAGAATCACTCTTGCCAATCGCTGCTTCTTTGGACTTAGAAGGCAATTGAGTACTAAAGTCCTCCCCCGAGCAACTAAAGTGACACTCTACAAAACCCTCATCATCTCTCATCATCATATGACAACATCTGATGAAAACGCTTTGGGCTTCGAGTGATTTTTGGTCCTGTCTGCATTAATGGAGAATGGAGACGAAGATTCAACCAAGAACTGTACGAGCTGTACAGCGACACTGACCTAGCCAGAAAAGTGAAGGTCCAACGACTTAGATGGTCGGGTCATGTTGAGCGATTGGAAAATAATGCTCGACTCGCTGGAGAAGTTTGTTGGGTGAGACCCTGGTCCGACCTGGACTGTAGCGCCACTATAAGTAAGTAAGTATAAGTGTCAGGTTAACAAAAAATAATTAAACAATAACCTTTCGGTGATCGGGTTTGTTTCTCTTATTGAATCAGAGGACTTTGAATATGATCTGCTCAGAGCTTTGTCTTGACAGTTCTGTGATCTGCTCAGGGGTTGAAAAAAAAAGAAATGAGGCATAAACTGTCATGTTAAGCCTGGTTATACCCTTACTTAATTTAGATCGTTTAATTGAGTAAGTAATAACATGCATATTGAATAGTCAAACCTTTCATTACAATTTTATTAAACTTGTCCAGACAACTGAGCATCTTTCAATCCCTAGTCAGTCACACAAAAAAACATTCAAAGGACGAAATGAATACGTGTTATTTCGGAAAAACAACATTTCCTGTCTGATAGGGCAAATAACATTATTTAGACAAAAACAAAGTACCCCTTTTATTGATGTGGGTGGAAACTAAACCCTACCCACACTAGCGCTACCACAACACAATGTATATCCTTTTGGCAGGATAATTTAGCTGTCTTTATTGATATAGAGACAGAGAGAATGTGTCTGGTGAGATAGGTCGATTATACGGTCTGGATATACATATGTGTTTATGTGTTTTTTTGAAAGCAACTCAGTGTCTCTGAACGCGACAAAATATATACTGACACCACTTTTGTTGTCTTCCCCGAGTTTACTTGAAGTTTGTTTTTCTGCTGTCATCAGCAACATGTGAAAATAGAGAGGAATCCTTTCGTTTGCTTGTTATTGAAGTGTCTCTGCAACAAATATTTGTGTACATATATACAAACATAGTTAAACAAAAGGATTTAATACCAACATAAGGTAAAGTATATACATATACCCTACCCTTTTACACTTTGGGGACCATTAAATTAAGTTCTTTGTGAGAGTTTAACAGCTGTCACGTTTTAAGTATCCAAACTTAGAGGATTTATTTTTACTTTTTGAACTTAAGACTTTTACCAAGACAGTAAATTGTCATTTAGTTTTTTTTTTTTTTTGTTTCTGTTGCTTTTGTTTCTTGGATAAAGTCTTTAGTTTTATGGGTTTTTAACATGAACTAATGAAATGAAAGTACTCTTACGGGGCTTAAGGTATTTTGTGGTGACTTGATGTTGTTAAGATGTCACTGCCAGCTGGAGGGACTTTGGTTATCACATCATTTCATAACGGTAATTACGACGAGACGGAGAGTCCGCACGAAAGTATGCAACCGTAAGTGTGAAAGTTTTTGTTCTTAATAATTAATGTCTATCTTTAGGAGGAGAGACATTTTCAGTTTTACCTTAGTTCTTAACTTTGAGGCCCATTGTGTTTAGTGGAGGTAAAGTTTTCTTCGGTCCCCAAATTGTTTGCGAAGAGTGTCCAATATTCAATAACATACAAGGAGAAGGACAAACGGACTGGCAGATCCACTGGGCAGACTTTTTCTTCAGTTATTATGACGCTTGCTTAAATCCCTGTTTTAGAGGATGGGTTTTGTTACTTTACATAAAGAAGTCTTCCGCAATCAATTTTGTTTGTTCTTCATGACATTTGCTTATGCCAATGCCTTACAGCCATATCTATCAATAAAAACTGAAATTTCACTCTTATTCCACAGATAAGTTAGCTCATAGAATAAGAGCTAACTCGTGACGTAAAGTAAAAGTGACGTTTTCTCAAGGGGATTAGTCATACTTGACAACCTATTTGCTGTTTTCCTTGCTAAATACGTATGTATATGGCAATCGATTGTGGCGCCATTTCATGAACATTAGAGAAGTAGTTATTTTTTACAATTTGTTGTTTATTCCTTCGCTAAACCTGCACAGGAAACGAGTCTATTGACGTCAGTTTAGAGAAACTTGATTTTATAAATAGCCTTTTCCACATATTTCACAGAATTATCACAAATCTGTGTTTATTAATTTGGCTGTTAAGGGATATCACTTCTTACTTCCATGAAGAAGTACTATGCAAGTTTTCTTTGCTTTTACGGAGAAGAACCTACAAGCCTTATGATACTTGTCTGTCAGTGCTTTATGTTTCAGTGCAACTAGCATAAGGAAGTTTTATGGAAGCTATTTGCTCCTTGTTAAACTATTAAACAGCTGGCTCAAGGTCATCGAGCAAAAACAGATGCCTGCAGAGATAAACAAGAAAATATCATAGTAGAATTGCAGTCAATGCTGAGGATTTGGAAAGACCACTTTTGTAGGTTGTATAACGGCGATGACGAACAAAACACTGCCATCAGACAGGAGTCTTTCATCGGACAAGATGACAGCCAAAAATTCCGTGAACCCGACTTAGAAGAAGTGAAAACCGCAATATCACGGCTGATATCCATCACAGCCGCTGGAGCAGATAGACAAGCTGCTGAGTTTTTCAAAGCAGCAGCGACGAGCTTGATAGGAGCATGCACCTGTCATCTGTAAGATATGTTCAGAGGAATGCATGCCCGATGAATGGAACCTCAGCATTGCTTGCCGATCTTGAAAATGGGAGATCCTCTAAACTGCGCCAACTACAGAGGAATAAGTCTACTTAACATCGCCTACAAGATCCTCTCTGCCGTAACATTATGTGAATGTCTGAAGCCTTTCGTTAACAATCTGATGGTCCTTATCAATGAGGCTTCAGGCCAGGAAAGTCAACCATCGACCAAATTTTCACGTTGCGGCAGATCCTGGAAAAGACCTATGAACTCCAAATCGATACCCACCACCTTTTCATCAATTTTAAGGCCACGTATGACAGCATCTACAGAGACGAACTGTACAAAGCTATGTCTAGTCTTGGCATCCCTGCCAAGGTCGTTCACTTGTGCAAAATGACGATGGAGAACTCACGCTGCTCCATCAAGGTTGGCAACGAGCCTACGGAATCTTTCGACACAAAATAATCGCTGTTTCTTTGGGCTAAGAAAGCAATTGAGTGGAAAAGCCCTCTCTCGAGCAACTAAGGTAAAACTGTACAATATACTTATCATCCCAGTCCTGCTGTACGGTGCAGAAGCATGGACTTTGACAAAATCGGATGAAATTGCCTTAGGCTGTTTCGAGAGGAAAGTTCTTCGGGTCATCTTTGGCCCGTGTGCATTGAAGGGGAATAGCGGAGAAGATATAACAACGAACTTTACGTGTTGTATAACGACATGGACCTAGCCAGAGACTCAGATGGCTCGGTCATTTAGAGCGGATGGAAACCAATGCTCCGGCCCGGAAAGCCTTCGACACTATTCCCGAGGGACGTAGGAAGAGAGGAAGACCGCGACTCAGGTGGCGCACTCAAGTGGAAGAGGACCTCAATCAACTTGGAGTGCAAAACTGGAGACAACTAGCTAAGGACTGAGCTAACTGGCGGAGAATGTTGATTGAGGCCCGTGTCCACAACGGACTGCAGCGCCACCTTAAGTAAGTAAGTAAGTAAGTATTTGCTCCTTATTTTCTCTCATAGAAGAGTTTCGTCAAATAGTTCAGTGAATGTATTAGAAGGTTTTTGTTGATATCATCTTCAATCCTGTTTTCAAAAGCTAACATTAATGAGCTTCCATAGAGAAGCATTTACACATGCAATTCTTAAATCTTTGCCCTGGAGAAATATTCAATTTCAGTTCAATAGCAAAGCTCACGCTTTTGTTACTGACCATCAGTTGACAACTGAGCCAAGTACATACAGATACTCGTTCTTCAGCTGTACTACGCGAATGAAGAATGCCTTCTTAAACTCTGTTTTTCGCTCTGATTTCCCTATTCAGAAATTCAAGAACAATTAAGAAATTTTTAAGACAGAAGATAGAATATAGCCGAGAAGTGCGTTTTCATAGGTTGTGATCCGATGTTTAACAGTTACAATTTTAATCCTTTCCCCGTTAATCTCCCTCTCAAACTTAGAGCTTCTTATTGTTTAAGTTGTATCGTCTGTCCGCATGATGTCAAATTTTGTCACACAATCAAAAACAAATGTCAAGTTATTATCCAACCTCAATATTCTCAAATTATACCGTTGACTGTCATATATGACAGTTATCTATTCATTTAACTGCCTTAAGCCTATCCCTTGCACTTGTGAACAAACATACCTTTCGACTTAAGGAGACCCTTCCGCCGCCGCCCCACAAAAATTACCATAATAGATAGACAATAAAATACTCACTCAAAATGCCAATTACAATATAGAATACAATTCCAAGTTCACCGTTAGGCGTGTTAAGCAACGATTCTTCACCCAAAATCCAGCCGATAATTCCAAAGCCCTTGCCATATCTGCAAAATGTAAACACAAAGCGAAATAATACAAACAATAAACATAAACACGAATAACGGTGCCCATATTGGGCTTAGTACAAATATACAAACACTCAAACGATTACATACATGAAAAAGGTATGAGAGGTTCTCATGTTACTCATTTTGTTTATTTAATATTTAAAGACACGCTATCACGCACACCGACACACACACATATGTACATCCCAAATCCCGAAATGATATTACCGAAACATTTCCCAATAAATATCAATTAACTTTGGGGTTGTTTTTCTGCGACCAAAACGCCCTCTACGTCGTCTGTGACCCATACTCATTTTGTGGTTGCCATATAGCCATTGCCATCCCTTTAGGGTTAGGACTAGCAAGTGACAAACATAGAAAAATAACGCGCATATCCTGTCAAACACACAATACCCTCTCTAATGGCAGGGTTGTTTTAATGTCATTCGAATTCAAAGCGTTTCGATTTCACGACAGGATTAATATAAGCAAGGACACCACATAACGACATCGACAGACACTCACAAAGTCAACACGAAACAAAAAAGAGACGAAAAATAATAATCTTCATACATAAAAATCCTTTCAGAAGGACATGCTTCCATCCAAACACACAAATGTTTATATTTGTGGCAAAGTCTGAAACACACAGAACTCACCTGGATGCGAAAACTCTCGTACAGCTAATTTTTTCACTGATATCACACATCGCACGATAGTCATCATCCTTTTCCACTTGGATTTCAACATACGTCGCATATCCTGACAGAGCTAATCCAATTAAGCAGGTTAATATCATTCCGACGGTGTTGCTGTTTGTCCTCGTCCTGCTGATGATGTTAGCATCATCGGTGGTGGCGCTAGTGTTGTCCTTGATGTTTGTTGTTGTTGTTTTTGTTGATTGTGGGGCTGGGGGTGTTCGTAGAGTTGGCAAAGATGGCGACACATGTCGATCGACGTTATCATCGTCACTGTGTGTCATGACTTTCGGTGATATGGTGTCGATGTCTCTGGTTGAACTATGTATACACCAGATCTGTGCTCCTTTCTCTGCGGATTTCGTGATTCCTTTGGTTATGGGGGATTGGAACTGGAATCGAATGGTTGGCGTTTGAGCTAGTGACCAATGAACGTTGGGGCCTGTCTGTCGTTTGTTATATTTGTCAGTTAGAAGCCTGTGAGTATGTAGAAGCCCCGGCACTGCACTCGAGTGAGATTTAGACGAAACCTCGAAACTAAGGACACAATCAGGTTTCACCTTTTGTTTATGGATCCGATATGAGGAATATCCAATTTGTGTGAATCCTGCAAGAGGAATGAAAGATAACTGAGCATACAACATGATACATATATCGTTGAAAGGACTCTCGCCTTTTGTCCTCGTCTACGAAAGTGTGTGTGTGTGTGTGTGTTTGTTTATAGAAAATGTGAGTGTGTATAGAATAACAAGAACGACAAAGTTGTCGTTGCCGAGACGGAACTTAAAACTCGGGAATATTATCGATTGGCAACGTAGCACTTTGTAGGTAGAGATAAACAACTAGAACATAGAGTTGTGGCATTTAGCCCCCCAGGGGTCACAGAAGCTATACACAACTGCTGTGATGTGAAAGCCATAAGGATTGCCAGGATTGTTCAGTTAGGTATTGCAAGGATATGAAGAATGTGAATTGGAAGTGGAGTAGGAGTGAGTCGTTTTGTATAGACATTTGACGCCCACGCCATGCTGCGCGCTGCCGCCATCCACGCCAAAGCACAACGAAAACCAGCAAGAATGAATAAATTGTGTATTTGTGTTCCTAAATGGCACTGGATGGCAGAACGAGAATGCAGGGCGCGAGGGGAAAGAATGATTGTTATGCAATGTGACTGGCTTTCCGAAGTTATATAGCTATATCGGGTGTAATTGCTTTGACATTTCACGTCAATGGGTCGTCGTCGTTATTCGTTTTTATTCCTTCGTTATGGGTAAGGGTGTTAGGCAGAAGGTAGAGGCAAAGCCACTCTAAGGATTCGTATCGGATTCGGATTATTATGATTATTAAGTGAATGTTATGTCACGTTATCGTTTGTTGTCATCGCGGGGCAATTTAATTTGAAACGAAAGGTGCTAGAAAAGGTTACTTTTTCTTCTTTTTTCTCGGTTTCGATTTGTGTATGCGTTGTTATTGTTGCGTGAAAAATTGTTTCATGAAGAAGTTGATAAAAGAGTTTAGGAAAGAATAGATAATGTTCTTAAAGTGGGGACCAACAACGTCTTTTAGGCGCGATATATTTAAATTTCAAAGCCTTAAGGTATGCAACGCTATTAAACAAATATAAATAACTAGCCGACTCACGGGACGTTGTATCCGCTCTCAAAAAAATTAAAGCTTAAGAGTGCTCCGGACTTTTTTTCTCCAATAGTGTTATAGTTTAAATGTCGAATTTCATGCTCATTAAGAAATGTTAGTTTTTATATTGATGGAACTCACTTTGAAAAACTACTATGTATCGAAGTACTAAATTGAAATAGTGCCAATTGTGCCTTAGAAACAGTTTTTGTCTATACAAAATGACACCATAATGATTTCGATACGAAATCAAATCGCTTCACAATGCCATTTGAAAAAACACAGTTTTGGTCCGGAACACTTTTAAGTGTACAGTTTTCCCGTCACTTAACAGAGTTGCGCCAGCTCAAGAGGAAGGATTGCTTAAACACCTTACGTTCCCTAACCCACACTTAATAATCAATAGTTATTTCATCATACGCGTTTTTTTATCAGTGACTAATTTTGGTATTTGTTTATCGACAAATACAAAGACAAACAACTCAGTAGTGTCGTAACAGGAAACGGTTAAACAAAATCAGCGAAAATTTAGTCGCTCAGACTTCGTACTGCCTCAATCGATTATCGATACCCCTGTACCACACTACCCACTACCATTTAAACGCTACCCGCTTGTGCTATCCAGTACGTCTACCCATATCCGCTACCCCGTTACGACACTACAGAGTGTGGTATTCAGATTCATATTTTTGTTATTAGGCTAATAAACATATCTCTGTACTTGACAGTACGACCGAATTTGGGTTTGTGAGCAGTCCTAGAGCCGCGAGTTCTACAGTCTAATCAAAATGAAAAATTTCCAGTTTTCAATTTAAAATTTTCCAGTTTTCAACTCAATGCATCCACATTTTCATACAATTTTCCATTTGAAAACCAATGAGTTTTCCGAGTTTTTCATCAAGAACTTTCTATTTTTCCATTCGAAAACCCATTGTGAACCAAAAAATTCAAAAAAAAAACCTAGTTTCCGACCTTTGTTGGGATTATTCAGTTTTACCACTCTTCCATGAGGTTTTTCCAATTTCTTTTTTCACAGAAATCATCACTGAATACAACAATATCAACCATGAAAATTTCACAAATATCTGCTGGGTCATTTCGGAGTCTATAAGAGACATAGAAACAAACACACATCCATTTTTATATATATAAAGATAAGCTATAGGAGATGAAAGTTGAAAGTTGTCCGTTTGAATTTAAAAATAAATAGAGTGGCGCGACAGCTCTTGAAGAGCCAAGGCCTAAGTGGCTTACTCTCATCAACAATTCTCTAGGTGCGTGTGAAGAATTGAGGGGACCTACAATTTTACGCCGATTCCGAACGGCAATTGAGAAATACTTTTTCATGACAGCTGATACTCTTGGAAGTTTTGTCAGTTCTTCGCAAGAGGCAGTGTCCGTGAAAGATGAAATAAAAACTTTGGGCCCGAGTATGATTCGAACCCACGACGTTCTGCTTAGCAGCCAACGCACATAACCACTAAGCTACGGACACTACGAATTTAAATGGTTTAAATGGTAGGATTTTAATAGGCTAGTATTCAAAGTATCATTCAATTAATTTGCAGGCCTATACGGACTGGCTTACACTTCCTGTTGTAAGAATAGGTTTGTTTGATGTGCGCTCTGGATCGCTCTGATTTCTAACTGAGCTGTTCGATGTCGCTCTTTTTTTCGCCCCGGTGCATTTCCACCGTGTTCGATGTCTATTTAGTGCTCGCACCGCCCACCGGGAGCGTTCTGAATCGCCCAAAGACTTTTTTCGGGGCGAGAATTTCGGAGCTGTTCGTATCAACAAAAAGAAAAAAAAACAGAGCACTACTAATGCGTTCGATGTGAAACCTAACCCAGAGAACTTTTTCAATTTTTTGACAGCTCCGTTCAGGGTAGTGAACAAACCTGTAGTGTTAGCACTTAGTCACATTCTTACCACGGTGAAGGCTGGTCTTTCTGTTTGACTTTTTGTTTTTGAATGTCAGATTTTTGAGAGATATTTGGCTGCCATGAAAAAATGTCAGCTGTCACTCTTGAAGCATCAGTGCCTCAAGAGCTTAACAGAATGCAGTCACCAGCTTTGTTACGTATTTGACAGCTTTAATCAACGTGACATTCGACTCTAGCGCCACCTACTTCCAAGCAGAGAGACTCTAGCGCCACCTAATTCCAAGCAGAGAAAGCCATTTTTGGCATAACTTTGTTTTGAGCAAAAATTTTTGATGGAGATGAAATCGTCAATCTTGATAATACCAGTAATAGATATACAGGGTCACCAATCGTCGATTTTGTAGTTTTTATTTTTCATTTTGGGGCCGTCCATAAAATACGTTCGCACTTAGGGGGGGGAGGGAGGGATCATGCTGAGCGTGACAAGATGTGTCAAGAGGGGGAAGGGGGTGTCTAGGTCAACGTGACGTTCACCAAAGTTTTAAGAAATTAATCCAATACAGTGTCACTTTATTTTATCTTTTAATCATTATTATTTTTATGTTTGGAAATCGTATGCCGAATCCTCAAAAAAGGAGATCCCCTGAACAGCACCAACTACAGAGGTATAAGTCTCATTAACATTGCCTATAAGATCTTGTCTGCCGTGCTGTGTGATCGTTTGAAGCCCCACCATCGATCAAATATTCACCCTACGTCAAATCTTGGAGAAGACCCAGGAACTTCAAATCGATACCTACCATCTTTTCATCGATTTCAAGGCAGTTTTTTTTTATCTACCTGGGATCCGCTATCAACTCGGACAACAACACCAGCGCTGAAATCAAACAAAGAATCACTCTTGCCAATTGCTGCTTTTTTGGACTAAGAAATCAATTGAGTAGTAAAGTCCTCTCCCGAGCAACTAAAGTGACACTCTACAAAACCCTCATCATTCCGGTCCTCATGTATGGTGCAGAGACATGGGCAACATCTGATGAAAACGCTTTGGGCTGCTTTGGGAGAAAAATTCTTCGAGTGATTTTTGGTCCTCTCTGCATTAATGGAGAATGGAGACGAAGATTCAACCAAGAACTGTACGAGCTGTACAGCGACACTGACCTAGCCAGAAAAGTAAAGGTCCAACGACTTAGATGGTTGGGTCATGTTGAGCGAATGGAAAATAATGCTCCGGCTCGTAGAGACTTCGAATCCAACCCGGAAGGACGTCGCATAAGAGGAAGACTGTGACTCCGGTGGAGCACACAGGTGGTAGAGGACCTGAAACAACTTGGTGTGCGAAACTGGAGACAGCTAGCCAGGGACCTAGCTTTTTTTTTTAAGAGGAGGGAGACTTTGTTTTGTGACGTAATAATTTAGGGGCGTTACAGCAAGTGTGAAAAAGCGTGACACCAGGGGGGAGGGCTGTCATTTTCGTCGTCGGGCGTCGGGCGACTGGCGACTGCATTCTCTTTTCTGTTCAGCTCTTCAACCCATAATTCTCGTCCAATTAGGCACGAAGTTGCCTAAAGGCAGAGATTAGAGAAAGAAGAAAATCGGAATGTTACTCTGAAACCCGCAAATTGTTAAATTCTTTCATCTTATTTTCTTTTTGTGTACATGAATAAATATGAGTTACTGAATTGACGTCAGTTTGAGCTTGTAGGCAAATCCAATTTGACAGCTTAGTTTCCTATCTCCTTTATCTCTGCTTAGGGTCTTGTAACAGAAGACTTTGCCGGCCGCAGCACTATTATCCATTCGTTCTATATGACCCAATAGTCTAGGTTGTAGATTTAAACATTTACAGCTCTTCAAACTTATAAAACCAGAATAAATTGGCTGGTCATTGTCTTGGTTTTCGCACATTTTTTCTGTGGTCTCATACAATATTTCCAAACCTCTGTATACCCTGGTCATTACTACTCATGATTATGACGTATGAGAGGTGATAAGGGCCAATATTGGCCCCCTGGAATATACTAGAGAAGTGTCATGCGTCATATCCCCTTGTAATTATCGAGATGATGGAATCGCATTATGTACCTTTCCCTGTTTAAGACATCCCTCAAAACTACCAACAGCATTGTAATATAAAAATAATAAAATTATACACAAGTTACAGCAAAAAAGATTTCCCTTCAATTAAATTCCATTTCCCCTATTTTCAGACCAATTTAAGAAAAAGAATCTCATCTCTGCTTAAAATGTGATTTGCTAAAGATCACGATGAGCTGTTAGCTCGTGTTTGGCATGCGAGTTCGCTTCGCAGCGCCAGCACCGCCTCTTCTCCTCCTGACTTCCATAACCTAACCCCCTGACAGCCTGCCTATATATTGCTCTTAACCATAACCTTCGTGTCCATCTGTCTTACGACTCCTTACGAGTAACGGACGACCCTCTGCTCGAATTACTGTGTTTGGATTCCCCGTTAAATAATTTTTTTTATAATTCACTATGCAAAATGTATGATAATTTATTCACTCAACGGTAATTTTATTTATTTTTTCTTCTTTGTGTGTGTGTTTTGTCTCGTTGATGTTTTTTTTCCGTCGTTTTATATTTTCTTCTCCGTTTAACATTTTATTGTACCTACAGAAACCCCTATATCCGCTGCTAAACTCATAGCCAGGGTTGCCGGCGTAGTTTTCATTGAGCATTTAGAAACACGCCAACAATGTTTATGTCGAAATACCCTATTATCCAGCAGATTCTAAGAAAATTAACGGTTCCAATTTAATTCCAAGATAACATCAATAATTTCGAACATTTTCGAAGTCGAATTTAGTATACAATTTGAGTGGCATGGCAGCCCTACATCATTATGTTGAATTGGCGACAGCTAAAAAGAAAACCAAACGACAACTTTGTCATGTCGATGTCGTCGAAGTCGAAGCTGGTAAGCTCGAGGCTCCAAAGCAACTACTACCAGAGGGTCATCCCTAATGAAAGGTGCAATAAAAGAAAAATTGCGCAATGAATTATTAATGGAAAAACCGGAGAGATCGAAAAAAGAAGACGAAGGCAGCGGAGGCATTTTGTCGGAAATTGGATGAAGTGGAAGTGGAGTTTTGTTTGCTGATGCTTTCAGGCAGGGTAGCGGCAATCACTGTGACAGTAGCAGTAGATACTCATGATACAGTCGCTGCTGTATAACTTAGGGGACCCTCAAAAAAGTTATTTTCTTTTTTTTTCTTTTTTGCACATTTAAACCGAAGCTATAAGCCGAACAAGTGGAAAGCGGTTCACCTTTCAGTGATTGATTTATGTCTTTTTGATGATAGACCTTAAGTAAACTTACTCCAGTGTATGTACCTGTCCTAGAGAGGGATGGATTTATGGATGATTTCAAGGTTTTGATGAAAGCAAATGCCTCTTTAATGGCGGGTACAAAAGGGGAGTTCAAAGTTAAAGGAAATGTTAAAAGTAAAATGAATGAAAGGGGAAAATCAAATTTCATCGATTTTACCATAGAGAATCTATTTATCTAGAGTCGCAACTCGCTCTCTTTTTTAAAAAATCACTGTCCAAAAAATGTTGTGGTGAGTCTCTCAATTTACTCTTATTTTTCGTGTCCGTGAATCTGTGAAAGAGGTGAAAAAAAATTCAATAAGGACATGACCGCACTCTTTTAAGGGTGAAATAAACTCTGCCAACGTGTTTAAATGTGTTTTTTAGTTATTTATTCGTAAATCATAGTTGAATTCCATTTAAAAAGCAAAAAATACTATGCACTGCACTTTGTACTGTTATTTAAATACTTAAAACATGAATTTCATACAATAATTTTTTATTTTTTAAATTTTTGAATTCAACTGACTCTTATTTTTGAATTTTGAGCGCAGACTTTTAAAATTGAGCCTAGGCTTTTCACCTTATTGAGCCCAGCACACAGGCCTACCCATTGCAAATGTATTGGTTCGGCCTCCCATTTGAAATGCATTGAAAAGCCTATACATTTACATTGGGTAGTATATTTTATCAAATTTAATTTTTTTAGTCGAAAGAGAGTAAAATGCCTTGAGTTGCGACTCTAGGTATACCTCCTCTGTGGATTTTACCCTGCTTGCGCTTACTTCGACTATGACGATAACTGATGATGACTAGGTGAGGAGCAAACCAAGCCTCTGTATACCCTGGTCGGATAGAATACCATCCATTCACCACCACAACCGCCACTGAGCGCTACGCTCGTTTGCTGCTTTCGTGTTGAAGCTGAAGAAATACCTTTTGTTGTTGTTTTCTCTTCCTTGGATATTATGCCCTTCGACGACACGAATGGATTTTTTGTTTTCTAATTTTTTTTCCTTTTTAACAAACTGATTTATCTTCTTTGAGTGGAAATTAACTATTTTATGGGTATTTTGATATCAAAGATTGAGTGAATACCTTATTAATGTGCACACGTTTTATGATGGAAAAAGAATAAAAGCTGATGGCGTTCGGGGCTTGAAATGAATGCAGACAAGAATTTATGATTGAGCTCAGGGATAATGATTAAATCTTTTCTTTTCTTTTTGATATTTATTTATTTATTTATTTATTTTTATTGGAAAAAAGAATAAGAAAGATAGAGAAAAGGTGAGTAAGGACTGGGGATTCCGTAGAGGGTTTGGCTTTTAATTGATTTTAATACTGAGCTGAATTGGAACAAAGGAAGTGACAAATTTTAGATCAGCAAAATCTCTAGATATCATCTTTAAGCCAAGCACTTCAGTATTTTTGGTGAGTGCAGGCATTTTTAAACAAAAGAAAGTAGAATAAAAGAGCTTTAGCTTCGTCAGGGTAAGATTTGGTAAGACTCATGATTATAGCGTCTCGCTTTTCACGGCTGACACGCTTTAGCTTCGGCATCGTCTGACGTTTATGATTTCAGCCATAGGAATTCAATGAAGCTCCGACTTCACGTTTCGTATCTATGTTACGTAACGTGACTCCAAACGGAAGCTCTACTTCAAAACATGCTGAACATATGCTTTATCTGACAGCTCAATAGCTGTTAAAAAATGTACAAAACCAAAATTGATTTGTTTTTGGAGACGTGATTTTTGTTTTGTTTTTATAATTTGCACCCACTCTTACCCTTTTTATGCCAGAGACACAGTGAGTGCATTAGGAAGAAGAGAAGGGGTTGTAAAGAAGGTGTCGGTGTACATTGGTCTTAAATTCTTGAACATTGTAATTACTGGGAAAGACAGAGTGTGGAAGAGAGTTCCACATTCGCGTAGTACGGCTAAAAAATGATTCTCTATACTTAAGAGTACGTCCGAAGTTGACTCGAGGGTAAATTGATGGGCATCCTAGAAGCGCGAGTATTACGGGCGAATTATTTGAGGGGAGGAATGCAACTGGCTATTTTACTAGGTCAGTAATGCACATACCGAGAATCTCGAGAAGTTCGGTCTCATTGATGCAAGGGCAACTCATGGAAAGTGGCAAGAGGGGTATATCCCGCTTCAACGGTACAAGACAGCATTGAGTTTTCGAAGCATTACACTCTACACGGTTTTTAATTCCCCATTGTACAATGCTGTTTAAATCAGAGTTTAATGAGCTTATCATATTTTGCCGTTGCAGTTCAACATCCGAAGAGGAGGTAGTGAATCTGGGAACAAATATGAGAAGCTAAGGGCACTATCGTCAGCGAAACAATATATTGGATTAGAAGTAATAGACAGGAGATCATTAATAAAAATGAGAAAGAGGGTCGGAGACAAAACGGAGCCCTGGGGTACACCAGCATTTATATTGTGGGTTTCAGACTTCAGAAAGAAAATTTCTAATCCAACGAAGAAGGGATTCATCGATACCGAAGGCACGCATTTTCGATACAAGAGCAAGATGCCAGACTTTATCAAATGCCTTTGAAATATCAAGAGCAGCAATCTTACTTTCTCCAAAACGATGTAAAGATTTGTTCCACTGTTCGGTGAGATAAACCATCAAATCACCAGTGGACCTGATGCTGCTAAAGCCGTACTGCCCGTCATTAAGAAGCTTTCGGTCTTCGAGATATTTCTTGAGCTGATAGTTAATCAGCGTTTCCATGACCTTAGAAAGAAGGGACGTAAGTGCAATCGGACGATAATTGGAGGACGAAGATGATTCGTTTTTTTGGGATTGGCTAGACAAATGCTGTTTTCCAACTGCTCGGAACGAGCCCAGAAGAGTAGGATAGATGTAAAAGCTTACGCAGGGGTTTTGCCAGCGTGGAAGAACACCTCTTCAGAACAATAGCGGGAATACCATCCGGACCAGCATATTTATGTATGTTGAGATCCTTAAGGACTCTAGCCACAGCATGAGTGCGAAAGAAGATTTGTCCCAATGACGCGCTCAATAGCAGGCGGAGTCATGACACTCTCAGGCAGCGGAGAGTTTATGGCAAACTGCCTAGAAAAAGGTTCGTGAGCGAGCTTACAACTGGAGTGTCATTTTCAACGAGGGTAGGGACCGAGGAAGAAGAAGAATTCTTCATATTTTTCACAAATGACCAAAAATTCTTACTGCCTTTGGGGCATTGCAGTATTTTTTGCCTTAATTTTTGGTCATGTAATTGCAGGCCTTCCTTTAAACTTGTTCCGGTTTTCCTCATTTGGGTTGGCTCTAAAACACCGGAACTTTACCTCTTTAACCTTGATGATGATGGAAGGAGAACTGTCATTCAAAGCAAGCTCGTAGCCAATGCATCGTAACGCAGACGGAAATGAAGCTGACGCGTGATTGTGTTTTAGCCATAATCGAGAAGCAAACTTCAGAGTGGTAGCAAATGTGCTATGTGCCTTTCTGTCTTCTCTGCTGTTGGTATTATTGTCTTGTTAGCCTAGCCAAGGACCTCGGTCATAGATAAAATGGAATAGGAAACCAAGCTATCAAAATAACCTAAAAGCAGAATGTGGAGAAAGTATTAGTGAAAACACCTCATTTTTGTTGGTGTTTTTTCTCATTTAGGTATTCATATACTCGAAGAAATGAAAAATAAAATTTGAGGTATCTGGAGGTGATGGCTAAAACAAAAACACGCTTACGAGGCAGTCGCTTGGAGTTTGCTTTGAATAACATTTCTCCCTCCATCATTATCATCCCTCTTTAAAAAAAAAATGAATTTTGTTTAACAAATCAAATTTTCAGCATATTTGAACCAAAGCTTCCGTTTTGAGGCACATTACGTAACATTACGTACGAAACGTGAAGTCGAGGCTTCATTGTGATAGTATGCATTGAATTCCTATGGCTGAACTCGTAAACGTCAGGCGAAGCCAAGGCTGCAGAATTGTATGTTTCTGCCATAAAACGTATTTAAGTCAGTTTCCGATCTCCCTTTATCTGATCTCTGGCCTGAATCCACCATCAGTGCTGTTAATTGTGTCTGTAGTTACTGTGATGTCAATGATTGTGGGTATCCTTAGACCGGAGTCTGGTTTTTCGCAGCAACCATTAATATTGTGTGATGCTGTCATCTCGATTACTAGTTGTCCATTGTCATAATGGCGTTTTTAATTGGCAATCTGGAATCGAAAAAGAAGCATTCTGTTTTTGAAATCAGAAGGGAAATTCTCTTCTTTTCAGAATCAGAACTGTCAATTTTGCCCAATTGAACGCTTTCAGAATGCTTTTTTTTACTTCCAGATTGCCAATTAAAAACGCCATAAGTGTTTACCCTCTGGCTTGTTCTTTTAAAAGCTACTAGCTACTAGCCCCTCCACATAAGTCGGTTCAGTTCCATTTTCAGCGGCTCGACTGCCTCAAGAAGTCCGGATTTTCAAGTTCTAAAAAATATTGAGTTTATAAATAAAAAAAGACCTTATGTCGAACGCAAAAGATCTCAATCAAGTCATTTCTGTTTTCTTTTTCAAAATTGAAATGTCTGAAACGCTGTCAAACCATGAACGTTACACTATTTTCGTCCTGTTCTTCGTCAATGTCGCCAACTATATTGATCGTTACTCCATTGCTGGAATACTGCGAGAACTCAAAGTCGAATTCCGTGTTGGCGATGATTATGGTGGACTCTTACAAACCGCCTTCATCTTGGCGTTCACGGTGTTTGCTCCAATATTTGGATACATTGGTGATCGATACAACCGAAAAAAAATCATGATTTATAGTGTACTATTCTGGACATTTGCCACTTTAATGGGCTCATTCACACGGACCTATCGCTGGTTCTTTCTGTTTCGAATTTTCGTCGGAATCGGAACGGCTTCATTCACTACAATTGCTCCGACAGTTATCTATGATGTGACTTACAAGAACATGCGTAAAGATGCACTAGCGTTGTTTTATATTGCTATACCAATTGGATCGGGACTTGGATTTGTTCTGGGTGTGAAAGCGGCTATGGCAGGTGATCATTGGAGCTGGGCACTGAGAGTGACTCCGATATTTACCGTTATTGGGTGTATTTTAATGTATTTGATGAAGGAACCAGTGCGAGGGGAACATGAACGCTTGGAAATGGGACAGGATGTAAGTATCGAAACAAAATCAAGAAAAAGCTTTATGAAAGAGCTTGCAGCCTTGTTGCACAATAAATCGTACATGCTTTCAACGGCTGGTTTTACATCTGTGACTTTTTCAACCGGAGCATTGGCATGGTGGGGTGCCATTTACGTTCATTCTGGATTTGTTTTAATTCCTGGCAAAGAGGATTATAGTCTGGGAGAAGTGGCTGCCAACTTTGGTGGCATAGCCGTTTGCACGGGACTAATTGGAGTTCCACTGGGAGCGTGTTTGGCAAGAAAACTCACCAATTTTCATCGCGCTATTGATCCCCTCATCTGTGGTGCTGGACTTATATTTAGCGACCCAATTATTGCCAAAGCCCTCTTTACCGCTAATCAATCTGAAAACACAACTTTTTTATGCATTTTCTTCGGCGAGCTATTGATGAATATCACATATACTCTTGTTGCTGATATTTTACTATCTGTGGTTGTTCCCGAGGCTCGTGCCACAGCTGAAGCTTTTCAAATTACAATCAGTCATGCTTTTGGTGATGCAGGAAGTCCCTATTTAATTGGCTTATTGTCCGAAAGATTTAAGAAAAAATGGGAAGAAGACCATCCGGACCTATCACCAACGAATATTAAATTTAAACGTCTCCAAGAATTTGAAAGCATGAGAGATGCTCTCCTCTCGCTGATTTTAATGCAATTTATCGGAGGAATTCTGTTTATAGTGAATTCGTTTTACGTGGTGGGTGACAGGCAGCTGGTAATCAACGCAATTGCGACTAGTAGTAATACAGGAGCTGGACGCGATCCATCGGCGGTGACAGCGTGATCTGGTTAAACGAATTAAAATTGTTTTCTGGATGCCAAATAAATACAAATTGTTTGAGGTGTGTACAATTTTAATTTTGTATTGTTTATTTTGTTGCGCTCCCGGATTTCATGACTATAGCAGGGGTTGAAACAATCATTTCAAGCATCTTTCTGACACAACAGGCTGATGTGCCGGATTATGTCGCCTAGTAAACTATCATCGTTCGTATAGAGTTTATGTATCTGCAAATGCCTCATTGTTATGCAAATTTTATGGAATTTCCAATGAGGACCAATTTACTGCCGCCTGCAGATATTGTTCCATTTTACCTACCAGTTGGGACTCTCTGAATTCGGAAACTATGCTGCGTGTCCCGTTTTTCCTCGCAAATAGGGTGTTGTTTGGTAAATGAAATTGAAACGAAGAGGCATACAAAAAAAATAATACCACACAAAACCACCTCCGGCGAGAGGAAGACCAAAAAAGAGACAGCAGATTGAATCTGTAAATGAAATTTACTCATAATGACGAGGACGTTCGGCGTCGTCGTTTGTCGTTGACGCCGCAGTCAATGCCGTCGTCGCCACCGGCCGAGCATATCCTTGCCGTGCCAACAAGTTTCCTGCCTGCTCTACAGTTATTTAACCACCCGACACCCCTCCAGCAAACTGTCTATAGTTAAATCATGAATATTGGATTCGTTCCGTATGTTTGGGGTTATAATTTTTGGACTTTTATTTTCGTGTAGAATGTCAATTTATGCAAAAACCTTCTTCTTGTTCTTACTTGAAAATTGATTTTTTACAGCTCTATTGTTCTCTGAAAATCCAGAAGATTACTTTTTCTACAAGAAAAAAGGAGGCAAGAATGAAAAGGGAACTTAATCCTCCATAGTGTTTTTCTTCGTTTTTTTTTTGTGTGATTGTTGACTTGAGTGATTCCTTTTGCGAAGCTTTTAATTAATTTTTGTCTCATTGTCGGTTAGGACTTTATTTGGGATTAGTCACGTAATTTTACTGGATGTTTGGGTGGGTTGTTTTTCGCACTTTCCTTTTTTAATTTTGTGTCTACTGCTTTTGGAGAATCGGTGGTAATTTGGGGATTTGAAAATTGTGTTATCTTTTACTGAGAGTCGAGGACTACTACAATTTTTAATCAAGCAAGCATAGAGTCCATTATAGCTTAGCTAAAGATTTAAAAGCTAATTCATTTAAAAAATAAAAACGGGACCGATCAGTGTAAACGATAGGTTTAAGGTAACCCCATAAAAAAAATCGCACGGAGTCAAATCAGCATTTTTGCGGGCAACAAAATCGCGTTCATGAGCTCTTGCACCACAGCCAATTTGTAAGGATGAAATTTAAGATCTTGATGAAGAATTCGTCTCACAGTGCGATCAGAAATGCCCAAAGCAAGTGCATGTTTCCGCGCCGAACGCCGGAGAGATCGCCCGACAGAAACTCTCACCCTCTCAATGTTTTCTTCTGTTCTGACACTCCGCCTCTCCGGCGTGCTGCACAGGATTTTGTCACGTTTCCGCTCTCCCTGAATGATTTTACCCACGAAACGATCGACTTTCAGTCAGGAACGCGACCTCCGGGAATGATGTTAAAGAGCGAGTACGGAAAGCACGTTGAGTGAAAATTATAGAACGACCATTGAAAAAGTAAGCTTCGCAGGCAAATGCGCGTGGATCTTTCGTCCAATGCATGATGTCGACTGACTGCACCGTGGATGAAACATGAAACTAGGAAATCCCCTAAAAAATGAGACGCTCCCCACCCACATCCGACCACTCCACCCCGCTTGGCTTTCTTGCCGCACCCTGTTTTTTGAAAGAGCTGTGTTTTAGAATAAGACTCAGAAGTGTATAAACAATGATATTAGGTGTAAAGTGATTCCCTTGAGGAACTCCATATGTGACAGAGATATTGATGGAAAGAAAAAAAGATTCTACAAATAATTATCACCCGTTACTCATATCATTTAACACACATAGTTTTATTATTATGCTCCATCAGCTATAAGGTTCCACCTTAAAGTCAGTATGCATGCATTAAGTTTGATTTTAGGAGAATGTTCTTTGGTGGATCAATCATTACTTCGCACAACGGAGTAAACAGATTCTCTGGGATTGGTGTTTGTTAATTTGAGTTAGAAATCGCTTCTTCAAGGCAGTCAGAGCAATGTAATAAATAAAATATAGGGTGGCGCGAGAGTCAAGGCCAAAGCGGCTTTCGCAAGAAATAGTACCCGTGAAAGATGAAAATAAGTACGAACAACTCATCTTGTGATGTTTCTTGTTATCAAGGACTGGGGTATCCTCAGCGGATCAGGGAACAGTAAACCTTAGTTCTTCGGTTCAATTGATAGAACAATGCTTCTTCATTGAAGGTTTTGTTTATTATCTTAGTCTTATACCTATTCATCAAATTAAACTGGGAGCTTAACATTGAAGAATGTATGAGGAAGGCGTGTGTCGCCTTCTCCATACACAGCGGTTGTAAGACTGATACTTGTTTATGGTTCCATTGCTTGGTGGCTTGCTCTCAGCAAAGCTTACATAGTAAACAAGCTTACAAAGGTGCAGTGAATTGCTTGCGTAGGGGTATTAGGGGCAACCAGGTCCTGTCCAACGGATGCACTTTATTTCCGATTGACCACTTTATTAAATATCAGGTGTCCTGCAGTACCTATCTTGAGACTCAAAGAAATAGGCAGCTGGAAAACTAGATTCTATGGGCACTGCAAGGATGTCCACAACCACTGCATCCCTACCCTAAACACCTCAAAGAAGTTAAGAGTCTTGCTTCCGTCAAGAATCGACTGGGAGGAAGGCGATGTGACGAAAGACTTCGACACAACTATCTCTACGGATGGTTCGAAAATGGAGTGCGGTGTTGGTGCAGGTGTCTTATCTGTGAATCTCAAAATCCTATAGACTTCCCGATTTTGGCAGTGTATTCCAAGGAGAATAGATAGCCTATATGGCCCTTAAAAATATCCGACAGAACCAAAATGTAGATATACTAACAGACAGTCAGGCAGCTATTAAAACCATTGAATCAGCTTTATCATCCTCTTTACTGGTCCAGCAACGCAGAGAGGCCCTCAAGGAACTTGATATGAGCGTCACTCTAATCTGGATACCAAGCCATAGGGGCTTTGAGGCTATGAGGGCAAGGTTCAGCCCGGATCTAATTGGCAGTGAGAGTATATGCTCCTCTTGGAGTTGTGAAGGGCTACATCCTGAAAAGAAACGGTCCCAAGC
The DNA here is from genome assembly GCA_920937365.1 of Sphaerophoria rueppellii. NCBI lineage: Eukaryota > Metazoa > Arthropoda > Insecta > Diptera > Syrphidae > Sphaerophoria > Sphaerophoria rueppellii. The sequence goes on from CAKKXW010000001.1 coordinate 15,475,654, forward strand.
TTTCTTTGCAGGCCGGCCTTGACTAGGAAAAGAGCACTCTACTTAGGTAAAGTTGAGGAACTCTCAGAATTCAAGATCAAAGATTGGATCTTATGCCTCAATAACACAAAGCGGTTTAAGCGACCCCCCCCCCCCCCGCTCTTATTCCTCAACCACTAAATGGCACTATGAGATACTAGGCCGTAGGGTAGCAGAATAATTCAACATTGTAATAGGATTGTACGTGCGGAACATACATCCATAAGCCATAACCCATTTTTAAATCTATATAGAATCTTACGATGTATGGTATCAAACAGCGCTAATTGTGTCCGACGTGAAAGTAGGACAGCCCTTTTAACCTACCTATTATACTATACCTAGTAGGCTAGTACTGGTTGTTGAAAATACTGAAATGGAGCTTTTTACGACTTTCAGCGCCTAGGTAACCGGTTCTCGACAATGCTTCCCTTGAGGTACCATACCAACGGAGCTTTTAGCGGTCCTTCGATCTGTTCTCAACAAGGTTTCCGGGTGAACAAACGAACTTTCCCCGGCTTTCAACGGTCGTTCGAGTTCGGCCGGTTATCACCAAGGTTTCCCTTAGGCCATCAACGGCTTTGAACCATTGATTCATCAAGGATTCCCCTGGGTTATGATCGGACTTTCCTCCGGCTTTCAATGGCGATTAGCCATAGTTTGGACGGACAGGTTCGGGAGTATATTGGTTTCCGTATTTTAGGAGGCATGCAGTGTTTACATTTTTTAACCTCAGTTTGCCGTCGACGGTTCGCTCCCTTATGCAGATTTACTTCAAAAACTGGTTGTGAACTTTTTTTAAACGAGCTGTAAAAATTCCTACAAAACTCTTTCTCATACGTTCCGTCCGTGTGTGTTTTGTTTGATATTTTTTAATTTTAGGTCTATTAGTCTTCTTCAGTACAAGATTTTAAAAATAAGCTCAGTGTTTTATACAAAGTCATCAATAATAATTCTACTGATTTTTTTTTTTAAACAAAAACAAGAGTATCAGTCCTTTACCTTGAAACCACCTAAAATGAAAAAAGCAAAATAATTACCTTGGTATCTTCGATGGGTGCATGCACATGAACCTCAATAAAAAAAACAAACCCCAGCAAAAGTAATCCAACGAATTAGAATCGGAAGCCAAATGCAAAATCATACCGAAAAAAAAACGACAAATAAAAGAATGATGAACTCACACGAGAAGTGCACTCAGCACTCACCATCACCCCCAACACCCCACTTTCATGTTTTTTTTTTTTTCTATCTTATAAATTCCTTCTTTACTTCTGCTTCTTTTACTTTTTCTTCTTCTCGTCATTGTGGTGATGGTGACGCCCGTCATCCGAATCCAACAACAACAACAAAAAAGTGAAAAAGGCAAAATTGTAGAAAAAAAAATTTCTCAATTTACACACTGCCTTCCATTTCCATTGTTATTTTCAGTTTTATTTTGTAGCTATTGGCAGCACTTGCATTAATTCATCATTCAATTTCGATGAAAAAATTTCATCTTTCAAGGTTGTCAACACTGTCTAAAAACAGCGCGATTCAAATTCCAGCAGAGGAAAAGAGACACCACTATACGTTGACAGCTGCTGCTTCGCCAGCACACACACACAAACTTCCATATTATAGAAACTGAGCGCACAAGAGACAACACGATGTCCACAAGTGCAAACAGTAAAACCACAATCACACTCGAAAAACCGAACAGAAGGAAAATGATGAATCGAAAAAAAATCTTCTCTAGAGGAGAGAATTTACCACTGGAGTGTGATGTGTGTTCGTTAAATTCGCTCGTCGATTTTTCAATGTTTTCATCGGTAAAACACTCACAAAACCATTTAAAATTATCAAAAGTGAATAAATTAACTTAAAACGAATGCATAAGTGTTAAATCTAATTCAATTGCAATTGAAAATCTACCAAAAACTTGTGATTGAAAAAATAAAAAGTTCCAAGACGAGAAAAATTCTGTTCGTGTACAATTTTCAAGGAAAGGAAAAAAACTCATTTATCGTTCGTCCGTTTCATTTTGGGTTTTGCTTTCTTCTCTTTTTTTTTTTGTGTAATTCTCATTTGGTCGTCGTCGCTTCGTTGTAGAGTCGGTGTCGTTGTCGTTGTCGGTCGCACTGAATGTGGTGATTTTTTCCCTATTCTTGTCACCACCGTCGCGTTCGCCGTGTACTTCTGTTTCGCTTGTTCTGCATTTACCCCAAAATGTGTTGTGTTCAACTGAATGAGATAGATATATATGCCATTTAAGTGAAGCGAAAGAGATCGTTATAAACCGTATATAACAAAAATATTCAAGTGAATTTCAGTATTTTTCCAATTTACCAACACAATTTCTGGTACAAAAACGAATTAAAATATTTATAGTTTCTCACGACGTGACAAATAAGAATTTGGTGAATAATTTTATGTCAAATTGTTCGTTAAAGAAAAACTCAAGTGGTTCTTATTAATCAAAGGGAAAGAAGTGAGCATTCTGCATTTGGGGAGAGTAATCTATGTATCCACGAGATTGCAAAATACTACAAAATACAACACACACATACACTCGTGCATTCACATACAATCGCTCATAATACGCGTAGATTCATATTCAACATACGAAAATTCAATTTCGGAAGCTTATAGAGAACTTATCTCCTTTGTGAACCAACAGAGAAAAGAAATGAAGTAATTTTAAACAAATTTCGAACACTCAAAACTTCATTCGAACTCGAATGTCAAAATCAAAATCGAATTTGATTTTTAAGTGGAATTGTTGGTCGATGGCTAAAAATTGATTTATCCATCAAAGAAAAGATAAGCTAGCGCCATCATAGCTACCTTTACTTCCTCTGGAAGTCAAGCAAAAGAATATCGAGTGTGCACGGGCAGCCAGAAAAGTGATGATCACCCCAGAAGGTAAACATACCTATCAATATTTTGTCTCTGCGGGAAGTGATTAAAATTGACATACCAAAAGTTCATTTAAAACATTTTCCATCGATATTAATCTCGAATATCGATAAATTTGCATAATTTGACATTTCCACTTGACATTTTATTGTTCGTTCGTGTCGTCGTTGTCGTCGTCGTCGCGAGGTGAAATACACACATCCTTGAGAAGGATTGTGGTGAGAGAAGAAAAAGAAATGCAAAAATAAAAAAAAAAAACAGCTAATAAATAAACAAAAAAAAAAACGTACATATTTCCGTAAGTTTTTTTTTTGTTGCTCTTGTGTTTTTCGTCATTTCGTTTGAGATTGTGTGTGTTAATTCGCGGTTAATAAACTCACGTCTTGTTCTTCGTCGCCGCTGTCGTTTTTGTCGCCCGTCTTCGTTTTGCCCACACACACCGGTTCATTGTGTCTCTCTCACTCGCTAGTGTGTTGAATAGAAAATTTATCAAATCCGATTGCTCTTTTTTGATCAGGATTGTGATAAAATTGTTTAGTGCGTGAAATTAAAAAAAAATTAACAAGAATTTGTTTAGAAATACAAATATTCAACACGAAAAGTTGAATTTCGTTGAGTTAAAAAGAAAAAAAAAAGGAAATTTATATTGCCAAATTCAACTCCTGGCAAAGTGCAGTGTGTGCGTGTTTGTTTAGAGAGAGAAAACGAAAGCGAGGGAACGAGAAAAAGCTATAATTTTCTGTGTGAAATCTTCTTGTCTCTCCATTTCCATCAACTTAAAAACAACAACAACAACACAAGAATCTTCATTGGAAAAAAAGGATAAAAATTCTCCAACCCACTCTTCGCTCATCGTTAAACAATAAGAAAAAAAAATATCTGTTATTCTCAAATTGAATTAAAGCAAATAGAAAATTAATTGATTTACCACAAAGTGTGGTAGATAAAATATTTTAATCAAAATTTTATACCCCACACACCAGTGATTTTTATTGGTTTTGTATTATCTTTTAAATTTCGTGTAAAATATATATCTATAGAATTATACATATGTATGTGGTTTATCGTTATCCTCGGAATGTGTCGTTGTAGAGAATAGAAAGAGCGAGTCGTCCGTCGGGAACATCAAGCAGCCAACAACAAAAAAAAGGAAACGAGAATACGAAAAAAACATGTCGGTTCGTCTTCGTTTTCGGTGTCATCGTTGTCCTCATCGTCGTCGTTGTGTTCGTCAATAAAAATTCGTATTCGCTCAAAGAATAAAAGTTAAAACTCGTTTCTCAGTTAAAATACATTAACCAAACATTACAAAGGATTAATTTGGTTAATTACGTGTTTTTGAATTAGAAAATTTAAAAAATTAAATACAACTAAAAAAAATCCCCAAGGAATTATTGGAATAGAAGAACGAAAAAGGAAGGAAGGAACACCGAGAAAAAGAAAAAAACTCCATCAAAAGGTGTGTGTATAAATATTGTAGCACATGCGCAATGTTGTTTAATTTTTATTTTACATATATTAAATTTTGTGTTTTGAGTTTGTATGTGCGGAATGGGAATCCAAAAGAATGGCATTCTAGCATTTAAAACAGAAAGAGAGCAAGAAATAAAATTCAATCTAAAAGTTCATGTTTAAAATCAAACAGATTAGGAACGATAAAAAAATAAAAACAACAACAACAAACAGACCTAAACATTGGAAAAACCGTGTTGTTTTGTTAATGAATTTTTTATTTGCTTTTTTCTTATCCCATTGTTGATTCAATTGGATCAGTGTGTTGTGGGCCTTAAGAATAACTAATTATGAGTTGTGATTAAATTAGCTGTTTTTAGTTGGTGGTTAGGTGCAAAAGGCATTCCGTAAAGAGGTGAAGTCTCTGGTGTGCAGTTTTGACCTGTTTGTTTCGTTTTTCTTTATGTTTTTTTTTTTGTATTCGATTCGATTTTGTCCTTGAATTTTCACAACTGCGTCAAAAAAATATAAATTATTCATTGAAATTGAAGCAAGCAAAAACAAGACTATGAAAAAAGGGATTTTTGTCCAAAGTTTTACATTCGAGTCACACACGTTGATTTCTTTTTCTTTTTTTTTTGGGGGCAATGTTATTGAGTTGGAGACGACGGGTTGTGTTTATTCTCTGTATGGATTGGATTTTCTGCTGGTTTCTATTATCCGCCATGTTTGTCAAATCCTTGCAATACCCACCTTCCTGCCTACCATCCTCCCGCTGTCATAATATCCGCTGAGAATGGTGTAGTTGGGTTGTAAGTTGTATAGAGATGGTGGGGTGTTTGGTTTGTAGTGATAGCTGATGGGTTTTTCTTTACTTTCAAGATAAACTCCCCAGAGAGCACAGCTGATTGTAGATTATAATTGAATTTTACTTGTTAAGCACTGAAATTGATGTCAGTTTTTTGTTTCTATTGATCTTCTAAAGTGCATTATAGCTTGTCTTTTTACTGTTATCGATAGCATTGTTAGAAGGGGTTACTCCGAGATTCAGGCTAGACGGAAGACGACAAAACAGAATTAGCGTGTTTGATATTGCACTGTTAGTTGTTAAATTTTATAAAAAGCAGTGGGGTACCACAAGGTTCAATTTTAAGTCCCATTTAAGTTGTTGTATGAGGAAGGACTCTTCCAGCTAGTTCGGTACCTAGTTAGGTATCGCCGATTTTGAGCGCCAAGTTGGTTGCAGTCCTCTACACCTAGCAGTGTGTTTCAGTAAAGTTACGGGTTTGCCTCTTACTTGCTTACTTATGGTGGCGCTACAGTCCGTTGTGGACTTGGGCCTCAATCAACAGTCTCCGCCAGCTAGCTCGGTCCTTAGCTAGTCGTCTCCAGTTTAGCACTCCAAGTTGATTGAGGTCCTCTTCCACTTGAGTGCGCCACCTGAGTCGCGGTCTTCCTCTCCTCCTACTTTCCTCGGGAATAGTGTAATAGTGTCCAAGGCTTTCCGGGCCGGAGCATTGGTGTCCATTCGCTCTAAATGACCGAGCCATCTGAGTCTCTGGACCTTGACCCTTCTGGCTAGGTCCATGTCGTTGTACAACCCGTAAAGTTCGCTGTTGTATCTTCTTCGCCATTCCCCTTCAATGCACACGGGGCCAAAGATAACCCGAAGAACTTTCCTCTCGAAACAGCCTAAGGCATTTTCATCCGATTTTGTCAAGGTCCATGCTTCCGCACCATACAGCAGGACTGGGATGATGAGTGTGTTGTACAGTTTTACCTTAGTTGCTCGAGAGAGGGCTTTTCCACTCAATTGCTTTCTTAGCCTAAAGAAACAGCGATTACCAAGAGTTATTCTTCGTCTGATCTCGGCGCTGGTTTTATTGCCCGTGTTTATAGGGAAGCCTAGGTAGACAAACTCCTCTACTACCTCGAAGTTGTATGCGTCTATTGTGACGTTCTGCCCGAGCCGTCGGTGTGGGTGTCCTTCCTCGAAGACAGCATATACTTCGTTTTTCTCTCATTAACCGCTAAACCCATTTTCGCCGCTTCTGCCTCAATTCTGACAAAGGCGCCATTGACATCACGCTGTGTTCTTCCCATTATATCAATATCATCGGCGAAGTTGAATAGATTTTTGGAAGATAGTGCCTCTGGTGTTGACGTTGGAGTTCTGCACTATCTTCTCAAGAACGACGTTAAAGAAATCGCATGACAGTGCATCGCCTTGTCTGAATCCTTTTTAGTGCCTAAAATAAGCAATAAATTAAAAAAGAAACTAGCAGATGAGTCACCCTGTCTTAAATGCTGAAAGGGTCATCGCTTGGAGAAGTGTTCTTTCCATCTCCTGTTTATCGAAATCAGTTCCTTAACGCCGTCTGTAGCGTTCAAATGTTCGTTCCGATTTCAGGTTCCACAAACTGTCAAAAATTACAAATGTCAAAAAGAAAATACCTCAATTGTCAAATTGTTAGCTCTAAGCCCATGAACGTGTGTCCAATGCTTATGTTATCTGCATTTTTGAAGCGATTTTAATAACGGGACACACTTGCCAAGTTTGCCTGTTCAAAATATCCACGCAACTGTCAAGCAATGCTTATGAAAAAGCCGTTGGAAACAATTTCGGCAGATGCTATCAACGAATTGATCATACAACCATTTTATCAGTTTTTGATTGAAAGCACCTTGCTCGACCCTAACTGCCGAAACGTTCTAAATTAGTCTTCATACCTGTTGTATCAACGGAAGGTCCTAATTGATAAGCTCAACAATGTCTACGGTGTTCCGGTGGCGATTCCCACAGACAACCTCAACCGCCCATCATCGAATTCTTATCTTATCTCAACAAAAAAACAAAAAATGTGTCACTTTCTTGCTTTGCTTCTGTCATTCTTGATTACAATATTATTACGTATGAATTTACTTTATCGCTCATTCTCATTTTTTTTTTATTTTGCTTTCAGTTTCCAAACGGATAGGAATGTAGTCGTCAGCTGATTTCGAGAAACAAACAAAACAAACTCAACTCATCGAATCAGCGCGGTGTGTTTGGAAATCTGCTGCCAAAATAAACAACAAACAAAACAAGAAAAAATCAGAAAAGAAAAAAAAAAAAAAAACAAAACCAGCCATGAGCTTAAACGGGTTGACGATAATAAAATTCATTGAGAAATAATCCCTCAGCGATGAAACCATCACCGAATCACACACAAACGCTGCAAATGCACCAGCAGCAACAACAGCAGCAGCAACAGCAATTGCAACAACAGCAATCGCATGATCAATTAACACTACCACCACCTGCGCCACATAATTCATCTGGCAGCAGTAGCAGTAGTATCAGCAGCAGTTTAACAACTGCCACAACAACAACATTCCCCTATCACCTGCAATTGCCACCCCCATCGCCAACATCCACCATAACCGCCATATCCAATAGCGCTGCTAACAATAACAATAACATCAACAACGCTAGCAATGATTTCGTCGATTCGGATACGGAATTAACGAGCAGCACAGCCGACGGCAGCATCCCGCCACATCATGCAGTGGCTGCGGCCGCAACTAACGGCAACTGCCTAAACGCTAAACAGCAACGTCAGCAAAAACGTCGCCGTGAACGAGCCCAGCGAATGCAAGCCGAACGCGACAATCGCGTCTGCAGCGGCGGCGTTAGCGGTGTTGTTGGTGTCGGTGGAGGTAGTGTGGGCGATGATAGCAACAATTCCAGTGGAAATTTGACAACAAGCAATAGCAATGGCAGTAGTGGTAGCAATTTGATTCCGCCTACGGATAGTATTGCTTCGTTGTTGTTGAATCCGCCGAATTCGCCTGAGGGCCATACGGGCCTGATGGCAGCTCCGAGTGATTCGGAGGGCGAAAGTTTGGATGAGGATTTGTTGTCGACATCATCGTCGTCGACGTTGCTATTGCCAAGGGATAAGCCGCCGCCACGGCCACCACCGCCGGTGCGAAGGAAATTGCCAAAATCACCGGTGCTCGAGGAGGAGATTATCGATGGATTTGCTATTCTTGAGTTTAAGACGTACGAGGATTTGGAGGTGAGTGTTTTTTCTTTCTCTCTTTTTTCTATGTTTGAATTTGATTGCCTTTTGATCATGGAATTGCACATTGGGAGGGAACAAGAGTGTCAGACAAAGTGACATGACAGTTTGGTGATTCCAATTTTGCGAGTGGAGACTTTTGGGGTTCTCTCTTGAGAGCAATTTCGACACGAAGGCTATAGAAAATCTTCCGAAAAGCATGACGCACAGATTTCAATTTATTATCATTATCTCCCCGGCTAATTTGTGACTAATTTCAATTGACTTTTTTTTCCATAGCCCTACTTATCTACTAAGTTTTCATTGTATTTAATTGTTTTCCTCATCAGTGCCCCTTCTGTACTCAATTCACATTGGAACGAGAAAAAAAAACGTAAGCACTTCTCAAGATAGCCACTCTGACCCACTTATCAGCCACTTGAAATAACAAACACACAAAAAATAGAGAGAGAATAGAGATTTATAATCTTTTCATTATTTTTTGCAAACCACATTGTTGTTAAAATGGGGAAAACATAATAAATCATGACAGTACTCTCTATCAATATTAATTCTCATGAATATTCATTCAAAAAGGTCAGGGTCGTCAATTCGCAATTATTTTCTATTCATTTGAATTTGAAAGCGCGATCGTTAAACAAGATAGTCTTTGATATGTCATCGAAATGTCAGATGGTTGAGTGTTTTGTTGTCAGTTGTAGTTTGTGCGTTCCAGACAAAAAAAAAAAAAAACAAAAACCGTTATCGTTGCGCACAAAAAATAATCTAGCAAGTGTCATATTTTTAAAATTTATATAAGACCAGGAGATTTTATGCGTCACTCGGTTACTCAAACATCTGGTGGATTCAAGTTTCTTATCGGAATATTCTTACGTCTCTGTTGCCATAGTCAAAAGAAATTCTTAAAAAAAAAACGAACCAATCTCGGGTACAATATGAAAATTCAATTAAGTTCCTACTGGATTGATATTAGTGACAACTTAAGGAATGCCTGATCCTGAAAAAGGGAGATCCCCTCTAAACTGCGCCAACTACAGAGCAAGAAGTCTACTAAACATCGCCTACAAGATCCTCTCTGCCCCGTAATATGTGAACGTCTGAAGCCTTTCGTCAACAATCTGATTGGTCCCTATCAATGAGGCTTCAGGCCAGGAAAGTCAACCATCGACCAAATTTTCACGTTGCGGCAGATCCTGGAAAAGACCTATGAACTCCAAATCGATACCCACCATCTTTTCATCGATTTTGAGGCCGCGAATGACAGCATCTAGAGAGACGAACTGTATCAAGCTATGTCTAGTTTTGGCATCCCTGCCAAGCTCGTTCGCTTGTGCAAAATGACGATGGAGAACTCACGCTGCTCCATCAAGGTTGGCAACGAGCTTACGGAATCTTTCGACGTCAAAAAAGGATTCAGACAAGGCGATGCACTGTCATGCGATTTCTTCACCATCGTTCTTGAGAAGATAGTGCAGAACTCCAACGTCCACACCAGAGGCACTATCTCCCAAAAATCTGTTCAACTTCTCGCGTACGCTGATAATATTGATATAATGGGAAGAACACAGCGTGATGTCAATGGCGCCTTTGTGAGAATTGAGACAGAAGCGGCAAAAATTGGTTTAGCCGTAAAGAAGGGTAAAACGAAGTATATTGTCTTCGAGGAAGGACACCCAACACCGACGGCTCGGACAGAACGTCACAATAGACGCATACAACTTCGAGGTAGTAGAGGAATTTGTCTACCTAGGCTCCGCTATAAACACGGGCAATAACACCAGCGCCGAGATCAGACGAAGAATAACTCTTGCTAATCGCTGTTTCTTTGGGCTAAGAAAGCAATTGAGTGGAAAAGCCCTTTCTCGAGCAACTAAGATGCAGAAGCATGGACCTTGACAAAATCGGATGAAAGTGCCTTAAGCTGTTTCGAGAGGAAAGTTCTTCGGTTCTTCTTTGGCCCCGTGTGCATTGAAGGGGAATGGCGAAGAAGATATAACAGCGAACTTTGTTGTACAACGACATGGACCTAGCCAGAAGGGTCAAGGTCCAGAGACTCAGATGGGTCGGTCATTTAGAGCGGATGGACACCGATGCTTCGGCCCGGAAAGCCTTCGACACTATTCCCGAGGGAAGGAGGAGGAAGAGAGGTAGACCGCGACTCAGGTGGCGCACGCAAGTGGAAGAGGACTTCAATCAACTTGGAGTGCAAAACTGGAGACGACTAGCTCAAGACCGAGCTAGCTGGCGGAGACTGTTGATTGAGGCCCAAGTCCACAAGGGACTGTAACGCCACCTTAAATAAAGTAAGTAAACTAATGACAGTAGTTGACACTTCAGTTATGAAACCATAATGTTGCGTTCATTTTTTGTTCACTTGTCATAGGTCACTAAAAATGGCCACTTTCTTCCTTTTTTTTATGGAAAACTAATGTCTACCGTGTTCATGCCCATTTTTGACTAAAGTATGCATTTGGTTTTGGTTTGAAGAACATTTTGTGCCTGACAGTTGAGGCAAAAAATGCCGTTGTGTAGTGTCCACCGTGCGTCGTAGCGAAACAAATATTTACCTACACACTTAATCTCACTGTTATCGCCGTTCACACACACACACCATCTTCAACAAACATTCCTACCTACCTGTCAAATTGTCTACACTTTTGCTAAAAAAAAAAAAAAAAAAAATCAACATAACAAAAAGATTTCAACAATCCCCACACTGTTTATCAAATCAGACAAATCAAACAGAAGTACCTACATGTCAAAGAAAAAGGAAAACTATTTCTTATTTTCCAGAACAAAATGATGGCGCACATTGCAAATACGCAATAAGTATACATCGTCGTTGTTAATGCGATCAAAAATATTTATCTTTGTTCATCATTCCCCCATCTAACGGTAAACTGCGATAATATTCCACCTCTCTTTTTCCAATCTCTCTCTTCTCTTACCTCTTATTTGTGTTTATTTTTCTTTTCACTGCACAATGCACAAACCATGCATACATCAATGACAGCTAATCTAAACAAATTCCATCTGTCAGTAATTTTTAATTTATAGATTTGGCAGCACTCTGTATACTTAATTTTGTTGGTATAGTTTGAAATTTACTTTAACCATCAGAAAATAAACCAAACAAAATTATATTGAGCTACATTTATACGTTTACTCGCAATCTGTCTCTCTCGCTCTTTCGCTGTGTTTTGCATAAACGTACAAACGGCAACGAACGAGTACAGAATAACTAGATCAAGCAATGAGTAAATTAATTTTAGCACACACCGTTGTTTAGTTTAAGGGCCTACCACAATAACACGAGGTGTGTGCACAATAAATTAAAAGTTAACATTTTGCATGTGATTTACAATGTGCCATGACATTTTCATGTGTCAGCTCTTCGAAAAGTGTGCGAATTCGTGACAGCGCCTATAAAATACCACCCACCCAACTTTTTCGCACATTTTAACTTATTCAACAATTAGAACTCATTACCTCATTTGATAACACTTAACTTTACTTAAATAAAAATTTCAAACATTATTTGTTTGTTTTTCATTCGTGTAATGAAATAAAATAATCACCGAACAACGGCCCATCTAAAGCCGGCAGCGATTAGTGATATGACTCATGAAAAACACGACAGAACTACGATTGAGATAATAATGACAGTCCGCTTATCACTAATTCAAGAGGTAATTTCAAATACAATCATTGTAGACATTAACGTTTAAACGTTTGTTTTATAAATCAATGCAATATTGTTCGAGTGCTGTTAAAGACTTAATTTAATAAATTAAACAATTATTGTTATCTCTTTTCAATCTGACAGTGGCGAGCTGGTACAACAGATGTACTTTGATATATACATACATTTCGCAAGCATGTGTTTACAGTTTGCACATTTTTGTACGAGAATTAACATGAGAAAATAAACCATTATCTCTTTTAATTAAATTGAATGTGTGCTAATTAAGGGGTAGATGATTTTTGTTGCTATTTAAATTGATAAAATTGTAAATTAGACGAGTTGTTGGTTGTGTTGACGTTAAGTATGTCGTTCATTCTACTAAAATATGAACTTTGACAACTAACCAAAACGTCTACTACGTTTAAAAGGTAACCGTAATGTACTGTCATTAACAAAATGACAGTAACCACAGAAGCGAAAATTGCCAATAGGTTCTACTTAATATTGCAAAAATGACACGTTTGAACGTCAATAATTTTGAAAGTAAGCTATTCACAAACGTCAGCACGGACCACAGACAAACTGACATTTTAAACACACATCGTTTAAATACCGAAACAGACAAAATATTTGGCAAATTATGACAATACTCGAAGAAATAAATAACTTGTTTGTATTTCTTTCTTTGTTTTGTTTTGGCAGATTGCCAATATGCTAACAAAGTACTAGAGCACGATTATTTGACTTGGTGGCATGTTCATTTGTCATTAAGGAATTTATTTTGGCATTTTTATGACCGGAATTATTCTTATTTGAGTCTTTCGGCGTGATTAATTTGTCCATTTAATTTTTTTTTTTTTCGAACAGTGCTATATGTCAGATCGAATTGGGTGCGGTTTGAGAGTTAATTTGTCGAACTTTGACTGTTGCTAATACAAAATGACGCTCAATACTTTTTAAACAAAATGTGATAAAGGGGTTATTTTGAATAGCCCACTATATCGGTAGCTGTCACTTTTGAAGCTGTCATTTTTTGACATTTGACAAGTAGAAACTACGCCATTAATAAAAATGGAACGAAACACGCTTCCACGCATTGAAATTATTAAAAATCACTATAAAATGGTGAAAATTAAGCAGAGACGGTTCGTAAAACTAAAACATTTTTGGGTCGTTGTGAAGCACCTTGTCGGACCTCAATACAGAAATTGGTGGACAAGTTAGTGATGTGAAGAATAAAACCCGTGAACGTCGCTCAAAAACAACTTGGAATATTCCTGTTGCAGCCCAAATTGTTGAAGAAAACCCATGTTTGTCCATTCCTCGTCGTTCTTTGGAATGAGGCATTCCACAACCATCATCATCATCATACAGAATTGGGTCTTAAGGCTTATAAAGTTCAGTTAACACAAGAACTCAGGCCGGCTGATCATCAACAACGTCGTGTCTTTGCTGATTGGGTCCTGGAAATGCATGAAAATGATCCGGAATTTCATGGTAAAATCATCTTGACTGATGAGGCCCATTTCCACCTCAGAGGCTACGTCAACAAGCAAAACTGTCGGATCTGGGGCTCAGAGTTATTGGGGCCAAGAGCAAGAGTTATTGTTGAAAAGCCTCTCCGTCCTCAACGCGTGACTGTTTGGTGCGGTTTATGGTCCGGCGTGGTTATTGGACCTTACTTTTTCGAGAAATGTGAACTCATCCTCAACTGATTTATTCCAATGAAAATGTGAAAGTTTCTGTTTTTGTCTTTGTTAATCTGTCAAGGTCGGCAAATCGGAATCGTGGGTCTCAATTGCATGGTTCTGTAGGTGTAGGCGATACTAATGAAACGTCAAACTTACCACCTGTCACTTTTGAAGTTGACGGCTCTCTAAATGTCAAATCAAAAACATAGACAATTACATCTTGCGGTTTTTCCTGAACTTATTACCTTTCAAATTTAAGTTCAATAAAAAAAAACGCCCATATCGAAACAAAAACACCCAAATTCATGCCCAAATGACCTTATTATCATTTTAGCTAAACTCCCCTGTTTTCTTTGTTTTTTTTGTCTCAAAAATAAAAGGTTACATTAAAAAATAAACCTAATTCCTACATAATAACACATACGAGTAGGTTTACCATATAAATATCTAATGTGTATGCTAGTGTAAGTATTTAAATAATTCCTTAGCTCTAAAGCTCTTGCGAACACACAATTTGTCTACATTTTAACCCCTTTGGGTAGAATCGGTAGTATGCCAAAAACATGTACACATTCTCACTCGACTGCATTTATAAAACCTTACTCTTTTGTGTTGTCGTTGTTGTTGTTGTATTCCTCTTTATTGTGTTTACGTAATGTCCCAGTGGCAAATTTCATCCTCAATGACAAATTTTGGTGAAAAGGGCAAGGAATTCATTCCACACTTTCAAGAGGAAAAATAAGGAAATGATTTCATAAGAATAAGGTAATGCCCTTTTTCCTCGGTACATTTTCTCAGTTCTACTAACGCTTTCGTTTCTTCACATGCCTAAACGTTGTGATTTCAGTAAGGAAAAGTCCTGCACAGCTTCACGAGTTCGCAACTGGCATTGAGCATTGGGTGTTGTCTGTGTTCATTAGAAGAAGAATAAACGAACAACAAAGAAACAAAAATATTGTCTAGCTTCTAGCGCAGCTGAAATTTTTTGTATTTTCTTTTAAGGGAGAAAATGACCTGCAAGAATCCGTGTATATAAACATTATGTACTTGCAAGTTTTAACTTTTATTGATCGAGGACGACGCGACGCCGACCGGTGACGACGCAATGGTTTTGGTTTTTTCCTCTGTTTTTATCTGCGAACTGCGATCGTTAAAATAATGTTTTGTTCTATGTTCAATCAGTGCAATCGAAATCTTCGTTAAAGACAGTTGATGTGAAGGAAGTGTGAGTTATTTTTAAGAGTGAATTATAATTATAAACAGCACAGAAGAAAACGTGAGTGTAATCCTCAAATATAAATATTTATTTTCGACATACATACATTATAGAAATGAAATTAAACTAAGTATCTAAACATTTTTTAAAGGTATTCTGGAATCTGGAATGTGGAGCACCTTAGAAGGAATCGTTAAGCGGCAAAAAATTGAAAAAAAAATAGAAGATCCAGATTATTATTTAAAACAATATTGTGTTCTTTTTGGAAATATTTCAATAAAAAAAGTTAGTAAATTTGTTTTGATATTTACATTTGGTGGTTTTTGATTTCACAGCTGCATTTTAATAATATTTTTCATTCATGAAAAAAGTAGTGGAAAATTCAACTTTCAAAAGAGGGATGAGTTCACCAATGAGCTATCATTTAACATTTCATCGGAGTTAGAGATCAAATGAAAACACAGGATACTTTTATTCAATGATTTCACTGATTTATATCCACCAAGAAATTCACTTGGTGAACTCCAATGACAGCCCTGTGTAAATTTCACCAAATGATTCACCTTAAAATTCATGAGTGAAGCTTCCATTCCTTGGTGAATCGCATGGTGATTCCTTGGTGAAAATTGGGAAATTTGCCACTGGGGTAAATAAAAAGCAGCAAGAAGAGTCGCATACAATGTAACAGAAAAAAGGATTTCTTTCTCGTTTGAAAATATGAAAAGGACTCTTTAGAATGTTTGGCTTGCTTTTTTTTTTGCTATCGAGATTAAATCGCGAGTACCCATATAGACACACATTGTAACAAACGAGGAAGGAATGTTTTATGTGAATGTATACATGAGGTTTAATTTCTTGATGAAAGAGTGAAAATGAAAATCAACATTAAAAACATGTGTAAGGAAAAAAAAGCTGTAAAATTTGGAATGAATTTGATGAACCCAGAGTGATGTTGATTGTAATCGCTGTTCGCTTGAATTTTGTTTCGAAACAACAAAATTGAATTTCTGAGAACAAATATTGAATATTAAGTGAAACAAAAAGTTAATTCTGAAAAATTTGCTTCACAAAATTTACTTTTGACTTGACTGAAACCTTTCACAACATTAAGAATTCGTTTTTTGATTTAGAGAATTAATTTAAGTTTCTCTCAAACCTTCCTATAATCTTACTTACTTGCTTAAGGTGGCGCTACAGTCCGTTGTGGACTTGGGCCTCAATCAACAGTCTCCGCCAGCTAGCTCGGTCCTTAGCTAGTTGTCTCCAGTTTTGCACTCCAAGTTGATTGAGGTCCTCTTCCACTTGAGTGCGCCACCTGAGTCGCGGTCTTCCTCTCCTCCTACGTCCCTCGGGAATAGTGTCGAAGGCTTTCCGGGCCGGAGCATTGGTGTCCATCCGTTCTAAATGACCGAGCCATCTGAGTCTCTGGACCTTGACCCTTCTGGCTAGGTCCATGTCGTTGTACAACCCGTAAAGTTCGCTGTTATATCTTCTTCGCCATTCCCCTTCAATGCACACGGGGCCAAAGATGACCCGAAGAACTTTCCTCTCGAAACAGCTTAAGGCACTTTCATCCGATTTTGTCAAGGTCCATGCTTCCGCACCATACAGCAGGACTGGGATGATGAGGGTGTTGTATAGTTTTACCTTAGTTGCTCGAGAGAGGGCTTTTCCACTCAATTGCTTTCTTAGCCCAAAGAAACAGCGATTAGCAAGAGTTATTCTTCGTCTGATCTCAGCGCTGGTGTTATTGCCCGTGTTTATAGCGGAGCCAAGGTAGACAAACTCCTCTACTACCTCGAAGTTATATGCGTCTATTGTGACGTTCTGCCCGAGCCGTCGGTGTTGGGTGTCCTTCCTCGAAGACAGCATATACTTCGTTTTTCCCTCATTTACCGCTAAACCCATTTTTGCCGCTTCTGTCTCAATTCTCACAAAGGCGCCATTGACATCACGCTGTGTTCTTCCCATTATATCAATATCATCGGCGTACGCGAGAAGTTGAACAGATTTTTGGAAGATAGTGCCTCTGGTGTTGACGTTGGAGTTCTGCACTTTCTTCTCAAGAACGATGTTAAAGAAATTGCATGACAGTGCATCGCCTTGTCTGAATCCTTTTTTGACGTCGAAAGATTCCGTAAGCTCGTTGCCAACCTTGATGGAGCAGCGTGAGTTCTCCATCGTCATTTTGCACAAGCGAACGAGCTTGGCAGGGATGCCAAAACTGAAAGTACAGTTGTCTGTAGATCGTTACGCGGCCTAAAATCGATGAAAAGGTGGTGGGTATCGATTTGGAGTTCATAGGTCTTTTCCAGGATCTGCCGCAACGTGAAAATTTGGTCGATGGTTGACTTTCCTGGCCTGAAGCCACATTGATAAGGACCAATCAGATTGTTGACGAAAGGCTTCAGATGTTCACATATTACGGCAGAGAGGATCTTGTAGGCGATGTTTAGTAGACTTATTCCTCTGTAGTTGGCGCAGTTTAGAGGATCTCCCTTTTTCAGGATCGGGAAAATAATGCTGAGGTTCCATTCATCGGGCATGCCAGATGATTTGGTGCATGCTCCTATCTAGCTCGTTGCCTGCTGCTTTGAACAACTCAGCAGCTAGTCCATCTGCTCCAGCGGCTTTATTGGATTTCAGCTCCCGTCTGACGGCTGTGTTTGTTCGTCGTCGCCGTTATACAATCTACAGAAGTGGTCCTTCCAAATACCCAGCATTGACTGCGATTCTACTATCATATTCCCTTGTTTATCTCTGCAGGCATCTGTTCTTGCTCGATGACCTTGAGCCAGCTGTTTACCTTTCGATAAAACCTTCCTATAATCATGGATACTAAACATTTGAACGTTTAATCACAGTTCCAGTTTATAGGATTTAGCTTGAATCATCAACTGAATCAATTAGTTTAATTCCAATTCAGAGTACTTTGACGTCATTATTGACCCTAACGTCATTATTAGGTCCGTCCTTATACTTTTTCGGAAGTTTTTGTGAAAACTCTCAAATTTCAAAAAGTAAAAGAACAATTGACAGCAAAAATCTCACAAATGCAAAAAATTATATCAAACGTCAAAAACAGTCAATGTATTTCTTATGGCTTGACAGAACTCACAAATTCTCCCGCAAGATAGACGAAATATTTTTCTCCTTCAAAAGTGACAGAACTTACAAAAATCTTGAGTAAAAGAACAGAAAAGTGTGAGAATTTAGGAGGTTTATGGGGTAAAAGAACATACCTATTGACTCTAACGTTATTATTTTATTTTACTCTAACGTCAATATTGACTCCAACGTCATTATTGAATCTAATTGTGTGATGTGTCAGTAAAGAAAAGAAAAGCGGTTATTGTACATTCTTTTGCAAATGTCTACTTCAACTACACTTACATAACTGTCAAAATAGATTTTTCAATGTTAAAGAATTATCAGAGAACGTATACCATCTTACTCGTGAGACATGTTTTTGATGCAGCTATCCAGTTAAACAATTATATCGTCAATTTCTAACAATACCAAAACGGACTTTTTTGCTCTTAATTAATTTCAGAGTACTCTGGGAACATAATCGAAATTGATTAAATCAGGGGCATTATGGGCAAAATTAAAATGGAAAATTGTGTAGATATCAGAGATTAAAATGAGTCAAGTATTGCTTGTAAGTTTCGGGTATTTACTCAAAAAAAAACGAGTTTGATCAAACTGAGTCAACCATCAAACAAGTAATTTCGAGTTTTTTTATTCATGAGTAAAATTATTTACAAGTCATCCCTTATTTCAAACGAGTTCAAACGAGTTTACTGATTGAAAGTAGAATCGCTTACAATCACCACTCCATTATTCATGGCGCTTGTAAGTAAATCGAGAAATATTGTTTGGTTTGTTTGAGACTTGTGTGCTGAGTGGAAATGTAGGTAATTTATGGTCAGGAGGTTTATTTTCATCGTTGATTTTTTTCATTCTCGAATTTTTATACCAGTGTATAATTTTTCGAATAAAATAGAAACGATTAGAAATAAAAAAATCCACATATTTTGATTCTTTTGATTTTTTGTGTTCAAAAAACCATTGTTGAATAACAACAGGACCTTGTGTATGGGTTTCAATATACATTTTGATTTCATGAGCAAATTAAACCGCGTTTTCAGTTGAATTTTCTCCAGCAAAAGTGGCGTACATATCAAATTCCCTTGAAGAAACTGACGGTTGCATATCCAAAGAGTTCGTATTTGGTTCAATGGCTGGAGCTAGAGACTTTATAAAATCGTTCATTTTAGTCTTCTCTGCTGCTTGTAATAATATTATATTGTTGCATGGCGGATATTAGAACGTAGCGGTCTTGAATGTTAGCTTGATCTCAGGGTAAAATAAAGTCATAAGATAATGTTTCACTTTTCCTTTGAATTCAGTTAAATTGAATGAATCCGTTTTACCCAGGGTACATATCGTCTCTTTAAAGGGAGTCAAGAATATAACAATTTCATTCAATAAATTATTGTTGATCTCTTGAATTCGTTGCAGGTGTTGTTTCTGCTGTAGAACATGCACAATATCTGGCATATTTTCTTGAATCGATTTGCACATACCTTAAATACCATACGTTCTATATCTATATGATTTCATTCGAATCTTAATATTTAAAAATGTACTCATTGAAACAAAAAAATCTTATTTTATAAAAAAAAAAATGCGGAAAACCAAAATTATTACTGAAACTAATTCATTCATAGCTTGATTTCTTCTTTCATACCTCAATTTACGTTTTAATACTCTAAAAAAGAGCCAACATCCCACCCTAGAAAGGGATTACAATATATTATCTAGAAAGTAGTAGATACTAGATAGCTTGGTAATAGGTAGAAGATCAGATATGTCATACAAAGATTAACAATATTTAAAATGTCCTTACAAAACTGCATTCTCTACCAACCGGTAGCAGGTATTCCCACGACATAATCTTCGTCAATCACTACTTTCTATTTAGGTACCTATACAAACATACCTAGCCTACATTTAATGTATGCATTCATTAATAAATCCTTTCTTTAATTAATGTGAAAAATAATGTTTCCAGTGCGGATTATTACATTTATGACTGCAAATCCGGCCACCTAACTCATTTATAAATATTTTTATTCATTAAATTATAACCCATACAAAGCCTACATCTTTCTTTTTTTTTCTTCGTAGTGAAAAAAAATTGAAACATCCAATCAATTTTACCCGAAAACTCGAACATGATTGAGTAAGTACAAGCAAACAAATTGCTTGTGAATCAATTTGACTTGAAATGATCGAAACCGAAAAATATTTACGAGTTTCCTCTGCTTGCTTGGTTTGACTTACAAGCCTTTTTACTTATGAATCAATTTATTCATAAATAAGGGTTGCAAACGAACGAGTATGAACAAGCACACAAGAAAAAGTTGGACATGTTCGAACAGTTCAAACATACTCATTTTAATCTCTGGTAGATATACTTCTCCAAAAATCAACCGTAATACATACTTGAAATTGGAAAAAGCCACTTAATTTGAGAGTGACTCCTAAAAATGTCACACGAAACGTTCGATTGTTGCAGTAACATCTAATGTGAAACCTCAACTTCCATCAAAAAACGCTTAGCATTTGATCCTGTTTGCAGAGTACTCTCGGATCGATTTCATAATTATTGAATGAATGGACTTCAACATTAGAATAATCGCCAACTTGCGTCGATATCGAAATTAGTTGAGCCTAATGTCATTAATAAATCTGATGTTTCTGTAATAGGCCTTCTAGCCAAATTGACATTAAACGTCAGAAGCATGTCAAAATATTTTTTTGAATTGGAAACATTACTTTCAGTTGGTTATGTCATTATATGCACATAAAAAATGCAGTTTAGCTCATTAGATAGCACAGGTGTGAGATTACTTAGCTAAATTAAAAACTGTCTAAAATGACAGCTTGATTAATCTCCATAGTTCTCAAATCGATTACGTAAAATATGTTTATCTCCCAATTTTGCAAAGGAAAAAATCACACCATCACCCTCATCCCTGTAATATTGATTCTCCAAGACAAAAAAAAAACATCCCTCCCCATCCTCATCACCCCTCTGCTGGATCTCTTTTAAAATGAAAAACCGACAAACTAGGTCACCGAAGGCAAAAAAAAAAATAAAAATCACTTTCCTTTGAATAAAACACGTTTGCCAAGGGGCAAACACAACGGCAAGAAACAGAAAGGAAGAAGATATTCCAAATGGTGTCTTTATAAACGACCTCACAAATATGTCAAATGTCAAGTGGATTAGACAAATTCTACCTTAAAAAATTATGACATAGCAGCGGAGCGCCATCAGCAAAACCAAACACAAATGAATTCATTTACATAAATATGTCTATTTTTTTTTTTTTTTCTACTTCATTTCTTCTTCTTTTTTTTAAACAAAATGAATCATCATTTTGCTATTCATGTTAATTCGACCAACTTCCATTTCCATGTCGTTAAACAGCTTTTACAGCATTGTTTCCTAAATCGACCACCCGGGGGCTCTCTGTTGTTTTTTTCCTCCTCATTCGTTCTTCTTCTTTTTTTTTGTATGTGATTTAAGCTTGTTATAAACTTGTTTAGATGCGAGCACGTTTAATATTTTTCATTGGTTTACGACAACACGATGACCCTTCGGTATCACCATATCTCTGGATTCTCTTAGCTTGTGGCAAAGGGTTTTCATGTTTTTTTTTTTTTGCTGCTCGCACATATGTAGCTCGAAATATTTTGTGGGATTTTATTGCGTGTGAACTATGAAGTTGAAAAATGTGTACACGAGGTGAGAAGAAGGGAGGAGACATAATGTGTATTGATAGGCGTAATAATATACGTCAAAAAGTAAATACCAAATAGGCACGTTATTATAATGGGCTATTTTGACTTATGATTGCCTTCGAGCTTGTTTAATAAATCAGTGTTTTTTGTTTTCTCTCCTCTGTCAGCTTTTAAGTGTGCTCATGCCTTAATTTATGGGCGGAAACAGAAGGGCTTAACATTCCGTTAGATATTTTAAAGCGAATGACAGATCAAAATTAAGTAATTTCTCGCCATTCCATAGGAAAAATCTTAAATCAATTTATTATTCATTCAGCTACTTTTACCTCTCTCGACCATCATCATAGCTAATCCAAATCGTTGGTTGCTTTGCTCCATCCTTGCATGCGATGCGATGATGCTGTCTATGAGTGACTTTACGTACCTTGATAAAGCGTACGTACTTTATTATGTGTGCCGGTGCCCTGTGTGTGCACACACAGCTTGGTTTTTCCTTTAGTCAGATGAAACGATGAATAAAACATACGACTTGATGGTTGTATTACATGCATCACTGCCAGTACCACCTGCCATTGAATGTCATTCAGCGACGACCAAAACTGACATTTAGAATGAAAGAATGAACGGAGATGTACACACACAAAAAAAGTGTTCATGCCTTTTGACGCAGACTGTCAGGCAAACGGCATAAAGGACTTACGGCTTGGATGACGACAACGACGACGATGGACAAATGGAAAACATATTGCCTTGTCTCTTGCCAGTGAGAAGCAGAGACCAATAATGAAGAAAAAACCGACTGAATTGGTTTCTTGCAATCTGTCAAAGAATATTTTAACAAGCTTAAGTGTTTCTTGGTCAGATTTGATTAAGTAATGGAACAGTTGCGTTGCTTTGAGTCAAAACTGAAACACTGTGCGAGAAAAGTAAATTGCATGCACTTTAACATCGCACTAACACGCAATTGTCAAAAAAACAAAAAAACGTTTGTAGTTTGCTCTTCTCATACGTCACAACAGCAGGAATGGACAATTTGAGTTTTCTGTCTCTTTTTTCTTATTTCTGTTGGATTGTTCTTTGGCTGTGTGGTTGATTGGATGGAATTAAAGGAGTTTTATAGGATTTCATGTTTGTGGCCAATTAAATGGATATAGCGTGTTAAAAAACCGGAAAGTTCTTGAGTTGAGACAAACTGAAAAACAAAAAAACTAAATAAAGTGATTGTTATTAACTGTAAAACAGAAGGATGGAGGCAATCCCAAGGAGACTGCTGTTCTTGGCATTAAAATTGACGTGAATGATGGATCCGCAGGGAGTTGTAACTTTTTTCTATTTATGCTATCGCAATTACGACTAGGACACTAGGAGAGGTGCTAATTGTTAACAAACTTATCTAAAGATAACCTTGAGTTCAGTTTAGAGGGATAACGTTTCGAAAATGTATGTTTTCAATTAGCATTTACACACAAAGACTTGCTTGTGTTCCTTTTTTTAGATTTAAAACCAAATAAAGTTTCTGGAAAAATCGGTTAGTGTAAACACTGAAATTATTTGTCAAAAGTAATAGAATACAATAAACAAATTTTGACAGTCTATCTCTCAATGTGAAAAATCAATACGTCGCGATTTATTTTGAACACGATTTGATAGCCGATTTTTCATTCCTTAATGTCATATACATCGACGTAGAAAAATCGTTCAGTGTAAACGTGCACACACAGTCTTTCTTTGAAACTTTGCGAATACGATGTGGTTTTCTCTTGCTGCTTAACGTTTCTTGTCAAATTGCGTTCAGTATAAATTCCGAAGCAACAACTTGGTAGGTCCTTATCAGTGTGGCTTCAGACCCGGAAAGTCCACCATCGATCAAATAATATTCACCCTACGGCAGATCTTGGAGAAGACCAGGGAACTTCAAATCGATACCTACCACCTTTTCATCGATTTCAAGGCCGCGTATGACAGGCGTCTATAGAGAGGCATCCCAGAAAAACTCGTCGGTCTGTGTTAGATGACAATGGAAAATTCACACTGTTCCATTATGGTCTGAAAAAACCTAACGGACGCTTTTGATGTCAAAAAAGGTTTTAGACAAGGCGATGCGTTGTCACTCGATTTCTTCAATATCATTCTTGAAAAGATTGTGCAAAGCTCCAATGTCAACACCAGAGGAACAATCTTTCAAAAGTTCGTCCAGCTACTAGGATACGCAGACCGACATTGGACGCGTGATGTCAGTGGAACGTTTGTTAGCCTTGAGACGGAGGCCAGGCGGTTAACGAGGGCAATACCAAGTTAATGCTGTCGACAAGAAAGGACTACCAACATCGACGACTTTGTCAACCTGGGATCCGCTATCAACTCAGACAACAACACCAGCGCTGAAATCAAACGAAGAATCACTCTTGCCAATCGCTGCTTCTTTGGACTTAGAAGGCAAATGAGTAGTAGAGTCCTCTCCCGAGCAAGTAAAGTGACACTCTACAAAACCCTCATCATCCCGGTCCTCATGTATGGTGCAGAGACATGGACTATGACGACTTAGATGGTTGGGTCATGTTGAGCGGAAGGTAAATAATGCTCCGGCCCGTAGAGTCTTCGAATCCAACCTGGAAGGACGTCGAAGAAGACTAAGACCGCGACTCCGGTGGAACACAGGTAGTAGAGGACCTGAACCAACTTGGCGTGCGAAACTGGAGACAGCTAGCCCGGGACCGAGCTGGTTGTAGAAGTTTGTTGGGTGAGGCCCTGGTCCGACCTAGACTGTAGCGCCACCATAAGGAGAAGAAGAAGAAGAAGATCACACTTTTTTGACATTTAAACGTCAAATCGATAATTTATAGCTCCCACCATAATATGGCATAAAACTAAAACAATTTGTCCGTCATTCTTTTGACATAAATTGCTCTAAACGTCAGATCTAATCTTGACTATGGACCAACTCAAACTTTGATGTCAAAATTACTTCCAAATTATCCCCGCTGACGTGATTTACGAAGTGAAACTTCTTCTGCATAAAACGAAAACCTTAACACGATGAGTTGCCATCATATTGATTGATAGTTTACAGCTTTACACCATCTAAAAACTTTGTCTGCCTTTGTACAATATTATTTTTCACCTTGTGACAGCTTCTTTGCGCATATGTCAAATTTGACATATTTGTGTACATAACGAGTGTGCAGTGCATTGCATTGCAAAATCCTTAACCGAAAAATATTTGTCATGAATGTGTCGTAGAGGTAGGTAGCAAACAGAGTATATAAAGATATTGTGTTAGATTTAAGCCAAGATGATCCCTCAACCTAATCCATTCCAGTTCAAGTGCAAAATGTCGCTCCTCTATTATCCTATCAGCACTTTTGCATTCATGTGAACGACAACAACTTGCAACAAGCATACGACTGACACACAGTCTCTGCGTCTACATTCTTTGGCATTGGCATGCGAGAAATATTTAAACTACCTTAGACTAGAAAGTGTGGTGTTTAGGTACACAAAAGTTTTATGCTGGAAGAATAACAAGGTAGAAAAAAAAAACAGCAACAATTACAATAACTCCTAGATGGGTATACATTTTCATAGTCTTTCTTGTTTTCATCGTTGGCGTCTTCGTCCTCGACCATACCTCTATCCTCCCGTAATCCACTTTTCCTTAAGCTACCACTGTACCACCTCCGCACAGCTCAGCGCCTTCGGCGGCAACTGCCCGCCCGCTATCACAGACACGGAACACAGTTCCTGAAAAACACTCAAAAAAATAAATAAAAAAAGGAAGCGCCAGGAAAACATTATTATTTCATACACCACCATCCAGATTCTCGGATCCTGTGTAAAGAAGTCTCCTTAGTTTGGAATGAAGAAGATCCGGCAGGGGGGCGTTCTTGTTGTTGTTACTGGTTAGCAACCAGTAAAGAGGAGGAAAGCAACAGAAACAGACAGGCAAAAAAGGAAAAAAAAAAAACAAACTGCCAGATGATGTCGTCGACAAAATGCGATGTGCCAGAGATATCTATCTTGGTTTGTAGTTGTTTGTTGGTTCTAAAGCTTCGATCGTCAGCGCGGATGACGGTAATGGTGCGGCACAAGCAGGCGGTCGGCGGCGAGCGCTTGGTCGTTTGAGTGTACATATAGAAAAAATGTAAAAGGACGAAAAAGGATTTTTTGATTTTTTGTGTGTGTCTGCAGTAAATATGCTCCTCTTCCTTAACCCACCCAGCGACGCCGCCGCCGCCCTCACTTCCTTATACACGTACTCACTTACATACCTACTTATACTCGTTTTGCTTGTGCATTCATATAAGCATGTGGATTGTGGATGAATGGTTTGGCTCTGGTATTTTATGTGTCCTGTGTGGTTGTTGAGGGCAAACTTTTCTCATTTCTTGATTTTCCGTTTGTTCCGTGTGTCCTTCCTTCCGGTTTCCTTCCGTTTTTATATCCCCTTTAATATTTTTTTGCTTTTTTTTGGAGGTTATCTTGTTGTTTTCTCTTTTCTCACCCTTCAAATTGGTTCGTTTTGTTTTTTGGGTGATATTCAGTTTTTCGAGAGACCAAGTTTTGTTTTGGAATTTCATTTAATATCATCATTGATGGGGAGTTGTTTCTGTTCGTGTTCTTCTTCTTCGAGTGGTTTGTGTCTTTATTTCCCACTTTCGATTGTCTTAACACAAATACCTACTCTACCAATTCACGCCCCTTTATTCTTTCTCTCGAACACCCACGCTCCATCTTCTTTTTTTCCATTTCAAGTCGGAAATTATTTTTGACACAAAATTAAGGAGGGTTTAAGAATTTCAAAAGTTTTTCTTGTCATTTTCGGTTATCTGTATAGATATCTCTCTCTCTCCCTCTGTCTCTTGCTCTGGCTCTGGCACCATCTCGTTTCGCCTTTCCTTTTGACAAGCGAACGCACTCATGTGCAAAGTTGCTTGAAAAACTTTTCAAAATACGTGAATAAGATGCGATGTGCGTGCCATGGAGGTTAGAGAAGATTTTTCCAAGTTCTTTCTGTCTCTTCAGAGAAAATATGCGGATTGTCAAATTCTTGTCACATTGTCTTAGGGTTTTTTTTTTCTCTTAGGGTTGTTCTTTTGTTCAATCTCGAACAATAAATAAGGACGTTTGATCGCAATTGATCTGAGGGTCCTCGAGACAAAAAAGTTTGATTGTTGTGTTTTTTTGTTAAATGGATTTTGTGGATGTTGAAGAAGAAGTCTGTCAGAAACTTTTTCATGTAGTTCTTAATCTTAAGTTGGTGTTAGCTTCCTGAATTGTTGAACCATTCATGGGTGTACTTTTAATTTTTCATTGGAGAAACTTTCTTAAGAGGTTCGTTCGGGAAATGTTGATACTTAAGAAGAATTTTTGTTCTCCAGCTTCTTGGTCGATTTGATTGAAAACTTTTTCTTTCTCCCACTCACGAAAAATCTTATCAAAAGTAGCAGATTCCTCAATTGTCGAACCAGTAATACCATTTAACATAACTGTCATTTGACGCACTCTTACGGTTATGTGTCAAAATGAAGTTCAGAAATTCTCACTTCAAACAGTGAGAGGAGGCCTGCAGGTATAAACGGAGAACAATGTAGCAGAATTGCAGGTTCGCTAGAGTAGGGAAGGGACCACTGATATCCTGACATCCAGGATCTAGCTAAGTTTTGGGGTAGCTGGAGAGTTTTGTTGAGAAATACCAACATCCACTACGGAATGTTATTGTCATCTAAAAGACCGTACTCCCAAAAACTACATCTAAATGTCAATTCAATCTTCACCCTTCCTTTCAATCCCAACATCCTTTAAATTCCATCTTCTCATCGATTTTCATGAGCTCTTTATACCGTTATCTATCCTAACAGCATTCCCATCCCCCAAGCTTAACTAATAACAAGCCAATAAAAGCCATCGATTACATAAACTTGAAATTCCTTTGGTTACAACACAATAACAATAAAACGTAACGCCTTTAACCCCCAACCTTGTGGTATGCCAAAATTTTACATCAAAAATTCTTCCATATCAATTTTCATTCTTCAGTCTTCCTAAGTCTACTTTATTGTTGAAGAAATAATCGTCTTGAATGTGACACTTCAAAGTAAAATACACAAGATTTGAAAGGAAAATCAAATTTTCTGCCTCCCTCTTCCTGTCATCAGATAGGTAGGCACTGTAAGAAGACACACGCATTATACTAACCTTCTATGCTCCATCAATAGATAGATTTATATGTGCCTATTTACTTGTAACCCATATTGCAGCACTAGACACAAGCACACACCGAAGAGAACACCAACTTACCTAGCTATAGAACAGACAGATATCGACATTTGAGTGTTCACCCTCTTTTTTTTTTGACAAACTGACAGCGCAATAACATGGCAAACATGATATATCAATAAATGGCTGCTGTTTGTTGGATTTACAGGCCAAAATTAATTCAGGTTGCCAACATATATAGCTCCGCATTTATGTGTATGCCTACACTTCCGTTCCTCCGACATCGTTTGAGAGACTATAAGTAGTCGTGTTGTGTCGTAGTGTCGTCATTCGTTCGGTCGTTGTGTCACACTATTTGGATTTTCTCTATTCATTCGTCCATAGAACGAGTAAGATGAATTTCTTTGCTTGTAGTTCACTGAACCTTCACCCACTCAGGCTTTTTGCATTCATTTTTTTTTTGCTTTCTTATTTTTTCTAGTTCATCTCGTCGCTTTTATCCTACTCCTCCTTCTCAATAGAGAGGGAGTATACACTATCAATAGTTGACAAAACTGCTCTATGAAAATCAAGAATGCCTCCCTTCTAATTCTACAGTCCCTTCGAAATCCCCCGGATATGTGCCTTTTCATCCCATATTTTTTTCTTCTTCCACTCTGATCTCTCTTTGGAACAAAAAAATAAAATGGCAAAAAAATCCTCTATACAACACTATGAATATGTGCCAGGAGGAGGTTGTTGAAAAGTCTATAGGACGAGGACGAGGCTTTTACACAAAACACAAGCAGCAGCAGCTAGTAAAAAAAAAAAACGGGACAACAACAACAACAAAAAAAAGAAATCAAGGGAAAGTCCTTCCACAAACTGAAATCTGGCACTAGAAGAGCTTACCTAAGCAAAAAAATACACGGATCAGAAAAAAAAACTGTTGGTTGCCTTCTTTTTGAACAGGGTGTTCCATTCGAAGATGTTAAACATTGATGACAACATTTTAATAACTGAAATTTAATCTGGAACTTTGTTTTTTTTTATTTTTTGTTACTCTTTTCCGTATTGGACTTATCTTGAAGTTCCAAGTCTTTTTTGATCGATGATTTTTAATAATCTAGTACATTTCAATAAAGGAAAATGACAACTGTAATGACACATCTTGTTGGATTGCATATTTACCTTCATCTTACATGTATGTTTATGTAAGAAATTTATTTATCATTAAAATTAACTTACTTGCGTTTTTCTTAAGCAAAATGTAATAGTTTTTAATCAAACGCGCCTAAAATAATCTTGTAGAAGATTTTAAAATAAGTTGGCGACAGAGACCTAATTGCAAGTGGTACAAATTGTTGGTATTGTATTTCTTCATCAAAAAGAAATTGATTTAAATGTTCAATATTCTAGTACATTTAAAAAAACCAATAGATCATGTACTTACACTTTTCATTAGATTGCGTGCTTATGTTTAAAATTAAACTAACATTAGGTTGTTCGCTAGCAAAATGTAATAGATTTTTAATCAAGCGTCTAAATTAATCTTGTTGAAGATTTAAAAAGGACTATTCAGAAAGTGGCAAAAGAGAACTAACTACTACAAGTGGTAAAGAAACTGATTCCATTGTATTTCTTCATAAAAAAGTAACAGATTGAAATATATTCACACCGAAACGTTTATTGATGTTTATTTATTGAAAAGAAAGTAATAGATTTCCAAAAGAAGGCTTTTTTTTAATCAAATCTTACTCTTATTGTTGAGAAGGGTCATGAAATGTTAAGCAAGTCACAAATTATACAACTTGTTTGACGGAATGTAGTAGATTTTAAAGATTAATAAAAAGACCTTGAAGGGCGTCTCTAAAGCCTTTGACAACGTAACGGACCGAATATCGAAATACCTCAGTCATATTCTTTGAGCAAAATGTACTAGATCATAAACGTGTTTGTAGGCTTGCCCTAAAAAGCACTGTTATAAAAAACTGTTCTTCGAAGCTGACATTAGCTTAACATAACTGATCATAACATGACAAGTAGACAAGTACATTGGAGAATGTAATAGATTTTCCTTATTGATAGAAAACTAAGAACACAGACAGTTGGCTGTCAACATTAAGAACTTCCGAGTGTCTATATACTAAAAATAAACAACACCCTTTGTTTGTATATTTTGGGGGGTCGCATTGGGTGTATCGCTGCTACTTTTACTTCTGTTTCTGCATCCCTGCTTACCTATTTTTTCCCTAGTTTTTCTTCAATAGATTCTTCTTCTTTTTCGTCTTGTTTTTGTTCAGCTTTTAGCTTTACTCAAATTGGATGTTCTCTCAACTAGTGCTGGGGGTGGTTTTTGGCTATATCTCAAATGATGGGTCTGATGTTGTTATACATATGTTTGATGGTGGGACACAACTCCTTAAGGATATAATCTCTCTTTGCTTGCTCTGTGTTTCGTTTTGGCCCCCGCATTCTTTGCCCGCTCCCCTCTTCTTAGAGCCAGAATAAAACATCTCACCAAATGACAATGATTTCATTATTATTTCGGATTGTCCTCGTTCTCATTTTTTTTCTATTCATTCATTTTATTTTTTAATTTTTTTGTCTTTTCATCTCCATTTACGTCTCTGCTCCTCTCTTTCTATACCTACCGCTTGCTGTTGCAACTTGGTTCATCTTCTTCTGGGTCGTTTAGTGTTATATTTTTTTTCCTCTTATTTTTATTTATGATTATGGCTTTCGTTTGGTATTTTTTATGATGTTTTTTTTTTCTGGCCATTGTTCCTTGTTTTTTCATTCATCCATTTGTTTGGTCTTTCCCTCTTGTGTGGCAAAGCAGTTTTCCACTTTCTAACGCGAGGGGGGGGGGATATCTTCTAAACAACTATAAACGAGTGTATACAACAACACTATTCATGGGCTATTTAGAATGTGTTGTTTAGGGTCGGTTATTTGTGGGATTTTTGGTAACCATTCTTGGGGCTTCGAGGCTAATTTGACAAGAGGTCCCTAAATACATATCGTTTTTTTTTTTGTCTGTCTCTTATTCCGTTTGAGTGTAAATGGCAACAATTTGGTGAGTGGAAGCAGAAGGATAAAATAGTTAAGAAATACGAGATCTCTAACCTCTTCCTGATAAAAGGGTTTCATCTCTTGTA
The DNA here is from genome assembly GCA_920937365.1 of Sphaerophoria rueppellii. Taxonomy (NCBI): domain Eukaryota; kingdom Metazoa; phylum Arthropoda; class Insecta; order Diptera; family Syrphidae; genus Sphaerophoria; species Sphaerophoria rueppellii. The sequence continues at coordinate 15,506,850 of CAKKXW010000001.1, forward strand.
TTTTTTTTTTTCTAACTTCCCATGTAAATGTGTTACAGATGATGACGGCAATGATGATTATGTTGATGATGTCTACGACACGATGATGGTGCCTTAAGGGTGTTTTTTCGTACATTTTTGTACAGTATCACCCTCTAACGGTGATTTTCGTAAGGTAGATAGAGTTCTGGGTGGGTTTTTGTTGCTGGGTAGGTATCTATTACAATTTTGGTTTTCATTTAAGCTAGTCCTTAGAGTAGTAGACTTTGGGTATTAATATAGACCCCCGGAGGCTACGTATATCGTTCAACGACGACGACGACGATGGAGAAAATTAAATGTTCTCAACTTTCGGACAGACACTAATTGTTTAATGTTTTGCCAGGATTTAGCAATCAGTGTTGGTAGAATGAACAGCATTTTTGGCAATTTGGGTGTTTTGGCTTTTTTTTTCTTTACTGATATTGAAAATGGTTAAAACTGTAAAACAGTGGTAGGATTAATGTGAAGCTGTAATTGATCTTGTTAATCCTTCGAACCGAAAAGGATGAGCTTGAAATTTCGTTCAACATTAACGTCATTTAACGTCCTGTCAATATGTTGGGCGCCAATTCCAATAGTATATAAAAACTACAATGGATCAGGGTGCACCACGTTTTGTATCGGTATTTTAAAGTTAAAAAGCTTTAATGAATATCAGGTGCATTGAGATTTTTCGTGACGTTTCTATTCGGTACTTTTCTTTTCAAACACATTCAGTTTTATAACTTGGCTTATTCTGTCTCTTTCTGTCATCTCTTTTAGTAGTGATTTGTTTTTTAACAAAAATGTTAGGACGAAAGTAAACCGCCAAAAATAGAATCAAACAGTTCATCTCTCTCATTCAAACAAAGCAGTATCCCTTTCTTGCTTCGAATTCCCATGCCCAATCGCCCTAATACCTACTGACACGAGCGTGTAAAATTAAGTTCCTTCCAACTTTTATCGTGTTTTTAATTACCTGTAACTGTTAACAGACAACTTCATTTGTAATAGACCTGTTCCGCTTCTCACAGATACATACATGTATTACCGATAAAATGTTAACAACTTCTGATCGTATCTCCACCTAAAAACTGAAGCAATGCTTCAAAATAATGAACAAAACAAAACACTGTCTTCGGTTAATGTGTTTATCTTAAATCAGCTCCTACAGAAGTACCCGTCAACTCTTACAACATCAACAACTCTCTTTGTCACATTTCGATAAACAGCCAAAGAGATCTTATCTTCAAACTTAATTAGAAGTGTGACATACTTGATTGCCATGTAGTTTTCAACACCCTCAAACAATTTAAAGAGCTTCGGTCTATCATTTTAATTGACAAACTGTGTACTTTTTATGTGATGCACATTTTGTTAGCTTCTATTTTTTTTTTTTTTTTTTGTGATGATAAGCTAAGTGGGTGAAAAGTTCTATGCAATCTTGTGTTTTACTCATGTAGAAACCCCAGCGCACAAAAAACAAAACGACAAGATGAACAGTTTTCAAGGCAATGAAAAAAAAAAACAACAGTAAAACACCAACTCTACCTTGTTCCCTTCCATTATTTACCCGCAATTAAGTAAATAGTTTGCGGCAAACGAGACGAAACAAAACGAAATGAGACGTTCGTCACGACGACGACACGTCGACCGACACTGAAAACAGCACGGGGCCCATGTAAATACACTATGCGGCAGGAATTGGTGGCGCTAAGTGTTTTCGTTGCTGTTTGCCATCCGAGTAAAGTGCTAATATCCACTCGGATTATATTGAGATTAGGGACTAATGTGGTCTGCTGGTTTGGGGTTTTGTGGCCTTTGTGGCCTCTGCTCTGTGGCTCTGAGAGATTGTCATGTCAAAACATAATTCTCTACTTTTTCAGTTTTTTTTTCCTTTTTTTTTTTGCTCCGCTTCATGAGTGAAACATTGGCCTAGGCGAGAGAAGAACTTAACCAGCGAGCGCGGAAGAGAATGAAAGAAGATTTTGTGTTTCTTTATTATTTCGCACCAACGAAAACGATGTCGAGAATGACACCTACAAGTTGTGGGCGCGCTAAAGACGAATGAGCCGTTATGGAGCAGCAGCAACTAAATGCGACGGTTTCGACGCACGCACGGACAGAATGGTCAGACGGACACGCCGACAAACACTAAACAACACAAAATGTGTACAAAAAAGAACAAAAACAAAGAAATACAGAAATGAGATTTTTATCAGAGTACGATGAATGTGTCCACGTCGTCGTTGTCGTCTTTTGATTGTTGATTCTGTGCGCCAGGAATTTTCTGCGGCACGTCAGCGGTGGTAATGGTGCGATTGTGGATAGCGTGGCAAAGCACAGAGAACAAAACCAAACAGCGCAGTACAGTGCACAAAACACACCATCTCTACTATACACAGAAACCCAAGACCGATGCGCAAAAGAAGTGGAATGGTGGAGAATTGCCTCTCGAATGTATAGGGTTACATTTGGGGGCTTCTCTTTTCGCCTTTGTGTTTGCTTGCTGTTTGCTGTTTGTGTTGTTTGTTGTGAACATTGGTTTTGTTCATTGAGTTCATCTTTAATTTAATTTGGGGTAATTGTTTTGGGACACCAGAGACCAGACCAGACCAGACCGAACCCTATTAACCGACCCGATCTGATCCGCTCTGCTTCGCATCGCATAGTGCCGCAATGTCACAGACCATAATACAATACACACAGCCTAACCGAGTCAGACTGTTGTAGCGCGTTTTGTTTGTGCGTGGGAGTTGACACAGAGTTAATGATATTCAACTGGAGAGAATTAAGTGTCAAAGGAATTCAAGCTTTTTATATTTATTTATTGTTTATTTTTTTTTTTGTGTCGTGGGGTGTTGACGGTATTTAAGGTAGTTTATTTGGCGTTTCGTTTGTTTTTTTTTACGATTCCCTTTGTTGCTTTGATCTGATTGGAGATGGTGATAGGGGAGGCAGGCGTTTAATAGAAATTAAGTGGGTTCTTTTTACTTTTTGACACTCATGCAAGTTCATTGAAACGACATCAGACTAAAGCTAATCGGATTCCATCAAGAGTTTATTTACATTTGAGATGAGGCAAAATTATTGTCTTCGGAAGTGGATGCTTTTTTAATGGACTTCCGTTCTGAATCATAAATTCGTCTGTTTCTTGAATTGTTCATGGCGTATTGCATTGTTTGATCCTAAACCAGTTCTCTATCTCTATCATTGACTTTTCAGGGCTCCGCTGTACATCGATTTCTCTTTTGCAGATATAAACCTAATTTGACAGGCGGCGAACGCTTTCAACTATCAAAGTTCGGAAGTCTTTTGGAAGATGCTTTACAACTAATTCCATACAGCTCCTTAAAATCTCTTAACACTCTTTTTTTTCCTTAACTTATTGCAAAAGTTATCCTTGTCGTCATGAAAAGCAAATAAATAAAATAAACATAAGATGTACCTCCTTCTGAATGGAACCTCAGCATTGTTTGACCGATCCTGAAAAAGGGCGATCCTCTAAACTGCGCCAACTATAGAGGAATAAGTCTACTAAACTTCGCCTACAAGATCCTCGCTGCCGTAATATGTGAACGTCTGAAGCCTTTCGTCAACAATCTGATTACTACTTACTCTTATGGGCGCTCAGTCAGTCGGACCAGGCCTCAACAATGATTGGTCCTTATCAATGTGGCTTCAGGCCAAGAAAGTCAACCATCGACCAAATTTTCACGTTGCGGCAGATCCTGGAAAAGACCTATGAACTCCAAATCGATACCCACCACCTTTTCATCGATTTTAAGGCCGCGTATGACAGCATCTACAGAGACGAACTGTACAAAGCTATGTCTAGTTTTGGCGTCCCTGCCAAGCTCGTTCGCTTGTGCAAAATGACAATAGAGAACTCACGCTGCTCCATCAAGGTTGGCAACGAGCTAACGGAATCTTTCGACGTCAAAAAAGGATTCAGACAAGGCGATGCACTGTCATGCGATTTCTTTGACATCGTTCTTGAGAAGATAGTGCAGAACTCCAACGTCAACACCAGAGGCACTATCTTCCAAAAATCTGTTCAACTTCTCGCGTACGCCGATGATATTGATATAATGGGAAGAACACAGCGTGATGTCAATGGCGCCTTTGTGAGAATTGAGACAGAAGCGGCAAAAATGGGTTTAGCGGTAAATGAGGGAAAAACGAAGTATATGCTGTCTTCGAGGAAGGACACCCAACACCGACGGCTCGGACAGAACGTCACAATAGACGCACATAACTTCGAGGTAGTAGAGGAGTTTGTCTACCTAGGCTCCGCTATAAACACGGGCAATAACACCAGCGCCGAGATCAGACGAAGAATAACTCTTGCTAATCGCTGTTTCTTTGGGCTAAGAAAGCAATTGAGTGGAAAAGCCCTCTCTCGAGCAACTAAGGTAAAACTGTACAACACACTCATCATCCCAGTCCTGCTGTATGGTGCGGAAGCATGGACCTTGACAAAATCGGATGAAAGTGCCTTAGGCTGTTTCGAGAGGAAAGTTCTTCGGGTCATCTTTGGCCCCGTGTGCATTGAAGGGGAATGGCGAAGAAGATACAACAGCGAACTTTACGGGTTGTACAACGACATGGACCTAGCCAGAAGGGTCAAGGTCCAGAGACTCAGATGGCTCGGTCATTTAGAGCGGATGGACACCAATGCTCCGGCCCGGACACTATTCCCGAGGGACGTAGGAGGAGAGGAAGACCGCGACTCAGGTGTCGCACTCAAGTGGAAGAGGACCTCAATCAACTTGGAGTGCAAAACTGGAGACGACTAGCTAAGGACCGAGCTAGCTGGCGGAGACTGTTGATTGAGGCTCAAGTTCACAACGGACTGTAGCGCCACCTTAAGTAAGTAAGTAAGTGTACCTCCTTCTCCTTCCATAATTACCTACTCGTTAACTTGTTTCCAAAGGTTCTTGGTTCAAATAACATCTTCATCCCTCTTGTCAATAGCAAAAAAAAGTCTTACCACCTGTCAAACTTCAAGAACACAAATATTATCCTCTCTAAATCTGAAAGGGACTACTCAAAAAGGTCTCTACCTGCCTACCTGTTCTTATCAAACGTTTCATGTGCAATCATAAAGCAATCACAAGTGCCATATAAGCCTTTCCCAAGAATATCTTACTCAAACAAAATTATCAAAACTCCAACCTCTCATAACTGGAGTCCCTATCTTGATTATGATTAATTGGTAATTTATTAAAAATCAATAAAAAAAAAGGTAAATAAACAGCCACACACAGAAATCTCAAGTGGCTACTGCTTTAGATTACAAAATTTCCCTCGAACAATTCATGAAATCTCCCCCTGCCTTCTTTTAAATGTTGTGACGTCACACACGGAAAAAATCACACAAAAAAAAGAAATTGAATAAAAAATCAGTGCAAATAAAAAAAATCTTTATCTAACAAGTGAAAAGAAAGATAAGATACGAAAACAGTGAAGAGAGATGTTCTTCGTCTCACAAATTGAAGTACAAAACTTCACAGGTAGCAAATAAAACACAAGGAGGAAAAAAACCCTCGACAAATATTGCAGTTTCATTTTTTATCTTCTTTTATTTAAATTATCAGGGAAGAAGATACATTTTGTTACCACCAAATAAAACAAACAAAACAAAAGCAAAGTAAAGAAGGTCCCCTTTTACTCCTCTGTCACTGAAACTTCGACTTCGTCTTCAAGAACACGAAGACGAACCATCATCGAGAGAAAATCAAATTTTCTCATCTCTGCTTTGTGGGTGGTGTGCTTGTTTGCTACTATAGTAGTATTTTACTCCTTTCGAGAGTCAAATACTACTCTACTACCCAAAGACGAAATATACTCCCCAAACCAGTGAATAAAATATCTTCCATACATTATGAGATAAAACAAGAGACGAAAATTAATATTCTTACATTCTTAGCTCATTTCAATGAGTGAGATTGTTGGTCTAAATTTAAGTCATAGCAACCAATTTACCAAAATTGCCAAACATTTTAAGGCACTACACGCCTAATTCGATACCTTAATTACTCGAAAATGTGAAAAAAATGAGCCAGCATTTTTTGAAACACGCTTTCATGGATCACTTAAGTCTGCATTTGTAGTTTCGTTTACGATTTTGAATCACTACAGCCTTGAACCTGAAGATCCAGAAACGAAATTATAAGAATTAATAGAAAGGTAAAAGTTGAAAATTATTATTTTATTTATTCAACGGTGGAATTACTACAAATAGAACTGTAAAAAACCTGACCCTTTTACTTAAAAAACCTTCGTCGCAGGACAGCATTCAACTTTTTCAAATCTGAAGTGATATTTTCTGTGCAGTTCCCTTGTAAAATTTATAATTAAAGAACAACTTGGGGAAATTTTAAATGTGAATTCGTCAGCAAAGTTGGAAGCATGCGAAAAAGAATTATAGGCAAAAACAATTGATTTTGAGCAGTTTTTCATTTTCACTTGTGAACCTTTGCAGTTTACAAACTCTAGATTTGAAACGTAAAGTCAAGCTGAAGACTGTTTTTTTTTTTTTTTAACTTACGTAACTTTCAAATCAGAGTTTTGAATTTGAAAGAAGTAGGTATCCACTTGAAAATTCATAACAGTTTGGAGTAGATTATGTTAAGAACATGGTTGTATCCCTTTAGAAATTGAATTTTCGATGTTCCTCTTCTTCCTTCGTGCATTTCGAGTTTCTCGTACCAACTTCTAAAATTGAAAAATATAATTTTCAGCGCTACCAACTGCTGGAAGTGAAAAATATTGTAAGAGCAGGCGCACAACACAGCAAGATATTTTACTGCCATCTCTGTCGCTTTTTTTCTCAACGGAGGATTTTTTTTTATTTCATTTCTTTTTCAACACTCTTTCATGTCGAAGAAGAACATAAAAAGCAACCACTACCACCAGCTGTGTTGTATGATGTGATGTGAACGAAGGTGAGAAACGTGAAGGAATGGAGGGAAAAAAAACGTCAGGAGGAAACGGGATATCTTACAAAAAGGATAACAAACAAAAATCTAATCAAAGAGGGAGATTTTTCCCAACAGAAAAAGCAACTAAGGAAACGGAACAAAAAGGGACGTCGACATCACGTAAGACCGGTTGTTGTAGACGAAATATTGTTCGAAAAAAAAAAACTGATACAGGAAATGTCAGATGAAGAGTATTCTGTCTTCCCTTTTTTTGGGTCACCTTTTATTCTCAGCTCTATCACAAAGCTATCAAGAAAATAAAAGTAATCACCCCGTATGGTTTGCCCGGCCATTTGATTTAACTACTCTGAATAGGCCTCCTGGGAGGAACCTACCTAAATATAAAATGTCCCTCTTCAAAGAGATTGTTAGAAAATGTCAACAAGAACAAAAACGTTTAAATTGACAATAAGCAATCTAAATCCACTTTTAAAACCATCGAAAGGGAAATAGAATGAAAAGCAAACTTAATTAACATATTTACAATACCTTACCTATTCACAACGATGTAGTTATGTTGTACTATGAAAGGTACCTTTACAACAATAACATTTTTTTTTGTTGAAATAAACTGTTTCGTTTTGTGTAAATTGAAGCTCACTCGTAATTAGGGTAATTCACTTTGTGTGTAGGCTGGGAACCTACTTAGGCTGATTGGTGTGGTGGTTGATCATGGCAGAAGGCAATACCAACGTATAACGGAAAATTAATTGACCACTTAGAAGTGCTGTGTCTTAAGTGATTTAAGCCTACTTAAGTACCTACGTAGGAATTGTGAACGACTATATTTTGATTTATTTCGTTTTGTATTGTGAAGACCTAACTTTTTGTGGGTGTCAATAACTAGATTTAAGGATGATTTGGATAGTTTTGTTTGAGTCAATCAAACACATGACAAACTGTTACATCAGAATAAGTCACAGATATTTTTCAGTAACAATACTTTCGTGTAATTTAGAGAGTTCTTCAGGAAAACATAAATAAATAGATTGGCGCGATATCTTTTGAAGAGCCAAGGCCTAAGTGGCTTACTCTCATCAACAATTCTGTAGGTGCGTGTGAAGAATTGAGGGGAATTCGCTGATTCCGAACGGCGAAGTTGAGAAGCACTTTCAAGACAGATCATACTCAGTGCCCGTGGAAGATGAAATAAAAACTATGGGCACGAGTAGTTTTCGAACCCACGACGTTCTGCTTAGCAGCCAACGCACCTAGCCACTATAAGCTACGGACACTACTTCAGGTAGTTAAATTAAAACAAAAGTAATATCAAATTCTTGAACGGTTTTAAAAGTACTGTTGAAGTGGTACAACTCCTACAATATTTGGTCAGCACTGAAATATTCAAGTACTATTTCACATTTCTTATTCCATTTCACTATTGTTTTCTAATAAGCCGTTCGGAATCGGCATAAATTCGTAGCTTCCAATTGATTTTTGACGGGCACTTAAATAAAATTGTCGAAGAGTGTAGGTTACTAAGTAGAAAAAGAGGGTTAGTACTGGACACATTCCACAGACAAATTCTTTCATGATTATTTGGTCCAATTAGCGAGGAAGGTCCGGGAAAAGACCTATGAACTCCAAATCGATACCCACCACATTTTCATCGATTTTAAGGCCGTGTGTAAAAGAGACGAGCTGTATAAAGCTATGTCTAGTTTTGGCATCCCTGACAAGCTCGTTCGCTTGTTCAAAATGAAGATGGCGAACTCACGCTGCGTCAAGGTTGGCAACGAGCTTACGGAATCTATCGACGTCAAAAAAAGGATTCAGACAAGGCGATGCACTGTCATGCGATTTCTTTAACATCGTTCTTGAGGAGATAGTGCAGAACTCCACCGTCAACACCAGAGCCACTATCTTCCAAAAATCTGTTCAACTTCTCGCGTACGCCGATGATATTGATATAATGGGAAGAACATAGCGTGATGTCAATGGCGCCTTTGTGAGAACTGAGACAGAAGCGGTAAAAAATGGGTTTAGCGGTAAATGAGGGAAAAACGAAGTACATGCTGTCTTCGAGGACCGACGGCTCGGACAGAACGTCACAATAGACGCATACAACTTCGAGGTAGTAGAGGAGTTAGTCTACCTAGGCTCCGAAGAAATACTCTTGCTAATCGCTATTTCTTTGGGCTAAGAAAGCAATTCAGTGGAAAAGACCTCTCTCGAGACTGTACAACACACTCATCATCCTGGTTCTGCTGTATGATGAAGAAGCATGGAACTTAACAAAATCAGATGAAAGTGCCTTAGGCTGTTTCGAGAGAAAGTTCTTCGGGTCATCTTTGCCCCCGTGTGCATTGATAAGGAATGGCGAAGAAGATACAACAGCGAACTTTACGGGTTATACAACGACATGGACCTTGCCAGAAGGGTCAAGGTCTAGAGACTCAGATGGCTCGGTCATTTAGAGCAGATGGACACCAATGCTCCGGCCCGGAAAGCCTTCGACACTATTCCCGAGGGACGTAGGAGGAGAGGAAGACCGCGACTCAGGTGGCGCACTCAAGTGGAAGAGGACCTCAATCAACTTGGAGTGCAAAACTGGAGACAGCTAGCTAAGGACCGAGTTGGCTGGCGGAGACTGTTGATTGAGGCCCAAGTCCACAACGGACTGTAGCGCCACCTTAAGTAAGTAAGTAAGCGAGGAGGGTTAACAGAGAGCACCCCTTAACCTATGCTTAAAAATCTAAGCAAATGCTAGTGCAGACCGCTTGGGGTCGATGAGCGCAGAGTGAATGCTAGAGACGATCGCAGTGTCTCAGTACTATTTAGCTTTGTATATGGAACAACCAGTACTATCAAGATTGGTTCTCTGCTTGGTTTGACAGATCTTCTGTCATTCCAGCTTGAGACTACTCTCCAAATATGTATACAAAACTACTTAGCACTTAGCCTACTATTCTCAATTACTAGTAGCTTATTCATCCATCTCAAGGCTGATGGATGAACAAGTACCGATAATGGTTTGTTTCATGTCTTCTTTTGTAAGTTCTAATTACAAATAACTCTTTCGACGTCGAACTATGCCTTTATCGAATTCCTCCTTAATTTCTTTCTCGCTTTTACTCTTTAACTCACTCTCTCACTCTTTCTTTTTGCCCCAAACTTTTGGCCGTATTTTATAAAACCTCATCCTCGAATAAATTCGATTTAGGGCCCTAGAGATATTATATTAGCGCACGGAAGGTAGCCGTTCTCTCTCTGAGCTCCTTTGTAAGACAACAAAAATTTTGATTTTGACGTTTCCTTTGTTTTTTTACTCTGTCCATTCCACCTCGTTTCAAGCTAATGTTACAATGCTTATGAGCAAAAGCAGTCCAAAAGTCATAAACTGACAGCCACGAGGCTCAAATCTTAAATTAAAAAATTCTGACAAAGAAGGCCATACGTTACAGCCGCTTTTTAACTCTTGTTATCGCTAGAATAAGATGGAACTATTGTAATGGAAAATTAAAGACTCAATAAAATTTCATTCATTCATTCATTCCACCTAACAGCCAATCAGCGAGAAGCTCAGAGAGAGAAAAGGAGACGTGACGACTCCACTTGTACGAAATGCTTCCTCTCCCGTGCTCTATCTCTACGCTTTTGTTATGACGGGCCGACATAACATAACGACATGCAAAATTGAATATCGCAAGAAATTGTAGTTGACATTTAATTCTTATTTGAAGACTTCAATAAAGAAGCGTTTTTTCGGTATTTTTAACGAATCTTCCACAAAAAAATGTTTCCATTTCCTTAAAATAAGTAAAACCTGAATCTTTGAACCCCATGTCTTACAATTTAAAAAAATATACCTAAAAATTAATTCCATTCAAGAAAAATGTGTATTTTATCTTAATGCCATCATTATTTAAAAAACAAACCGTATCTGATAACAATCTTTCCATATTCATTTTCCATTGTAACCCAATCTCGATTATACTCTTAATCCTATGACACCCAGCACTTGTCATAATGAATCCAACAACACAATGCATGTTATTAAAAATTCATACCATTCCGACATTATCTCGGAGTTTTAAAGCTTCTCCGGTTTCGTTCACAAAAACAAAGACAATACAAATGCAAATCTCAAGTCATTCAAAAGTTGTTATCCGCTGGCTGGCAAAAAAAAGGGTCCATAGTCCATACGCAGTACAGTATAGACTTAACGAACAGGAAAAAAAAACAGATAGAGACACATGTGGTAACCTTCCTATCTCTTCAAATAAAATGACAAGCTACATAAATTACCTTTTTAGCTCCCTAAATTTGCCATTTTGCTTCTTCAATTTTTATGCAAATTTCAGATTGTCATGTGAAAATCGAGAGAGAGAAGACAAAGAAAAGACGATTACCGAAAACAAAACGACACACGCGCCCAAAACAACTGATTCATACCAAAAGTAATCTCCTCGAGACACGAGAGTACCTGAGTTGGAAATAACAACGACACATACAAACAAAAATAATAAGGCATTATCTTTGGTCAATAAAATTAAATCCCCGAGACAAACAGTGAAAAAAAAGAACAAATGAGAGAAAGTGAATCCGTGATATGATTTAAATGTTACAAGTTTCGCGCCTCGAGCACCACTTCATATCGCAGCCAACTCAGGCAATTGTGTGGAAACTTAAAGCCCTTTCGCTTAAGTATGTGCGAAAATTCTTAACAAAAGTCAACACACTTTTGACGCTAGCGCGGAAAGAACATGAACAACAACAACAACAATAACGACAAAAAAAAACGTTGACGACTTCGACGCACGGTAAACATTGAAAAAGACAAAAAAAAGTGACTGAGCGTCCATCGCTTAAGACCAAGCTACAGAAATGTTAAACAAGAATGCGAGAAGATTTACTTTGGCTTCTTTAAGACTTATGTTTGCCTTCCAGACTTACACACTTCCACTTATTCATCTTTCCTCGGATTTTTGTTGTTTTTTTTTTCCCTTTTCTTAAAGAAGGTAATCGAATTAAAGAAAAAAAAAGAACGAAATCAGGCTTTTGCATTATTTATTTCACTCAGCGTGTCGCGTTGTTCCATCATCGCATGCATGACATTGTGAGACCCCCTTTAATATATTTTTACTTTTTTTTTCGACTTGTAACGCTGGCTTGGTGTGTTGTGTGAACAGCGCTTAATAACCTTGTTATGTGCCTGCCTACTTAGTCATATGCTTGTTTAAGCATTTTAATATATGTCATCGCGTTTCGGTAGGAAAACATTTAAACAATTATTTTACAAGATTATAATCTGAATGCTATTCGTAAGGGATTGTTGAGCACCCTTTTTTGTCATTGAGACATTTAATCTAACTGGTCTTGCTGGTTGGTCAGTTTGACTTTTACTTTTTACTTGCAATTGGATCAACTATGGTTACAGATGATTTAAAGGGATGTCCTCAGGCGGTTGTGTGACGTATTCGGCGAACTCACTTATCAGGAAGACCCTCATAAATCTTCCCATAGTCGAAAGGACAAATTTGAGCAGTTTTGCTAACTTAATATTCTGCAATGAAGGAGTGTTTCCACTAACTCACTCCACACTGAAGCAGATGAAAATTTAAGTAACAACGAAAAACACCGGACTATAAGAAAGCTCGTAGCCGTACAGCCCGGACTATAATACATATTGCAAATTACATACAGATAACACGAACTGACACAACAAATTATATTAATCCTATTTTTATAATTTCAGTTTTTTTTGTCATTTTATAATTCACTGGTGGTTTTGGCAGAAAAGTTGCCAACTAGGAGTCGAATTTTTAACGAAAAGCACAATTATGAGTAGTAGTTCTCCCACCGCTAATAGTTGATTGACAACAAACTATGGTGCTTAAAGTTCAATTTAGATTGTTCCTAATTTTGTTTAAATAGGCTATTTAACCTCTTTCTGGATTCCGCTTCACACATAGGCTGTGGCGGTTGGCTATTTTACTTCTGTGATGCTTAACTCAGGCTAGGGTATACTCGCTGGAGTCCAAGGTCTGTCTGAGGAAAGCACAAAAAACTCGGAAAAAAAAAACAACAAATTCTTTCCAATAGTCTTCAATTCTTCTTTATCCAAATAATCTAAATCAAATCGAGATGTAAAGGGTTTTTCAATAGGGACGCTACAAAAGTTTTCTTAAATAAAACAAAAACGGTTTTGGATATCAATGAAATTCTTTATTCCTGTGGAAGTACATTTGATGCCATTATGTATGGAACTCGATTTTGCATGGCCACCACGGGCCACTTGCAGAAGTCCAGACGCTGAACCCAATTTTCGACGGTTTTCAAGCATAAATCGGCCGATACTGCTGCAATTTCACGTTCGATATTCGTACGAAGTTCATCAATCGTCGCTGGCTTGTTGGCATAAACCATAGATTTGACGTAGCCCCACAGGAAATAGTCTAACGGCGTTAAATCGCATGAACGAGGCGGCCAATTCACAGGTCCATTTCTGGAGATAATGCGCTCATCGAACTTCGTTCTCAATAATTCGATTGTTTGGTCCGCTGTGTGACATGTGGCACCGTCCTGTTGAAACCACATATCGTCCAAGTCCATATCCAATTCATTCCAAAAATAATCGGTTAGCATTGAGCGGTTAGCGATTCCCATTCACAGTAACGTGTCGGTCTTGATCATCACGGAAGAAGTACGGCCCAATGACACCACCAGCATGTAAACCGCACCAAACAGTGATTTTTTCGGGATGTAATGGTGCCTCGTGAAGCACATGTGGATTGCTGCCTGACCAATAACGCATATATTTTGCCAGAAATGAGCCTCATCGCTGAAGATGATTTTTCGATGAAAATCCGGATCATTTTCAAGTTGTTGCTCAACCCAATTCACGAACATACGACGCTTCTGGTGACCAAGCGGCGTCAATTTGATCTTGTAAGGATTTAAGCCAAGATCTTTTCGCGAAATTCGCCACAACGACGTCACAGAGATGCCCAACGCTTGAGAACGACGTGTGAGAGACTGATTTGGGTCTTCCGCAATTGATGCGCTAGCGGCAGCAATATTCTCGACACAACGGGCACTTCTTTGTCTCACTGGCACGGGAACATTTTGTACTGAGCCTGTGATTCAAATTTTTCCACTAGACGCTCAATTGTTGATCTGGCAGGACGATTATGACGACCATAAAGGCCCCGACCAATAGAATCCGTTTCATCCGTTCCGGCAACGCATCCGTGTACGTTGCCGGATGCGATGAATTTGAGGTAACCCAATGAATGCGTTGACGTTTTTGACTGTTTATTGTATTTTGTTTTTGTTTATTGTATTTTGTTTTCAATCTGTCACTTTCATCGCATCTGCCGGAGGGGAAAAGTTAAAAGTTCGGCTACTTTGTCCGTTGCGTTCACCGCATGCGTTGCTTATGGGCAGCATGCCCATGCATGTGTTTAATCCAGCTGTCAGTGCAATACGTCGACGCAACGGATGAAACGGATTCTATGGGTCGGGGCCTTAAATTGTAAGTAGCGCTCTTAAAGTGCTGACCACTGACCTCCGAATTACAGTTGTAAATTTTAATAATTTCGACTCGTTGTTAGATCGTACACCTTTCCATGATGAAATGGCAAACCTTACTGAAGAGAAATGTCAAGTGAGCGGGAAAAAATATGGCGTCGTTTGCTGTCCCTATCGGTCTACTTTTGTAGCGTCCCTATTGAAGAAGAAGGGGGAATTCTCGGAAGGAGGTAATTTGCCACGGCCTCAGAATGAAGGGGATTCTCGGCTCGGAAGGAGGGAAATTAAACTCAAAGTAATAAAACAATATTTTATACCAATAAATAGGAATAATACGAATTGCCCTATACACCATGACCTGTTAGCCAACTAGTAGCGGTGGGGGAACAACTAATGTGCTTCTGGAATTATTAGTTTTAACTTTTACTTCATAATTCTATGGTAAAAACTGGTTGTGAATTATAAAATTACAAATGAACTTAAATTCTAAAATTCACAGTAATTTATGGTGTTGCTTTTATTGATGGGCATCGATGTTATTTATAGTCTGGATGGTACGGTTGCTTGTTGTCATATAGTCTGGGTGGTACAGTTGCTTCCTTTTTTTAAAGTCCGGGCGTGGAGAACCATTTTTCTTATTTTTGATGGTTTATAAGTCGGGGTAGGAGGTGTTAAGTGTGACGCTTCGTTACAATTCCTTCTGACATTCCGCTTCACCATTAGGCTCTTATATCTCCTTTCGAGAATCTCCCTCCATCCGAAGCTCCTCCACATCCTGTGGCTGTGATAGTGATGTGGTTTTAGACTATCTCCTCCGTCCAAGATTCCCCCTCACTTTGGGTCTGTGGCTGTGGCTATTTTATCTCTTTCCGAGACTCCCCCTAAAACTGAGGCTGTGGCTTTAAACTATCTCTGTCTGAGAAATAATATGTACATTAAGCGTTCAAACGAAATGTTTTAAAGAAAATAAGCAGAGTTTCGTCAAAAACTGAGTTTAACTGTGCTTTCCTCAGGCAGACGTATCAAAAAAAAAAAAAATTAAGCATCACACATAGCTAGACCGAATAGAATCGTATTCTGTCAGACTTTCAAAGACCATGTTCATGTTGCCGGAATGTTGCTCCCGGACTCCTGTGACATTCCCATTGAGTTTTTCGAGTTGGTCGATTGACATCGTCAAGACGTTGAGCTTAGAAGAATTCTACGAAACACTAGCCCTGCAAAGTAAATGCCCAACTGCTGATAAAGCTGAGTCACAATGGATGACAACGTTTCTCTTCAGTCCGAATTGGTTTCAACACCACTATCTAAACATGTTTTGCTTAATCTGCTTTAACGACACTTGCAAGCATCAATTCGTGAAATCAAAAAAAAAAAAAACCTAATATGTCAAAAGCATATTTGTCACGTCGAATTGACGTCAGCCATAATCAAAACATCTGTCACCACAAAACTGTCATTTTTCATCTATAAATCCACCACCTGTTGATTTAAAGTTTCT
This sequence comes from Sphaerophoria rueppellii, assembly GCA_920937365.1. Lineage (NCBI taxonomy): Eukaryota > Metazoa > Arthropoda > Insecta > Diptera > Syrphidae > Sphaerophoria > Sphaerophoria rueppellii. Next base: position 15,522,810 of record CAKKXW010000001.1, read on the forward strand.
GCCAACAACCAAATTAATCCAAATTGACATCATCAAGACGAACAAAAAAGCAAACAAACTTCTAATTAGGAAAAATGTATTGCTCTCTATTAAACTATCCGTGCAACTGCTTGTCAAATACATTTTTCAGACAAAATGCAGACAACACAAACCGCACCACACCATAACCCCTTCCCTCTTACGTGTCGGTCGGCCAATCTAATAAATCGAAATTCACACGAAACGAATGTAGATGAGAATTCTTACAAAATAAAACTCCTCTCAAGTTTCTTCTCTACAGCAACTTTTGTGTTTACATAGCAAAATAAATTCACACAAACAGACTATTACAACTCGAAGAATTCAACATCGTTTCGAACGAAAGATTATACCCTTTATCGTACTCCACACGCCCGCCTCCTTCATTGTCATCGTCATAGTCATAAAGTGCCAGCATGTATAGTGTAAACCACTTGATACCAAAATGTAACACCATCCAAATACAAAGTTTACTTCGCCTTCTTGGTATATATTGCCACTACCAAATATTTCTCCTCCACCGAATACCTCCTGTCTCCTGCCCTCGAATCGTAGTTTGCCGATTGCCGGTTTGCCGTTGTTGTGCTGTGTTTGTTGGTGGAGATCGGGCATCATCTTATAGTAGGTACGGATGATGATGATGGCGACAACATAATGTGTACCTGGCTTCTCGCCACACAGTTGGAGCTTACAAATTCATGAACTATGCGCAGTCATATACACGAGCCGAGATAATTCCATTTGCCCTCCTTAACCCCCCCGTTCCAACTTCTGCTGGAATTGATGTGTTGTTAATACATCCACCCTCTGCCTCGTCTCGTTTCGGTATAGAGTCAAGCAAATCCAAATCGAGGAACTCACTCTGAATCCCCTTCTTTCGGGTTCAACAAGATAAAATTAATCGCTGTTGGATTACCTGTCAAACATAATACCGAACTGTAATTGTTAAAGTTGATACTTGAGACTACGAGCATGCGAGTAAGATATACCTCTAAATACCTCAACGTATGGTCGTATGATGAACACAATATCATGAGAGATATTATACTCCAAAGCGAAACCCGACCGTATAATAACGGTAATAATCATAATAATGTATCTGCTCTTGTATCTCTCTCATAAGAGTTCCAATGAGATAAAGAAGACTAAACAGATTCAGACGATCCATGCAGCGAAGGACGGTGAAACGGTGTGGTGTATGTCGTGTGGAATGAATTGAAATTGAATTCGACAAACAATCAAGGGTATTTATAAATGGTGTACTTGACACATTTGTTTATTTGTTTTACACTTTGCGCTTGTCGAATGTGTTTTCTCTTTATGTTTGTTTTTTTCTTGTCTTTTTTTCACTTGAAGTAAGATTATTCCGTAGTTCGGAAGATTGCCGCTGGGATGATTTTGTGTTTGACTTTTAATCAAATGCAAATAATAGTTTGGTTGGGATTTGACAGTTAATGAAGCTGTCACTAAGGGCTGGGAACTAAAATGACATGTCAATTTGACGTTAATGCGCAATGTAACTGTCAACTATTAAATGAAATTAGCTGGGATATAAGGAATATGTCAAAGTGTTCTTAAATTCAATCAAACTGTTATACACTATCAAATCTAACTTAATATTTGTCTTTCTTCATTTCAGTTCGCTATAAAATTGGGCCAAAAACGAAAAGAAAAACGTCTATCAGCACTGGAAGAACTCACCAGCACCTACTGCATAGAAGACGTCAAACTACCGAAAATTATCGACACTGGCCAACCACATCCTGTACGCGGTCTAACAAATTTAGTTGGTGCGGTTTCATTAAATCTACCTGGTATTGAAAAAGACCTAGTAGTGACAAATAATCGCGAACAACATTGGAACAACAACTATCAAAATAGTAATCTAGTACATAGTAATAACAATAAAAATCAAAATTTAAATCTAAATTTAAATAATCATAATAATAACAATAGTAATAGTAGCGAGAACAACAATAGTGCAAGTAATAATGTAATTCTAAATGTAAACAATACAAATAATTTAAACAACAACAACAACAACAACAATAGCAGTAATAACTCAACAAGCAGCAACACAATATGCAACACCACCAATAACAACAATGGCAATAGTAGTTGTAATAGTAGCAATGGTATTGTTGAAACACCAACAATACCATCAACAGCAACAGCGCCATCTGTGACACCAATGGATACATCAACGCCATCTTCACCAACGTTATTGAATCATAATGACATTACTGCCGGTGGTAATGACATAAGTAACAATGGCATTGCTGTTGCTAATATTATTAGCAATGGTACAACGGTGAACACAAATAATAATGTTACTGCAATGTCAGTGGATAGTTTAAGCAATAATATTGTGGCAATAACTGAGGATGCAGTCAATTGCACAAATGTCACAAATGTGACAGCTGTTGTCGGATCTATAGCTGTCACAGCTAGCAGCTGTAATAATATGAACATCAACAACAATAATATTATTAATACAATAAGTCATGCTGAGAGTGCAAACACAAATATCGAACTGATAGCCAGTCATGCAACTCATGTGAGTACTTTGTTTTATACATTTTATTTTTATAACTCCACAAATTTGATTTTGACAGCTAATGCGAATATTTCTTTTCATTTTTGAAAGTGTATTCAACCAATTTTTATACGATCCTAACTGACGTTAAAAAAATGAAGTTTGACATTTGGTTTTTATAAACTTAAACATATTAAAAACTGTTATACTATCATGACAGATGGAAATAATGTCAAGTTCTTCACACTTTTCAGATATCTCAAAGTTAATAATGAACGTGTTAAGTAAGTTTTGAAGTCTTCAATAATATATCAAAACGGTTTGACATTAAGAATAAGTAGCAGAACTCTTTTTGTTCAAGTGGTATACAAACTTTGACATATCGATATCGGGTAGGAAGAAAACTTCTTTTACTTTCAATTTGTACCATGACAAAAAGAAATCGTGCAAACAACCTGGAAACATTTACTTACTTACTTACTTAAGGTGGCGCTACAGTCCGTTGTGGACTTGGGCCTCAATCAACAGTCTCCGCCAGCCAGTTCGGTCCGTAGCTAGCTGTCTCCAGTTTTGCTTTTCAAGTTGATTGAGGTCCTCTTCCACTTGAGTGCGCCACCTGAGTCGCGGTTTTCCTCTTCTCCTACGTCCCTCGGGAATAGTGTCGAAGGCTTTCCGGGCCATCCGCTCTAAATGACCGAGCCATCTGAGTCTCTGGACCTTGACCCTTCTGGCTAGGTCCATGCCGTTGTACAACCCAAAAATTTCGCTGTTGTATCTTCTTCGCCTTTGCCCCTCAATGCACACGGGGCCAAAGATGAACCGAAGAACTTTCCTCTCAAAACAGCCTAAGGCACTTTCATCTGATTTTGTCAAGGTCCATGCTTCTGCACCTTAGTTGCTCGAGAAAAGGCTTTTCCACTGAATTGCTTCCCCAAAGAAACAGCGATTAGCAAGAGTTATTCTTCATCTGATCTCGGCGTTGGTGTTATTGCCCGTGTTTATAGCGGAGCCTAGGTAGACAAACTCCTCTACTACCTCGAAGTTGTATGCGTTTATTGTGATGTTCTGTCCAAGCCGTCGGTGTTGGGTGTTCTTCCTCGAAGACAGCATATACTTCGTTTTTCCCTCATTTATTGCCGCTTCTGTCTCAATTCTCACAAAGGCGCCATTGACATCACGCTGTGTTCTTCCCATATCAATATCATCGGCGTACGCGAGAAGTTGAACAGATTTTTGGAAGATAGTGCCCTGGAAACATTTATTCGACATTAACTACAAATTATTATTGATTTCCAAGTGTTATACAGAAACTGGAATACTGTCATTAAAAATGACATCTACAAGTTTGACATTTATGGAAATTTACTTCAGTAATTCAAAAATTTGTATCTTTTTGAATAGACTAGTTAAGAGCGACATTTCTGTTCTGTTCTGCTGATTATTTTAAGGAATCATAATGAGGGAGTATAAGTCCTCCACCAAATGAAGTAAGAAAAAGGAATAAAACATCAAATCACTCATTAAAATTCCAATCATCCTTCCACATTGGATGGCTATTATCAGATTTTTCAACACCACTTAATTTTTTTTCTCTCTCTCTCTCTCTCTCTCTCTCTCTCTCTCTCTCTCTCTCTCTCTCTCTCTCTCTCTCTCTCTCTCTCTCTCTCTCTCTCTCTCTCTATAAATAAGTAAGTTTATATGACGTCTGACGCTTTTACGTCAAATAAAGTTTCTAGAGCGGATCATCATGTCATTTCCTAGTCAATTAGCTGCCATTACATTATACATTTTTTTGAGGAGCTGCCGTCATCGTCGTTGCATTTTTTAAATTACTTCTGCTAACCAGAAAGAAAACTGTGCATCTGTAAAGCTCTAAAAAAAAATGTTCTCTCAATTCAAGAATCCACTCCATCCAGCACTATTATGTGCAGTGTGCATCTACCTGCCTTACCTACTTGCACTTGCCACTTGTACTCGCGCGGGTACTTATCAAATAAAGCAGTCGTAAAAAAGACCCTACACAACACCACTTACGATTTCGACGCACATATAGGTAGTTAGGTTTACTGGGGAGTACTTGCATTAACACTGGTGCAGAAAGACCGACCAAAAGATCGAAAGAAAACCATTGCCAGTGCGGCCAAACTGAGAAAAGCAGAGGGGATTTGTATAAATTTTGAATCAAAAGTAGATAGCACTTTGACAGCTGAAAAATTTCAAAACGCATTTGGCGTTCAGTAAAATCTCAGTTATTTAACTTTTGACATCCGTCAATTAAGCAAAAAAAGTTCGCTTGTTTGTTTATTATTTCTTCCAGCAACTGTCCCACTGTACCTAGTCTACACAGCCACCACTGTGGTATGTCGAGGTGCAAAATAAAATGAACAGAGAAAAAACACAAAATCATCATTCTCGAGTAATTGCAGGATATTTCTGCTAATGGGCTCTCTAATACACTCAGTGTTGATTTCGCACAATTCCTGTCATTTCAGAGGCAGCACTGCGAAGCTGCTAACACCAATGTCGCGCCTCGCCGCACCGCTCTTCCACTGCGATGCCAACTAGAAGGTTAGGTTTGTAGGTATTCCAATTGCCGACAACACGACTGACTGACTGACTTTTGTAGTGTAATACAACAACTAACGCCACTGCTGCTCATACAATAAAGTACTCGTAAAATTCCTCGTATATTTCATTATAAACTCTGAATGGTGGTGGCTTTAGTTGTAATAAGGCCAGAACGGACCCGGCAACAAGCAAAGGGCGATGATGGTTGGGGTGGTTTGGGGGCCAAGTGCATAACAGAACGGTGTCAAAGGCGTAAGCTCGACTTTTTTAATGGGTTTTCTGGTTGTTTCGATGTGTTTGTGCCACAGAGCGAGCGCGGCGGTGTGTATAATAGAATCCTAGCCTGAACCAGCAACAAGAACAGTCGAACTACCTCCCCTAAGTGCGGAAGGGTTCGTTTTATTTCTTTTGTATTTTATTATATTTAAAAGGGTTTCTGCAAAAGTTCAGGTCCATAGAATGAGCAAAAACTACTTACGCTTTGCTCAATGACACATTCTGTGTCACATTATGACGTCTAAATGTCATAAATGATAATAAAAATATATAAATGTTCCTTCACGGCTGCTGCTGGGCTCCTTCGAATTCAATGCCATAAGCTCTCGGTGAATAATATGACTGTTGTAAGGAGATTTGTAGGATTCACACCTTAAAATTGGTTAAATGGAGTAAATTTACAAATCCCCTGGTGTAGTTACTTTCATTTTGTTTTTATTTCGTTTTTCTTGTATCCCTCTGTTGGGGAATGAAAGAAAGAAAAAAAAATTAAAGTAACACAGAACGACAACCAATCTGACGATTTGGAGGAGCACCGAGAAACTTTTCGAATTGAATGAAAAAAAAGGGAGGAAACCCCTTTTTTTTGTTCTGTTTTGGGGGAAAGATAAATGGAGTGATAAGTGTTGTGTGTATGATGTTCGTAAGTGGAATTATACGAGCTTCAATGACAGATGTTTAGGATGGAATCATTACGATTATTATGGGCTGATTTTATCGACATTTGTACCTTTTCCCTTTTTCAGATAGAATCGATTTTTCGATTGCTTGTTGAAATATTAAATTAGTCTTTGCACCCCATTTAACAAAATTGAATTAAATGTTTTTTTTTTTTTAATTCAACGTGAGGACTATTTGAGTCACCCTGTCATACCAAACTCTTCAATTTCTGTTTCAAATGTCAAAAACGTCCGCAAATATCAGCGATATGATTCAAAGAGATTGTTAAGTCGTTATCGAACGACATGTGGCGCCACCACACTGAAATTCAAACAAGGTTAGATTAGGTTTTAGTGGCTGTCTTGTTGTTGTTGACTTACTTAGACCTCAAGGATCCATTGTGATACCACAAAATACTCATGGGAGATTAATGGATTCAAACAAACCAATTCTTCTAATGAAGTTAGAGAGACATTTTGTGTCAATCGTTGCCAGTTTACCGGTATTATCGAAGAAGGAGAGTGCTGGACATGTATATAGAAGGTGTTGGACTGTTTCCTCTTCCTGCTCGTCCATGTAGCTTCTACAGAAGTCATTTGTGTAAACCCTAGCCTCAGAGCATGCCTACCTATGAGGCAGTGTCCTGTTATAACTCCAATTGTAGAGCTTATTTTTTGTCTGCTCAGGGTTATCAAGCCTTTTGACAGTTTTAGGTCTATGCTTGGCCATATTTGCTTGGTTGCTAGGCAGGTGGTACCCTGTGACCATCTAGCATTTATTGATTCTAGAGCATATTGTTTGAGAAGATATTTGCATGTAGCAAGTGGTGTTCCTATCTTACGTTTTTGGCGAGCTCATCCGCTTTGCAATTTCCCGGGATGTCTCTGTGGCCCGGCACCCAAATGAGGCGAATATTAAACTGTAAAAAATAGAGTGGCGCGACAGCTCTTGAAGAGACAAGGCCTAAGTGGCTTACTCTCATCAACAATTCTCTAGGTGCGTGTGAAGAATTTAGGGGACCTACAATTTTACGCCGATTCCGAACGGCAAAGTTGAGAAGCACTTTTTCATGACAGATGATACTCTTGGAAGTTTTGTCAGTTCTTCGCAAGAGGCAGTGTCCGTGAAAGATGAAATAAAAACTTTGGGCCCGAGTAGGATTCGAACCCACGACGTTCTGCTTAGCAGCCAACGCACCTAACCACTAAGCTACGGACACTACATCTCTACATCTCATTCAGAGATGATCGACAATCGTGGACTATTTGAGAGTTTGTGGAAACAGACGCGAGAGACTTGAGAGCGCCTTGGCTGTCCGAGAAGATTCGTATATCCTTGCAAGATATAACGTTTTCTTTGAGCCAGGATAGTGCCTCTTTAATCGCCATTACTTCTGCCTGGAAAACACTACATTGATTGGGAAGTCTGCATATGATAGACTGAGATTTAGTTGTTCTGAATAGATACCACTTCCAACTCCGTAATTGGTCTTTGAACCGTCTTTATAGAAGTGTACCGCATTGTCGTCCAGGGGTCTCTCTTCTTCCCAGCAGGATCTTGAAGTGATGGAGACATGGAAGCTTTTATCGAATACCATTTTTGGGGTGGTATAGTCTAAGCGATCTGGGATAGATCTGAAATTGTCTAGAATAGTAGTATGTCCCGTATTGTTACTGTTCCATTGAGAGGTGGCTCTAAGCCTTAGACATGAGTTGGCTGCCACTATTTTGGAGAAGATGTCACGAGGTGTTAGGTTTAAAAGCACTTCCAGGGCTTCGGTTGGTGTTGAGCGAAGTGCTCCTGTGATGCACATACCTGCTGACCGCTGGACTTTGATGAGCTTATTTAGATTAACCATCTTGTCCAGTGCGGTCCACCATACGACAATTCCGTAAGGCTACGATAGCCTTTTTTACTCTTTCATCAATATTTGCCTTCCAATTTAGTTTTTTTTGTCTAAAATGAGGCCCTAATATTTAGCTTGGTCGGAAAAGCTTAATGGTATTCCTTTAATCTTGGGTGGGCTTATCTGAGCAATGTTGTACCTTCTCGAAAAGAGTTCTGTTTTATGTGGATTGACGTCCAAGCCACATTGCTTAGCCCAATTTGTTAGCCTATTTATGGCATTTTGTAGGAGTTCCGAGAGAACTTGGGGATGTTTCCCAGATACAGATATTGCAACGTCGTCAGCAGAGGCAATCACCCTGAAACCCTCTGCTTCCAATGATGTTAGTATGTCGTTTACTACCATGTTCCATACCCCACCTTGGGGGGGTACGTCGATTCACCGATCTGGTGGTAGTAAAACTTCTCATGCTAGAAGTTATTGTCCTGCTTTTGAGCATGAGACTGATTTCTCTAATTTCAGCTTGATCGCCTGGTATTTGACGTTGTTGAAAGCTCCTTCAATATCTAGGAAAGCTACTAGGTTATATTCTTTGTATTTGAGGGAATATTTAATACTACGTCCAACGAATGGTGTGCTGTTTCTACTGATTTTTCCTTACAGTACGCATGTTGAGCTGTGGAAAATCAGACATGAGTTTAAGTTATGTCTGATGTGATTTTCAATAAATCTTTCCAAGGTTTTAAGAAGGAAGGATGATAGGCTAATTGGTCGTAGATGTTTATGGTTAACGTGGAAGGGTTTCCCTTCTACTACCAGGCTTTGGGAATATATCTCAACCCTACACAGCTTGTCAGAATGATTTCCAATGGTGGAATGATCAATTCAAACAAACGTTGATTGAATTCTTATTTCAGGAAGTTTTAAAGGCTTCTGGACAAAATTTCAACGGACGAAAAAATGCGGAAAAATGATAATCAATTCTGTTAAGTATCTAAACGGTGGGCCTGGGCCATCTAGTTATTTCTTTTTATGTCGTCGTTTACTTTACCACTGACAGCTGTTTCCCACTCAAAATCTTGACAAGAAGTCAATACCAAGGATGAGCACATCTAAATACGTAAGGTATTGACTTCTCTTACTCCCGTCTAGAAGATTCAATTACCATTCTCAGAAATTCAAAAGTATTTCCAGATTTCATACCCTCACCACTTAACCTTCAGCGCTAATCCTTTCTCTATTTTCTCAAGTGAAAGCAATATCTAAATAATTACAGTACACAAAAACATTCACCCCCAAGTGCCATTTTGAAACCCATTAATTTGCCAATTCGAAACTGCCAATCGTTGGGAATCAACAAAAAAATTAACGTCAACTGTGCATCATTACTTAAATTGATATTCTCGAATTCACGAACAAATTTTACGAACATTAACCCTCACACTCTCCATTCACTCCATCATTGGCAAAGGTGATATGACAAGAAACCGCGTAACTCCTGGTACACAAGCCTATACGAATTCCCCTCTTACCTGCCACTGTTACCAAAATGTGCACTGTTGCAGCGGTAGCAGCAAAAAGCCAACAACAATAAACAACAAATAAAATGATTACTTTAACCTTGCGTATTTAATTTTTCGTCAGTCATTGTTCAGCCCTTGGGGTTTAGCCCCCTTTTACAGTTTTTTTGATCATACAAGTGAACGACAACGGCGGCGGTCGAAATGATGTTTGGTGTAAAATGAATGGCGTAATTTAAATGAACCATTTTAACGAAAGGCAGATGCAATATTTCGAGGTGACCATATTCCCTTAGCCTTCCAGAATTAAATATAAAATCCTTAGAACTGTCAAAAGTTTTAAAACTTGTAAATTAGATTATCTTAAAGTTCAATGAATATTATTACTTATTTAGTTCGCCATGATTAGTCTACATTCATTTTTAAGTCAAAACGGAGTTTAAGCACACCTGGTCACCATGTCAACTCCATAGCCATCATCGAATCCCAAATAAGATGATGGGTAACCCAACAGCATCAGATTTTAACCCCGCATATATCTCGTTTACACGTGCGCCTCTTTCCCCCATTAAAAAGCCGAGCACACCGAAAACGAGTATGTTGCTGCAACACACACACAAGAGGCAGAGTGACACACGAGAGAATACGGAAATACATTATTTTGTCATGTAACTCTCGCCTTGCCTGCTCGATAACAGGGTGGCACGACATAACACGACACACTTCACCTACGACTCCAACAAACGATGACGAGTTACACCCTCTCCCCCACCCACACCCTCTCAAAATGAAGACAAAAAAGAGAAACAAACCTCATGCTGCCGCTGCTGCCATGTTAAATGTATTAGCCGTGCAGAAGCGCACAAATAATATGCTAAAATGTGCATCCGAGAAAGATTCGGATGAATGATGGATGCATGCATTGATGTGATGTGAGTTGATATGGCACTGGCACAAGCACTGTATGGTTTGGCAGGCAGTACGACAACGAAAAAAAATAAAAACCTAAAACGGCCCGAAACAGATTTTCCACATTTATGTGAGAAAACGTGTTTCACGTTTTTGCTGAGAGATGAGCTGTGAGACATGCGATGGTGGTGGCAGCAAAAGCTAAAGCAGAAGCTAAGGCACGTTCCATGTGTGATATATGGTGTTAAATGATGCCTAGAAGCGGCAAGGTGGTCGTCACTGCTGCACCGCCGGCAACAACAACAACAGCATGACAGACAGACGCAACACGATGACAACAATGATGACGAAAACGACAACGATGATATATGTGATGAAAAATATGACACAAAAGTCTACCCAAAACGATATCACTGATATCCATTTGTTTATTTGGTGAATAAGATGAGCTCCACACACACCGAACTCGAAGGGAAAATATGTCAACACACATGCCTACAAAATTGTTAGAATCTTTTTTGCATCTAGGTATATCGTTGTTTTTTTGACATTTTAGATGAATGAGAACAAAAAAGGTTTTAAATTTGATTTTCGTCCGTGGAGAGATGTGGAAATCACCCAGAGGCGTTGTTCTTTTTTTTTTTTTCTTTCAAAGAATCTTTGTTCATAAAAACCTTTTCATTTGTGGAGATTACAAAGTTTTACAGAGTAAATTTTTATCGATGTAATAAATGGAGGGATTGAAAACTTTGACATTGAGCTGTCAGATTTTTAAACTTTTTAACTTTGGGGTGATAAAAGGATAAATGGTTTTTCATTTTAAAAGGTGACTAAAAGTTTTGATTGAGAATATGTTACACTGTGACAGTCAATGTGGTAATTTTGTCTTCGATATTTTGGTTGACCGTTTTGAGTGGCCTGGTATCACAGTCTTACGTTTCTGCAGCATTTTCTGTTCAGTAAAGAGTAAAGTAACAAACGCCATCTGTGGACTTAAATAAGAAGATCTTAAGCCACAAGTGTCAAATCACTGATTTTGATTTTTCTGTGGGTAATACTTCGTTCGCCTTCTTCGATGACATTTGACATTTCAATTGATTTCCCATGACATAAGGGGTTTTCCAATAAGAGATGTTATTTTGAATAGCCCGCTATTTCGGTAGCTGTTACTTTTGAAGCTGTCATTTTTTGACATTTACAAGTAGAAACTACGCGATTAAAATGGAACGATAAACGCTTCAACAACGCATTGAAATTATTAAAATTGACTATAAAAATGGTGAAATTTGGCAGGGACGTATCGTAAAACTAAAGCATTTTTGGGTCGTCGTGAAGCACCTTGTCGGACCGCAATACAGAAATTGGTGGACAAATTCGAGCTGTTGGGACAAGTTAGTGATGTGAAGAATAAAACCCGTGCACGTCGCCCAAGAACAACTGAGAATAATGCTGCTGTACGCAAAGTGTTGAAGAAAACCCAGCTTTGTCCATTCCTCGTCGTTCTTTGGAATTAGGCATTCCACAAACGTCATTACACCTTTTTTTGCATAAAGACTTGGGTCTTAAGGCTTATAAAGTTCAGTTAACACAAGAACTCAAGCCAGCTGATCATCAACAACGTCGTGTCTTTGCTGATTGGGTGCTTGAAATGCATGAAAATGATCCGGAATTTCATCAAAAAATAATCTTGACTGATGAGGTCCATTTCCACCTCGGATGCTACGTCAACAAGCAAAACTGTCGCATCTGGCGCTCGGAAAACCCAAGAGTTATTGTTGAAAAGCCACTCCATCCTCAACGCGTGACTGTTTGGTGGGGTTTATGGTCCGGCGTGGTCATTGGACCTTACTTTTTCGAAAATGAGGCTGGAGCAACAGTACCGGTCAATGGATTGCGCTATCGAGAGATGATAAATGATTTTTTTATGGCCGGAATGGGATGGTATTGATCTGGACAACGTATACTTTCAACAAGACGGCGCTACGTGCCAGCAATGAAACCATCGATCTTTTACGGGAAAAGTTTCCGGACCGTGTTATCTCTCGAAGAGGTGATTACAATTAGCCACTTTGGGGTCCCTTGGGACCCCTTTGGGGTCACGTGAAAGATAAGGGGGGGGGAGCCTATTGGTCCATTGTGATCCCCTATAAAAATAAAGGTTAGCATCGATGCTATTCAAAGACCGACTCGTTAACGAACCAGCCTGTGCTATCTATAAATTTCCTCATATTTGCCATTGAGACTGTGCTAGATCATCCAGTTCTCCAACAAACCTGTTCCCAAAATGACGGAATCGGTTAGTTTGGAGGTTCGGACAGTCACAGAGCAGGTGTTTAATGGTTTCTATTTCTCCTCATCCTATCGGAATGGTCGCTACTACTTGTATCTGCTTCTTACCCTTCCTGGCTAGTTCATCTGCTATTTCGTTTCAGGAACCAGCAGAGCTTAACCTGGTTAGTGAGGCAGATTCTATTATTAACGGAATACCTTCCTAAAAACATCCGATCATTTATCTCAAAAAATGCCATTTTCCTTTGAATATCAAAATAACACCTCTTATTGGAAAACCCTTTACCATATAAACCGAAACTCGCAGATTCTTAAATTTGGGGTCAAACACTCATACAAGACCCCCTGAACGGTTTTATTTTCTCTTTTTTTTTTTTTTACTTAAATCACGACTAGAAAAAGAATTACATTTTTTGTCTTAATTCTCCCCCGAATTGACTTATCACAATTCACAATATGTCGTCGTGTCTTCAAAAGCAATACGTCAATGTGCCTGCCACTCAAGTGTGATAAATTCCCCATTGGCATACTAATGTTTTTATTGTCGGTCTGTGTCCCAGCAACATCGTTTTCTCATAAGGTTTTCAATACGAAAAAAAAATAAATCGCCTGAATTAAATGAACTTGTCAGAATAAAAAAAAATCAATTAATTCGTGATACAACATCACAAGAATTCTATTTGATTTAAGTCAAAAATAAAAATAAAAAATAAATAAATAAACAATCCACAAGAGAAAACATATTTTTATTTAAAATTTGCAACAAGTCGATGACAGCTCAGCAGCCCCCTCGTTTAATTGAGTGTTTGTCTTTTTTTTTTGTGCTTCATTTGGTTAATTTTAAATTTTGCAAATTCTCACCACACACGAATTAAAAAAAAAAAGAAACAAAAAATTATTCATTTTTGGCGGATGTGTTGCTGCCAAAAGAAATGAAAAGACTAATTTTATGGCCTAGCATTTAGTGGTTGTAAATTTTAACGACTTGAAAAGTTTTTATGAGAATTTCGTTTTGTGTTTCTTAGAACCACCAAGTGGGCGAGGCAGAGCGTGAGTTAACTTTTAAAACACCAATTCGAGAACGTGCACAGGCACACACATAGGTTTGAATGGAAATGAATGGCTAGAATGGATGGCAATGAATTAGTGGGTGATTTTGATGTGGAAGTTTCAGTTTTAAACATGAACTAAATTGATTTATTTGACTAATTAAGATAAAGCAGTGTGAATTCAGGAAAGGAGATAAGTAGTTTGTGTCTACTTGAAATTCTGCAAGCGGTGGTTTTGTCGGTTGGTGTGTGATGTGGTGAATTTTGTTCGTGGTGTGAATTTCAAGGCGATAATTTGTGCAAATTTTAAATTCATTCTTTTTTTTTTTTGGAGAAATATATGTTTTTATTTTGCGATAGGCCTGGAAGTTGATACTAAATTAAAACGTGTTTTAACAACAGTAACTTGTTCCGCAACGTCGCGTCGCTGTTGCTCTCACCTTTACACAACTCCTACTGTGAAAAAGTTCATCAATGATCAAAGAAAAAAAAAAAAAAATTGAGTGGCGCGACAGCTCTTGAAGAGCCAAGACCTAAGTGGCTTATTCTCATCAACAATTCTCTGGGTGCGTGTGAAGAATTGAGGGGATCTACAATTTAAAGCCGATACCGAACGGCAAAGTTGAGAAGCACTTTTTCATGCCAGATTGATACTCTTGGAAGTTTTGTCAGTTCTTCGCAAGAGGCAATGCCCGTAAAAGATGAAATAAAAACTATCAATCATCAATGATCAAAGTTTACTTATTTTAATATCCGCCAGACCCTTTTTTGTTGCGCCAACCCCTAACAGCAGACACAACGATGTCAGACAACAACAACAACCAGGCAATGTGTCCTATATGTACAGAAACAAAATTACACTTCGTTATGATATAATTCACACTGTGTTTTTGTGCAATAATTATTGAGTAAGTACGAGTGAAATTTGTGCAGTACGTCGAAGCTCAGAAGCTACAGTATTAAGAATATAGCAAATATTGAGTAGTCAGATGCTTCCCACCCTATCATTTGGAGGAAACTGTTGGTGAATGTTCTTATTGTTTGTTCCTTCAGAGCTGGCCCCGCCGTTGTTCCTCTGAGCTGGCCATTGAATTTATTTGAATAATCCGTTTTGAAGCGTAACCGAAAACACCCTTACCGCTGGGGATTGGGGTCTTATCTTAAGGCTGAACTACATCGAAACACAAAGTGTAAAAAGTACAAAAAATTGAGTGTATTTTTTTTGCGAACTTTGTGCACAGTGAAAGCTCGGTCAAGGCCAAGCTTTTGTTCACTTACTTACTTACTTAAGGTGGTGGACTTGGGCCTCAATCATCAGGCTCCGCCAGCTAGCTCGTATTTAGCTAAACGTCTCCAGGTTTGCACTCCAAGTTGATTGAGGTCCTCTTCCACTTGAGTGCGCCACCTGAGTCGCGGTCTTCCTCTCCTCCTACGTCCCTCGGGAATAGTTATAGTTAGTTATGTGTCGAAGGCTTTCCGGGCCGGAGCATTGGTGTCCATCCGCTCTAAATGACCGAGCCATCTGAGTCTCTGGACCTTGATTCTTCTGGCTAGGTCCATGTCGTTGTACAACCCGTAAAGTCCGCTGTTATTCTTCGCCATTCCCTTATGCACACGGGGCAAGATGACCCGAAGAACTTTCCTCTCGAAACAGCCTAAGGCACTTTCATCCGATTTTGTCAAGGTCCATGCTTCCGCACCATACAGCAGCACTGGGATGATGAGTGTGTTGTACAGTTTTACCTTAGTTGCTCGAGAGAGGGCTTTTCCACTCAATTGCTTTCTTAGCCCAAAGAAACAGCGATTAGCAAGAGTTATTCTTCGTCTGATCTCGGCGCTGGTGTTATTGCCCGTGTTTATAGCGGATCCTAGGTAGACAAACTCCTTTACTACCTCGAAATTGTATGCGTCTATTGTGACGTTCTGTCCGAGCCGTCGGTGTTGGGTGTCCTTCCTCGAAGACAGCATATACTTCGTTTTTCCCTCATTTGCCGCTCAACCCATTTTTGCCGCTTCTGTCTCAATTTTCACAAAGACGCCATAGACATCACGCTGTGTTCTTCCCATTATATCAATATCATCGGCGTACGCTAGAAGTTGAACAGATTTTTGGGAGATAGTGCCTCTGGTGTTGACGATGGAGTTCTGCACTATCTTGTCAAGAACGATGTTAAAGAAATCGCATGACAGTGCATCGCCTTGTCTGAATCCTTTTTTGACGTCGAAAAATTCCGTGAGCTCGTTGCCAACCTTGATGGAGCAGAGTGAGTTCTCCATCGTCATTTTGCACAAGCGAACAAGTTTGGCAGGAACGCCAAAACTAAACATACCTAGCTTTTGTTCAAGCTCACTTTAAAAAATAAAGAGAGGTAGATATTCAGATATGCATTTATAGAAGCAGTTCAGCAAATAATTTCCACTGTTTTGTTCTATTTGGCACTTTGTGTTCCGATGAAGTTAAGCTTTTAGAATGCAAATCTGCACTATTGTTCTTATATAGTCTACCTTCTGCTTACAGAGCTTGGTTGTATAAAGTATATCGATTCCTTACAGAGTTCGGTCTTATCCAGAGTCTACCTGCTCCTTAAAGAGGTTGGTCATACAGTGAATACACTCATACAAAAACGAGGTCATTGGTAAAGAACGTAGCGATTTTTTAAAAATGAAAACTGACAGCAGAGGTCGCTATAGAAAGATTATAAACCGGATAGGGTCGAAGGAGTAATGTTTTGTTACAAATGTAAACTAATTGCCCACGAAGTCACTTCACTTCTATTCTTTAGTTCATGATAACTCCCGCACTCTTTCTTTCAGTTTGATAAAATGCCCAACTAACTAACTTGAGAAATTCTACTCAAACCCAACACTTCAAAAAGTCAAAATTTTAATGAAGTTAATAGCTTTTCAACTAGTTTAACTCTATCATCATTTCTAATTTAAAACTCTTCATTATTGCCACTGAAACCCAAAAGAAAACCCCCAAAGGAACCAAAACGACAGAGAAAGAGAGAGAGAGACAGACAGACAGAGAGCAGAAGAAAGTAAATTGAACTATTTTAATTAATTTATTTCCAATCTAGAATAGCAAAAACGTTTTCCTAATTCTTCCTACCTACCCTTTGGGGTCCTTTTATAACTCGTCTCAGATTTCCACAATCATAAAACTTTTCCAACTCACATCCTTAAAGTAGCTCTCTGTTTACCCACAGTTACTTTTCAAATATTATATTTTCTTTTTTTTTGTTGTGTGCTTTAATTTTCCAAGAAGTTTTCCATTTCATTTCTCTTTTTCCTCTCCTTCTTCTCAAACGAGACAGCCAACTTTAGATATTAAGGTATATCATTCCATCATTGGTAAAAGGGATAAAAGGCAATGAACATACACATTTCCTTATTCCCAGACGGGTTGTTGCTGTTTTTTTTTTTTTTTTTTTTTGGGTGTGTTGTTGTCGGCACATTTCTTCATACCACATTTAATATTTTGATGAGAATGTGAAAGGCATAAAAGGGTGGATTACAAGAAAGTTTCCAAATGAGTAGATTATATCATTAAAAGTTTTACCGAAAATTATTATTATTATTTAACAACTTATAGCTTCCCCTTAGTTTTTGTGAAATTGTTTTGGGTCTTTGCTTATTATTTGGTTGTAGTTTGTTTCCAAGTGGGGATGGGTAAGTTGATTTGGCTTTCACCACTTAAATAGAACCATACTTCAGGCTGGGGTCCATGTAGTGGGGTCTTTTTAAATCATGTTTTTTTTTACGTTGACAGTTTCCCGGTCGAAATGTTGACAGAAAGTCAGTGTCAGCTTCAGAGAACAAAAGTGATATTTCGCTTCATCAAGTTTGCGACACTGGAAAGCTATTGGACAGTACTCTTCGTGATCGTGCGGGATCATACCGTGAGGCGGCGTTGTCGAGAGTATAAGACACAATCTTCAAAGATCAAATCGATCTTAACAATTTAATACTTACTTACTTAAGGTGGCGCTACAGTCCGTTGTGGACTTGGGCCTCAATCAACAGTCTCCGCCAGCTAGCTCGGTCCTTAGCTAGTCGTCTCCAGTTTTGCACTCCAAGTTGATTGAGGTCCTCTTCCACTTGAGTGCGCCACCTGAGTCGCGGTCTTCCTCTCCTCCTACGTCCCTCGGGAATAGTGTCGAAGGCTTTCCGGCCGGAGCATTGGTGTCCATCCGCTCTAAATGACCAAGCTATATGAGTCTCTGGACCTTGACCCTTCTGGCAAGATCCATGGTGTTGTACAACCCGTAAAGTTCGCTGCTATATCTCTTTCGCCATTCCCCTTCAATGCACATGAGGCCAAAAATGACCCGAAGAACTTTCCTCTCGAAACAACCTAAGACACTTTCATCCGATTTTGTCAAAGTCCATGCTTCTGCACCGTATAGCAGGTCTGGGATGATGAGTGTGTTGTACAGTTTTACCTTAGTTGCCCGAGAGAGCAACTTCCGTTATCGGAAGTGGTGTCGTGCAGGCTGTGCTTTACGACTGTTCCACCAACGATGTTCTCTTTTCCCAGCTTTGCGTTAAAATCGCGAGGACAATTTTAATGTCATAACAAGGACATTGCTCGTACGTTTTGTCAAGGGGCTTGTAGAACTCGTCTTTGGTGTCGTCCTTTTTCTCTTCTGTGGGGGCATGCGCACATAGTAGGCTAATGTTGCCGAATTTAGCCTTGATTCGGATTGTCGTGATGCGTTCGCTCACGCATTTGAAGCTCAAGACTTTTTGCCTGAGTCTGCTTCCCACGACGAATCCGCATCCAAAGAGTCGCTGTTGTTGCTCTCGGTAACAATCACCGTAGTAGATGTCGCAGTTTCTCATCCTCCTTTTGCCCGGTCCATCCCATCGCATTTCCTGGATAGCGGTAATATCTGCCTTGTAGCATTTGAGGGTCTCCGCTAACTGTTCGGCAGCACGCGGTCTATTAAGGGACCTAACATTCCACGTGCATATCCGAAATTCGTTGTCCTTTGTACATTTGCTTGGGTCGTCATCAGTGTATCCGTCCGTTTCCGGTGGTCGGAAAACAGTTAACCCCGACGCACAACCCTCAACCTGGAGTACCAGGCACTTGATGGGTCTCCAAGTGCAAGAGCCGGAAAAACCGCTCCTTTTACGGCCCGGGCTTCAAATAAGTCGAAGTAGCCCGTAAAGGTGTTCACCAAGTAGTTCGGCCTAACTGGAACTGGAGACGCCACCGTTGATTCCAAAGAAGAAATTCATTCGCTGCCGTCCCTCGGTGGGAGTGCCTGAGTGAAAACACTCCTTCGTTGTGGGGTAATTAGTAGTAACAGCCTACTCCGCTTCGACCTGTCGACCTTCTGCGAATACAAGTTTCGCGATCGCATAGCTCTAATCTTCATAGTAGTAGTTACTGTAAGCCGCTCCGCCACGTCAAGGCTTACCCCGTGGAGGGGTAATAATATAATATTTAATATCTTACGCATTTGCCTGGGTTGATTAGGTCCAATCGGATTCAGCCAGTTCAAGCTTTAGACCAGCATAAATATTCTCTCCTAACGAGCCGCATTTTTCTCTCATTAGCTTCCCTATCTAATAAAGTTGCCGTGTGTTAACTAACTTCTCTTACTCAAAGTCGTGAATTTGGACGCCCTCTGGTGGCGGACTATTCCCAATCGTGTTATAAGCCATAAGTCACCATCTTCCAGCGCCATGAATAAGGGCCAAAATTCCGGAAACGATTCGAGTACTAAAGACGAGCGTGAGTTACACCCAGAAACCATCTCTAAAGACAAGGCACGACGGACGTTTTGTTACATGATTAATGAGAATGTTTGCTGTTGCTAATGAAGCCATAAAACCATATCTAGATAGAATACCAAATTGCCTCCAAAGAGCTATTGAAGTATGCGGCGCCAAAACGCGGTCTTAAAATGTTTGATTTCGAATAAAATTTGGAAGGTACATCTCTTGCCTATCAGCACTTCAAATTAAAGAAGCATGAAATGCTAACATAGCTCCTAGGGGGCGCTTTAGCATCTTTTCTTCACCTTATAACGTGCTGTTTTCTTTTGAAATAGAACTGAATCTCTTTTCAAAATTCAGCAATAAACCATCCGCCTTAAGACTCGCCTCGACACAAATTACTCGATTCAGTTTCATAACAACGAGAATAAAACATCAAACAAAATCCTTCCACACCTCTCTGCCATTCCAAACAACTCCTCTACACAACTCTCCACTCACATCTATCAATGAAAGTAAAAATGTTTTTCAAGTCGTAAATCTTAAATCGATGTAGGTGCTTTTTCCGGGTTAAAATAAAAAAAATAAAAAATGCAATAAATTAACTTTATTCACAATTCCACACAAACAAAACAGAAAACAGAGTAAGAGAGAGAACACAAACGAACTAGAAGTAGAAGCTTAATATATTAAACAAACATAATTCCTTGCTTCAAACGAAAAATCAAATAAACCTTCCTGCGCGCTCGATTGCATTCTGTGCAAAGCATCACACATCAACAACAAGGGGGCGGCTATAGTATATCTATCACAGAGATCAGATCAGAAGTATAACAAGTTATTGGCCAGTATTTTCCCGCCATAAAGTATCGTCGTCGCCGCACAAAAATCCCATTTAATTTGATTTCCCCAACAGAGTCATAAAACAGCAAAAAAAAAAAGAAAAAGAACTAAATAGACACAATATTATTTTGTTTTGTTTTGTTTTCATTTTTATAGCCTTGTGTGGCTTTGGATTTGGCTTTGATTGGGAGGGCAGAGTAGTGTAGAGTTTGGCTGCTGTGGTTGTTTGTTTATTATTCAGTTCGAAACAGAAACAAGCATATTAATGGCAATTTTCCCGCCCACACCACCTCCTCCAACACACCACACAACACATATTGATGCTGCTGCAATATTGGCACTCCTGGAGTACTTATCCCTCTCGTCCGGATAGACTATGGACTCCCTATATAGCTCGGTGACTTCAAGCGTTAAATGCGATGATTTTTCATGAGGTTCCTCGTGGTTTTTTTTTTTCTTCATGCTCTTCGCCGCCGTCGGGATTTTTCTTCAGCAACAGCAGTAGCAGCGTTGAAATCTTAACGCTTGTGTAGCTCCACCATATCGTCGCCGTCATTCACGGACAAAAAGATACGATATGCGACGACGACGACGGACATCGATTTTGGTCGTTTCGGTCCTCTATCTTCGATATCGTCATTTGTCTGGTTATTTTCCTTGGCTGTCATCATTGATTGATGCCAAAGATGGCTTAATGGTGTGGAAAAATGTTTTCCTCTACTTCTACGGTTTGCTTTCGAACATCGAAGAGCCACTTTGGTGGTTTTATATGATGATGATAGCTGGCACAAGTGGTTTGGGGGATTCTGATTTTCATTTTCATTCGTTGTCGTCGCTTATCGCTCAGTCTTCACCGTCTTCATCGCCGTTGCTCGTCGGTGAAGACATTTGTGTGTTGTTTTTATTTTCCAATTACGATGATGTTGTTATAAAACATGTTCGATATTTTATTTTGTGTTTCAGATCACTTTTGGTGGATGGGGTGTATTTGTTTTGAGGGATTCTGATGATTTTGATTGACATGTCATTGGACGACCAATTTAGGGAGAGAAGTAAAGTTCTATCTGCGTTTCTTCGGGATAAACTTACAAAAGTAAGGTTGCAGTACACTAGAAATGACAAGGGTATGTCAATCGGTAGATTTCTAGGCAATTTACACCGACTTGGACCTAGAGTGGACCCTTGCGGGACCCCTTGAAAATTATGCACTAGCAGCGTATTGTTGTTTACAATGAAGAATGAATTGCATGAATTTGCACGACTAACTTTGTTGTAGCCTTCAAATCCTCTTCCCTTGCTCGGCTTAACGAGTTTAATTGAGTTAATAAATCCACCAACTGGCTCCAACGTTCAGTTCCACCATTCCTAATCGGCAAATAACCAAGTAGAGTAAAGTACAAAAAGAAAAAAAAAACTCCCAACAACTTAAACAACCATCCAGTCCGATGATTATCTCTTAACTGAATCATGGTAACCAGTTGATGGCGAATAGCTTTTTTCCTCCTCAATAGCAAGTGCTGAATCCACCATAACCTTACCCAACTTTTATAAGCGACATGATAAAACTTTTCTGTCAGACTGTGAAAAAGCTTTTTGCATCAATTCGTTGGTTTTGTTGTTGTTTTTAGTGTCGACTTCGCCATGATAGTCGTCGTCGTGGTGGCTTGTGTGAAGTTTTGCACAAAGATTGTGTGCAACAGCTCAGAGATGGCAGCAGTGTATCGGCAACAACAACATCGATGAAAGTATGAATTCAACTGAGTGTGCGTCGGTTTTTTTCTTCAGTGGTGTGTGAAATGTTTCATTGTCTCTGTTACCATCTTCTCCTGTCATCCTGTAAGCTCTGTTTCTACCACTCGTGCTCTTCTCCTGTTGAGCCATCAAACTACTATTATGCTGCTAACTGAAGGTTGTTGATTTCTGATGGAACCGGGGAGATTAGCGAGACTGCTGTGGGTCAATTCGGCCATTAAGATTTTGCAGTCGAGGCGTGCGCATGAATTTCCATTCGAACAAAGTGGTGTAGAGCTCCAATCTTCTTTGTCATTGTCATCGGCAGCTTCAGCAGCACCACACAATTATCCGTTTCCTTGCATGCTTCCAAGCATCGGACGGAGAGAGAGATATGCTATCTGGTTACATGGCATCGTCATCTTTGGACGGAGATTCGACGACGAAGACGGCATGCAGCAGCATATGGTGTTGACGACGATGACAGCAACAACGAACGGTGTCGATGTCGGCACAGGCACACGATGCTTTTTCGATGCCGCCACATCGATATGCCTCTTTCAATCTTTTCCAATATAATCAATTGAGTTTGGTGTTCAACATGCTCCTTGGGAGCACGAACTTTCACAGACAGTCCTTCTATCTTTGAACTCGTACAGGTATGGCCTGATGATGTGCAGGAAAAGCCAAGAAGCAATCAATTTTGCTGCTTGTTGTTGTTATTATTGACATCATGTGGAGAAGGGACTAGAGGTTTAGAAGCCTCTGCCAGATTTAACCGTATTAAAGGTCATTCCCAGAGCAAGTAGACAACCTGGCGAGACCATCGTGATTTTCCCTCAAACACACACTCGATCCTAAGAACACACATGACTTGATAAAGTTATGATTAAGCTCAGGTGGATTAATGTGACGCGCACTTAGCCTTTCCGATAAGTACATTATGTCAAGCCATTAAAATCCCAGCGCTCGCTCTATCTCTCTCTCTCTCTCTTGTCGAGAAGACCACCGGATTATGTGGCATTAAAACAAGTTTCCACCTGGCCAGATAAGCGATATAGCGGCGACGGCGATGGATTCTCATCGTTCTTGGGTTTGTTCATCGTCTTGGGTCCATAATGTTTATTGAATAAGGTTTCCTGCTGCCTATATCGTTTACCTATTCAATACAATCCTGCGTTGAGCTGCTTCGTCTTGTGTTTTGTATCCTGTCTGACTCCGGCCCTCCTTCTAGTCGTCGTCGCCGTTCTTGGGTTAATATGTTGTTTCTCGAATTGAATTTGTTACGAGCTTAAGAAGAGGGATTTCGGATTTCGATTCTGCTTCTAGAGAGTTCGTGCAGCCGGATGTGCACGATTGCTTCAATTGTGGAATCCGTTGTATTATTATAACCCTTGTCGTAGATGTACCTAGTCGCAGTCGTCTTGCGAATTGTTATTCAGACCAACGACGAAGGGATATTTATTATTCTTGTCCCTCTGTGTTGTGTGTGTGGTGTATTTGGGGGAAATTATTTCAGCAAGCGGAACTATTCGATTCCACAGATTCTGGTGGATTATTGCGATTCTCTTGTGGCACAATAATTTCTCTCTGCTGTTTGTGACGATGTCGTTGCTGTTGTTTCTGTTGCGGTAAATGCATTAAATTGTTAACAATTTCATTAAAGGAATTATTTGCAGATACAAATCTTCTCCAAAACGAGTCGAGTGTATAGTTGTGTAGATATGGAACCACTGGACATGTATAATACACTCATTAGTTAATGTGGTATTTGGATATGCTCTTGTTTATTTTTTTTTGTCGATTAGATTGGTATACAATGGGTTTATTCTCTGGTTATGGTTTCAGGATATATTTGGAAGTAATTATTTTGTGTATTATTTTAGGGACATCAGGTGGGTTGGATGATCTTGTTTTAGAGATTTAAATTGGGGCGGTTATATTGATTAAGGTTGCTGACATTCATGAGAGTGGGTGTAATAAAATCATTCCATTATTCAGTTGAACAATGTGCCTGTAAGAACCGATAGTTTAACAAGCAGAAATGTTATTTGTGACTCTATCAATTGGGAAATGTTGACTGTGATACTGAAATTACTGGAAGGTAGGTTATTGGCTTTTGGGAATATGAAGAAGCTTGTAGAAATTTTTAAAGAAAAGATGTTATTGAGTGGTAAGCACTCAATAGGATTTTTTGCCTCAAGAGACTGTTTTCACAGATGGGTCCAAGCAATTCTGTGGTGTAGGAAAAAGTCTTTTCTGTAAAAATCTTAACGTAAGCGAATCTCGGCGTTTCCAGACAACTTCAGTCTATATCAAGCTAGGTCTTGCATCACTGAAACATCCAAGAAGATGAATAGGAAATAAGAATTAGGAATGGGAATGCAGCCGTACACTTTAATCACAGATTGAGAAAGGAGCCGTACACTTCAATCACAGACTGGGAACAGCAGTCGTACACTGTAATCACAGACTGAAAACAGCTGCTCGTGACACAGATCACAGACTGAGAAACAGCAGCTCGTACACTAATCACAGAATGAGAAAGCAGCCGTATACTTCAATCATACACTGAGAAAGCAGCCGTACACTATAATCACAGAATGAGAAAGCAGCCGTACACTTTGATCACAGACTGAAAACAGCAGTCGTATACTGTAAACACAGACACAGAAAACAGCCGTACACTTTAATCACAGACGGAGAACAGCAGCCGTACACTTTATTCACAGCCTGTGAAAACAGCCGTAAATACACTTTAATCACAGACTGAAAAAGTAGGCGTAGACTTTAATGACAAGCTGCAAACACCAGCCGTAGACTCTCAGTATTTTTGGCAGGTGGCTAAAAAATACTTACTTGCTTATGGTGGCGCTACAGTCCAGGTCGGACCAGGGCCTCACCCAACAAACCCAACAACAGTTCAGGTCCTCTACCACCTGTGTGCTCCACCGGAGTCGCGGTCTTCCTCTTCTGCGACGTCCTTCCGGGTTGGATTCGAAGACTACGAGCCGGAGCATTATTTTCCATTCGCTCAACATGACCCAAACATCTAAGTCGTTGGACCTTTACTTTTCTGGCTAGGTCAGTGTCGCTGTACAACTCGTACAGTTCTTGGTTGAATCTTCGTCCCCATTCTCCATTAATGCAGACAGGACCAAAAATCACTCGAAGAATTTTTCTCTCAAAGCAGCCTAAAGCGATTTCATCATATGTTGTCATAGACCATGTCTCTGCACCATACATGAGGACCGGGATGATGAGAGTTTTGTAGAGTGTCACTTTAGTTGCTCGGGAGAGGACTTTACTACTCAATTGCCTTCCAAGTCCAAAGAAGCAGCGATTGGCAAGAGTGATTCTTCGTTTGATTTCAGCGCTGGTGTTGTTGTCTGAGTTGATAGCGGATCCCAGGTAGACAAAGTCCTTAACTACCTCGAAGTTAAATCTGTCTGTGTTGGCGTTTGCTCCAAGACGTCGATGTTGGTAGTCCTTTCTTGACGACAGCATTAACTTGGTCTTGCCCTCGTTAACCGCTAGACCCATCTTCCTGGCCTCCGTCTCAAGGCTCACAAACGCTCCACTGACATCACGCTGTCTTCTTTCAATTATGTCAATGTCGTCTGCGTATCCTATTAGCTGGACGGACTTTTAAAAGACTGTGCCTCTGGTGTTGACATTGGAGCTTTGCACAATGTTTTCAAGAATGATGTTGGAGAAATCGCATGACAACGTATCGCCTTGTCTAAAACCCTTTTTGACATCAAAAACGTACATTAGGTTTTTTTTCCGACCATTTTCCATTTTCATCTAACACAGACGGATGAGTTTTTCTGGGATTGCCAAAACTAGACATTGCTCTATATAGTTGGTCTCTATAGACGCTGACATACGCGGCCTTGAAAGCGATGAAAAGATGGTAGGTAGCGATTTGAAGTTCCTGGGACTTCTCCAAGATCTGCCGTGAATATTTGATCGATGGTGGACTTCCGGGGTCTTATCCCTGATAAGGACATACCAGGTTGTTGACGAAGCGCTTCAAACGTTCACACAGCACGCAGACAAGATCTTATAGGCGATGTTAAGGAGACTTACTTATACCTCTGTAGTTGGTGCAGGTCAGGGGATCTCCTTTTTTGAGGATCGGGCATACGATGCTGAGGTTCCATTCATCGGGCATGCTTTCCTCCGACCAAATTTTGCAGATGAGCTGGTGCATGCTCCTAACCAAATCATCTCCAGCTCCTTTGTACAGTTCGGCGGCTAGCCCGTCTGCTCCAGCGGCTTTGTTCGACTTAGTTTAGATATCGCTATCTTCACTTCGTCCATGTCGGGTGGGTGGAATTGTTGACCTTCTGCACCCAAATTGAATGATTCTGCATTGCTGACGGAGTTTTGGTCGTCATCACCATTATACAGCTTGGAAAAGTGGTCTTTCCATATCCTCAGCACTGACTGCGGTTCTACTACGATGTTCCCATGATGGTCGCTACAGGCTTCAGTTCGGGGTGTATAACCCCTGAAGGTTTGTTTCACCCTTTTTGTAGAACTTTCGAACCTCGTTCCTGTTGTGACATCCCTGTATCTCCTCGATCGCGCGCATCTCATGCTCTCTTTTTTTCTTTCTGAGAAGTTTATGCTCCTCTCTCCTTTTCTGCTCGTAGAGCTCACGAGCTGCTCGTGTCCTTCTTGCAGCGCCGCTTTGTATGTCTCTTGTTTAGCTGCATGTGCTCGCCGGCATTCATCGTCAAACCAGGGGTTTCGTTGTGGTGGCCGTGTAAACCCCAGCACTTCAGAGGCGGTATCTCTGTTGGCTGCTTGGCAGTGTTGCCACTGGTTCTCTATATTTTGTGCTGACAGCAAAGGACTTCTGAGGAGATTTTCGGAGACACGATCGGAAAAGCATCTGGCAATCTCTTGCGATTGTAGCCGTTTGACGTCGAATTTCCTCCTAGCATTAATACAAAATACTGAGAGTCTTTTCCACGTATTCTTAACGCGTACGTTTCACGAGGAGTCCAGTTTAAAGTCTACGGCTGCTGTTTTCAGCTTGTGATTAAAGTGTACGGCTACTTTTTTGTCTGTACTTTTGCAGGTCGGTTAAGTATTTTCTTACGGAAACACGATGTGAATTATAATTCGATATAACGATGGCAGTGATATGTATGGATTCGCAGTGATGTGTACGGATTCGTTTCATTACATTACTGACAGTTCAAACATTTCTAAGAGCTTCGAAAGTGTGCAGAATTGCCTACCGTCCAGGTCCAAGTGGCCAGTGTAAACCCAAATTGTTGTCATATATTTTTGTCAAATTATTTCCTCGTACATAATTTCCTGTCTAATGAATTAGTTTCATAGTTAATGTTCTTAGTCCCTGTTCCTTTTTTGTTATCTGTTTTTCTTATTGATCTTTATTTTCGAAAAACATCAAACCACAAAACTATGTGTAAACATTCCTCAGTACCATAAAATGCCGTCCAGATGTTAAGCTGTTCAATTATTGTTAGCACAACATGCAAACATTTTCCTATACAAAAATTAACAAATAATGATTTTTCAATTAACAACAAATCAAATACAATTCTTTTTAAATTTCAGAATTCAATAACACTCGCTCAAGATGCTGGTACGTCTGATGATAGTGGTAGAGCTTCAGAAAGGTTAACAACATCTTCGGTTGCCCCCAGGGATGCTGATAGTTCTCGAGATCGACTAAGTGATGTAAGTTAACCTACTTTGTATTTTCAAACATTTTAATCAACAAATTGAGTATCGATTGGAATACTTATACATTCTTCTTTTTGTACATTTCAACAGGCAAGCAGTAGATGCAGTTCCGGCAAAGGATATATCGTAAGTACTTTTTCTTTTTCTTTCCTTTTGGTTCTTTTTCCGCCTTCGTGTTTAAAAAAAGTTCACAAAAAACAAAACAAACAACAAAAATGTTCCTAAATCTCAAAGAAACTCATCAAAATGTCAGAGCTCTTGTGAAAATTTAAAACTTTTTCACCCACCATAGAGCCAGACCATTCACATTTGAATAAATGGCCAATTGAATTTTTTCCGGTCATTTCGTTTGTTTGTGGCTCAAAAACATACGATTTCTGTCTGCGATACGGTCTTGCTGTTCAGTAGAGTTCTTAATGTTCATTCAACTATTTTTCTTTTTGGTTTGGCTTTCGCTTTTATTTTTGGTTTCATTGTTTTAACTTTTTATGAGTCTAACTGTCATCCGGACGACAAATTTGACCCTTTCCCCTCAGAGTGACCATTTTTTAAAATGCTGGACTATGAACAAGTGCTATTAAAAACAAAGTTTACAAACAGAACTAGCAAACTTGACATTTACAGCCTGAGAAACTGTCAACATGGTACTGCCATTTTGAAAACTAAAAGTGTAGTCTGGTCACCCCGATTGAAGGCCCCTTCCCATAGAATTGGTGTGAGTCTCTGATATAACGATTTGACTCGGCTCGGTACTTAAATCAATCGTTTGCATTGTGAATGAGATTATCTGATGATGACGGCAATGGTCTCCCTTCTTGCTTTTTTGTTGTTTTTGTCGATGTCGATTATACCTTCGAATACCATCGATATGGATCTTTCTCTCTGTCACTGCGATGCTTTCCCAAACTACCACCGTTTGCTATAATGCTATTATTTGTCCTCTGTCAGGCGTATCCTTTTAGTTTTTACGGTTATGATTATGATTACTGTTATTACAATTGATTTTGCTTCATTTCTTATTTTCTGCAATTTTATTTTCTGTTTCGTTTCTTTATTTTTTGGTTTGTTCTTATTTTTATTGAGAGTGTGTCAACATTGTTGTGTTATTGAACAAACTTATAGAAGTTGTTATTTTTCGAGATCATTTCCAGTGAAACATCAAGAGGTTAATTCGAAAAATGTCCTCCTATGGCAGAAAATGAGAGAAGGAAGTTCTGATCTAATCTCGGTTATGACAGAACATGACCTTAATGAAACCACAAAGACACTTTGAAGTGGTTTTCTTTCAAGAGAGATATTTAGGCATTTAAATTGTTTGTTGAACTAATATTTTGTTTTATTATTTAGGTAGTTGTTGTTGATTTGTGGATCGTTTTAAATTTTAAAACTAATATTTTGTTTTTCTTCTTTTTACTTACAGTGTGATAGTGAAGGAGACGATGATAAGGTGAGTTTTTGTTTTCTTATTCGCAACACGTTTTTTACATAATGTATCTGTATGGTTGACAATCACAACTAGTAACAAACTTGAAGTTAAGAACTTCAAAATTGCCAAAATTAGTTAGAAGAGTTGGAAATCAATCAATCAATCTCGTGTGCAAAAGCGCATTTAGCGTAATAAATATAAATAAATATTTGCTAGAGGGCGCTTGGTGAATCTTTAAACAAAGCACCAAAAACCTAATTGTGCCTTAATCGGCCGGAGACCCTATTCCGCTTAGTTATAAGTTAGATGAAATACTATGTTATTGTAGGTTCTTATGCAAACACTGTTAATTTTATTATTGCCTAATCTTCTCTCCAAGTATTGATGTTTCTTTGAATGATGCTTGACATCATGATTTCTACCTAATCTGAAAAGTAAAAAGCATCACAGGTTGTTCATCTATTTGGAAAGCCATTGACTGCCAACTTCTCCGAAAACGTCATGAACCTTAGAAACTTGAGGTAAAGAACTTCATGTAAATAGCACAAATGAATTCATATTTTTCCAGTATTTCTCTAATTTTATCCTCTAAAGTCCAGTTTTTCAGTTCTGGATCAGAGTTAACTTTTCAATCCAGTTTTTCAGTTGATTGAAGTCTTCGAATTAGTAGTAAAGTGGTAACGCTGGAAATCTGTGAGAAGCGTTGTCTGTACCTTTGTATATATATATATCTAATAGGTATTATCAAGAAGTGCTGCCATCTACTTATGGGCAGGGAAAGCCGTTTTTTATATAAGTTCCTCATTTTATCTCAATGCCAACTTTATGTAAAAAAATGGCTTTCTCTGCTTCTAAGTAGATGGTGACACTTCTTGATAATACCTTATGAGCCCCTATGAAAATGAAAATTGACGTAGACTGGCTCGTTAACGAACCAGCCTGTGCTATCTATGAATTTCCTCATGTTTGCCATTGAGACCTGTGCTAGATCATCAAGTTCCCCAACAAACCTGTTCCCGAAATGGCGAAGTCGGTTAGTTTGGTGGTTCGGACACTCACAGAGCAGGTGTTTAATGGTTTCAATGTCCTCCTCATACTGACAGCTCCTACAGAAATTGGGTGAAAATGCCCCTTTCTTGTTGACCAATGGCGAAATGACCCGTTAGTACATGTTAATGTTCCTTTTACTCAGCGATAAAATACACCGAGTTTCCTTTTCAATAGTTCTAAGCCATAAACTTCTAGAGATTAAAAAATCGTTCCTGGATTTCCAGAAGCTATTGATTTTTTCTTTTGATTCATGGTCATGGGGAACATGAGTACCCCAACCGGGACGTGTGGTCCCTATTTGAAAGGTCGGTACTACTTGTATTGGCTTCTGACCGTTTTCTGGCTAGTTCATCTACTATTTCGTTTCCTTCTATATTACTATATCCAGGAACCCAGCAGAGCTTAACGTGGTTAGTGTGGCAGATTCTATTTAATTCCTTCCTATAGTTTAAAACTTTCTTTGATCTTACAGTCTCACTGGCAAAGGCTTTGGTAGCCAGCCACGAAAAAAGTAATCTCCGAGGAGCTTAGCTTTTCATTATATGCCAATTCAGCTGCTTTTTCATTGGCATAGATCTCGTCCTGAAAGACACTAGAGTCAGCTGGGAGTTTATACGACTCTCTGAAGTTGAGAGATTGGCAAAACACTCCAGCACCAGTTCTTGATTCCATTTTTGAACCGTCAGTATGCCAACCCTGTGTTTCTGGTACGCAAATAGAAAAGTTCATATCGAAATCTAGTAAAGGGGGAATGTAATCAGTGGTCTTCATCAGTCCTGGAATTGTGTCAAATCTTTGCAAGATTGACTCAAATCTTTGTAAGATTGTGCTGTGTTTCCAAAAACTCATTTCTTTTAAACGAATTCCTGTTTTGGCTGCCGTACACCTTTTTAACCTTGTCCAGAGCCGGGAGACCCAAGTTCATTTCCAACCCAGCCTGTAGTGTGGACCTCTGAGCCCCTGTTATTCCTATACGGGCTAGTCTCTATATCTTATTCAAGTTCCTGAAATAGCTTAATTTCTCCACAGCTTTCCGCCATACAATAGAGCCATAGGCATAAGAATGGGTCTGACAATCGATGAGTACATTCATTGGATGACTTGCGATCGCATACCCCAACGTACAAAAAAATAAAAAAATAAATAGAGTGGCGCGACAGCTCTTGAAGAGCCAAGGCCTAAGTGGCTCACTCTCTTCAACAATTCTCTGGGTGCGTGTGAAGAATTGAGGGGACCTACAATTTTACGCCGATTCCGAACGGCCAAGCTGAGAAGCACTTTTTCATGACAGATGATACTCTTGGAAGTTTTGTCAATTCTTCGCAAGAGGCAGTGTTCGTGAAAGATGAAATAAAAACTTTGGGCCCGAGTAGGATTCGAACCCACGACGTTCTGCTTAGCAGCCAACGCACCTAACCACTAACATACGGAAACTACACTACCCCAACGTACACCGAAGGTATTTTTGCATGTGCAGAATGCACATAGTGCTTTTTTCATTCTTTCCTCAGTATTTCTCAAGAAGATATTCCATTTAATGCGTTTTCCATAATGTTTCCGATGGTGGTGAGGAACTTGCCTGACACCAAAACCACTATGTCATCTGCATATACTACAATTTGTATGCCTTGATCTTTAAACTTTGTGAGAATGAGTACGAGGATCCAGAGCAGGGGTGGGAATGACCCCTCCTTGTGGTGTGCCCCTAGTTACTGTTTTCTCAATAATGCTAACACCCATTTGAGAGTTGATAATTCTGCCATTTAGCATGGTGAAAATCCAATCGACAATGACAGATTCCACTCCAACTTCAACTTAGGCAGTTTTGATTGATTCCGCTTTTACGATATTAAACGCACCCTCGATATTAAGAAATATCTTTCTGTTCAGGGCTCAATATGTGAAACCACCTCATGCAAAGCAATATCCATTCTATACTGAATTACCCTTAAGGTAGGCGTGTTGGTAGTTGCAAAAGTTGTGTTCTTTGAGAAGTTCTCTAACGTGCAGATCAATGAAGAAACGAAGAGAGACTTATTGGTCTATAATCCTGAGCGGTCGAGTGAGTCGCTTTCCCGGTTTTGGGATAAAGACTACCTTTGGGATAAAGGTCCTAAGACTACCTTCTACCAGCTATTAGGGACGTTTGTAAGTTTGATACAACTTCTGAAGATTACCCTCAGCCAAGGAGTTATTACTTTGAGAGCATTTTAAAGAAGAGCCGGAAATATCTCGTCTGGTCCAGCTGATTTATAGGGTTTAACAACATCAGTCTCTTTATGTTTTATCGTAACTTCTACGGTAAGTGTGCTAGTGAAATAGCTAGTTGCATTCCTCCCCTTTTTACCCGATTTTACCCTCGAGCCAGTCTTGAGCGTACTCTTAATTATAGAGAAATGTTCCTTAGCCGTACAACGCGAATGTCGAACTGTCTTCCACACTCTGTCTTCTTCAATTATCGTAATGTTCAAGAATTCGAGAACAATGTAGACCGACACCTGCTTTCTAATTCCTTTTATAAAAAAAAACATAATTTTTCCCACAACCATATGTCCGTCAACTTACAATTTTGTATCTTGTCCATATTTTATCGACCGCAACCAAAAATTCATGAGATATCGGTTACGCTTCTAATCGAAACCAAATCCCTCCGATTAAATTCTGCCAAATGCCGTTTTTCTTCTTATTTTTTCTTTATTGTCCAACCCCCAATTGATCACATCGCAAAACGTGAAATAATTCCTCCCCGTTTTTATGTCATCATGATGACACTCTTAAAAATAAACCATAAGACTCATAAATCTCAACTTGGCACTGAAGTCGTCCCCGCTGTATACATCTACTGTGCTTGTACATCTCTCTGTCTAATAAACTACCATAAAATATCCCTCAAATATCGATACAACACCACCATTTTATTACACCAATATCGCATTGGCTAGATTTAAACCGCCCTTCCCCCGAGTAATAGCAAAAAAAAACAAGAATAAAAATGAAAAAGCTTCTTCGCCAAACGATTCAGCGATTATCGAGATATCATTCCATCGTTCTGTGCATTTGCCAGAAATCCCAAATTCCTCGTACATCCAATATTGCGAATTTCTAAAAAAAAAACAAACAAGTAACAGCCATGTTAAACTGTCCCTTGAACCCCTTTGGGGCATTCCAGAAATGACCATCAAGATGGGTTTGTTTCTTTCTGTGCGATTCGACTGCTTATCAAGAAATGGAAAAACTTCGATTGCTTGTGCAAGCTGTTTCGGTTATCATACCCCTAATTTTGTCACAAAGGACATCTAGCGAAAAAGTTCGATGGGTTGGTTT
The DNA here is from genome assembly GCA_920937365.1 of Sphaerophoria rueppellii. NCBI lineage: Eukaryota > Metazoa > Arthropoda > Insecta > Diptera > Syrphidae > Sphaerophoria > Sphaerophoria rueppellii. The sequence continues at coordinate 15,556,312 of CAKKXW010000001.1, forward strand.
ATTTTTTCTAGATGACAACGTGGAGTTGGAAAGTCCATAACAAGAGCTAGAGGGACTGAGAAAAGAAAGGAAATATGAAAATAAAAATAAATTGTAACAAATTGACAAAGCTATTGCTACAAACACATAAGACCTACCGACGACAAGAGAATACTCCTCCTGCTGATGCTCAATTCCATGAAGTTTTTTTGCTTCTCATTTTTTTTTTTGTGTCCTCCGGAACGAAAAGGACTCTACTCTACTCCCTGGAGTGATATAGAAAGTCTCAATAAATTTCTTCGGCTATCGTATGTCTTTTCTGCTGGCCGTACTTGGTCACTTATATAAAAACAACTTTCCAAGGACCAAAAGAAATCTGTTCGTTTTGTTATTGAAGCATAAAAAACATAGACCGTTGAAGTTCATGAGGGTGAAGAATGTATTTGAATATCTTCCTTTTACCTATGGGAGTTTTTTTGTTTCCTTGTTTGCCATATACACTCGTAGAAATTGATAGTACATTAGAAAACAATGTGTCCAATTGTATGCCATTAGTCTATTATACACAGTCGTCGAGAGTAATGGGGGAGGACGTTGAAATTGGAAGCGGTATAATATCCTTTAGTGCGGTCATTGTAATGGCTGTATCAGTTTTTGAAAAGGAAGCAATTTGCATTGATTAAAGAGGGGAGAATACGATTGACGATGGATGGGTGGAAGGGAAAAAGTGAGAACACGTGCACTGCAATATGCATTTGAAATGTGTTTAATGGTTGAAAATTTAAGGTATTAGGGGCTGTTGAAACGTTACCGGAAGCAGTGATCCGACTAAGCTTGAAATTTTTAAGTGTGCATAACAAATTGAAAAACAGATTGGAAACGGGAAACATGTTCGAAATCAGCTTATAAATTGCCACTGAAGTTTATTCAACACAACCCCTTCTTTCTACACTTTAATCTCTTAAATTATCAACCCAATGAAGTCTTCTTAAATAAACCTCTAATGGAAAAACAAAATTAATTGTCACCTTAACCGGATTTGCCGAGCCAATCGTAAGAAGATCTTCCAAAAGTGCTACTTTAACCTTACTAAAGGAGTAAATAATCACCTCATCTTATTCTCTGAGAAGAAACAGATAACAACAACAGCAGAAGACGGAGAAGAACCACCTAATTCCAGAAAGCTAACCAGCATCGGTATTTTGAACATTAATTCACTTATGCAGTGTATCACTTCTTGCAGAGGGGGACAACAAGAGCAAAATAACAACAACTACCACAAGAAAAACAAACTAAACATTTTATCGAAAAAGATACATTAACTAACTGACTTGTGGTTGTGTGTGGCTTTCTTTACTCAGAAATTTATCACTCTTTTTTTTTTGTGGAGATTTGTACTCTGAACTCCAAACTGCAAAATATGGTTGCCAAGTTTGATGATTTTTGTTTGTGGGAAGTGAAATGGTTCAATAAGAAAGAACTGTTAATGTGTCTTTCTGGACAGAAAATAACAGAACCAACGCTCTGAAATATGTAGTTTCTAAAAACCTTAAGTCCGAATCTCTTTTGAATGGAATCGGTTTAATTCTCAGCCAAAATTAAGACTGGTATAATTTAGATGTCGATCTTGTCTCCAATATGAGTAAGAATATGAGTAAATGTAGAATTTTATGAGTCGCGATAGCTCCGAAGAACCAAGAAGTTTGTGGCTTATTTCTTCTTCTTGATGCCTCCTTTACTTCTCGGCAGCATATATGCGGTCGCCTACTGCAACATGCTTCTTGTTTTAAGGTGCATTGTTGTCCATGCAGAGTCATCTGGGTTTTATCATTATCGTCGTCCTGGGCAATAAAGTATCTCCCTGCATCTGACCTACAACCTCCTTCAGCAAGTTCTTCTATGTATCCCGATTGGCCGACGCCAGGGCCCTGGGCGTCCGCGTCTACGCCATCCTTCCAGCGCAAATTTGGTCTGCCAAACATGTCGCCCATAAGAGCTAGGTGGACAGCCCACCGGAGTCTACCAAGCTCAATTTTTTTGTATCAAGTCTGCTTCTCGGTAGATTTGACGACTTGTGATTATATCGTCTTCCAAATCGTCCTTCCTCACAAAGTATTCTCAATTAGACTTTCGAACGCGGCTTAGAGTTCATATTGCCTTTGGCTAAGCACCCTAGTCTCGAATCCGTATGTGAGTACTGATAGGACTGTCTTATACAGCAGCAGTTTCGAAATAATGGTTAGATTTCTGGAGGGTTTGAGCAGCTACCCGAGTATTTATTCCTCCATATCGTAATCGGTTGCTACTACTAACCCAAGTCAATGGAATTCTTTGAATTCGTGCTCCTCCAAATTAATAGTTGTTCTACTTTTGCCAACGTTTACTGGAGACTGGGCAACCCCAGTTTGTTTGTTCCATCCACGGAACGATTGCAAGGATTTAATCGGGTTGACTTATAGATTTCTCTGGCGTTGACTTAAGAGCCTGAAGCCCTCTCTGAATGCTCATCAGTCATCACCCTTGATCCCGATATCTTTATCCGTTCTACTCGTATGTAAAGAGTGCCCGAACAAGAACTCAAGATTTAAATTTGGCGTCATTCGAAGTGTCATTGTTGACATTTCAACAATTATTATTGTTTGTTAGTAGATGGTATAAGGTTAATAAAAATGGAGCGAAGGGAGTTCGTTAATTGGGTATTGGAGAGACAACATGAAAATGCTGATTTTGCCGATAAAATCATCTTTAGCGACGAGGCCCATTTCCATCTTGATGGCTTCGTCAATAGGCAGAATTGTCGCATTTGGGGCGAAGAAAATCCTCGAGTGATTCACGAGAAGCAATACATCTTCAACGCGTCACGTGTGTAGGATTTTGGGCTGGAAGAATTATTGGACCTTTTTTATGAAATTGAGTCAGGTCAGCAACATCAAGTATTAACTCTTCTTGAGACCTGTCTTCTTTTTTTTCTAGAGTACTGATATGCAACCCTTTTCTGTCTAACAGAGTATCACGGTTAAAGAGTTGGCTTGACTGTAAAACTTGTAATTGGTTGAAAACATTTTCATTTCTGTCTTAAAAATATCTTGATTTAGCTTTCGAAGTTGTTGTTAAAAATATTTATGAAAAAAAAAGACTGGCAACCATGAACTTTCCTCCCAACATCCAACCAACCGCATCCAAGGAGGGCCACTCTGACTCTATCCAATTAATTTCCACAAATTACTCTCTGCCCAACTGCACAGATTCTTAAATAATTCAAAAGAGAGAAGAACGAACGAAAAGGAAAGAAAACAAAAACAAACACAATGTTGTGCCCATCACCATTCTACTAGATAATTTATTTTAATGAACGATTAAACAAGAATTTACAACTTGCATAGTTTACTAGTTGAATATGTTTGTGTTGGTATATGGCATGCAGGTTGTGGCGGGCGGTCGGTGTCGTGTGATGTGGCTTTTGCTTGGTGTACCTACTGTGACCGCCACAAGGCTGTGCCGACAATCTTGTTCTAAAACACCGCGTGTGGTTAATTATATAAATATCTTAACAGTCTACATGCAATTAACAAATTAATTTAATTAAATGTTGCTTGGGGGTTCTTTTTTCTTATCGATTTTCGTTCTTCCGTTTGGCAAACAACAACGAGTTGCTGTCGCGACTCAAAAGTTGTCCTTGCTCGAACAAAGAATGAACGAAACTTCACGGAAAGTACACTGTTCGAAAAAATATTGTCTGAGGAGTGATTTAAATTGTCCAAAGAAACTGTCAACTTTTCAAACTTAAAACAGTTGCAAAAGTACTAAGCTACGCAAAACTAAAATGATGAAATTCGCCCCTCCTGTCAGTGTTCGAAAAATGTCAAAAGAGAAGAAAAAGAAAAAACTTTGCAAACATTTTTTTCCGTTAGTGTACCATTAAAATGACACCGCTTGCTATGGCTGCTACAAGTTTCTGGAAGAAGTTACGGAGCATGAAAAGCTTAGATAAGACATGTGTATCCTTCCGGAAACAAAGAGTGCCATCTTACACACACACAAACACACACAATTGTAAAAAAAAGGACAATATGTGCATAGTTAAAGTTTGTAGAAGGAAAAAAATAAATAAATTGTCGAACAAAGTGGATTCGACAAAAAGAGAAAAAGAACAAATAGAATGCTTCAAAAAGCGCAGAAATGTTTATAAATATGTAGCTACACATTGTTAAGACGACAACGAGGACGACCATCGACGAGAAAGGAATTTACTACCGCATCTTGGGCCAAAACGAAGAACACAACATCCTCTCAAGCGACACTTCTCAATGTGGATTTAGTGGGTAGGTTATATATATGGTCCCGTGGACAATGTCGTTCGTCGAAATAAGATTTATATCCGGGATAGAAAAAGTACATTTTTGCACGTACGTCTTCTTCTTCGTACATAACAAGTCTCAAGGATATAATAAAAAAAAAAAAAAAAAACAGCAAGCTACAAGGACATTTATAGAATTGCGGTACCAGAAGTGACGATATCTTGTATTTGAGTTGTAGCTGTAGCTAAGGGATGTGGTTTAACTTGGCACATAAAAAACCTAATACAATAAATGTTAAATTAAATCTCTTACTTATCTCCGGGAGCATTTTTTTTTTTTTTTTGCGAAAGTAAGGGTCAAGATGAAGAAGCAGGTTTGAAGAGATTTTGAATGATTGAGTGGGTAACGGAATTGTTTATACGAATAGCAGGAAACATTTTCTTTACTAGTTGAGAAGGTTACTCTGATATTACATTAAAAGGTTCACAAAATGACAACGTTAGATCAATGATGATGCAATGTGGTACATTAGTCCTTCTAGAAATGTAAGAAGGTGGTAATTTACAATCAATTTCGCGAAGCTTCTATGAAATTTAACAGGAGCCAGGCTTCATAGATAACCGAGAGTTTTTGTTTTTGGTTGCAGCAGATAGTAAAGTTGACGCTAAATTTCTATTAAAGTGGTAGAAATACAACAGAATATTGTCATTTCGACGGGGTTCTAAGGGTCGTTCTTTGAACGTAACAATACCTACTAGTCGAGTCAGTCGTTCGGGCAATGGTCTGGTTTACAGAGAAGAAGTCTTCATCTGGTAGTGATAGTTTAAAGAGGAAACTCCAAAGACTATTAAAAGACTGGATTGCTATCATACATTTTGTGTATCTTCTCCGAAGATTGTTTTGAGATATAGGAGTTCCGTCAATATAGGTATGGTACTGAAATAAGTGAAGATCACCAGTTCGTTTTTAAGTGGATTGCCGGAAGACAGAAGATTCTTGTTTATCGCATTTTCTAATTGTTCGTTGGAAAAAATTCCTGGTCTTCAGCAATGCTTACTATCAGCGTAGGATATGCTGAAGTCCTATAAGAACTCCTTTAATGACAATTCAAAGAGCATTACACTTTAAGATGTTCCCCTAAAACTTACTTACTGTTGGCTTTGGGGCAATAGTCCGTTGTGGACTTGGGTCTCAGCCAACAGTCTCCGCCAGCCAACTCGGTCCCTAGCTGTTTCCAGTTTTGCACTCTAAGTTGATTGAGGTCCTCTTCTACTTGAGTGCAACACCAGAGTTGGGGTCTGCCTCTCATTCTTCTTCCCTCAGGAATGGTGCCGAAAGCTTTCAGGCCCGGACCATTGGTGTAGATCCGCTCTATATGACTAAGCCACCTGAGTCGCTGTACCTTGAATCTTCTGGATAGGTCCGTGTCTTAAGCACGCTTGTTAAATTTCCTCCATTCTCACGGTTCGATAGATAACCCGAAGAACTTTCCTCTCGTAACAGCCTGAGGCCCTTTCATCCAATGTTGTCAATGTCTATGCTTCTGTATCAGGCAGCAGGACTTGGATGATGTGGGTGTTGTATAGTTTTATCTGATTGAGAGAAGGCTTTAACACTCAATTGATCTCTTAGCCCAAAGAAACATCGAACAAGATTACAAGAATAAATAAAGTGGCGCGACAGCTCTTGAAGAGCCAAGGCCTATGTGGCTTACTCTCATCAACAATTCTCTAGGTGCGTGCGAAGAATTGAGGGGGACTTAAAATTTAACGCCGATTCCGAACGGCAGAGCTGAAAAGCATGAAAAAGTCATGACAGATGATACTCATGGTAGTTCTGTCAGTTCTTCGCAATAGGCAGTGCCCGGGAAAGATGAAATAAAAACTATGGGCACGAGTAGGACTCGAACCAACGACGGTCTGCTTAGCAACTTACGCACCTAACCTCTAAGCTACGGACACTACCGCTGCGCTGGTGCTATTGTCCATGTTAATAGCGAAGCCTAGGTAAAGGGTTTTCCAATAAGAGGTGTTATTTTGATATTCAAAGAAAAATGCCATTTTTTGAGATAAATGGTCGGGTGTTTATTTCATTATAAAGAGGAAGGTATGCCGTTAATAATGGAACACAACATCAGCCAAATGGCCGCCACGACCACGCTTACAGGACCATATCCTTTTCATGAAATTTTCCATAAACAAATCGCAAAGTAGCTACCCTATGTCCTCGACGTTTGGCGTAGACCTTATCTTCCACTTGGCCTCAAAGGAAGAAGTCAAAGGTGTTAAATCACAAGATCTCGGTGGCCAATTGTGATCACCTCTTCGGGAGATAACACGGTCCGGAAACTTTTCCCGTAAATGATCGATGGTTTCATTGCTTGTTCATTGTTGAAAGTAAACGTTGTCCAGATCAATACCATCCAAATCCGTCCATAAAAAATCATTAATTATCTCTCGATAGCGCAATCAATTGGCCGTTACTGTTGCTCCAGCCTCATTTTCGAAAGAGTAAGGTCCAGTGACCTCGCGTTGTTGAAGCATGTATCGTTCCATTTTTATCAATTGCGTAGTTTTTACTTGTCAAATGTCCAAAAATGACAGATTCAAAGGTGACAGCTACCGAAATAGGGAGCAATTCAAAATAACACCTCTTATGGAAAACCCTTTATAATAGACTCTTCTAAACTTCATGTGAACCTAGGTATGGCTAATGACATTTTTATTTTTTGTAGACTTATTGATTCTATTTCGCCTGGACTTATAACCACGTTACTATTTAAGTTGAGAAACAACTTCTGAACTTTATTAAATGCACGTTTCTTACAACTATCTCTTCCGTGAACCTTATGAAACCTCGAACACGAACCCATCAACACTAAAACATGAACTTCACTCACCGATGTAAGCAACATCAGTACCTCGTAAAAATTCTATCAATAAATAACCCAATAAATCACTGCAAGAACAAAAAAAAAAACAAAATAAAATGTGACAAATTCAATAATTTGTTTTGCATATTCAGTCACAACCTAGGCTCACCCCGCCCTAACATCGCTCTTCTCTAAAGCCGTTGTGGTTTAGGGCAATAAGATATGAACTTGTCATCACAAGGATAATAATAATAATCATACACAAGCATCAGCACACGATTGAAACACAAATTTAATCCAAATGAAGTTACAAATTACCCATTAAAATTCCAGACAGCCGCCATCCTTGATGGCACGTCCTCCTCTTTCTCTATCTCTTTCTACATCATCGACTGAAGCCTGCCCTCAAAAGAAAAAGTAAACCTACACAGAAACAGTGACAGAGTACAAAAATAAATAAAAACAAACCGCCAAGGCAGTAACAGTCGCAACCTTGGCTCCCCTTCTAAATTTATTAAGCCACGGATATAATATGTATGAAAAAATAATCACCGAACAACGCGTTTTAGATATTTATGTCTTCTAAACACGCGACAATCTATCTCAAGACCCTCAAGGCACCCTTTTGCTCTCTATCTTTCGCTCCGTGCCTCAGTGCTTGCTTTGCTCCTCTGCGGAACCATTTTCACATTGTCGTGTGTCAATTTGTTTTATTTTTTTTTTCTTTTACAACCCCGTTTCTTGAGGCTTTCGATTTTTTTTTTTTTTTTTTAATATCTAAATGGCAATATCAGCCTCGTTCGCTTCCTTGTAATGTGTTCTGATTTATCACCAACGTCGTCGCTCGTGTCGGTCGTCTATCGTCTGGTGTAAATTTCCAGACAGTCCTTCTCCATTGCTCACTCTCCCTCGAGAACTTTTTAAATAGAATCCAAATCGAAGTTAATGAGAATCTAAGACCCAAGCCGTTGAAAGGCGAACTAGGCAATAAGGCAAAATAAGTGTTGGGCAATTTTCTGCCCAGCTGAAAGGAACACACAAAAAACTAAAGCAGTTACCAAGTCACCATCGCAAATCGCACAAATCTCTTTATAAGCTGCCTGGCTTCGCTGGCCCTTTGCCTGCACTCTTAAGTCGTAGCATTAAGTTTGCATTTTATTCATGAATAAACAGCAAACTAAAAACAAACGCTCAGCTAGAGGATTATCCCTCTGTCCACGCCCACCTTCTCTTTGGCGAAATGCGCTCTGGCACTGTCACACAAGTTCTTCGGAGACCATAAACTGATTTACATGTCTAGCTCCTTCGAGCTCCGCATTACCGATAAGCTGTCGTATTTTTTCTTCTCTGTTTGGTCTCAAAACTTCCTGTTCTTCCCACCTACGTATACGTTCGTTCGTCCTTGTTGTCGGTGTCCTCGTTGTCGACATCATCGTCAACGTGCCAGTAGTCTTTTTTGTGTATGTTATCACTGCATTTTGCTTTCATTCTAGCTACTTGCTGCCATAGTTTATGGTGGTGGAAAAAATTCAACCAAAAACCGGGACGAATATTCTCCATCCCGCTGAAGGGATAAAGAAACGAGGACGACCGAGAGAGCAAAAACAAAAAAAAATATTTAACTTGGCGAAAACTGAAAAACTTTTCTCGTCATGTATTTTGAAGCAATTGAAAAGTTTTTACTAGCTTGAAGCTCTTTTCTGGAGGTTTCTTTATTTAAAAACGTACACAGAGCGCGAGGGAAGGTAACCAACCGCCAAGATGGAAAAAAGATGACAGCGTAACGGTTCATTTTCCAGGAGTATGCTTAAGAGGGTTTTCTTTTCTTTAAACTTGTCTCATCTTTAACTGTTTTTTTTTTTCAGCGTCTTCAAACACTGCTCCGCCGCTGATGGTGTGGTAAGGCACTCGAAATGGGGGTGAAAAAAATTGTGCTTTGCGACAGTTGTTGCTTGAAAAGTTCTATAAGGACTAATAGGATGTAGAAGAACTCGCGCGACAGACGGAAGTAAACTTCAAGTAATTTGAGATACTTTTTCCGCTGTCGCTGACTTTTTTGCCGCTACACTTAGTCAACATTCCATATATTGGCCGCCATTGTTGTTTTGTTTCATTCTTCTCCTCCGCTTTTTTTCCATATTTCGAAAAGTTTTCAAATATCTGCGGTTTTCTGGTAGGAAGAGGTGAAAAAACTTTCGTAGTAAATTTCAGAAGCAAAAAAACAAACTTTTTGTTTGTTCATCCAACCACCCTGGTTTAGTCTTCAACAATATTCGTAGAATAGCTCATAACAACTTTTTGGCCCCTTCAATTTTCTGAAGAGTGATGGGAAGGGGCTGAGGCTTAAGTAAAAGTTTTCACTTTGAATATTCAAAGGTTTGTTTTATGTTGGTTCAGCGGCAGCGGTGGTACGGATTTTAAGGTCGAGGTTTGTGTTTTGACACCTCATTTGTTGAATCCACTATATTGGTTTCTATCGATGTTGTTTTTGTTTAACAGGATGTAACTATACCTTGATTCTTTTCTATACTTTTTTTCGTCTTTGTTGAAAAAAAGAAAAACAGAAACTTTGTAGCAGCAATATGCAAGGTTACGTATTTAAATTCTTATTTATTGCAGTCTGTTGCTGTGGTTTTTATGTTTTTCTTTTTTTTTTTTTTTTGTTTGTGTGTTTGCACCCTTAACAGAAATAGAAAAACTTCCAGTTTGAAAATACACTTAAGTGGTCCGGAAAAAATTAAACGAGGATAGACAGAAGTAGAGAAAGAAAAAAACAAAACCGAAAACCAGAAAAACCTTGTTCTGCTTAAGTGAATTCCTGGAAATTTGCTAATGAAGCCATTTAGGTTTGAAAATGGGAGGAACAAAACAAGATTTTTAAGGGGGTTCGATGCAGTGAAAAAACTATGGAAATTTGAGAGGTTTTAATCTAACGAACTATTAGACACTGTTACGGAGACTTTTGAGGATGTAATTCAAGTGGAAAATTTGAAGAATTAAACTTTCAACTTTTAGCAGAAAGGTTTGAACGTTGTCCGGATTAGAGATTCTTGTATTTGATAAAGTTTCTTTTTCAAAAAAAGTTTGAACTTTTAACTAGATAGGTTTTAGCTATTTGGAAGATAAGTGGATACAGAATAGTGCAATTGGTAAAAGAATTCGTAGCTTGAAAAAGGAGAAAATTAGTGAAGAAGGTCTCTGAAGAAGAGAGGTACTCCAAACGGCTCCAACTACAGACGAATCATCCTCTTTAACATCGCTTATAAGATCGTCTCTGCCGTAATATGGGAACGTCTGAAATCTTTCGTCTACAATCTGATTGGATTTTATCGATGTGGATTCAGACCAGGAAAGTGGACAATCGACCAAATTTTCACTTTTCGGCAGACCCTGGATAAAACATATGAGCTCGAAATCGAAAACGACCACCTTTCAATTGATTTAGGGCCACGTATGGCAGCATCTACAGAGACGAACTGTATAAAGCTATGTCTAGATTTAGCATCCCTGCCGAGCTCGTTCGCTTGTGCAAAATGACGATGAAGAACTCACGCAGCTCCATCAAGCTTGGCAACGAATTTACGGAATTTTTCCAACGGGTGGATTAACACGACATACAACAGACCCATGTAGTGTCCGTAGCTCAGTGGTTAGGTGCGTTGGCTGCTAAGCAGAAGGTCGTGGGTGCGAGTCCTACTCGTGCCCTTAGTTTTTATTTCATATTCCACAGGCACTGCCTCTTGCGAAGAAGTGACAAAACTTCCAAGAGTATCAATCTGTCATGAAAAAGTGCTTCTCAACTTTGCCGTTCGGAATCGGCGTTAAATTGTAGGTCCCCTCAATTCTTCACACGCACCCAGAGAATTGTTGAAGAGAGTGAGCCACTTAGGCCTTGGCTCTTCAAGAGCTGTCGCGCCACTCTATTTTTTTCCGCTATTATCACTGGAAATAACATCCGTCGCCGAGATCGGACGAAGAATAATTCTTGTTAATCGCTGTTTCTTTGGGCTAAGAAAGGAGTTGATTGGTAAAGCCCTCTCTCGACACAACACCGTATTCATCCCAGTCCTGCTGTTTGGTGCAGAAGTATGGACATAGGCAAAATCGGATGCAAGTTCCTTAGGCTGTTTCGAGAGAAAAGTTCTTCGGGCTATCAGCGGCTCCGATGGGGAATGGAGAAGGGCTTTACGGGTTGTACAACGACACGGACCTAGCCAGAAGAGTCAAGGTCCAGCAACTCAGATGTTTTGGTCATACAAAAAGGAAAGACCCCAATTCTTCGATCCGGAAAGCCTTCAACACTTTTCCCGAGTTACGTAAAAGTCGAGGAAAATGTCGGCTCAGGTGGGGTTATCAAGTGAAAGAAGACCTCACTGAACTTGGAGAGCAAACTTGAGGCAGTAAGCTAGGGACCGAGCTGGTTGACGCTGACTATTAGTTGAGGCCCACATCCACAACTGTGGCACCACCTTAACTAAGTAAATAAGCGGAAATAGTAGTCCTCACAATGAAATAAGCAATGTGTCCACAGACGATATATGTAAATAACGGTGTCATAAGTCCACTCTCAAGGTTCAATCAAACAACAAGTGATCGTTGATGATCGCAGTGAAAGTTACACTCCGGTTCAGTGAATGCCTGGTAAAGGTATTGTGTACACACTCCTGCCCCGTCGATAAAGATTGGACGAGGATGCGCCTGTATAAAACAATGAACAGTTAATGTGAACCCTTAAACGCAAATGGCCTTTAATTAAGAGCTCTCCACCAGCTCTGAAAACCGAAATGAACACTCGTCTTACTGTCTCTGCTGGAGTCCTTCTAAAAAGCGAAAATCACATGTTCTTTGCAAAATATAGCCCTCAACAACAACGACCGGCCTCATGTTTAATATTTAACGAGTGTATTGATAGCCAGAGGAAACTCTTGTCATTCAATTCGTGCGTCAACATCATGTCGCTCCAACAGAGTTGTCCATCGTTCGTTTTTGTCCGGTCGGCTGCTGTTGCAGAGAATAATAACAAAAGTCCATTCCATGACACGAATGACATCCTTTGCTGTGCTCTATATGCAAATACCAAAAATATGAAAGCAAATATCTACCCAAGCAACGGCAAAAAAAAAATGCAACAGGACTGGGTCCGTTGAGTGCACCATCAAAAATCAAAAAAAAAAAAAAAAGAAATCTCCAACAAGCACAAAAAACCCGACGTTTCGAAATCAATCATGCATACTCAGCTACAGGATAAAATCGTATACACACAATCAAAATGTTTTGCAGCAGGATATAAAAGGAAAGGACTTTCGGTTCCTTCATCGCTATTCAAATTTTCAATCATCTGGAATGGGGAGATCCTTCAGAGTTTATTTTTTTTTTTTTTTTCATTTCGTTCCTGTCCTCTTTTCCGATGCTCTTGTCCTACTGTTACTCGTTTAAATGCTTCGAGCTTAAACTTTCATTATAGAGGCGATATTGCGAGAGTATATTTTTTATTTTTTCGTGACCATCCCAACGGCGCAATGATGTTTTACTTACCCATTCGAGAATTTTTCAAAAAATAAAAAAAGAAATATTCGAAAAAGCAAATATTAATTTGTATCGGAGAGTGAAGGATTTTTTTCTCGTTAAAAGTCCTTCCTGTTATGGATTTTTTTTATTTTTGAAGCTAACGTAGTGGAAAATGGTATTCACCAGATGAATATTGTCGGAAAAATATTAACAACAGAGAGAGGAACACAAAAAAAAAAACAATCCTTTGACAGAAAAGCGACACAGAGTGGTTTGACTGCGTGCGTATGGATCCAGGGTTTTTGATGACGGACGTGAAATTAAAAAAAAGAACACAAGGACAAAAAAATAATCAACACCACTTTTGAAAATATAACAGACGCGCCAAAATTTGTACACGAAAAATTTATTCAGCGACAGTCGTCGTCGATACAAAAAAAAAGAAGAACAAGAAAACAACCAAACTCAAAATAAACAAATACAAAAAAAAAAAACGACCCACAGAGATTGAATTAAAAATGGAAACGTTCGTCGTCGTCATCGGACAAGAGCCAAGCGAGGCCAGTTGTGATACACGGAAGCCATCAGGATATCGCTGTCAAAGCAGCGCTCTCTAGCGCTCCTCCAATCCAAAGGTACAGCAGATAGGTGTATAAATATAAATAACATCATCACAGTAACGGGCACAGCTGGTGGTGAGCTTTTTTTCTTGTTGTGTAAAGAAAAAAGGATATAAATGAATTTTCTATTAGCAAATTCCGATGGGGGTGGATTGAATTGATTGCATTAATTAGTGAACTTTATTAATTAAGTGGAGAGTTTGAGAGGGAAGCTACTGAGACGGCGAAAGGGGAGCAAAAAATGGATCGAAATTGTAAATTGGATTAGTAATGGGAATGAGACGAAATCTTTTAAGCGGATTCGTTGGATTTTGTAAACAGTGTAGAGAGCAGCGGGTGTTTGTGTCCCCTTGTGGGGCATTTTTAAGCTTGGAAGGATGCGTCGTAGAAAAGTGATTGTGTGTGTTTGTGGGAGTTGGGTTCAAAAAGGTTTATTTGAAGTCGATGATAAACATAATCTTTTAAGTCATTGTCGGATTACAAATGGACCTATAAAATGAAATGAATCGTTGCTTTTATAAGAGCCATACAGAAATACCGTGATTTCAATTTTATTTTAATCAAAACATGAATAGGAAAGTTTTTGTAGTTGACCTAAATAATATTTATCTTGAAAGGGCATCCACAGGTTAAAAAATTAAAACAAATCACAATAAAAATTATCATTACCCGGCATTTCTTGATATCGAAGGTGCGTTTAATAACGTAAAAACGGAATCAATCAAAACCGCCTTAGTTGAAGTTGGAGTTGAATCTGTCATTGTCGATTGGATCTTCACCATGTTAAATGGCAGAATTGTCAACTCTCAATTGGGATCTAGCACTATTGAGAAAACAGTTACTAGAGTCACACCACAGGGAAGGGTCATCTCACCCCTACTCTGGATCCCCGTAGCATACGAAATTCACAAAGTTTAAAGATCGGGGCATAAAAATTGTAGCATATGCTGATGACTTAGTGGTTTTTGCTATCAGGCAAGTTCGTTACCACCATCGGAAACATAATGGAAAACGCATTAAAAGATTAATCTTCTTGGGCAACTAAGAACGGTCTCGGAGTCAACCCCACCAAGACAGAGCTATAGTTTTGTTCACGAAAAAACGGAAACTGGAGGGCTTCAACCCTCCTAAATTAAATGGTATTCAAATTCTCTAAGGAAGCTAAATTTCAAGGGGTGATCCTTGACTCCAAGCTTACATGGAAGCGTAATACTGAGGAAAGAATGAAAAAAGCACTATGTGCATTCTAAACATGCAAAAGGACCTTCGGTGTACGTTGGGGTATGCGACCGCAAGTCATCCAATGGATGTACACAGCGATTATCAGACCCATTCTCACCTATGGCTCTATTGTATCTCAAGACCCTGAATAAGGTATAGGAATAACATGGGCTCAGTGATCCACACCACATGCTGGGTTGGAAATGATCTTGGATCTCCCGCAATTCCTTCAAAAGAACTGAGTTTTTGGAAGCACAATCTTACAAAGATATGACATGATTCCAAGACTGATGGAGACCACCGATTATATTCCCCCTTCAATAGATTTCGACAGGAAGTTTTCTATTTGCATACCAGGAAGACAGGGTTGGGTTCCTAATTCACTTATAAGTGAACGGGGTATCCCTTTCTACACTGAAGGTTCAAGAATGGAATCAGGAACAGGTGCTGGAGTGTTTTGCCAATCTTTCAACATCAGAGAGTCGTTGAACTCCCAGCTGACTGTAGTGTCTATGAGGCCGAGATCTATGCCATTAAAAAAGCAGCTGAATTGGCACATCATGAAAAGCTAAGCTCCTCGGAGATTACTTTTTTCGTGGACAGCCAGGCTGATATCAAAGCCTTAGCCAGTGAGACCATAAGATCAAAGACAGTTTTAAACTGTACGAAAGAATTAAATAGAATCTGCCACACTAACGAGGTTAAGAAGGAAACGAAGTAGTAGATGAACTAGCCAGGAAAGGGTCAGAAGCAGATACAAGTAGTAGCGACCATTCAGATAAGGGACCACTTGTCCCGATTGGGGTACTCAAGAGGAAGATAGACCTTAAATCAAAAAAGATAATCAATAACTCCTGGAAATCCAACGACGATTGCATAATCTCTAGAAGTTTATGGCCTAACTTTAATGAAAAGAAACTCGGTATATTTTATCGCTGAGTGAAAGGAACATTAAAATCCTGATAGGTGTACTAACGGGTCATTGCGCCATTGGCACGGCACAATGGCCAACAGGAAAGGGGCATTTGCACCCGATTTCTGTAGGAGCTGTCAGGATGAGGAGGAAATAGAAACCATTAAACACCTGCTCTGTGAGTGTCCGAACCTGCAATTTAACCGACTTCGTCATTTCTGGAACAGGTTTGTTGGGGAACTGGATGATCTAGCACAGGTCTCAATGGCCAACATGATTAAATTTATAGATAGCACAGGCTGGTTCGTTAACGAGCCGGTCTACGTTAATCGACAACCTTGAATAGCATCGATGCTAACTTTTCTTTTATAGGGGATCACAATGGATCAGTAGGCCCCCGTTTATGCAACAGTTCACGCTGTGCACACCCCTCATAACCTAACCTAACCTTTCATTCGCATTCTTATAATTCACACTCAGTGTTCGCGGAAAAATTCATATGAAGGTCAGTACTTTTGTACTAGAAACATCACTACCTTTCTCTAATAATTTAAGTTGTCATTTCAACTTTTAGTACAAAATCAGTGCCGCTGGCCATGCAGCAATCGTCACATTGTTATATTGAAATTCCCCCCACCAGTGGTAAGGGGTTTTTATATTGTAGAAAGGGCATTTAATTAATCTGCTGATCCACTGTAGCTATTGCCCGCCGTGTAATACCCCAGGGGCCTCACACTGTGTTCTTAAAAGACGTGGTAGATGTGGATTCCAATAGTTGATAGTTCTTACCCACCCCAATAGTAATTATAATAAAATTTAAACAAATCTCGTCTAATTTCAACCCCTTAACGATTACTTTAATTAAAATGTAATGAAAATTGTCATCCCCCTTCCGGCAAGTAATACAAACTCTGTACCCTAACCATTTGCACCCTTTCTTTTCATCATAGAATAAACCACAAAAGTCCGACCTCCAACCGTCTCTGTTATTTCAGTTGAAACTTTAATTACTTAAAACTAATCCATCCCTTCTCCATCATGCATCGCGTCGTATGTTTTTTGCTTTACCCTTCACTAAAACAGTCAAAAAAGGGTTCCGTTCGCTTGAAACAATATTTATTTAAATTCACCTCACATTACCTTTAGTCTAACCTCTACAGACCAACAACAGCCCTAAGGGTAACTCTCATCGTCAAAAAAATAGACCCAAAGTTAGTTTCAATGAAAAAAGTCTCGAAAATATTGTTAAAATTTTCATATTGGAAAAGTCGGACGAAAAGCAAACACTGTCGAAGGAGCTTAACGCAACAATTCATTTCACTCACAACTTAAACACGTTGGCCTTGGTTGTGTCCCCTGTCCCATCTAAAATCCCACTTCTGACGCTGGTATGAAAATAATTGTCTGCGCTGTAAGGCATGCAACCCTAACCCTGTAATCTAACCAACCAACCAACTATTTAACGATCTAACCAACAACGGCCATAGATAAATGCTTCAGTGGTTTCCATGATAGTTTAGGAACTTTCGCTTTGACAGAGATATAGAATGAGAGAGAATAAAAGGGCCACCCGTATTTTGTGATTTACGTGCTAGATTTCGTTGTTTTCGAACTTGTCGACATCAAACACACACCCGTCGGGGAATAGAGCACACATGGACTGAATAAATCTTTAGCGCAATACCACTCCAAGGCACACAGGCACACACGTGTCGACAATAACGATGACAGCATCCAGAGATGAAAGTTTAATTTCTCGGAAGAAGAATATAGTTTTGGTTGGGTTTGGAATTATATTTTTCTCCTCGTTTCTGGGTTAACACTACACATAATTTATATATTCCGGTTTCCATATTTTTATTCCCCCCGCAGTCCTGTCATAGAGATGTGTGATTTAATGAGGTATTGTGTGAGAAATGGGTAGCGAATTTGTGTTGATGGCTTAAAACTAAAAGAAAGAGAGAGGGAGAGGAAAACTTGATGATGATATGACACTCAGATTTAACAGCTTTGGCGTTGAGTGAATTTTGTGGAACATGTGTTCGTTCTTTTTTTGTGTTTGTGATAATTTATACTTTTTGTCTGGAATTCCAACGAGATGAAGCATTTTTAATGGAGATTTGGTTGACTTGTCAAGGCTTCTGAAGAAGTTCTGGATTTTTACGGACGGTGGCGCGGTAGTGATGACAGAAGTGTTGAATATATATTTAGCTGTCAGAGGAGGTGTGATTAAATGTCAAAGCAATGAAAATGTACGGACACGGATTGACGTTTAAAATGTCACCATGTCATGGTGAATTTCAGCTGTGTTTGGTTTCATCTACAATGTGTGATTGAGTATAAAAAGCTTTGGGTCTGGTTAACTTACTTACTTACTTAAGGTGGCGCTACAGTCCGTTGTGGACTTGGGCCTCAATCAACAGTCTTCTCCAGTTTTGCACTCCAAGTTGATTGAGGTCCTCTTCCACTTGAGTGCGCCACCTGAGTCGCGGTCTTCCTCTCCTCCTACGTCCCTCGGGAATAGTGTCGAAGGCTTTCCGGGCTGGAGCATTGGTGTCCATCCGCTCTAAATGACCGAGCCATCTGAGTCTCTGGACCTTGACCCTTCTGGCTAGGTCCATGTCGTTGTACAACCCGTAAAGTTCGCTGTTATATCTTCTTCGCCATTCCCCTTCAATGCACACGGGGCCAAAGATGACCCGAAGAACTTTCCTCTCGAAACAGCCTAAGGCACTTTCATCCGATTTTGTCAAGGTCCATGCTTCCGCACCATACAGCAGGACTGGGATGATGAGTGTGTTGTACAGTTTTACCTTAGTTGCTCGAGAGAGGGCTTTTCCACTCAATTGCTTTCTTAGCCCAAAGAAACAGCGATTAGCAAGAGTTATTCTTCGTCTGATTTCGGCGCTGGTGTAATTGCCCGTGTTTATAGCGGAGCCTAGGTAGACAAACTCCTCTACTACCTCGAAGTTATATGCGTCTATTGTGACGTTCTGCCCGAGCCGTCGGTGTTGGGTGTCCTTCCTCGAAGACAGCATATACTTCTTTTTTCCCTCATTTACAGCTCAATCCATTTTTGCCGCTTCTGTCTCAATTCTCACAAAGGCGCCATTGACATCACGCTGTGTTCTTCCCATTATATCAATATCATCGGCGTAGCGAGAAGTTGAACAGATTTTTGGAAGATAGTGCCTCCGGTGTTGGCGTTGGAGTTCTGCACTATCTTCTCAAGAAAGATGTTAAAGAAATCGCATGACAGTGCATCGCCTTGTCTGAATCCTTTTTTGACATCGAAAGATTCCGCCTGATTAACTAGTATTCTAAAATTTGGAAATACCTTAATTTGCCCTAAAATTGATGGTTTTACGGTAAAAGTGCCAAGAGCACTATTCCATTCGATAAAAATAGTAATTTGGATTGCAAATTTACAAATCATCATCCTCATTTATTCAGCCATTACAGCCAAAAGCTTACTCAGATTCCGATAGATCTCTACAGTCCAATTATCCCAACATATCCAATATTTGCCTGAAATCCCCAGCAACTCCCCAACGTGCAGGGTTCCTCCTTGTCGTATGCAAACATTCATATTAGTTTGATGATTTACGCCTCGAGCAATATGGATGAATGCTCTTTTATATATAATCTTGATAATCCTCAAAACAACATTTGAAGTTGTTCCTTCCTGCTGCACCCTCGAGAAGAAAATCTCTCTTTCTCTCTCTCACTAAATAACCATCACGTAATGGTTGATTTAGAAAATTCCCATAGGCCGCTGGGATAAAATAGTCCGACTGGCCATGCATTCTCGTGATCGTTTATTGAATGACGAAATAAGAGGAACGAGAGATGGCATAGTTGGGCTAATCAATGTTTGGATTAAAGAAGCCTTACTGCTGCATATTTATCCCCAGGCAAGCATTATGACCAGCAGATTGATAAATTCAAAAGCATCCTACGCACAAATCCAACCAGCCATCATCCGGAAAACGGACACGATACACGATACAACGTAATCATGGCACGAAAAGGTCGGATCTCCTGCTGCTGCTGTTGGTGTTGTTCGGATGTCCATACCTAGTGCGAGTATGTGCAAAGGTAACGAAGATGCTACCTTTTGGTGATAACCATAACTTTATATTGCCGCATTCTCATAGTTAGAATGCGCAGTGAGTATATTACTCTCCTCCCTTCCCCCCCTAGCACTAATAAACTCTCGGACATTCCTCCTTGAACCGCCATACCTCTCTAAGTAGGCTGATGAGAGGTTTGTGCAAAGAGTATAGGTATAGAAGACCTGAAATTCCTATCATCCGCAAATTGGGGTTTAACTTCTTGTTGTGTGTTCAGTTCATGTTCATCTGTCGGTCGGTCGGTCTCAGGTCTCACTGGGTGAGCTTCGATTTCAATTTGCCTCCTCCGATAAAGTCACGACTTCCTGAAGAGTATCTCCCCATTCCAAATGCAGGCCATTATCATGGTTATAGAAGTCTCCAGCAGAAAAAAAAAAAACCAAGAAGAAGAAGAAAGAAAAGAGCAAGCAACAGCCGACATTGGTAATGGTAATCGATATTACATTGCGCACAATTACTCCCTAAACACAGTTCTCTCGTCTTTCGTTCTTCCAACAGTTCTGGGATTCCATCATCATCGTTGGGGAATTGCTGTTGGCTTCATATCCGAGAATATCTGTAAACGTTCGTTCGTTTGGGGTAACATGGGTCCTTCCTTTGTAATTTATTACCATACCTTTCGACTAATATAAAATTCCTGAAGGCCCATTTCGTCTGATGATGTTCCATGGCGCTGCTGGCTTTGCTTTTTTTTTTCTCTTACCTGCCGAATGCCGAAATGAAATTGGTCAGAAGACGATTGGTGAAGGCAAGATGTCAGGACAGGCCTGTGTGGATTTGGGTACGGGAACAGGAATATTATCGCCTTAAGCGTTTCATTCCCATCGGTAGTAATCAAGTTTACTTTTAGATCTTTCTTGGTTCGCTTCATATCGGACAACGTCGTCGTCGTCGTTTTGTAGTCAAGTCCGGCCTTCTCTTTGGCCAATTTAGAAGCAATGTGTGGTGTAATGAGAAAGACTGTTGTATGGTGTGCTGTGGGCCGGACAGGACGGTTGTTGGCTTGGGATTTTGTGCGGATTAAACCTTAAGTATTTTATTTTTGCTTGTTTGCAAGAAAAGGCGTATCCAGTAGCTCAATCAGTGTCGGCAAACTAAATGGGAGGAAGTACTCTATTATTGTTGGGTAGGTATATATAAATGAGCAGTATAGTAATTTGTTGAACGATGGGCTGGGGGGGCTTTTTCGTGTTTCGTTTATCCTTCTTCGAATTCATTTTGATTTAGAGTTTAGTGCTTTTTTTATGGAATATTGCTGATGGACATCTTAAAATCTCAATTTGTGTGAGTTTATGAGCATCGTGTGGGGAATAATTAGAACATTAAGAATTTAACCCGGAACTTAAAAGGGGTTTAAGGTAAGTTAAAGCATTAGAAGCTTGGGAATTGTCTAATTGGATGGGAATAGACGGTTAACAAGTTGATTGGTCTACCATTGTGGAATTCAGCATGTAGAACGTAACATATTTAATATTTTATAGCGTTCTTATTAAGAACATCGATGTTTTTCTTGAAATGCTGAATTAGCTGAATTAGGTGCTTAAATGATAGTATCCTGTTCATGATCAATTTAATGAAAAATGCAGTTAATTTCAGCAATTCAGCTTCGAAATATAGAGGCTGAATGATCTGATCTGCCTCTTTCCTCGTAGAAGAATTTGAATTTATGATATGCTAACGACTCGGGCTGATTTTTTACAACTCTTCGACTACTTCAAGACTTCTTAAACATTGCTGAATTGAGTGTTTCTTTCCTTTGTTTCAATAAATGATTTGACTAGATGTTTTGTCATAAACTCAATACAACGATTTCTTCCAAGCAAAAACAAAGTTAAATTAATTCAGCAACTTAAAACTTTGTAAGCACCCACTGTGGCGTGAGGTATTTCGCAGTTTTTTAACTTAGATCCATCTTAACATGTGGCTGAACGCCTTGTTGTGCTTTCAACATTCATTTCTTAACCTAAGTTTTACAATACGACTGAATAAGACTGGCCCGGTGCTTAATTCAGTTTTTTCGCTGATTCACTCTTAGAACACATGCTGAAATGTGCATATTTTGATCGAAGTTAAACAAATCCGACGCTTTCACCTCTATTGAAATGTCCTAGCGGATGCTGAATTGTTTTATAAGCCGCTGAATACTGTGCTTAACTAAATTTATGTCATCATAATGTGGGTGCTTACAAAGTTTATGTTTCCACTCAAGAATCTAGACATTTGGTCTTTGTTGACTTATGTTTTTATGATTCAGCAACTCATAAATATTTCATAGCAATGAACTTTCGTTGCTATACTGCTGAATATGAATTTTTCCATAAATTCAAACAAGTCTTGCTGTATCGAAGTTATCGCCCCAATTATGTTGCTTACTTACTTTACTTATAGTGGCGCTATAGTCCAGGTCGGACCAGGGCCTCATCCAACAAACGTCTCCAGCCAGCTCGATTACTAGCGAGCTGTCTCCAGTTACGTACGCCAAGTTGGTCGCGGTCTTCCTCTTCTGCGACGTCCTACTGGGTTGGATTCGAAGACTACGAGCCGGAGCATTATTTTCCATTCGCTCTACATGTCCCAACCATCTAAGTCGTTGGACCTTAACTTTTCTGGTTAGATCAGTGTAGCTGAACAGCTCGTATAGTTCCTGGTTGAATCTTCGTCTCCATGCTCCATTTATGCAGACAGGACCGAAAAAACATGAAATTTTTTTCTCTCAAAGCAGCCCAAAGCGTTTTCACCTGTTGCTGATTTGAAAAATTCCAGTGTACCAATTCAGCTATAAAAGCATTGACGAAATTCTCCTTGCTGAATTGTTGTTATTTTAAAGAAATCTTCAATTTCACTCCGAAACTATTGCTGGGTAGTGTCATGTATATGTTTCCATTTTCTATTTCATATCAATTACACACAGGATTGTTTGCTGGATTGCTGAATATTTCATTTTGTCTGATAATGCATTCCTAGACTCAGCGGGATAAGTATATTGCTTTGCTAAATTCATTTTTTCGTCAAAATTTTTGTGCGGAATCGATATTTTTTAGTCGGCTAACTTATACCAATTGCTGAATAGCTGAATATCAATTTTTTATTCAAAACGAATTCTTTGATTTACCCGAACAAGTTTATTGCTTTGCTGAATTGGCTTTCTGGTCTGAAATCTGTTGCTGAACGGACACATACCGTTGTGCTTTCACATTCGAAAAAGCATAAATGTAATCATTGCGCCTTCCCCAACAGCAAAGTTATTTCAACTCCAGACAATAAATCAACTTCAAAAAAATACAAAGTAAATGAAAAAAAAAATCTCACACTTAGTTATTATAAGCCTCTTTCATGCATCCAGAAGCACATAAAACGCTCTGTTAGCCACAGATAAAGAAAAAGAAGCCACATCATACTCTCTCTCTACCATTAGCCTTACAATTGCCATGCACACCCAGCAACAAAATGGCATTCAATTAGAATCGGGTAATTGCTGGATTTAACGCAGTGTGCTTAAGACTTGGAAAATAGCCAGTTGTTGTTGAATGAAAAAAAAAAATGAAAGATGTAGTTTCACAGAGTCACAAATGGAGGTTAAATATAGAGGAGGAAGAGGTTATAAGAAACAGGTATGTGCAGAGTGTGTATGCACCTCAAGCGCGCCCGGGTCCCTCTGGTAGTTGGTCCAAAGATTAATCGTAAATACAATGGAAGACGATATATCTCAAGAAAGTAACTAAAGTCGACAACTAATAGAGTTGTTCTTTTTCGTCGTCGTTGTTGGGTTCCAGAGGGCAAATTAAAAAGAATGACTTTTGGCGAGGAGAGTTTCTCTTGATTGCCACAGAACCCTGCACTATCGACTAATCGAAATAATTGAATGCTACAGACTTATGGTGACCATTCTGATAAGCTGTCAAATTCCTGTCAGAAACCCAGCTGAGTCAAATTATTTGTTTATTATTTAATTGACAGTCAAACAGTTTGACACATTAATAAACTAATTTCTTCACACCAAAAGAAACCCCACAACATTGAATACGGTGCTAAGCAACTTCTTGTGGAATTTGGTGCATTCTCTACATTTCCTTCGATATTGCATCAACGACAACGACGACGGCGAATACCGCGTGGTCACCGCAAAGAATTCCCAAAACATACTCCGCAATGGCTAACACAACGCTACCTCCCCTGTTTTCGAAACATGGCTATCGATCGAGATCGACAATCTGTGTGCTCCAAATATGGAACTAGCAACAACAGCTCACAGCAGCAGTTACAGATTGTCACAATCCAATACCACAAGGAGCAGTTGTGAACGTACTACAAAATTTATATGGAATGAAAGATATATATCTCTGATGGCAGTTGTTGTTGGGGGGCTTGCTTGCTGTAGCCTGGCTACGCCAACTGGTGCCCGCTGGTCATTAAATTAATTAGTTTGCACAAGCGTGCTGGAAATTGACTTGCTGTGCAGGCAAGTTCTCTCTCTCTCTCCTTCTCTTTCTCTCTCTATGTCTCTATTCTGTTTTTATCGATTTAAGGCGGCTCGACGATGTTAGTATGTGCTGGGTAACAAATCGAGAAATCCCCAAGAGGCTTTATTGTGTGGTTATAAGTGGCTCCTACAAATGGACCGAGGAGTTCGGTCATGCCATAACAAACCAATATCCAAAGCACGAGAAGGTATAGCCTGTAGGTAAAGTCGTAACTCCATCTTCAAGCTTGGGCTCTTTCTCTCTCCACTTGCAATGGTGTAAATTGAAATGTTAAACGGATTCCAAATGGCTTTTGCCAGGGAGATGTGTCTATGTGGAAGCAATGCTGCAATAATTCCAACGTAGGTATATTTCGAATTGCTTGCGTTGCAATGTTGGTACGGTCGTTCGTTCGTTCATCGTCCAAATAATGTGTGGTATGGCTTGACCTGAAACTTTTTGCTCGTTACATACAGTCGAAGAGATAGTGTACATTTGCCATCAAAGGAGCTCATTTTCTTGGAATTTTTTCTAAGACTGTCCTGTCTCCATATTTGTGTACCTACGTGCGTCACCGCTGCCGGCGCGCCAGCCTGCCTACTACCCACATTCGTGTGATGCCATTAACAATCTAATCTTGCAGCACAATTATGTAAATTATTTGATGTTTATAATATGGATTATTGTATTCATTGCATGCAAGCCCGATAATTGATTAGGGGGATATTTTCCATGTTGTTAATACTTTGAATAAACATATTGAGTATGAAGTTGAAGTTGATTTATACACTCTAGGTCAATAAATTGATTATGGTTTCATTTTTTAACACATTGAAATGAAAGTGGGCGTGTTCGAGCATCCAACGTGGAAGTTGGTTGTTCCACAACATGAACTTTTATCCAAAGAAAAGTTTGTTAGTCTCAAAATGTTCCAAAAAAGTGGGCGTGTTCGATAAGAAAGTGAGAATACGTTCCACAAGGAGTCAATATTTTCCAATGAGTCCGGTCAGGAAAGATGAACTTCCAGTGAAGATCTAAGAGCGGTGCTTTGACATATTTGGAGTTCATTCATGTAGGAACTAGCTCCGCCTATTCCATATCTTGAAAGTTGGGTCAGATACTACCGGCTTCACAGTTGGTCGAAAGGTTTTAGTAGGTTAGGTTAGGTTGAAGTGGCTGTCTAGTTGTTGTTGACTCACTTAGACCTCAAGGATCCATTGAGATACCACAAAATACTCATGGGAGAGTAATGAACTCAATCAAACCAATTCGTGCTTCTAATGAAGTTAGAGAGACAATTTGTGTCAATCGTTGCCAGTTCACTGGTGTTATCGAAGAACTGATTATCGAGATAGTTATTCCTTGTAGTGGAGAGTGCGGGACATGTACATAGAAGGTGTTGGACTGTTTCTTCTTCCTCCTCGTCCATGCAGCTTCTACAGAAGTCATTTGTGTAGACCCCTAGCCTCAGAGCATGCCTTCCTATGAGGCAGTGTCCTGTTATAACTCTAATTGTAGAGATTATATTTTGTCTGCTCAAGGATATCAAGCCTTTTGACCGTTTTAGGTCTATGCTTGGCCATATTTGCTTGGTTGCTAGGCAGTTGGTACCCTGTGACCATCTAGCATTTGCTGATTCTAGAGCATGTTGTTTGAGAAGATATTTGCATATAGCAAGTGGTGTTCCTGTGTTATGTTTTGTCTAACATTAGTCAGAAGTGTTTTGTTTTTGGCGAGCTCATCGGCTTTGCAATTTCCCGTGATGTCTCTGTGGCCCGGCACCCAAATGAGGTGAATATTACACTGTTCCGTCATCTCATTCAGAGATGATCGACAATCGTGGACTATTTGTGAGTTTGTGGAGACAGACGCGAGAGATTTGAGAGCGGCTTGGCTGTCCGAGAAGATTCGAATGTTCTTGCAAGATATAACGTTTTCTTTGAGCCAGGATAGTGCCTCTTTAATCGCCATTTATCGAATACCATTTATGGAGTGGTATAGTCTTAGCGATCTGGGATAGATCTGAAATTGTCTAGAATAGTAGCTTGGCTAGTATTGTTACTGTTCCATAGAGAGGTGGCTCTAAGCCTCACACATGAGTTGGCTGCCACTATTGTGGAGAAGATGTCAAGAGGTGTTAGGTTTAAAAGCACTTCCAGGGCTGCGGTCGGTGTTGAGCGAAGAGCTCCTGTGATGCACATACCTGCTGACCGCTGGACTTTGATGAGCTTATTTAGATTTACCATCTTGTCCAGTTGCGTCCACCATACGACAACTCCATAAATGAGTATAAGTCTGATTACCGAAGTGTATAGCGAGTGGGTTATTTTTGGGGAGAAGCCCCATCTTGATCCTATGGCTTCTTTGCAAGTAAAAAGAGCTACGGTAGCTTTTTTTTACTCTTTCATCAATATTTGCCTTCTAATTTAGTTTTTTGCCTAAAATGAGGCCTTAATATTTGGCTTGGTCGGAAAAGCTTAATGGTATTCCTCTAATCTTGGGTTTTAGTAGAAAGAACACGATTTTTATGTCTCGTCCAGCTGGAAAGTCTTCCAAATCATGTAGAATACACGGTTAGCGACGCACGCTTGGTGAAGTTTTGCTCTAACTTGGACTGAAGCGCCACCTAAAGTGGGTAATTATTTGTCTTTTCTAAGCAATATACATAGATACATTCCACCTCAAGTGGAAAGGATTAACAAAATAAGTCAATACGATCCACAAAAAATGATTATTTTTTACTGATATTTCACCTGATGATAAACTTCCTTTACTTTGATAGTAAAACAAACAAGTTGTTTAAATTAATGAATTCACGTAAAAAAAACAGCGAATACATTCCACAAAGTGGTAATATGTTCCAATCGATGTATTAAACAAATGTGTAATGCGAAGGGCTTCCACAAACTTGACAGCTGAAGTTCACTCAAGAATAGAAACAAAACAAAAGTTAGATCGCGGTGAATACTTGCATGAATCGTGGTGAATAAGTTTTAAGTCTTTAAAACTGACACAATCCACTGACAAGTAGTGTACCTTGTTTGTTGTTAACATTAACCACATTTAAAATGAACAGAAAAGTATTTAAAAAAAAAAATATTAAATGTCAACAAATGAGCTCCATTCAATTAGAGCTTAAGCGCGAAATGCTAATAAAAATTTAGCACTTTAGTGTGTAATTTATGAGCAAATAAATTGCTGCACTGTGTGTGCTTTTTTTTGTCCCGCACTCATATAGTCCCACAATATTGATGATGATGACGGGATATTTTCGGTTTGATTTAGTTATTTGAATTCAAGCGTTTCGACTTTTTCTCGCCTGTCAATTTGTTAGTTGGATTTTTTGTACTAATTAAAATATTTGCGTGTGGGAATGTGTGGGGGGTGTGTTTAAATTTATAATCTGTGGCAATTTAAATGTGCACGTGCATTTTATGGGAGGTTAAAAGTGAATTATGAATTGATGCGCGCAGCTTATTTAATCTGACTGAAATATTTGAATACAATTTTGCACTTTTGTTGGGAAATGTTGACTTTCGCGAGATCTTTGGCAGTTTGACTTGTGCTCGTCTTTTTCATTTGCTTTTCTAAACTCATAAAGAGAAAGTCATTCATTGAAAAATTGAAGACAATTGTTGTCAAAGAGTTGCTTCAAAATCTGCCGTCATCGTCATCTCGAAAAGTCATCTCCTCCTCCACCCACAGTAAACGCCAAAGCTCTGAGTCCTATTAAAATGCATCGTACTAAGTGCGACAACATGACCTTTTGTTCGAACTATCGACCCGGAAGGCACATGAATTAGGTGCAAAACTGATTAAGACGTTCACATTGTCGTCGTCCTCGACTACAACAGACAAAAGCCTTTTGAACTTTTTTGTTTGCTATTTTCCTTTTATGCTTCCCAGCATCATGGATGGTCACACAATTTCCATTCCAAAGGTAAAGAGAGGATTTCTATTTTCTTTGTTTGTCCATTCTTTGAGATTACATCGTGCATTTCTGCTGAAGCAATATACAAAATATTCCGCCATGTAACATCTATCGAGTGCAAAAGTTCAATACCGTGTCTTCGCGCGCGTTCACAGTTTCTGGATGATGCTGCCATCCACAGTCGTTCCTTCTGCCATCTATACAAAAGCACACATGGCTTCTTCCTTCTATACCTATAAAAATTTCAGACAAGAGACATGATTTTCGTGATTCTCTAACAAATTGGATTCGATTTGCATCTTTGCCATCGCGCCATGTACCCAACTCGTATGAAGCACAAACGATGCCACTACGACCCATGGACCGTTCCTAACTATCGACTTTATAATAACGACGACTCAACGCTGATGCCGACCAACACAAAAAGCACTCAATGGAAACTATAGTCATCAGTCAGTGCCAAGAGTGCCGTTTTGCATTTTCCTCCTGTTAGACCATATTTTTTTTTTTCTGTGCGTTGCCGTTCATGTCGACCGTCCCGTCGCATAGTATTTTTCGTTGATTTTCAAATTTGACAAATCAATAATCAATCAACGCACGCTTTCCTGTTTCAGCACAAACGTCTGTTACTTCTTGGTCCGTGAAGAGGTGGCACATAAATAAGACAGAGTGACTCGGAATTTCTTGATTTTGCATTTAGATTTTTGAATTAAGGACAAACAACGGTTTTATTAATGAAAAAAATATATTTTCATTTACTTCCTGAACGTACCCAAACTTTCTTCGAGAAATGAGCACGTGCATTTGTTTTCCCTGTCAGAACTGTCATTTTTGACACAAAGAAGAGCGCATTCAGTGACATTTCCAGGTTGACATTAGAGAATTCAAAAGTTGGTGTTATAACGAACAAAAACAAACGCAAAATCAAGCGACCAATTGCTGCACTTTATTTTTCCACACCAGTTGCCTCTGCATAAAACATTAAACCATTAAACATTCATGTCTTGTCTTAGCTTGTCTCCATTTCTGTCCACTTACTTTGGCCATAAAAAATAAGTTAAAACTTCAATAGTGTCGTCTACTCGTACCTTGTCTTGGCTGTGGTCATTTTTTAGCCCCCCCTCTCCCCTAATTATCATCGAGCCTAGCCCGTTGTATAGTTTGCGTGTTTTTTTTCCTCTGCTCATAAAGCCAAAATGCAATTAGCTAACAAAATATCATTCAGGAGTGGAAATTCCTCAACGTTTCAGTTTTTGTTGTTGTTTGTGTCGAACATAGAAGTTGTGGTATCGTTAACTTAGGGCCGATGTACAACATGGACGTGAATTGAATTTCAATTGGACGCGCGTATCCGTCGTTGTAGTTATCGTCTTCGGCCATGTTGTGTGCAATCCATATAGAAGTCTACTCGAACCTTACCTAGTCATTGTCCATTTGAGTTTGGTTGTGCGGGAAAATGTTTGGTTTCTTTTTTTTTGCGCTGAATGCATACGGAAAATTGAATGAGTTGCGTTTGCATTTTTTTAGTTTATTTTCAGCGCGATTGCTTGAAAAGTAAACTCGCGTGCGTGTGCTGCCTAAGCATTGAGCATGGTAATGGGCAATGGCAATAAATTGCGCAAAGCATTTTAAATGGAAATTGCAAAGTAATAGTTGTACGAGTTTTTTTTTATTTATTTACTCGCATCGGGTTTGTTTTTGTATTTTGCGTGTCACACAACAATAATGGTGTTTTAAAAGTTTCAACTGATATGGACGTTTATTTAAATTGGCGACGATGTAATTTTTTGTTTCTTTTGGATTTGTCGATTTTTGGTTTTCGTGTCTTCGTTTGTTAAACGAAAAGTTGTGCGTTTGCACCTTTAAACCGTTCTTTTATAAAAGTCATTTGAGTGAACATTATTTTTGCTGATATTTGCTCAACACAAATTCAAGCTTTTTTACAAGATTAATTGTAGTCATTCATGTCTCTTAAAAAATTAATGTGGCAACGACTTTAATTGAAAATGATTTGACAGCTGTCATTAGAGGAATCTTAATCTGTACCAAAGGGTGATCCAACTAAAAATAGTTGCGAATCAATGGTATACGCCAAAAAAAAATGTCATAATTTGTATTTGGCGTTAAATTTCACTTTATCTCTGACATTTCTGTGTAGTCTGGGTTGGGGTCACGCCCTGATTAAAAATTATCAAACCTGTCGTTAGTTCAGCATTCAAATTTTATTTATTGGAACGTCCTTCGACCGCGGAGGTGTGACAGCTGTTACTGTCAAAGTAATCTAAAGAAATACTAAGTGGCTCTGTAAAGTGGGGCTCCTCAGAGGAGTTCAAACCCTAGGATTACAAAAATAGAATAGAGTGGGCTGTTGAAAAGCCAAGGCCTAAGTGGCTTTCTCTCATCAACAATTTTCTGAGTGCGTATGAAGAATTGAGAGGACCTACAATTTATTACTGATTCCGACCGGCAAATTTCAGAAGCGCTTTTTCGTGACAGATTGATACTCTTGGAAGTTTTGTCAGTTCTTCGCAAGAGGCATTGCCGTGAAAGATGAAATAAAAACGTTATGGGCACGAGTGGAGCTCGAACCAATGACGTTCTGCTTAGCAGCCAACGCACCTAACCACTAAGCCAGGGACACTACAGGGGATAGCAAAAAAGGTGTTTGAAAATAGTTTTAAAAAGTTTAACCACCTTACTCAGCTTGTCTCTGAGCCTACTCGAATGTCGGACATTAATGGCAAAGCGGAAAATACTCTTGACTTGTTCCTTACGTCTGACCATGATAAATACACTTATCAATGTATTTACACCTCTAGGAAGTTCTGACCATAGTATCATATTTGCAAATTTCTCGTGTCAAAATCCAATTAAAGACGGAGCTCCGAAGAGAACCGTATGGCAATACGAGCCAACTGGGACGATCTCAATAACTTCTTCCGGATCTTTGACTGGTCACTATGCTTCCTCGATAGTGACGAAAACGCTGATAAACTATCAGATCAAGAAATATCTCGAAGACCGAAAGCTTCTTAATGACCGGCAGTACGGCTTTTGCAGCAAAAGGTCCACTAGTGATTTGGTGGTTTATCTCACCGAACAGTGGAACAAATCTTTACATCGTTTTGGGGAAAGTTAGATTGTTGTCCTTGATATTTCAAAGGCATTTGATGAAGTTTGGCATCTTGCTTTTTTATCGAAAATGCGTGCCTTCAGTATAGATTAATCCCTTCTTCGTTGGATTAGAAACTTTTTTTCGAACCATTCAATACAAGTTGTATTTGACGAATTCAAGTCAATATATGTAAATGCTGGTGTCCCCCAGGGCTCCGTTTTGTCTCCGACCCTTTTTATCATTTTTATTAATGATCTCTTGTCTGTTACCTCTAATCCAATAAATTGTTTCGCTGACGATAGTACCCTTAGCTTGTCATATTAGTTTTCAGACTCACATCCCTCCTTTTGGGTTGTGGAACTTCAACCGTAAAATATGATAAGTTTATTAAACTCTGACTTAAGCAGCATTGTACAATGGGAAATTAAAAACCGTGTAGAGTTTAATGCTTTGAAAAGTCAATGTTGTCTTGTATCGTTGAAGCGATATATGCCCCCTTTGCCACTGTCCATGAGTGGCACTTGCATCAATGAGACCGAACATCTCGAGATTCTCGGTATGTGCATCACTGACCACCTCTTGTGGACCGAGCACATACGCGATGTTGCCAAAAATGCCGCAAGATGTTTGGGTTTCCTAAGACGGTGCAAGAAATTTGTCTCCCCTTTATCTGCAAGACTTATATCCGTTCAAAGCTTGAGTAAAATTCCCATCTTTGGGCTGGTGCTCCAGCTACATACTTAAGCCTCTTGGATGGTATACAAAAAAGAGCAGTAAGAATGATTTGTAACAGAGACATCACTTACTCATTCACTTCTTTGGGACGTGTCTCTCCTTGTTTTATCGTTACTTCTACGGTGATTGCTCTAGTGAAATAGCCAGTTGCATTCCTCCCCTTAAGATATTCAACCGTTATACCCGTGCCTCCAGGAATGCCCATCAGTTTACCCTCGATCCCAACTTCGGTCGTACGCTCAAGTATAGAGAATGGTTCTTTAACCTTACTACGCGAATGTGGAACTCTCTTTCCCACTCTGTCTTTCCCAATCGTTGCAGTGTTCTATGGCATAATAAGGGTATAAAAACCCCTTGAGTTTGTGCTTATTAAAAAAATAAAAGAAAAAATAATTTTTCAGGAAAATTATAAGTCCTCTCCACTATGAAAGAAGGGCTGTGAAATGTACTTTTCATAACCCATGGATGAAGAATGCAATGGAAACATGAGCCCCAGATTTACTTCATCATCTTTTTAGCTAAATCCTTAAGTCCATAAAATGTTTCTTTTGTTATTCAAATTCAATATAATATGAACATAAATCGAAAGCCGTTGCCCTAAGTTCCATGAGTCAGTTTGTTCCCAATTGTGTCCCTATTTGTTTCAACTGCAACAAATCTGTCCAATCTAATCCCACGCTTGAATGCCATTTTGTTTGTCTACCTTTATATTTTAAACCACAGTTTTGCTCACCAAAAAAAAAAAAAGGGACCAGCTTTTTTTTTGTATCAAAAACACTGTTCGCCAACACAATTTGTCTAAAATGAATTTTCGAAATCGAAAAGAGTGTCTCGATTCCTTTTTTCTTCTTCTTCAATAAACCAACTTCAATCCTCCCACAATCTGAAAGTCAAAACATAAAAAAAAGAAGCAGAAACAACAAAAAACAAAATAAATGGCCACCAAGGAGTGGTGGTGTGCGCTGTTGTGTTGTGTTATATGTTAGCTTTGATGTTTAACAAGAAAATTTATATTTTCTGCGGCTTTATTCATTCCGTGTTTTATTTTGTTGTTGTTTTCTTTTTGTCGTATTATATTTTTACTATCATGTCCCACAAAAGTTAACATGGGCATGAACAACACCGAAACACGGTAGAGGAGCAAAAAGTTGAATAAAAAAAAATCACGATCCTTTTTCAAAAATGAAAAAAAAAAAACGCCAACTCTAAACATGCCTTTAGCCCATTAAACATAAAAGAAAAAAAACGAAACGGAACCAAGGTAGAGCGACGACGACGAGTACCATGATTTTGTGTGGTTCACATGGGCCAAACATGGTAAATCGTTTTGTTGTTGTTTCGCTGCGAGATGGGATCTCGAAAGGGCAGAGTTGAGCCTCATCAAGGAGCTTAAAGAAGTCAATAGCATTAATAAAGTAATCAAACAGATCTTTCTTCTGTCAAATTTCATATCGAACTTTCTTTCAATTGTCAAACTTCGCAACTGTCACCAAATACCTCGACTACTTCGCACAATTTTCATTGGAATTTTCATCACAATAGTTTGGAATTGGCTCCCATTCCATATCATCCATCTGTGCAATCGAGATTCCATCTTTGGTAGCAAAGTGTTTTGTATTTTGTTCAAACGGCAATGCAATCCACAGCCATAATTTTCTTGCATTGGTGACATTCTTCAGAGTGAATTGCTTTGGTCGTTTTGGATAGATGAAGCCTTTTCTGATCAGACACGTTTATTGCTGATGCCATAGCAACTCAATGGAATCTGACGAATTGCAAGACCTCCACACAGATTAATGGGAAAATGTTGATGATGTTGACAACGACGAAGCGACAACAACGTCCACGGCAAACGAGCGGAGTAGTTTATAGTTTTTGCCTTTCTTTTCTTTGAATTTTATTTCCATAAAAGAGGCACTAAAAAAAACAAGGAGCATTAATCGATTAATTATAGAAATAATTATAGGGGAACAGCTTGCAATCAAATTAGTCAGCTATTAGGGTACCATAAAGACGACTGGATCGTTGGTAAATGTCATTTTAATGGCTAAATTATGTAAGGACAGGTCTCAAGGTGGAATTCACAGTTTTTCAGCTATTCAGCTTAACCACCATCGTTTTGAAGTGTTTGCATCATTCTTTAAATGTAAATTCAGCTATTCAGCAATTCAGAAGATACCCCTAGTGTTCAAAGTTATGGTAATAACACTTAACGAGATGAAATGTTTTCATAAAGAATCTTGACCAAGTTACAAAGAGAAAATACTAATTCAGCGATTCAGCAAATTTCCTTAAAAACTTAACACAGACGTTATTATCAGCATATATTTTGCTGATATCAAAAAAGCAAAATATTATGATATTTTTGTTCTAACTGTTTCTCAGCTTTTCAGCCAAATCCGAAGAATTCAGCTATTCAGCACGAATGTAATACAATTTTGTTTGGATTCAAATAACAGTAAACTCAACGCTTCGTTCTGAATTCTTTTTAAAACATAAATATCGCTTATTCAGCTATTCAGCAAACGTCAATAGATATTTATTAAGCTTCAAAACGGACAATATTTCAGAATCCAGGGTCCTTCAAAATGTCAAACCGGCCGTTTTCTAAATTCCCATCGCATTCGCAAATTATCTTGTTGTATAAGATACCTTTTTGAACCTTCACTGCCTCCGAAGTCTTCGTCTTTTTGCTGTGGTTTTTTGTTTTCATCAGCAGCATCTTAGCGTTTCGGTTCTCGGCAACTGTGACCAGGCCATCCGGCCGGTATCATGGTGCAAGATCACACAGCAACACAAAGCAACAGTTAAAACCCAACCACCACTTGTCTTTTAGTTCGTGCAGCAGAGCTACCACAGATATTCAGCAAAAAACGAAAAGATACCACAAGTCGGTAAAAAAGATAAAAACCTGCAAATTACTTAGGTGGTGTACGATTACCAAATGCTATCATCATCAGACCTGCCGGACGACCGACCAACAAACGACCATCATCATCATCATCATCGTCGTGCGTCGTCGTCATTGTTGGTCGGTCGACCAGTATGTCTGTCGTCTTGAAGGAGCTCAACTACGACTTCTTCAAATTCAACTTACCTCACTGCCAACACCACCGCTGCGGCCACTGTCGAACATGTTGAATGTGCCAAACTACCTTGTTGCCGTAAAATCCGACACAAAATGACCAAAAACGAACAAGGAGTGAAAAATGTAGCCCTGCGACAATATTAGATAGGAAGGGAGGCAGTACGAACATAAAAAAAACAGCACACAATTTTTCAGAAGACAGTCGGAGATCTTGAGAAAATGATAAGGCAGGCCGCATAAAGGCAATGGCAGTAATATATTCCATGCTTAGGTTTCTAGCTTGAGATAGGTAAAGGCACGGCAATACCTTTCTTATGCTATGCTACTATTGCGAGAAGCTGCTGCCTTGTGGGCGCAATAATGTTGTGAGGGCCCAGCAGTAGTTGGCTTGAAACCACCACATTAAGGTGCAGTGTGAGAAGAAGTCCATTTGGTCGTCGTCGTCGTCGGACCGACCAGCAGTGCTGACAACCGACGACGACCACAACTGCGAGGATGTGAAGGCCAAGAGAGGCGGTCGGTCGATGAAAACGAGAAAGGAACCCAGGAGGAGTGTAGAGTAATCTTGTGGCAGCAAAGCGATTAATTGAGATTCCACAGAGCGATTATCACCACTAAACTTGATTACTGTAATTTTGCCTGCAATTTATTTGTTTTTTTTTTTTACATAATTTTTTTCTTATTATTTCTTCCCTGCTAACTTCATCCTCCCATACTCCCCTTCCTGGCTCTCAAGTTGAATGGAGCTGTATGTCGTTTCTATGCCATTGGAAGGGAGGTGTCGGACAAAACGGTGAAAGTTTAATTGATTATTGCCTTAAGAAGTAGTGGCAGTTGTTGTAAATTAGGTGCGGCATGCAGTGGCGGCAGCAGGGTTTGAGTGCCCAAAGGAGGTTTATAGAAGGAAGTAGGCATGTTGTGTTGATTAATGATGTCGTATATTCGATAGTTGTTTCTTGTTTAGAAGGAGATAGACAGGCTAAAGGGGACACTTGGGTTATTTAGTGAGAGGAATTTTAGTTTTTATGCCTGCAGAAGGCATTTGTTATCAGTTCATTTTTAAATCGTAAATTGTTTATTTATTACTCCCATAACCAATACCCTGGTGTTTTATGAGGTGACCAGTCTACTGTTTTTTTTTTTTTTTTTTTCTTATAACAATCTTTTTTATAAAACGCTAATGTTTTTCTTTTTCGTCTCTTTTCAGGTATGTACAACATTGCATGTTCAATTGCAGGTAATTAATTATTGTGCGAGGGAAATTTTGCATTTGCGATTTCAAAAGCAAACACAGGGAGCGCTGGTGCGGCAAATTGTTTAACTATTATAATTTAATTGTTCATGAGAAGATAAATAACAAAGCTTTAAACTAAAGAAACAAGCAATTGGCACACGTTAACACAAATTATTGTTGAGTTAGTTCAAAATGAGTTTTCATGTACCTGTTTTGTGCATAACCCATAACGATTTTATTTAATAGGTTTTATAATTAACAACAAAAGCGTTTTTAGTTTGCAAATCTGGATTTTTCTTTGACGTCATTTTGACATGAGAATTCGTTTACCTCCCCCAGTTTTTCTGGGGTGAAAAGGAAGCGGAACGACATTAGGACACCTCTTCGTGTCATCCTTATAGTCCTTGAGCAGTTGACACCATTCCATTTGACATCGAATGTCATTCCGTTCACTTGAGTCTGCTTCTTCAAGGGTCCATTGTCGGTGCTCATGGCTTTGTTACTTTGTCGCCTCTCAACACCTTTCATTACAATAAACCTGCCCAAAACCTTTGCGCTCAAAGCTGTCAAAAGCATCATTAACATTAAACACAGCACACAACACACTCACACAAATCATTGACATTGATGACTATTCCCTTCCACATGATAGTAGTATTAAGGACGAAAGCATTTTGTCATTATCATCGCCACACCAACATCATGACATCTCTATATCTTTCCAGAAACACTAAAATCACTATTAAGTGCGATATATTGTCACACACGTAATTATTATGTTGTCCTAACAAATTGACAAACAATAAGCTTAACTCTGGCCTTCCGCTAGTCATTACCTTTAATAAACAATCACCTATATGTATTTTGATGTGTGGCATTCTAACTCACAATAAGATGTATAAATACAAGTATAGAACAAGATTTGAATTGAATTCATGAGCCTCATAATATATACTCAAATGTGCCAACGGGGTTCTTTGGTGGAGCAAGGAGGGAAGAACTTGTGTCATTTTGGAAAGAGGATACGAACGACGACGACGAAACATCATCACCACCACCATCGTCATCAACATTATTATCATCCCTTTTATCGTAGTTTGTGTTTTATGAGCGATGACAAAATCAGCCATAGAATTAATTATAAACTTCTCTCGTTCTAACGCGTTAGATGTCATATGTAAAATGACAGGGTGCCACAAGTTTTTTTTTTCGTCATGTAACAAACATTTTAAATTGAAGTTAACTCACTTCAAACTTCAAATACGACTTAGAGTAGTGATGTGATTTAAAACTCAATTCAAAATGTTGAAATGTCAAACAAATGTCATTTCGAATCACTGTTTCATTTCTTTGATTTTTGACAGTCTAACTGTCGTTAACAAATCGTTGTCCTCCATATAATATAATAATTAACGCATTTATTGAAAAGTCAAATTAAGGAATAATATTGTGACAGGTCACCCTGTTTCTTATGTCATTAAAAAAAAAAAAACAATTTTGACAGCAAACGATATTAATTGAGAATTTTATGTTTCAAAGCGATAAATACATTTGAGGATCTCAGCCTGAGATACTGCAGCCTTCCATCTTGAACGGTCCTTCGCATGCACTCTCCAGTCGTCGAAACCAAGCGCTCTGGCATCCGCAGTCACCTGGTCCTTGTACCGTAGGTTCGGTCTTCCTTGTCGTCTGGAATCTGGGGGCTGCGATGAGAAAACCTTCATGGCTGGAGCGTTGTCGTCCATTTGCCGAGCCAATGTACAGCTCATACAGTTCTCGGTTGAACCTTCTTCTCCATTCGCCGTCGTCGCATAGGGGACCGAAAATCCGTCAAAGAATTTTACTTTCGAAAGGGCTCAGTATCAATTCTCCTTTTTTACTTATCATCCAACACTCGACGCCGCGCCGTAGAGTTAGGACTGGTGAATTCAAAGTTTTGTATAGCAGACACTTTGTCTTTCGAGTAAGGAGTTTTGAACCCAGTTGTTTTGCCAAACCGAAGCTGCAGCGGTTAGCTATGGCAATTCTTCTTCTGATCTCTGTGAGATTGATGTTTGTTCCAAGGTAGGTGAACTCCTTAATTACCTCGAAATCGCTGCTACCAACAGTGACGTTTTGTCCTAGGCGGTGGACAGATGTTACTATGTTGAAGAAGTCACATGACAACGCATCTCCTTGTCTAAACCCTGCGCATGTTTGGAATAACTCGGATGAGCTGTAACCCATTTGCACACTGCACTGCGTATTGTTAAGCGTCATGCGGCACAGCTGGATCAGTTTGTTCGGGATCCTGAATTCAGACATCGCTATCATAAGCTCTTGGCGGTGGATGCTATCATTTGTAGCCTTAAAGTCGATGAAAAGATGGTGGGTTTCGACTTGAAATTCGTTGGCCACACTTGTACGTGCCGATTATTGTGTTAAAGAAAGGTTTAAGACGCTCACACAGTACGTTGGATAGGATTTTGTATGCAACATTAAGCAGGGATATGTCACGGTAGTTTTTGCATGACATCGGATCACCTTTTTTGAAGATGGGGCATATGGAGCTTATCGACCAGTCAGTGGGCATGCATTCTCTCATCATCCCGCAGTCAAAAAAAAAAAAAAAACACCACCTCTTGACAGATAGAGTGGAAATGTCAAATGTGAAAAAAATCTTAATGTCATTTAAAATCATTCTTTTATTTCTTTATGTCAAAGGTCTCATATCGTTAACGATTCGCTGCCTTCCGAATAATATACATGCAATTGTCATTTATTGAAATGTCAAAAAATTAGATTTGGGATCACCCTGTTTCTTATGTCATTGAAAAGACACAAATTTGACAGCAAACGACATTCATTGAGAATAGTGTGCGTAAAAGCTGTAATGATATTCCTTATTTTCATTATCATGCTGGCAACAAAAAAAAAAACAACAATTTGACAGATAGATTGGAAATGTCTTGTGAAAAAAATCTTACCCTTACTTACTACCGAAGATTTAGCGTTAAAACTTTCGGTACAAAAGAAAACATGTAAACAGTGAGCATATTATGCGTTGAATGTTTTCCGAGTGCACTCTGAGCCTCTTGAGAGTATGTTCCGAACATGTCAAATGTCACCTGTCAGAAATTTCTGAAATAAATCAAAAAAGCTCTAAGGAGAAATAGGAACATGTTGTTTTTTTTTAATGTCTGCTCTGTGTGTAATGTAATAAACACGTTTTTTTGACAGGCAAGTGACATAAGTGTCAATTTGACATGTGAAATTCATATAATTTTGACGTTTGAAGTTCACATGTTTTTTATTGCATGACAAACAGTTTGCTTGTCTTTCAGAGCATACTTGTGTTTCATTATTTTTCCTTAAAACAAGTGTTTCATTTGCATTGACATTTGCAACACCCTGTTCATACAAATCAAAACCCTTTTGTCTACTTCTCATTTCTCTCTGGCAGAAACTCTACTATAATGACCCTCAAGGGAATGCATTAAATTAAATTAAACGTTGATGATTATATGTGTACCCACAAGAGTGTGGGATGAGTAGGCGCTGCAAAAGATGACGATGCGAACAACGACGACGTCGGCAATCATGACGATGATAATGACGCCACTGACGCCTTTACTTCATTTAACAACCCTACAGGGGGCACTTTATGACTACCAAAGTACATTTCAAGTATATCAACCAAATCGAGTGTGAGAGTTCGACTTTTGGGTTTCTGAATGCAGTTCTCGCTGGTGTTATAGTGTCGTTGTTTGTTGTTGTCAAGAATAAAACCTATAGCCACTCTTCTACATATGGCAAGACGTACAGCCACTTGATTTCGAATATGGGTATGGTATGGTAAAAGGGTTTTCACAATTACTCCATATACAGATTTGATCACAAAAGGCACACTTAACATTGCAAATTGAAATGCAAATTGCTTTGGCATTTTGTATAAAAGGGCTTTGGGGGTGACCACACCACCAGTTGGTGAGTGTGTGTGTGTGTGGGTTCGAGCAATTGGTTATGGAGTTAGACAACAACACTGACCGATTGGTTCGATGTAACGACACAAGGAAGTTAAGTGTTGAATACAAAATGTATACAAATAATCTTAAGTACCTTACCTACCTACCAAGCGGTTCCCTTTCCATCATGTGGTTGGGGGTGTTGGAGTTGGGGGAATTGTTTTTTTTTTTTATTATTATCCTTGCTGAGGTAAGCACATAAGTGGCTTTCTTGGTTTTAAGGAGCAATCGTATTATACGAATTTCGAAGATGATGTTTTGTGTGTAAAGGATGTTATTGCGTTTCGGTGAGATAGACAGACGAACGGACGGACAGAAGGACGTGATGATGAATAATCGCGTGCAATTATCACATCAGCAGGGTAATTTGTCGAGTGATGATTAGGGGGCTATATAACACAACTGATTGTTTCGATTATAATGTCGGATGGGAGTGTTTTGATGATGTTTAGGGGCGTAGGAGTATTTGTATTATTCATGGTTGGGGCACATTTGTGAGTGTACCTTGAATGACATGCTTATCAACCTTTAAGTTTTTCAACTTAAGTTCTAATCGTAGTTTGTAACGCGAGATTGTTTTCGACGAAGGGTGAACATTTTTCTGAGTTATGGCTGGTATTAAAGGTAATTGGCACGTGTTTAAGATTTTTATCGAACGAAAATTATTTAATTCATCAGAGGTTTGTGTTATTTTTATCGTTTTTTGACATGCCAATGAACAAAGCTTCTAACTCTAATGATTACGATACAAATAATCATCTCTAGTGTCTTTGGAGAGCTTGTTAAATTCATCTGAAATCACGTAATTCCTTGTTTTTCAAATTCGACTCATTGTTGGTTCATAAGCCCCCGCAAAAACGTAAATAAATTGAGGTCAAGTGGGTGTTTTCCATCTAAATATCACTTTCATGTCTTCAATTCATCCACCAATTCAACAAAAATAGAACAACAAATTTTCACAAAATTTATTGCGAAAAATGAATTTAATTTCGAAATAATTCCCCCTCAAGGACCACAATTTACTTCACGCGCTATTTTCATTTCCACTTGAACCGAAAAGAAAAAACAACAAAACTTGAAAAGATTATTTGTTTATTATATTGATTTACATTGAAATGCCAATAAATTCCCCAGAGTATACTCCTGTCATCGCGATTTTCATCTCCTCTATGCCCAAAAATAAACTCAAACATTCCTCGCTTCATAAAATTACCAAGGGTTCCCTCTCTCGCTCTCCCTCTCTTGTCATCGAAATTGAACAGAAAGTTAATCAAATAATATTTCAAGAATAAAACAACAAGCAACAATCCGCAACAGCTCTATCAAAACAATCGTAAATTTTCCTATTTACAATTTATCACTGAATAAACATTCCATCGAACACATCACATCTCTCGAAACACACTCAGAACGTCGTCGTTGTTGGCTCTGGCTCTGGTATTGTGTTTGCTCTCGATATTGTAATGTAGCGTGGTAGTAGGAAAATAGGAGAAGGAGAAGTATAAATTCGTGGAAAACGCTTGCGGTCGTCGTCAGATACAATTTTCGCAGATAAATTGCCTTCGCCGCAGAATTATTCAAAAAAAAAAAAAAAAGAGAATCCAAGTGCTGTAAACTGAAAAATGCCACGCCATGTCCGTCGAATAATTTTGCATGCCTGCCTGCTTGCCAAGCACTCGGGCCCGTCATCATAGCACATTTTCCGCCCAACCCGCTCATTGGGTCGTCTTTTGGCTGCCCCCAGCTAAAGGAACGTGTAATGGCATCCAAATGATTTGTTGGGAAACATTTTAATTATTCGAATATTGAACTCGCTGATTTTGTGTTTATAGTTCTGCAGCGCTTCTGCAGTGTGTTTCAGAACCGCTGCAAAAGGAAGGAGCATCTGTCGAACTGCCAAAAAATCAAAAGATTCCGAAGTATTTATCAATTAAAGAAGTTTCTATTTCGAGGTGAAAAATTTAATCGAATCAAAAGTGTTAACAAGAACTATAATCATTGCCAAAGAGTCTGCAGTACGCCCCTTCCCCCTCATTCCTTTCCTGTAGTATCCGAACCTGAATCCTTGATCATGTCTATAAAACACTTAATAGCCTTTCGTGTGCATTGGCTAAGTATAAAAGTACCAAAGCAGTATCCAAGTAGTAAATTCGGTTTACTCGCGGCAAAATGATGATCGGTGGCGATCGAGAGCGTTCGATCGTGCGTGCGTCGTTGGTCGATTGGTATGGCAGTTTGTTATTTTAACGTTGAATTGATTTTTCAATAAACTTTTCCCAATAAAATTGCTCTGATCACTTACTTATTCTTCGTCCCTCAGTAGCTCTGTTTCTTTCACTTTTTAACGAAGAAGCTGTGCTATGTGGAGCTTTTTGATGGACCGCCTCGATCAATAGGCAATTCGATGATTATCGAAGAAAAGAGGCAAGTCGTTAAGACTATATTTTTCAAAGAAAATAAAACCATTTGGAAGGTGGATAAATATTGGTTTGGATCAAAAGATCTTGTTTATATTGGCTGAAGCAATCTTCGCTGGCTATAATGTGCGTTTGCTTGCCTCGGCTCACCCCAACACGGCCGCTGGCTGTTGGAAATAGTGTTAGAAAAACACACAACACATTAATCTGTGTGTTGATTTGCGCTTAGATAAATTTTATTATTATTTTTATTTGAATTTGGATTTCGAGATTGTTTTGTATTTGGGGAAAAGGTAAACTAGATGAATGGTGTTGATTTGGTACGATCGCTTAGAAAGCAACGATATTCCAGAGTTGTTTATGGCATCTGCTTGGAAATCATTGAACTCTTCAAAGTGTTTTTGTTTTGTTTGTGAAGGAGACTTAAGAAAGATTAAAAGAATTCGTATTTCATCGAAATTAATCAAGTCGTTCTTAAAAAAAAAGAAGAAAAAAAGTGGGTCCTGCTTCCGAGCGAGGATGTACTCAGCCTCAGAAAGTCAAGTCTGCTGCAAGCTCCCTCGCAATCGTACTTTAGTTTCCACAACAAAGTAGAGTACCCCAACACTAGGTGTTTGTAATAAATACTCCTTACTTACTTACTTAAGTGGCGCTACAGTCCGTTGTGGACTTGGGCCTCAATCAACAGTCTCCGACAGCCCGCTCGGTCCTTAGCTAGCTGTCTCCAATTCTGCACTCCAAGTTGATTGAGGTCCTCTGCCACTTGAGTGCGCCACCTGAGTCGCGGTCTTCCTCTCCTCCTACGTCCCTCGGGAAAAGTGTCGAAGGCTTTCCGTGCCGGAGCATTGGTGTCCATCCGCTCTAAATGACCGAGTCTCTGGACCTTGACCCTTCTGGCAAGGTCCATGTCGTTCTACAACCCGTTAAGTTCGCTGTTATATCTTCTTCGCCATTCCACTTCAATGCACATATGGCCAAAGATGATCCGAAGAACTATTCTCTCAAAACAGCCTAGGGCAGTTTCATCCGATTTTGTCAAGATCCATGCATCTGCACCATACAGCAGGACTGTGATGATGAGTGTGTTGTACAGTTTTACCTAAGTTGCTCGAGAGAGGGATTTCCACTCAATTGCTTTGTTAGCCCAAAGAAACAGCGATTAGCAA
This sequence comes from Sphaerophoria rueppellii, assembly GCA_920937365.1. Taxonomy (NCBI): domain Eukaryota; kingdom Metazoa; phylum Arthropoda; class Insecta; order Diptera; family Syrphidae; genus Sphaerophoria; species Sphaerophoria rueppellii. The sequence goes on from CAKKXW010000001.1 coordinate 15,600,006, forward strand.
GAGTTATTCTTCGTCTGATCTCGGCGCTGGTGTTATTGCCCGTGTTTAAAGCGGAGCCTAGGTAGACAAACTCCTCTACTGCCTCGAAGTTATGTGTGTCTATTGTGACGTTCTGCCCGAGCCGTCGGTGTTGGGTGTCCTTCCTCGAAGACAGCGTATACTTCGTTTTTCCCTCATTTACCGCTCAACCCATTTTTGCCGCTTCTGTCTCAATTCTCACAAAGGCGCCATTGACATCACGCTGTGTTCTTCCCATTATATCAATATCATCGGCGTACCCGAGAAGTTAAACAGATTTTTGGGAGATAGTGCCAAGAACGATGTTAAAGAAATCGCATGACAGTGCATCGCCTTGTCTGAATCCTTTTTTGACGTCGAAAGATTCCGTAAGCTCGTTGCCAACCTTGAAGGAGCAGCGTGAGTTCTCCATCGTCATTTTGCACAAGCGAACGAGCTTGGCAGGGACGCCAAAACTAGACATAGCTTTGTACAGTTCGTCTCTGTAGATGCTGTCAAACGCGGCCTTAAAATCGATGAAAAGGTGGTGGGTATCGATTTGGAGTTCATAGGTCTTTTCCAGGATCTGCCGCAACTTGAAAATTTGGTCGATGGTTGACTTTCCTGGCCTGAAGCCACATTGATAAGGACCAATCAGATTGTTGACGAAAGGCTTCAGACGTTCACATATTACGGCAGAGAGGATCTTGTAGGCGATGTTAAGTAGACTTATTCCTCTGTAGTTGGCGCAGTTTAGAGGATCTCCCTTTTTCAGGATCGGCAAACAATGCTCCTACGCTATCTTTTTCCCTCTCAGACAAATTAATAAACAGAATAGCGAAGGATTAACCCTTATTCTGTGGATTAAGTGGAAAGTAAAAGCACTTTCTCTTAACTGACAAACTGCTTCTCTGTTAATTCATTAGATGGCGCAACAATTGATAGCAAAGACAACAACAGTATGGATGTCTGTGTTTTAGGTATAGAAGGTACATCTTCGTCAAGTGAACAAACAGATCTCTTGATCAAACTTGACAACTCAACTATTAAGGGCAATTAAACTTAAATGAATCCCTTTCCACCTGAAAATGTTAATCAAATTTTCTTTTTGCCAACAAAACGATCATTAGCCTTCTTACCCGTTAGGTAAAGTTAACCATGTCAAAGTCAGTGATTACAAACACCGACACATCACCATTAACATTAATTCCATAACAGCTGCTGTCTCGTTCAGCCCACCAACAATGACCCTTGCGGTATTAAATAAACATTACTTCAAAAAAAGAATTCTACTTATCGAACCTTTCCATGTGTTTATTTTTCTGTCCCCAGGAGGGTTAAAAAGTAAACAAAATAATAATAATAATAAAAAAGTTCTCAACTTTGAAACAAAAACAATTTTTGAACGAAACCCTTTAATAATACGATTTGCAATCTACACACACAAAAAAGGGGTGTTTACCGGGAGTAGTACTTTTTTTTGGATAAAAGACGTGAGTTTTTTTTTGTATTTCTCGCATGAGACAAAAAAACCACTCTCATAACAAAAATAACACAAAAAAGAGCCTTTACTCGGGCATCATCATGATCCCCATCCATTCAGCATCACCATCCACATCGCATTGTTGAATCCGGTTTGCTTAAGGCAAACATCCTCTGCATGAGATATAAAATGCAAATGCTAATAGAAGTAGTTTATAGGTTGTGCTTTTAGTATCCGCAAAATTCATCTATTTTTTTAGCCTGTCAACAGAGGAGTAGAAGAAAAACTCGCAAGTCGCAACTCTGGTGTTGCATATTTTCAAAATAGCAAAACAAGAAGATTTTGTTGTTGTTGTATCTTTGGGAGAAGAGATTTTTTGCGGAAATTTGAGTTCTCTCTTTGAATATCAACAGAGTCAGCAGAAGTCTGAGCTGAGCAAGAAAAGAAATCCAAGATGGATTCCACAGACAAACAGAAAATTGTAGAAAAAATACTCAAGTTTGTTGACTTTCTTCTTTCGTGTGCAGTTTTGTATCTATTTTCACTATATCCCATGTGCTCCGTGCCCCTTAACGTACTCTACTCTTGTTTGATATTCAAATTGCTTCGAAAGCACTTACGTTCGTGTGAGTCATGAGTACGAAATTAGCACTTGAAAAGCAGCAGAAAAACATTTTCAATTGATACTCGAAAACATTGTGTGCGAGAGGCGTATATTAAGTCAAGTTTTGGTGATCCACACACCACAGAAGAGGCTCTAGAAGGGTGACAGCTTGGTGACGTTGCATAAAAATATATTTTAAAAGCTAGCCAAGTTGACTCAAGATACACAAATTAGTGTCATGTTCTTCAAGTTGATAGGAATGTTTGATGGCTCTGGGTGCTGGTGCAATGAGCAAAGAAAAGTGGCAGCCCTCATGTCTCTTATAATAAAAAAAAGCTAATAAAGCAGTTCCATCAAAAGACATTAGCCTTACTACTAATGATTAAACAGTGATGGGTATGAGCTCCAATTGGAATGGATTTGATGATACAATACTCCACAGGAAACATTTCCTACGTTCTGTTGGTTAAACTTTTAAATACGTTCCATATACGTTCCGCAAAGAAAACTATCAACTTTGAATAACTACACTATAGAATCTCCTGAAAATTGTCAATACGTTCCACAAATTAGAATGAAATCAAACATCCAATTGGAACAGATGAAATTTAAAATTCGTTCCACAAAACCGACTTCTATGCATTTTCTTTATTTTCTCATGGTTTCAAAGTGGATCTACATTCCATGTACATACAATGCTGAGAAAATAACGCTTTCAACCTTTGTCAGTTGTTGAAGAGGTCAGACTTACGTTCCACAAATCATATCGCATCCAGGGTTCCATTTCTTTCTAACTGTGATTGTCTAAGTTTGATTTTTACGATATGTACCTGATTGGTTGTCAAGTGCCTATAGACTGTACTGTTGAATTTTTGTGGAACGTATGAAAAAGTATGAAGATACCATTCCACAAATAACAGCTGTTAGTATTAAATGTTTCTGAATGAAAATTTCTGAAATCGTTGTTTATCATCCCTGAGTGGCTGTCGAGTGTCTACACTTAACTCTTCGGACAGATTCCGGATTCCTAGATACTAGCACTCTTTTGTCGGATAAATTTGCCTTCTGCCAATAAATTTATATGTGCGCTTGCTTCCAAGAACGTATCGGCACGGCCGGTGAGGCGTCCTCCTCTTATGTCTCAAAATAATGGTCTCTTCTTCATCTACTTGTTCTCTGTGTTGTGCGCGCGGTGCAACTTTTATACCATGTCGATGTCAGCGCGGGGTAAACGACACTTAGTCAAATGAAAATAAACAAAACAAAACAAACAGAATTGAATGGAAAAAAAAGCAAGCATGTGAAAAACTTGTTCACACAAAGAAGAGAACCAACCGTCCGTCGAACCAACATCGTCATCGGTTTGATGGTCGTCGTCGTCGGTCTTTCTCATCGTCCGGCCAACCTCGTTTTCGTCTCCCGTGTCCCGTCTGCCAGTTCGAGTTTCACACAAGAGGCTTTAGCGAGAAGTTAACACGAAACAAAAAAAAAAAAAAACTAAACATAAAGAGAAGTCGTTAAAAAAAAGTATATTTAAAAAAAGGCAGTCATGAAAAAATAAAATAAAAAAAAACCAACGACTAGTCTATCAAACGACAACGTCGACAAAAGACTATGAACGACGACAACGACAACGAACGCCTCTGGGGAATTAATTGAATTTTTACTACACCTGCTAATTTCATTATGTTAACAGCTTACTGTTTAATTGCTGCATAATTACTGTTTATTGCCGTAATTCCACGATATCATTGTGTGTTAGCTAGAATCGCTTTTCATCGTCATGTTCCTCGTAATAATCATCATCGTGGTTTTTTGTTGTTTGTTAGGCTGGTTGTAGTCGTTCTACCGTGCGGATTCAAGTTAGTGTAAAAAATGTGGTATTCATAGTAAAATGTTGAGTGGATGGTAGTTTTTTTTTTTTATAATTTCTGTTGTAGACGATGAAGTTTACTTTTTTTTTTACAATACTCGTTTTGGAGTAGATACATTATAAGTTGATTTTAAAGAGAGTTTTAAGAGCTTAGTTGTTTGGTATTTGCTCTGTTAATTTGCAGCTTGCAGGCTACATTGTTATTTATTTACAAGTTAAACTGAACAGGGATGTTTCTGAGAAATGCCGACATTACGGCAAACTGATACTGATAGTTTGTAGGAAAAAAAAAATAAGGTGACAGATGCAGATACTAGATATTTAAGTTCAATGTTACATATTATACAAACTACTACAATCTTCCTGTCATGTAGGTTTGACATTTACCATATTCTTCCTCACTTCCTCAAAATCTGTTGACACCTAGATACGAGAGGTGTTCAATAAAGACTGAGAGTGACGTCACAAAACTTTTATTATACAAAATTATTCATCGGCGGACTGATCACGTTCAAGATACTCTCCATTCAAAGCTATACACCTGTTCATGCGCCTCTGCCACTCTTCGAAGACATGTTCAAAGCCATTTGAAGATAGGCGCTTTAAAATCGCCTCTAAAGCTTTTACAGCAGCTGCAGCGGATGGAAAACGCCTCCCTTTGAGGTCCTTTTTGGCTGTGGGGTACAAGAAGAAGTCGTTTGGAGCCAGGTCGGGGCTATAGGGCGGGTGCGGTACCGTTTCGATATTTTTTCTGGTCATGAAGTCTTGAACCTTAACCGCGACGTGTGGCCTGGCGTTGTCTTGGTGCAGTTTCCAATTTCCAACGAGCTCTGAACGCTTCTTAGGGATGTGGTCTTTCATCATTTGCTTTAAAACGGATATGTAGTAGTCGGCATTAACTGTCCGGCCTTCTGGAACCGTGTGAGTGTACACCATATCTCGATAATCGAAGAAGGTGGCTCCTTGTGCCATCGGAAACACGTTCTTTCACCCATAACACTATTGCCATATGCTTTTTTCAAGTCGACGTAGGTTTCTTTCGCGGTTTTTTTTCAATAAAACGCAAAACTTTATGGCGTAACGTTGTTCGCGAAATTCAGGCATCGTAAAAGTTTAGAGGCGAAATTTTTCAAGCTTCGCGCGAATCCGCATAAAAACCGAACAAAATACGCTATCCACTTCGGGTTTGCACTAATCGAATGGTGGCGAGCCATAGTTCCAGTAGTTCCCAAACTACAGCGCTACTCTCAGTCTTTATTGAACACCCCTCGTACTTGATCGAAAATCTAGTAAGAAATATCGATATCAGCATACCGGGGAAAAAAGTATTCTGGATCCTTTTTTGACATGCAAAAGTATAAGATTAATGTGTAAACAACGTCAAAAGCAGTCAGACCTTCTGCTTCTCTCATTAACGAAAATCTATTACTTTTAATATAACCTGGCTTAATAAACTATCAATAATAAACCATCTGATTATTTTAATTCTTCTCATACACGTGAGCAAGAAAATGAAATGTAAAAAATCAATTGCTTGACTGTCATTAATAATTCATCATCAACCGAAAAAAAATATTACACAATCCAGCATGTAAATTAAACACAAATTTCCCTTCACGCATCATTATTCAATCCACATGCCTCTTAAATAAAACACTCAAGGAATACCAAAATCTGTCAAGCAAAACCAATAAAAATTACTCAAAATGAAATCATAACATTCTTTTAACATCCCTGACTGTTAATGTAATTCAACAGTCGAGTCTCTCTCTCTCTCTCTAAAGTCGGGAGGAAAAATTTATCAATAACCATGCGCAGTAAAGAGAACTTAAACAAAACAATAAACGAAGAACGGAGCTAATTTCATTTCCAATTTCCAACCAGACAAATGTTTAAGAGAAATAATCTCTCTTTCGTCGGCGAAACAACAACAAAATGCATTTATTTCAGCGGCCGCCATTGAAATTTTGTTCCCCTACTCTTGGATATTTTTGTTTTCGTTCCGTTCGTCTTCGTATTCCATAATAGCAAATCAAACAAAACAACACGAATACGAAACAAAACAACTGAACTGGTCGGTCGGTCGAAGAGAATTCAAAGAGCGCACAACAAACCAGACCGAGTAGAGCCACTGTTAACGTAGGACCGCGTATCGCGTAGATTTTCGTGTATTCTCGGAAATTTCACTGAAAATTATAAATTTTCCGAATTCCGTTCGTGATAAAAAATCGCGCTAATATTTGACAGAACGGGAAACTATTCAAAAAATGGCTGAAAATACCGTAATTCGTGTTTGACGTTTGAGAAATTCAGTTTTCACCGGTTTTGTTCGATATCCGCTCATCAAGCAGCAACAAAATAAACAAAAAAAAGGAAAAAGGAAACACAACAATCAACAACGCCCCCTATAAAGTGAAAACAAAACGACTTCTCTCGCGCCCCATTGCCCACACATAATCGCATTGGATTAATTAGTCATCAGAGGGATTTAAGTGCTAATTACACCGCTATTTATTTTTGTTTTGTGTCTGGTGGTGAAAGTCATTTACCTACCCATTCAATTTAATTCTATTTTTATTCACCAGTGCGGCTTGTGTTAAGTGAGAGTGTTAAATAAATAATAACAACTTAGTGGTACATACTAAATAATATTGTATTCATAATAAATTATAATCAACATCCTGTCGTGGCCATAATTAAATTAATGGTGAATACACACCACCAACAAAAAATCAAGTGAGCTGTCAGATGACAAATGCAATTTATTTATGACCCCTCGATCTTATGACATAAGCTTTCACTTATCGCGTGTGGCAAGTTAAATTTTTTTAAGTGTCAAAAAATCAGCAAAAAGAAGAAAAAAAAAGAATAATTATGTGTTCACAGTGCAAAAAAATAAATTGAGAAATAAGTGGAAACAAGTTTTGAGAATTATAAGTTACCTAAACTAATAAATAGTTACGGTGACAGCTGCATTACCGCTGTTTACCAACTGAAAGGATTAACACCCCGATTACATTTCGGAAAACATTGGAATATCAGTTACCCAAGGAGCACACACACGCCTTAAATGTCAATTGGATTATTTTTTTTTTTTTTGCAAGTTTATTTTGTTGCATTGTTAATGTCGCCCGTCGGTGTCGTTGTAGTCGCCGCCGCAGAATTGTCGTTTAACACACGCCTGAATTGACTTGGAAATTTATTTTCTCTCTGCTTCTCTTGTTTTGGAATAAAATAATTGTAAGAGGATTAAATTCTAGGGTTGCAAAACACAAAAAAAAAATAAATAAATAGAAAGCAAATCCCGAACAATGGTTTTGACGCAATAAAGAAAATGCACGGGCAAAGTGATTGTTGGTGGTCTTAGGCGTCTATACTTTTTTTGCTATTTTTTTGGGCTTCAAAAAAAAAGGTATTTAAATGAGGTCCATCTGGTTAGGGTGGCAAAGGCAATGGCAAAAGGAAAGGGAAAATCGATAGCACTCGCGCTGTGTTGGTTGATTTTTGTCTAAAGACACAACGACAACGTTGTTTCTTATTATTATTTTTTTTTTTGTTATAAGCCAACAACACGTTTTGTAAATCCCTTGAAATTGCTGCAATTTTACTTACCACAGAGAAGGAACAAAAAAGTGGTGTTCAGGGCATTATTTAAGAAACTCAGCAGACCGGAACGCGAAACACACTCAGCAGGGAGTTGTTTCAGTTAGCTGGTGTGGTTTGGCTTGGTGTATGGATATTAATTTTGGGGACATTTTCCTCTTGTGGGTTATTTTTGGTTTGTATCCATTTCCATTATGCCGGCGGGTTTTTTTCCTGCTTTATGTTTAGTCGAAATCGATTGCAATGCTTTTTAGTCACATGATTTCCCTGCTGTCAGTTTTATTATAAACGAAGCTCTGTATGTGCCAAATTCCAGTTGCGTTGACAAATATCGTTTTGACATGATCGTGGTGAATTCTATCGAATTTTCAATTATTTTTGAATATGACGCTATTTTGTCTTAGAATTGCGCAAACAACGCTTTTTTCATTGTCAAGCCGCATAAATTTGACGTTTGTTTTTAGAAAAAAGTGTCAAAATCAAAAAAAAAGTTGAATATCAATGTAATTTGTATGAAACCAAAATCAAAAGAACTGTCAAAACAAATTGATGATCTGTCAAAATTTAATTGAACTTCTGCTCAGCACATGAAACAAGGATATCCCGCCGGGTCCTAACCAACATAGAAAGATGCCTGTTAAAATATTTTGACAGTTTCGTGGTGAGTTCAGGAACTGACAGTCGTTATTCCTTTGGAGCGAATGGTTCTTGTGAGTTGTTTTCCTTTGACGTTTGTCTGAAATTCTTTGATATTGATGGATTTTCTATAAAATAAAAAATTCACCACACAGCTTGAAGGTAAATTGAGATTTTTTGGGTCATTCACTTCTGCTTGAGTGATTGACATTTGTTTGACATTCCAAGATGTTAATTAATCACGAAAAGTGCAATACTCACCACAATTATTCCAGTCCTAGTTAGGCTAATGTCATCTACATTGATTGACTTTATTTTCTGATGTTGTAGAATACTCACCACACTATTTAAACAGACACTAGGTACTAAACTATCTCCTTATCTAATTTTTCTTTTACGAGATTTTAATCGAACAAAAACATCCCCACAAAATTTCAATTGATTTCTTATATTTCCCCCCTTTTGTTAAACATTCAAAAACATGCCCGGAATGTCAGAAGAGCAAAAAAAAAACAAACAAAGATATAATCTTCAAATCTACCTCCATTAACCGAGCACAAACTTATCTGTTGATTTGTTCACTCAATTTAAAAATCAAAGGAAGATATAATCCTATCAGAAAATCCACATCTTTTCGATTATTTCCGCTTGCACGGACACCGAACCCAGCATATTCTCCATATCACAAATTTTATCTTGAATATATACCCAGTTTATTGATCCACAGCATAGCGCAGAACCTTTGTGAACCCCTCAGCGAGCAGCCCTCATATGAGGGAGTTTTGTTTCATTTCTTTTTTCTGCCAAAAAAAAGACGAAAAGGAAAAAAAAATTGTCTGGCTAACAGACCATCTTCTTCCCACACTTGAATGTGTACCTTTCTGCAGAGCATCCGTATCCTGTCTCCGAAACGAACATACATACTCACTCTCATCATTATGCCACATATCCTGGACTTTTTGAAAATGGTCAAAAAAGGAAGAAAAAAAAAATAGCAAATTCGCCATCGAACAAATTTTGCCATATTTTTTTCGAATTTTCATCGTTGTCCGTTTACTTTTTTTCATGCTAGTGAGGGTTGAGATGATTGTTCGGAGTTTTCAAAGTTCTGGATGAGTTGCATCCACAAACCGCCAACGTTTCCCGACCCAAAAACCCCACCCACGAAAATTCGTTTATCAATGTATACAAAAAGACGACGACGACACGACCAGTGATCAACTGTTTTTTCCTCGCTGCCAAGGATACGCCAGGGTTATATCTTTATGTTGGTATATGCATTGGACATGTCCGTCTGTCCATTTTGTTCCGCTTTTTTAAATGATTTCCTTTTTTTTTTCAATTTAAACCTTCACCAGCAGAAATGGCAGCAGAAGCAGCAGCATATGTAGAGACAAAAGAAATAAGGCTTCTCTAAAAAAAAAAAAACTTCACTAGTAGTCCAGCTCTTCGTTTCCTTCTCGAGAATTCTTTTCCACCTCCAATAAGAACACAAGGATTCGACTTCGACCGGAGTCGAGTAAAATAGGTATAGTAGATGGTCTTCATGAACGCACTGAATTTCATTCATTCTGCGCCCATCTTGTTTCCTGGTGACTACGATGACGTCGGCGTCGCTGGCGTCGTCGGTCGATAGAGTTTGAGGATTTTTGTTGTTCTCGGTCCATCTCACAAGCACTTGGCTGATTTTCAGACTCAATTGTGGGAGTAGTTTCAGGTTCTCAATTTTTTCTTTCTTTTATTTTCATTTGAATTTTTATATCTCGGCGCGGAGAGATCTGATTACAATGCTATGGCATCGTATCCTTGCGTTTTTCTTTGCCTTTTTTTTTGTTCCTCTGCTTCCTTTGCCTTTTTTTGAGTATTTATATCGATCCCCAGCTTTCGAGCGAAAAAAATCCCATTTTATCTTCAACAACTAAACTCGGACTGGATTAATCTTATTTCACTTCTCCATTCATTGCAATTGAGAGGAGGCTAATGCGAATAGGGTATTGGATTTCCATTACAAAGATACTCGCAAAAAGAACTTCGACAGAAAAAAAAAAAACAAGAATTGGGATTATAGCCACAAGACTTGACTGCTGCATTGCAGAGACAGAGGCGGGCATTTGTATAATTTGCTTATTGCTTCTGTTTTTTTCTACTCAAGGAAATATTTTGGCAGTTCACACGGTTTGTTTTTTGTGTTAATGTAATTGGATTCAAAATGTCTGCCGTCTCCGTCAAAATCTAGGTCATTTTTGTAATTTCTTTAATGCGTCAAAACCACAGAAAATCCCAAAATTCACGTTCAAAATATAACAACTCAATTTCAATTTCAGTGAACAAAAAATAAAAAACCTGAAATGACAGAATTGCATTGCTTAAGTTGTCATTTTAAATAAACCAAAAAATTCAATTACCAAATTTTGACACAAAATCTGCAAAAGGATATTCAACACTTGGATACAAAATTCACCACAACATCAAACGGGGGACCAGCAGTCCCTTCGGGATCTAAATTTAATTTTTTTTTTATTTCGTAATTTTTGTTCGTGTTTTTGAGAGTCGTGTCCCTATTTTAGGGGACACATCTCAAATCAATAACCATAGCGATCATAGTACGTGTAGAGCCCTCCGGCAACCCGCAGGAAACTGCGGGACCACAGAGCCCAAAAAAACTGGTAACACCAACAACACAACAGCAACAACAACAGCAGCAAAATAATAACAATACAGCTGCTGCTGGCGGTGGACAACAGTCACCGCTGTCAGTTAATAAGGTGAGATCGATTAACATTTGTAAGATAAGCCATAACCTCTTTTCCCTTCCAATAAAATAAATAAAAAAGAAACATTCCAGAAGAAATACTGTCGTTTTTAAAGTTTTCAACGGTGACAGCTATTCATTTTGACCTTTTTTTGGTAGCCATTTTTGTATTTTACAGTATATACCAACTCTGTTGGTTTTTAAACGTCAGAATTTTGAAATCTTTTTGATTCAACAGCGTGCATCTGTAGCAATCAAGAAAAAATACAATTTTCCCCATCGCTGTCATTTTTGACAAGTGGTCAATGACATTGGAAGGGTTTAGCGGCCATATCATTTTTTTGCTTTCCATTCAACTCTTCTGATTACATCAAAAGAACTTCTCTGGAAAACTGTAATTGAACAAAGTGAATCTGTCATTTTGCATCTCCATTTTGACAAATGAAATACGCAATATTAAAGTTACGTGGAAACAATCTATTTTGACCACTTTAAGAATTGGAAGGCATTGGTAACCCTCTTTGTATTTTACCCTAGAATCTTAAATGGCAATGTTCAGCAGACAATTCGATTCAATCAAGGAAAAAGTACTAGATTTGACATTACTGTCACTTTTGACGATTGGTAGAGCTTAACGGCAATGTCATTTTTTTGCTTGTCTGTCAAATCTTCTCATTACAAGAAAAGAAATTATCCGAAAAAATGTAGCTGAATAAAAAGTGCATCTGTCAAAATGAAAATGTTAGTAAGAAACATTCTTTTTTGACAGCTATAAGAATTGGAAAGCATTGGAAGCCATTTTGCATTTTACTCTTTAGATTCCAAAATGGCAACGTTCAACAGACAATTGGAATAAATAAAACACATCTGTCAAAATCAAGGAAAAAGTACTAGATGTGACATTGCTGTCATATTTGATAATAAATAATGAATAAGTCCGTTCATTTACATTTTCGGGAGTGGGGAAATATTTTTATCCATCAAAAGTGACAGAACTTACAAAAAACTTCAGCGAAAGAACAGAATAGCGTGGGAATTAGTTTTAGTGAGTAAATGTCATTTCTATGCATTCCTTTATTGCCATGCCTTGGCGGCCATTTTGTATTTCGAAGTTAGCATCTGTCAAATTCCAGAGAAAAATGGCGTTAAATTCGCCATTGTTGTCACTTATGACACTTTCAAACTTGAAAATCCTGCTCTAAGTTTGTAAGTCAATTGACCAAATATTTCACTTCAAGTACAATGAACAATGCGCCCGTTGTTTTCGAATTTTCAACCTTTTGTTTGGTAAAACATTTCCAAAAAATACCGCAATAAAGCCTCAACTAATAACAGAAAGAAGAAGGTACTTAAGTACTTCACAGTTGTGTAAGCTTCTTTTGATGTATAGAACTGTCAAGTGGGCAGTAAGTTTCTAAAATACAAAAGCGGAACCAATATAACGGCTAATGTTGATAATGACAAATGCTTCATGAACAATATACACAAGGTCCATTTGAGGTCTTAGTTGCGAGTACTTCGGGGCTGTTGTTAAGTAAAAATTTCGTCTATAAAGTGTTTGAGAGTATTTTAAGAGTATTACTCTTGAAAATGCTCTCATGCGACCGTAATTCGTCCTTAAAAAGAGTTCTCAACAGTGACCCCTTTAGCTCCTTTTCTTACTCAACAGATGCGCCGTGTCGGCCGGAGTAAATCCCTATTGTTAACCTTTCGTTTAGCCTTCAACATTGTCAAATAATCTCTTCTTAAGAAGAACGCGACAAAACGAACCAACATTTAAACAACAAAAAAAAAAAAACCTAGATATAAAAAAGTGCAATCCGACACAAGCACTTCGTTTCGCCTGATTTCACTCACTCTTTCGCTCCCGGTGCGGCAGAGCGCGGCATAGTCGGGCGACAAAACAAAAAGCCCTGAATGCAATTTGCACCCTAATCGTTTCGTTCCCCTTGTATTAAGTTTTTTGGCTCGGTTGTTGGCCCTGGCCTATTCATTTCGTTAACTACTTCTGCATCAAATTGCCTTTCATAGAGCTACACAATAGATATACATCCGAACCCCACTCAAATTCACAGCCAAATGATTCCCTAAAGAATTCAATGGAGAATACACCAAGTGCATTCATTTTAAAACTTTCCTAGGAGGGTATAGGTATAGAAGACCATGATATTGAGCTACATCTAAACTACCGCGCTGTTCTGACTGTGTTTTTGGTCTTCTAAAGGGGGAAACACACAAAAACACTATATGACACACCGCACCGAAACAATAGGTGAGAAGAACACACTGTTTTGTATTATGTCGATGCTGCGGTTTTTCTATGCCCATATTCGTCATCATATGCCTTGTATCTGGGTGAATAACGACGACGACGACGAAATATACCTACCCGTATTCCCCTAGAGCGCTAATTTAACGTGTTTATCTGACATTTGGTGCTCCTGGCGATTCTTCACTGTACTACACTCGATTCCCTCATTGAACAACACAACAGCAGCAGCAGCAATTCCATTCAACAAATTGATGTCTAATTTCTCTGTCAAACAATGTGTGTGCACGTTTCCGTAGAACAATTGAACATATAAATCCACACGCAATTCAGTCTATCCTATAGGTACGAAGTTAGGGCGCCGCGTCGTTCTGTTGTTCCCTGGCACTTCGTAGTTCGCTTTAAATACCCTCCTGGTGCTGCTGCTAACCCATACAATAGAAATAAGATATTTTATTCATTGAAATATGTGTACGCGTTACGTATGCTCATTCAAGGAGGGTTCTACAACAAAACAACAAAATAACGACAAGGGCCGCCGAAGCAGCAAAAAATAATCTCCCCTTGTGCGATGCGAAATGAACTAGGGTAGTCAGTCGAAAAAGCAGGTTCTTCTTTTCATATTTTCAAGATGGAATTGAGAAGAGCTTAGGGTTGTTTCAATAACACCGCACTGCTTTTGCAAGGGATAATACTTACGTCAGATTGCATTAAGGGCGTGCATCCATCCACAAATTTATTGACATCCCCTTTGGGATTAACTCGGTATGATAAGTTGTGCACAAGAAGTATGTAATTGTTAAAAACTCTTACAGATCAGCGTTGCCACTATGGCCACATTTTTTTAACCAGAAATTTTCACGCTTCCAATTTTATACAAAAACTAAAATATTCTGTATTCCGATAAAAATAATTTCAACTTTTAAAAAACGTCCGTAATATTTCGATCGTTTCGAGTCAAAAGTGGATCATAAGTTATGAGTAATACGTTCCACAATTATGTAAAGAGTAGCCATACATTCATCCTATTACATTGCTTATTTAAAAATTAAATTACAGCAGAAAAACTTATACGTTCCACAAAATTCCACATTTTGCAATTTAAACAATATTCTAGTTCTTCCAAATTTCGTTCAAATTGGACAAAAATACTGACGCAAAAGTTCCACAACAATTAATTCTTAATAACCCAATACGTTTGCTATCTTCTACACCACCTTAATCCGTTGGAACATTTTGGAATTCATGTTAATTTAGTGATCCCCCAAAAATAACGTTCCACAAAAATCCACAAGCGCAATTAAGTTACGAAATTTGAGAAAAATGAAATGTCTTTGATTAAATTCAATCTGTTAAATTCAAAACAAGATGGATTTTCAACTTCTATTCTTTCCTCACATGCCTTTCCCTTGGAAAACGTTTCGCAAATAAATTAAAACTTCCCCAAATTGGTATTCTATGTGTTACCCCTCACTTTTTCATTTGCAAAATTCAAAATCAAAGGGAGAAACAATTTCGTATAGGAAATCCTCTAATAGCTTCAAATTGATTAACTCCCAAATATACAACCTTACTTGATTGCATTAAAATGGCAACCCAATTATGATTTTAAGCAACTCCAAACAAAAAAAAGGAGACGAAAATCAACTCCCATCAACAACCCTCGTCGAGTGGTATGTTGTTTTTTGGTCACACGCGGCTATACGCGGCCCAACAACAATCTTAATAAACAACAATTTTCACTTCCATGCCTCACAATGATGAATACATATACCTCCGTTCCAGCATTGCATAAATATCTAAATCCTCGGAGGAATTAAATTGAGATTTTGTGCTATAAAAGAGCTCAAGGGAGTGTGTCCAATCTCTGTGTGTATTAAACGAACGTACAAATAAATTAAACATTAATGCACGCAAGGGTCGCATTTTGGTCCCTTATTCTTAACTTTTCATCCCCGTAGCTAATAAATTATTTACAGACTCTTAAAATACAACACAGCAACAACAGAAAAAATGTGGAAGGAAAGATTTTGTCTCGTCTCATTTCATCTTTCCTTTTTATTTTTGGTTTTTTTGAGATAGGGGACAAACTTTTGAGCTGCGAACCCTGAAACTCATTGAAAATTCAATAATGCGTGCGTAATCGACTCCCATTTGTTGAATTATCGCTCAGAAATTTAGATACAATAAAGGTATCGCATACATTCTGAAAACATAACACGCGGAGGAATATCGTCTGATGTGTGAATATAATGTACGACCACGACACGACGACGACGATGACGATAGAGCGACGTTCAACGCACCAGGAAACAATAATTTAATGAATTTACAACCAGAAGCTAAAAAATTCAGCTCTTTGGTAGGGTTTCAATTTTTTTTCCATTTTATTATTTTATTAGGTGTGAGAATATAAATGCCGAATTTTATATCTGACAAGGCGAAACGAATAAGCTAAACAGTGTTTTTTTTTAGGGATTTTTTGTGTTTTGTTGTTAAATTGCTTTTGATGTGAAATTTGAGATATTCGAATGAGAACATAATTTAAAAACAATTTTTACAATAATGTGAATTGCGTGTCTCTGTCGTCGTCGTCTGTCATGTTGTGTTGATGTTTAAGTTGAGATAATTTTCAGTTTTTATTGTTTTGGATTTTAAAGGGGACAATAACCCGTTTTTTTTTGGAATAGTTTTGTTTGTCATTTGATCGAGTTGAAAGGTTTATGAAATGCAAATCGAGTTTTTCAATCAAGAGAGCACGATTTTTTAAAATGATTTATTGCTTTGATTTGGTAGTTACTTGACACGTTTAGTTCGCGAACAAACAGATAAACTGGAATACAAAACAAACAGTTTGATTTATGGACAATTTCATGACAAAATGTCAGATTATTCTGCATTTCTACTACCCGAAAAGTGTGATTCATATGCCAATTTTTTTTTTTTTAGTTCAACAAGACTAGCGAATGTTTTAGGTCACAATTGATATTGGCTGCCCTTTTCTTATTAAAAGTCCTAAATCTTACAAACCCAAAGGTGACATTTTTTTTTTCATCTCCACAAGTAACAAAGTTATAGCCTTTCAAAAAAGAGCTTCCACTTCTATGACGTCATAATGTGGTTCTGTGAAATGTGTCTATAAAAAAACCTGCTATTTTTGTCTCATATTTCGACCTTTAATTGCAGAATTTCGCTTTTTATCAAAAACTAAAAAAGTAGATGATTTCGTCCAAACAAACATGACAGGTTCTACATTATGACGTCACAAGTACCCAAATCGCTTTGAAAATGACTTTAATTTCTGTATTACGTTTGCGCGTAAGCTCTACGAGCGAAAGAGGAGAGGGGAATGCCGGCTTCTCAGGAGAAAAAAAAAGAGACATGAGAAGCGTCAGATCGAGGATGTTGAGAGAGTCAACAGCAGAGATGCAGAGATAAACAAGGAAACATCATAGTAGAATCGCAGGCAATGCTGGGGATTTGGAAAGACCACTTCTGTAGACTGTATAACGGCGACGACGAATAAAACACCGCCGTCAGGCAGGACCCTTCCATCGGACACGATGATAGCCAACAATTCCGTGAACCCGACCTAGAAGAAGTGAAAACCGCAATATCACGGCTGAAATCCAACAAAGCCGCTGGAGCAGATGGACTAGCTGCTGAGTTGTTCAAAGCAGCAGGCGACGAGCTAGATAGGAGCATGCACCGAATTATCTGTTTGCCCGATCCTAAAAAAAACAGATCCTCTAAACTGCCCCAACCACAGAGGAATAAGTCTACTTAACATCGCCTACAAGATCCTTTCTGCCGTAATATGTGAACGTCTAAAGCTTTTCGTCAACAATCTGATTGGTCGTTAGTCCTTATCAATGTGGCTTCAGGCCAAGAAAATCTACCATCGACCAAATATTCACGTTGCGGCAGATCCTGGAAAAGATCTATGAACTCCAAATCGATACCCACCACCTTTTCATCGATTTTAAGGCAGAGTATGACAGCATCTACAGAGACGAACTGTATAAGGCTATGGAGAACTCACGCAGCTCCATCAAGCTTTGCAACGAGCTTATGGAATCTTTCGACGTCAAAAAAGGTTTCAGACAAGGCGATGCACTGTCGTGCGATTTCTTTAACATCATTCTTGAGAAGATAGTGCAGAACTCCACCGTCAACACCAGAGGCACTATCTTCCAAAAATCTGTTCAACTTCTCGCGTACGCCGATGATATTGATATAATGGGAAGAACACAGCGTAATGTCAATGGCGCCTTTGTGAGAATTGAGACAGAAGCGGCAAAAATGGGTTTAGCGGTAAATGAGGGAAAAACGAAGTATATGCTGTCTTCGAGGAAGGACACCCAACACCGACGGCTCGGACAGAACGTCACAATAGACGCATATAACTTCGAGGTAGTAAAGGAGTTTGTCTACCTAGGCTCCGCTATAAACACGGGCAATAACACCAGCGCCGAGATCAGACGAAGAATAACTCTTGCTAATCGCTGTTTCTTTGGGCTAAGAAAGCAATTGAGTGGTAAACCCTCTCTCGAGCAACTTACGTAAAATTTTACAACACCCTCATCATCCAAGTCCTGCTGGATGATGCAGAAGCATGGACGTTGACAAAATCGGATGAAAGTGCCTTAGGCTGTTTCGAGAGAAAGTTTTTCGGGTCATCTTTGGCCCCGTGTGCATTGAAGGGGAATGGCGAAGAAGATATAACAGCGAACTTTACGGGTTTTACAACGACATGGACCTAGCCAGAAGGGTCAAGGTCCAGAGACTCAGATGGCTCGGTCATTAAGAGCGGATGAACACCAATGCTCCGGCCCGAAAAGCCTTCGAAAATATTCCCGATGGACGTAGGAGAAGAGGACGACCGTGACTCAGGTGGCGCACTCAAGTGGAAGAAGACCTCAATCAACTTGGAGTGCAAAACTGGAGACAGCTAGCTAGGGACCGAGCTGGCTGGCGGAGACTGTTGATTGAGGCCCAAGTCCACAACGGACTGTAGCGCCACCTTAAATAAGAAAGTTTGTAATGAAAACCTCCATATGTATGAAGTGAATAATTTAACAACCAATTGACAGTTCTAAGTTCCCAAGTTGTCAGAATCGAAATAACAGATTCGACAAAATCAGTGTCATTAAAACAGTGAAACCAGAGGTAGTTTTTTCTGTTCCTTCTAAATCAATAATAATAAATCCTCGTACTCATAGGCACTTAGTGGTTATTATACTAATTTATGTCAAACAAAGATTCCATTAGAGAGCTTTTGCTTATTTAACTCGGTTATAATATTCTAACAATGTCGACAAGTGTAATTACCTCAAGCCATCATCGGCATTAGTGTTGCACAAGAGTTGTAGAGGTTGTAGCCTATAGGAACGAACGACGAGTAATTTCAAGTTTATTATTATTATATGAATGGGTGTGTTGTGTGTTTGAGGGGGCGGTCGGCGGTGAGTGACAGCATAAATAGCATAGGTAAACGACTGACAACAAAATCATCATCGTAACACAACGTGTGATCCGTTTGTCGTCGTCATCGTTTGTTGTTCGTTATCGACAATAATAATCAACCATCATCGATTGAACACAGAAGGTAGGTAATCGATAGATTTTGAGTTAAGCCCAACATTTTGTTGCTGAAGAGAGATACGGAATCCCACTTGTAACTTATTGAACAACCATAGCAAGGCAATTCAATTCAATTCACTTCAAGTGGGGTTTTTCTGGTTGATATGGTGTGGAGTATGGTTTTAGTAGCTTTGAGTTTTGGGGTCTTAACATTAGTTTATCCCTATGGAAGGGCAAAGAGAGGTAAATAAATAAAATCTGTTGTTTTACAAGCGCTGCTTCACAGTTAATGCGATTTATACTTGGCAGACGATTAGATAATGTTTTTTTCTCCCCTACAATGTGTCTTGTTTTTTTTGGGTAAGTGGAAATCTTACAGTTACCGACAACTTGGAATGGAAAAAAAACTCTTAGCATCCGCACGATTACATATCTTCACGATTAAAATTTTGTTAGGGCGGTCCGAAATTTTTAAGAAAATTGAATTGAAAGAGAACGTTATTGCAAAATATAAACATTTAATCTCTTTCGCTTAATTCCTTGAATGTGTTAAATTTTTCATAAGGACCACCCTGACGAGTTTTGGATACCTAAGAGTTTATAAGATGGAAAAAATCTCGTAATTGAATTGTCTCGAAGAACGTTAAACATTTTATTTATGCTTCGCGTCCGCATACCCTGCCACCACCGGCAGGACTACATTAACTTTATGTGTGAGCACCGCGTCTACCCCCGCTACCCTCCCCCTAGTCAAGATCAACATCAACAACAGCAGTCTTATGTACTCTTGAAGAAAGCACAAGCACCATGGGAGTGCCAGAAAGATTATGGCACCCTTATTCGGGTGGATAAAAACAGATTTGCTGCGTAATCCCTCAGCAGATTTTTTTTTTCTTCATTCGTTCGCTCGTTTATTTCAACGTTGTTGGTTGGTTTGGTTTGGTGTGGTTCGGTCGTTCGTGCTGCTTTAGCTGTTGTTGGGGTTTAATCCGCCCTTTGGCATTGCCAAGAGATGAGAAACAAATTATCCACCATCTTAGCACGGTCGTTATGTACTCTCTCCACCTCCTTCTTCTTCTTCTTCTTCTCCTTTATCTGCAACTTTCTTTATTTTTTTTTGTCGCTTCGTTTTTGGTATTCATGTAAGGTTGTTGGTGGATGTCGTTATAAAAGAGCTGGGATTTTTACGATATCTCGCGAAAAACCCATAAAACCAAACGAATACTGAAATCACGATAAAAAAAAGAAATCGCAATGAGGAACCAACAAAAAAAGAAATAAATAAAGAAATGTTTATTTTTATTTCTCGAGATCATAAAGAATGCTTCTTCCACAGCTTTTTCGTCGTTCCAACCCCCTTCCCCAAGAAAGGTCCTTGCCAAGTACAAATATGTACAAAATGAGATTTTGTGGCAACAAAAAAAAGAAAAAAAGGGGAAAATCTATATCACTCATTTCACTCTGCTTAGTTTTTATGCTTACACATTTTTTTGTTTTTTTATTTTGATTGTTTTTTACGAGACTATCAAAGTTGCAATAAACTTCCGACAACGACGAATTTGTTTTTTTGGTCTCCTTTAAGTCATCACGTGGTTTTAGTGTTATTAGATCTAATAATAAACAGTAAACAAAAATTGTATACAAAATATTTAATTTGCACAAAAATCTTGTTGCAAATAAAAACAAATAACGGCGAATTCACAGGGAGTCATATTTTTTGTGTCGTGACTGTTTGTTTTATGAAAATTGTTGGTACTTGTTGGCACGAGTTTGGTTTTTTGTGTGTTTTCTAGGGATTACTTTTGGCACACACGTTTTTTGTTCGCTTCGAAGCCTTGTGGTTTTTCGTTTGTGTTTGTATTTCATGTAAGAAAGTGATTTTGGATGTGGGTTAGAGATAAAGATAACAGATAAGAATCTTCTTTCTTTATTTTTGTGTTGTGTTGACTTCTTGTGGGTAAATATTAATTCGGTTTTAAGTGTTTTATGGTATAAAAGATATTATCTTGAGACACTGTTAAATGCTGAAACAAAGTCGGCCGTAAATAATTTTTTAAGGCGGATTTAGGATTCAATCTGGAAAGAATTTTGTTTTTTTTTCTAAGGCCTGGGTGGGGAAAGCCATGTAAGCTAATTTCTTTTCGGAAAACGTTTCAAACTAATCCACTTAAAGAAAGAGCTCCGAAGGGAACCGTATGACAATACGAGAATAACTTCTTCCGGATCTTTAACTGGTCACTATGCATTCTTGATGGTGACGTAGACTCCAGCGCAGATATGATTACAAATATGATTGTTTTGGGAATGAAAACTTTTATTCCGAACTTTTAAACCTTAAAAGTATCAAACCCAAAGAAAAGTCATGATGTGTTTCTAGCTGTTAAGGTTATCAGGGAAAAAGATGTAAGTTTCCGTTGTTTTAGAACCAATCCAACCGAGTAAAACCGGAATAAGTTTAAACAAGTCAGGAAGGAATGCAATGCCCATATTCGATGGACCAAATTTTTACATGACCAAAAATTAAGGCAAAAAAAATACTGCAATGCCTCAGCTAGTTTCCGTAACTTAGTGGTTAGATGCATTGGCTGCTAAGCCCAAGTCGCACGAGTGGGCCCACTCATATGAAGGAGTCGGAATAAACTAAAAAAAAAAATTAAAAGCGATGAATATGAAAACTGGGTTTTCCGTTAGCAAATATTCTAAGCTATCATTTGCTGAATCAATTATATTTTTAAGTTTTTTTTCTGACTCCATACGGCCGAATTGAAATCACATTTCACTTACTCTGAAGACAAGTGCTAAATAAGTAGTGTTATCAGCGTGGCTTTGTTTAAATATTTTTTAAAACGTGAAAACTTAAAATCAACATGCAATCAATAGTTTCAAGTATGTACTTTATTTCTAAATATATTTTAGGTTTATATTTTTTATTTTTCTATATAAATAAATTATAAATAATCTGCACCTTATAATTGAGGGTATTTTTATGTATAGGTAGAGAAAAAGTAGGTTTCTACACGTTTCTACATTGAGATTTTTATGTGTTAATAAAGTTTAATATCTTGTGTATTGTTCGTAAAAGGAATTTCTTGCTCATATTTACACCTTTTTTTTATTGAGGTTTTTGTGATAGAGTACCCTAGAAAATTCTGTATGTTTATTCACAAATAAATGTTTTTTTTTCGTGTAGGTTCACATTCTAACAGTATATTTTATACTCGAATGGAGTTTTTTGAGCTCATGAAATATTCAGGAATCAAAATACTGAAAAATAAGTTCAAATTTTTGGCAGATCACCTTGAAGCCACAATGTGAATGCTAAAGAGCTCCACCATTCGTTATCGATTTTTGAAGCTAGATTCACAAAAAAGTGCTTAAATGTAATAGGAACGAATTTCGATTTTTGAAAAATAACGAATCTTGGTTGCTAACATCAATTAGTTTTAAACTTCTTGATCCAGCAACACCATGTAGGGTTGGTCGCCCAAAAAAATGAAAGTAGCGACAGAAGTAAACGGATAAAGATGGAAAAGATTCGAAAAGAGATGTCAACAAATGATGGCAACTCTTCAAGGCGTGTTTTTAGCAACTCGGAAGTCGCATCTAAAATATTGGGGTGTCGATAATATATTAAATCGAGAAGTTGGATGCTATTTTGGTAGCATTTTCATTTGCTATGTTATCACATTGATAATTTTTGAGGAATTCTCACTTGCAACTGCCAAGTTATTTTGTAAAACTTTATCCCTTGGTAAGTACATATATGCCTCCTACAGTGCAAAGCTTTTAATCTCACGGGTCCTGATTTGTCGTTGATTCTGCGCTTTTTTCAATAGGTATTACTTTGTACTACAATTTTTTGTTAGATAATGCTTAAAGCTTATTTATCCTTACATCTAGGTCCATTGACTGAAGAAGACTGGAAGCAGAAATAAGGACTTCAAAAAATTATCTGTGAGCATTTTTTCGAGGAAATGTTCATTGTAATGAAGATGTCTTTAATTTTATTACTTGTAACTCAGACCCTAATAACCCGTTTAAGGCCAAATACCAAAAAAAACTTCAAAATATTACCCTAAGACGTCTTTGACTTAATCATTGCCCAAATGTTTCCAAGTGTTGAAAACTCAAACACTAGTACCAGCGGCGATGAAATTTGAGTCCGATGCATCCGAATTTTAGTTTAATATACTAAGAAAGTAGCTAAAAAATGTAAGCAAAAGTGGGTTTTATGATGTTTGTAAAATTTATATCTAGTTCTATATCTTATCTTTATTTTTCGAAAAAATTCTATGAAATAAGCATTATAACTACATTTAAAAACCACAATTATGGTTGCCTATAATCTGTTTCGGTTACTACAAAAAAAAAAATGTTTTCAATAAAACGGACCCATCCTACATAATTAATTCGGTTTGGAGGTATCTTTGCCCCATGTGAGTCGTGGGTCCTACTCGTGGCCATAGTTTTTATATCATCTTTCACGAGCACTGTCCTTGCGAAGAACTGACAAAACTTTCAAGAGCATCAATCTGTCATGAAAAATTGCTTCTCAACTTTGCCGTTCGGAATCGGCTTTAAATTGTAGGTCTTCAAGAGCTGTCGCGCCACTTTATCTATCTGTCTCAGAGCCAGGTCTTTTGTAAAATATATGAAGAATTCTTCTTCTTCCTCGGTCCCTACACTCGTTGACAATGACACTATAGTTGTTTGTTCTCACGCAAAAGCTAACATTTTTGCTAGGCAGTTCGCCTTCAACTCTTCGCTTCCAGAGAGTGTCCTGACTCCTCCGATTCTTGAGCACGTCAATGATCCCATTGGACAAATCTTCTTCCGCACTCGTACTGTAGCGAGAGTCCTAAAAGATCTCAACATTCAAAAATATGCTGGCCCCGGATGTTATCCTCGCTGATGTTCTGAAGAAATGTTCTTCAACGCTGGCAAAACCCTTGGGTAAGCTTTTCCATCTATTCTATTCTTCTACCCTCGTTCCGAGTAGTTGGAAATCAGCCCATACCCAAAAAAAGGCGAATCCTATTCTCCCTCCAATTATCGTCCGATTGCACTTACGTCCCTTCTTTTTCAGGTCATGGAAACGCTGATAAACTATCAGCTCAAGAAATATCTCGAAGACCGAAAGCTTCTTAATGACCGGCAGTACGGCTTTCGCAGCAACAGGTCCACTGGTGATCTGATGGTTTATCTCACCAAACAGTGGGAAAAATCTTTACTACGTTTTGGAGAAGGTAAAATTGTTGCACTTGATACTTCAACATTGATAATTGATAAAGTCTGGCATCTTGCTCTTTTATCGAAAATGCGTGCTCTCGGTATCGATAAACCCCTTCTTCGTTGGATTACAAACTTTTTTTCAAAAGTTTTTTTTCCGTTTTGTCTCCGACCCCCTTGCTCATTTTTGCTAATAATCTCTTGTCTGTAACTTCTAATCCATTCAATTGTTTCGCTTACAATAGTACCCTTAGCTTCTCATATTCGTTTCCAGACTTAGATTCCCTCCTTTTCGGATTTATAACTGCAACGGCAAAATATGATAAGCTCTTTAAACTCTGACTTATTGTTCCTGTTAATGACATAATTTTTCTTATTGGATTTGTATTTCCGAAGATTAACATTTAAATGGTGGAACAACGTTTGCTGGGTCAGCTAGTAAGGTCGTACCAACTCAGAAACCTTCGCTGGCTCGTCCAGAACAGCATAGCTTAAGATCATCACACTGCCAAATTCAAAGTTAACGATTCTATAAAAAAAATGGGGTGTCCACATTTTCGGCCATATCTCATGAACGGCTTGAACGATTTTGTACAAATTTAAAACCAATCTAACGACGCGAACATTCCCTCAAATTGGGGGACAGAGGGGCAGGATAAAACAAACACCATTCATCTGCATGAGCTAAAAATCGAAACTGTAATAGAAACTATTCAAGTATTGAACAGATTTTGAAAATCTTCACAAGTTCACTTCCTTAATTTTGAAAAATCTGACTTGTCTTGATTGATCTTTTCTCTCACACTGCTCAAATTAAATTTTAATAATGAAACAAAAAGTTTTCAAACAAACCTGAAAACCCCATAATCAAATTAACAGCCAACACTTTTCTTAATTTGGGATTTTTTTCCTTAAACTCTTCTGTTTTGAACAATTTTCCGCTTTCAAAAGAAATCACTGAATTGAATAACTTTTTTGATCATTCTTCTTCTTTTTTTATTGGAAAATAAAATTCTTATTTTACAGGACATTAGATAAGCCACACGAACCAAGCAGTCCATAAAAGTTTTTCTACTTCAAACAACGAGAAATGAAATAAAACTTTTCTCCAACAAACAAAAACCCGCCCAAAAAAAAAAGGGGAAACCATCAAGAGAAAGTTTGGTTTTTCTTCTCTCGGTCTCGGTCTTCGTCTGCATCTCGTGTTAATCCTATCAAAACTGACTTCTGAATTGATTGCTAAATCTGTGCCCTTCTCAATTGTTTTTTTTTTTTTTTTTGTGCACAATCCATAAAAAGGGTTCAACACAAAGAAAAAGAAAATTAAATAGAAACTCTTGTAAAACTTAATCAATCAATCAATCAAAATAAATTGCTAAGTAATTGATTTAGAGATGCAACTAAATATTCGAAATTCCTCTTTATTCTCAAGGATTGACATCGATTTCAGTCGAGCGCGAGGGGAAAACTTTTTGAGTTTCATTATGCGGAACGAAATTTTCTGTACGAGTTGAGAAAATCAGTCGCACACGTGTTTATGCATCAAAATATCTACTAATCCGATGTAATGATGCATTGGTGTTAAATGACGTATAACATTCACATATAAAGTCTCTCTGTGTATTCAGTTTCCTTCCTGTTGCCATTTTTACACTCTGCATCATTTGATTTGATTTCGTATGAACAAGGGTTTTATGTTTGTCTCTTCTTGAAGGAGAGAGAGAGAGAGAGGGCGGGAGTTGATGTGAAAAGTCAAGTCCTTGGGTTCTTGTAAAATTTATCGAGTTACGAGAAGATGGATTTGATTGCTGCTCAACTTTTTCCTCTTTTTCTGTCGATCTGTGTAGTATGAAGATTTAGTTGAATAAACAAGCCAAAAAGGCAACCCAACTGTGTCGCATGGAATTGCCGAGTTGAGTGGAATGTTCAATTCGTTGAAGAATTTGATCCATGACCTACACTATTTGAAATACGAGAACTATTAGATTTAATTTTTCGAACCCTTAACCTTCCTTAATATAGTTTTCTCGCTTCTTCGTTTAACACAAAAGTCAAAAAAGAGAGAATGTTCGGAAGACTTTTTAGTAGTTTTATGAGGGAGATAAATTTTCTCCATGGAGGACTTCTTTTCTTCACATACGAAAGGGTTGTGTTCAATTGATTGCATGTAATAGATATAAGGGGGAAAAAAAAGATGGTAAGTTTTATAGAGTGCTGAAAACTTGAGATATTATAACATTTTATCCATTTTCCGAGTATAATGTGTATGTTGCTGAAATGTCGAAGAATAGAAAGCGAAATGGGGTTCTTTATGTTTTATCTTTTTTTTTTTATAATTTTATTTTATCCTCTAGCTTGATAAAAAGTTTTATAGCATTCCAGTTTTGTCATTGTTCGGAAGTTCACTCAAGTAGTAAGTTAGGGACAATATGGAATTTTGTAAAAGTTTTGGTTTAGATGTGGAGATTACCAGATTGTATTTTTTATGAGTGTACACGACCAAGGGACCATATTGATGATGGTTTTGCCAATTTATGTGAATGACTGGCTCTTAAAAAATTGATTACTGAAATGTTATTATCGATTGTGTTTTTCTTTGTGAAGAAGTTTAAATATTGCTTCTTACTTCATTAAATACTAAACACTTTAGAATTAAATAATGTATGGAACTTTTGAGACTAATTTGATTGGAAATATCTATTGAATGTATCTTGGGTGTCTTATCCGAATTACTTATTTTTTCTCGGACCTTATATTGAATGAAAATTGACTTTTTATTTCTCAGTATAAATACAAAAGTACAAAAATATGTTATCTGACTATCCGGGAGAAGTAAAATGTTAGAACTCACTCAAACTATACGTTAGATTTTCTGTCCGGATAATGAGATCAGTCAAACTTGTTGGTTAGTGTAGCCTCTAAGCTTTCTTTTTGTATTCCACGGTATCCAATCTACGTGACATATATATGGATAACCGATTTTTGAACGCTCAAAACTTTCTAGTTTTGTTTCC
Source organism: Sphaerophoria rueppellii (assembly GCA_920937365.1). Lineage (NCBI taxonomy): Eukaryota > Metazoa > Arthropoda > Insecta > Diptera > Syrphidae > Sphaerophoria > Sphaerophoria rueppellii. The sequence continues at coordinate 15,627,049 of CAKKXW010000001.1, forward strand.
CAAATTATCCAAACTATCCGCTCAAAAGAAAACATCACGGATAACCATTTTTGAGTTCACAAGGTTGAAAAAGTACTTTTGATTATTCCTTATCAGTATTTTACATGCAGAAAGATTCAATTCTTATTAAAATCTCTTATCCGGAAACAGTCCATTTCGCAAAAAATAAATTATCCGGATTATCCAATCGACATGAAAACTTTTTTGATAGTTATTTTTCTAATAATTCTTTTTAATCTGTTCTTTAGCCACAGAATACTTCGCGGATAATCTATTTTCAATCTAAAACTTTCTCGTGTTTATTTTATTTACTGAAAATTGGGTTTTAATTAAAATTTTTAACTAAAATGAAGCTATCGGCACTATCCAGCTAACGAAAATCCTCATGGATAAACATTTTGTCATTTAGAAAACTTTGGGATAGTAAATACAAAACCTGGAAGTTGTTTTTCTCTTTGTTTTTAAACCATCCGCATTATCCACACTCAAATAATGTTCTTAAAACGAGTGACTAAATCTAGCATAGGCGGATATTAAATTATGGTAGTGATTTTCCCCCATTTCTTTGGTTAATCTGCAAAATAAAAGAAAATTACAAATTGGAATGAATTATCCGGATTATCCACCTTTCAGAAATGGAATATATTCAAGCAAATCTTCTTTTTTCAGTCAAACACCCAGGTATTAATTACAAATATTACAAATTTCAAAAAAAAATCCAAAGTTAGGTTTTTTTTTATCCGGATTATCCGTATCAAAGAAATCAAAAAATTCTCATCTTCCAACCAACAAATATCCAATAGTAATAGTAGTTAATTATAAATATTAAACATTTCAAAAAAAATCTTAGGTAATTTTTTTTTATCCGGATTATCCGTATCAAAGAAATCAAAAAATTCTCATCTTCCAACCAACAAATATCCAATAGTTATATCAAACGTCGTAAAATAAGGCTTAAAACATTTATCCGGTTTATCCGTAATAAGAAAACCTTACCTATGTATCGCAAATATAATTTGTCTTAAGCCTCGTTAGTTGCTTGAAGTCAACAAACAATTTTCAAACTAAGCCTTTATCATCTCCACGTCCGTTTGAAAACAGTAAGCAATTAAAAAGTTGACTTTGCTTACAACATCTAATGGTTCCCAATAAAGAAGCATCTGTCCAGGTGACATCTTAACTGCCAAAACTTTTAATCTAACACAAAAGTTAGTTTACCAACTAAACATGACTTGACCTATGACCTTACAATCCTCTCTAAACACTATACACTCCCAAACTATCAAAACGATCACAAGAACTTTTTGTTACAAACTCAACTTTTGAATAAAACATTTCCTTTGCGAAATATTCCAATTCAATGTACTTTTGCTTAGAATTGTCTATGCATGCATTCAGTACATCCTCACACTCAGTTTTTGACAAGCACAATATAGAAACACGAAAAGTGGACCCTTTCTATTTTAGACTTTGTATAGAGTGAGTATAGGAGGGCACTTTAAATAAGCGAAAAAGAAAAACAGAAAAAGGAACATACAATCAAAACTTTATGCTCAAGCTCATCCTCGTTGTTTTGTGCTCGAAAACAATCAAAGAACTTTTTATTTAGTTTCTCGTGTTCGCTATGATGTGTACTCATTCTAATTTAACTCCCAAAAAACACACAGACAACAAACAAAAAGATACAGAATCCCATAACGAATGGGGTACCCCATGGACAAAGTTTTTCACTTTATTTTGTATTACCTCTAAACTCGTCATCTATATGCATTTGCTGCAGACAAGAGGGAAGGTACTTTTCCTATATTTTTGGTATGTTTTTCGGCACGGAATTCCATCATCCAAAAAACTCTCTCTACTCTGAAACTCTGAAAAAAAAAGACTATTTTCAGCTTCACTTAATTTCGTTGCGAGCACAGAAAAACTAAAACCAAAAAATCAACAACAACAACAACAACAACTAAACAGAACGGCACAACAATCCAAAAACAAAATAGAGAAGAAAAGTTCTGAAAATTACAGATAAACTTTTCGCTTTTCATTCGTTAGTCGTTTCGAGACTTTTATTTTTTTGCATTTTGACTATTTTCTAGTCCACACAGAGTTTTTGAATATTTTCGACTTTTTAACTGCATGTTTACTTTTTGATCCTTTTGCATTTGTGCACTTGCTGTTTAGGCCAGGGGGAAATTCGGTTCGTATAGTAAAAATGTAAAATGAATTTTCCATGGTTTCGGCATTTTTATTTGTTAGGGTAAACTAGATTTTGCAACACAATTTCAAATAAAACATAAAATCATAAATAAGCAAAGAGCGAACGATATCATCATATTTTCCATTTTTTTGTTTTTCTTTTTGTAATTCACAGGAAAAAATATTACTCCTATTGTGAATTTATGTATTCAGTAGGAATATTGCTGAAAAAAAGTACAAAAATTGTTTAGATTTTGCAGGGATAATAAAATTTGCAATTTCCCACAAGCAAATATGTGCACGTCCTTGTTTTTTTTTTCGGTTTGCTGATATACGGACAAAAACGGATGCTTCCTCAAAGCAATTAAGGCCAATGAATGGAATTCTTACAAAATATGTTTTTGTTTGTTATCAGTTTCTGGTAAAATTGTTTGGGAGAACTTTTTTGTTGTTGTGCTTCATTAACTTTTGTGATGTACCGAATTTATCATTTTTCGTAAAGTTTCGATGGAAATACGCTAATTGCAAATATTTTCCATTAATATTTGATATCAATCGCAATCCTTCCTAGTTGCACATATTCCTCTTAGGTAAACTCTGCCATAGAATAGTTAATCCATAGGTTAAAATTTCTCATTAATAAAAATTATTTGTCCCTGGATTAGTAAATTTGTAGATTGTAGATTGTAGCGCCATCTAATGAATTGACAGGGAAGCAGTTTTCTTACATTTGTTTTATTCCTTCGGTTATTGTTTTATCAATAGCATTTTCCACATAGTCCACAGAGTAATGGCTAATCCTCCGCTTACTAATAGTGGCGCTACAGTCCAGGTCGGACCAGGGCCTCATCCAACAAATGTCTTCAGCCAGCTCGGTCCCTAGCTAGCTGTCTCCAGTTTCGCACGCCAAGTTGGTTGTGTGCTCCACCTGAGTCGCGGTCTTCCTCTTCTGCGACGTCCTTCCGGGTTGGATTCGAAGACTCTACGAGCCGGAGCATTATTTTCCATTCGCTCAACATGACCCAACCATCTAAGTCGTTGGACCTTTACTTTTCTGACTAGGTCAGTGTCGCTAAACAGCTCGTACAGTTCTTGGTTGAATCTTCGTCTCCATTCTCCATTTATGCAGACAGGACCAAAAATCACTCGAAGAGTTTTTCTCTCAAAGCAGCCCAAAGCGTTTTCATCGTATGTTGTCATCATGGTGCATGTCTCTGCAGCATACATTAGGACTGCGATGATGAGGGTTTTGTAGAGTGTCACTTTAGTTGCTCGCGAGAGGACTTTACTACTCAATTGCCTTCTAAGTCCAAAGAAGCAGCGATTGGCAAGAGTGATTCTTCGTTTGATTTCAGCGTTGGCGTTGTTGTCTGAGTTAATAGCGGATCCTAGGTAGACGAAGCCCCTAACTTCCTCGAAGTTAAATCTGTCAATGTTGACGTTTGCACCAAGACGTCGATGTTTGTTGTCCTTTGAAAAATTGCGCCTTTGGTGTTGACGTTGGAGCTTTGCACAATCTTTTCAAGAATGATGTTGAAGAAATCGCATATGAAAGCGCATCGCCTTGTCTAATACCATTTTTGACATCAAATGCGTCCGTTAGATTTTTTCCGACCATGACGGAACAGCGTGAGTTTTCCATTGTCATCTTACATAGAGGGACCAGTTTTTTTCTGGGATGCCTAAACATTGCTCTATATAGTTGGTCTCTATAGACGCTGTCATACGCGGCCTTGAAATCGATGAAAAGGTGGTAGGTATCGATTTGAAGTTCCTGGGTCTTCTCCAAGATCTGCCGTAGGGTGAATATTTGATCGATGGTGGACTTTCCGGGTCTGAAACCACACTGATAAGGACCTACCAGAAGGGCTTCAAACGTTCACACATTCGTAGGGCATGCTTTCTTCGACCAAATCATACAGATGAGTTGGTGCATGCTCCTTAACAAATCGTCTTCAGCTGCTTTGTACAGTTCGGCGGCTAGCCCGTCTGCTCCATTGGCTTTGTTCGACTTGAGTTAAGATATCGCTATCTTCACTTTGTCAAGGTCGGGTGGGTGGAATTGTTGGCCTGCTGCAATCAAATTGAATGGTTCTGTATTGCTGGCGGAGTTTCTCCCACCATCGCCCTTATACAGCTTGAAAAAGTGGTCTTTACATATATTCAGCACTGACTACGATGTTCCTATTAAGATCTCTACAGGCTTCGGTTCGGGCTTCCTGTAGTGGCATCCCTCTATCTCCTCAATCGCTCGCTTCTCATGCTCTCTTTCTTTCTTTCTGAGAAGTTTGTGCTCCTGTCTCCTTTTCTGCTCGTAGAGCTCACGAGCTGCTCGTGTCCTTTGCAGCGCCAGTCTGTATGCCTCTTGTTTAGCTGCATGTGTTCGCCGGCACTCATCGTCAAACCAGGGGTTTCGTTGTGGTAGCCGTTTGAACTCTAGCTCTTCAGAGGTGGCATCTCTGATGGCTGCTTGCCAGTGTTGCCATATTTAGCTTATATTTTCTACTTATAGATCGGTACATTTTTACACCGTGAGTGTGGACCCAAAGACTCAAAAAAAAAAAAAAAAAACTGAATCAAAGTCTCAACTTCAGATTCCAATACCTATTGTTGTCCAAGCGGAGATAAAAAGTTCTATCCTGGCTTAAAGAAACAACAACTATCAATCTCTAGACCCCGTTTCTACAAATCCATGTACGGCCCATGATTGTCGATGTACTTCTTTTAAGAGATATTGCCTGAAAGGCTTAAGAATATTTTGTTCGAAAAATCGCCGTCCACCACTTGTTGTTCAAGCACCCTTTCGACGTAACTACGACGCGACATTTTGAATGGTCAGCTGGCCTTAGTTGTTGTGTCAGCTGGACTTTATATATGGATTTAGGTGTAGATCCAAATGCAAAATACACCATAATGTGACGTAAGACAGTCCTAGTTCCTGAGAACGACACATTCGGGTCTTCGGCAACACTTTCAGCAGCGATATTTTTCAGTGGTACGAGCGAAACGATAATGCACAGGCCTTACAATAGGTATCTGTAACCAATCCAGTCTCTTCAAATTTCTTCAAAATTTTGCCAATAGCTTGCTTAGTTGGACGATTATCTAAACCATAAAGCACGATATGTGGCTGTGGCAGAATGACAGTTTTTGTAGTAGATTTTACCAATTTTTATGCGTTGTGCGATATTTAAGCGACTCATTTTCGTAAATGTCAGACTTTCAACTGAAAAAAAGAATATAGGTAGTTTAACAACTTAGTTTGACAGATTTCTAATTCCAGCCCTATACTTTTGAAATCGCAAAATGGATAACTCGTTATTATATCTAAGAAATAGAAAATTAAAAAGTGCTCCAACTGTTAACTAATGATATTGATCCATATTATTGGTCCTACGATCAGAAAGTGTTAGAACAGTCCTGACCGTAATGCGTACCTTATTTAACTTAGGTGTTTTAGGAAATGAATAAATGTTGTTTAACACTTTCAATTAACTACTTCTATAATATGTCTTCCACAATTCTCTTTACAAAAACAGCACTTAAGTGAGAATGTTTACAAAGAATATTAGGGCCCATTCACAATAAAATCTGTTGCCATTTACTTTGACATCTTAATGATAATTAATTCGAGAAACTTAAGAAGACACACTAAATGAATAAATAAACTTCCCAGCGCGTGTTTTGATGATAATTTTGCAACAATTAACATCAAAAATTTAAAATTATTTAAACAACTCGAATAAATAAAACACACAATTCCGCTTGTTATTTATTTTGTTTCCACGTCAATAAATCTCTCTCTCTTTGCATATTTTTCTGCAAAAAAATCTTTTTTTCCCAACTTAATCTTGAATTTTATTTTAAATAATTCTTTTATCTACTTCGGCTTTTTGTTGACGGCCATAAATATTGTTTTATTTTTATTTAATGTTTATTTTCAAAATCAACAACCAAATACGACACACACAAAAATGTTAATTTGTCTCAATAAATTCTTGTATCTAATGTTTTGTCTCTCTTTTTATCTCATTCCAGGTATGTGTGCAACCACTTGGGTCTGAATTCTTAATTTTATTTATTCTTCTTTTTTGTTTTTAAAAACAAAACAAAAAAAAATTATAAATTCTCATGTGAGTTAATTTAAACTAATTTTCCTGCTTAAATATTCTTTTATTATGATAAGACATAAAGTTTAAAGTTGATGGCATTTAATTGTTTTAAAATTATGAAGATTAGTATTTATTTGATGGGCGAAATAAATTTTGTGGGATTATGTGGCGCGACGAGAACGATGATGGATAAAATTAAAAATAGATATTACGAGGTTGACGGCAAATTAAATAAATTAAAGAGGTCCATTTAAATGTTTGTGGTTTTTTCGAATCATTATAATTTTTTTTTTGTTATTTTTGCTGAGATAAAACAAGTTTGGGTTGATTTCAAATTAATAAATTTATTGAACCGTACAAAAGCAGGAATAAATAATCATTACTGGTATAAATGTGTATTCATCACAAAAACGCATGTAACCTCATAAATATTAAAGAATTGCAAGAAAAAAATGCAATCAATGATATCCGAGTTTCAAAATAATGATTCGTTTGCATTAAAAGGATGAATTTTAATTATTATTGGTTTATCCAGAATTTCATTTTTAAAATTAATTGTTCTGTTTTTATTGTTTGTATTTGCGCAAGCATTTTTTTTTTGCATTCAATTTATTATTAATACAATCTGCTAATGATGATAGTGCAATAAACGAACCACATAAAAATCTCAATTAAATCATGGGATTAACATTGGTTTGGTACGTTGAAGTATGTGCAATAATAATAATTATGAGTGTAAAATCGCGAATTCATAAAATAACCGCAAGTGTAAAGAAACAGAAAAAACACAAATTAAAAAAAAAAAAAAAATAAAACTGATTGGAGTGATATAACAAAAAACAAAAAAAAAAAACATGTAAATGGATTTATAGCAGAGAACGCGATATTTGTTCGCGATTTTGTGCATGTTATTTTTAATTTTCATAAATATTTATGTTGAATTAATTGTGATATGTTTGCTTTGCGATTTAATTGATTATTTGTTGATTTATTTTGCTGCTATGGCAGTTTCTGTTTTTGTGGGTGTTTTTGATTTTTATTTTAAGGTAATAACGTTGTGTATAGGAATTGTCTGGGTCACACTGTTTTAAAAACCAATTGTTCAAGTCGTTGTGAAGACCAAATCACATTCTTGCATTGAAATTACATTATAAAATTTACAGACTTTAATAATTTTACTTAGCTTTTCACGTCAGACAACATCACCTCACTGATTTCTTTTGAGATCTCTGATCTGACCACATCTTCTGTCACGAAGCTGTCTAAATTTGCATAGCAGTTACTCATTTTGTCTATGCAATTTTACGAAGCCTTGTTGATGGTTTCAGTCTTAACTCACAGAGTTTAAGCATACCGTCGATTGCTCCCCACAAACTTGACGTGGGTAATCTTCGTCGGAACCGGTACAATCGCCACTGAAACGTGTAATCGCCGTATAAACGGGTTAATCGCCAATTGACTTGGGTAATAGCGGTCGGAACCGGTACAATTGCCACTGAAATGTGTAATCGCCGTATAAACGGGTTCATCGCCATTTGACGGGGGTCATCTCTGTCAGAACCTGTACAATATGCGCCGAAACGTGTAATTGCCGTATAAATGGGTTAATCGCCATTTGACATGGGTAATCGCGGTCGGAACCGGTAAAATCGCTACCGAAACGTGTAATCCCCGTATAAATGCGTAAATCGCCATTTGACGTGGGTAATCGCGGTCGGAACCGGTACAATCGCTACCGAAACGTGTTATCGCCATATAAACGGGTAAATCGCCATTTGACGGGGGTAATCGTGGTCGGAACCGGTACAGTCGCCGCCGAAACGGATTGATCGAGACTTGACGTGCGTAATCACGATCGAAACCGGTACAATCGCCGCCGAAACGGGTATTATAACTTACCTTGTTCCTTTGATGGCTAGCGACGAACTAAAAATAAATTGAGCGGCGCGATAGCTCTTAAAGAGCCAAGGCCTAAGTGGCTTACTCTCATCAACAATTCTCTAGGTGCGTATGAAGAATTGAGGGGACCTACAATTTAACGCCGATTCCGAACGGCAAAAGTGAATATTTCAAAAGAAGCCCCTTAGCACTGGTGCGGGGAAGCCTTTGTTATGTATTTAGTAAGTTACCCATCGTCCTTACTCCTCGGTGGTCGAAGTTAGACTGAGGTAAAAACCAAGTGTGAACTATACTTAGGGAGAAGTTGAAAATGACACTGTAAATCACGTTTTCTCTTTTGCATTTGATTCACTTGGGTATCGGCTCTGTTTAGTTGAGTGCGCTTTCAATTGTTTAATCAATTGGACCTAGTAATTTAATAATTACAAATTTGTGTGCAGAATTCTACTCAGGCTATTGCATGAGCCACATTTTTTGTCCGTTCACACCTTGTAGCCCACTGTCGGAACAGTGTTGTCCACTAGCATAGCAGTCTGAAGAACTTTCCCCAATTTTTCTTTTGATGTTTGCTCTATTGCTTCCAAAAATTCTTTTCAAAAAACGTTCTGTTGATCTACGTACTGTCAAGTACAAAGATTCATTCTACAGCCGTACTGCGCGAATGTGAAACGATTAACCTGTGTATCAAGTTTTTTCTTATTTTTTCTTAAAATAATAAAGAACAAAGCTTCTTTGTATTCATTTAAAGCTAGTTAACACTCTCCGTCTTGTCAAGTACAACGATTCGTTCTTCAGCCGTACAACACGAATGTGAAACACTTAACCTGCATATGAAGTTTTTTCTTAGTAAAATAATGGTAAAGAATTTAGCTTCTTCCTATTCATTTCAGGCCTGTTAACACTCTAAGGTCTGTCAAGTACAAAGATTCGTTCTGAAGCCGTACTGCGCGAATGTGAAACGCTTAACCTGTATATCAAGTTTGTTTTTTAGTCTTACTTGAAATAATGGTAAAGAACTTAGCTTCTTCGTATTCACTTAAAACCTCTTAACACTCTTCGTTCTGTCTAGTGCAATGATTCGCCTTGCAATGCGAATGAGAAAGCGTTTGATTCAGTCTTTATTTCTTACTTAAGATAAAGAACTAAGCTTCTTCATTTTCATTTAAAGCCTGTTAACCCTCTTAGGTCTTCAAATCTATTCTCGTTTTGAATCCGATGACAACTTGCATATTAAACTCCGAATAGGTTTTTTTTTTCAAAATCCAGCACTTTACCACTTATTTGCATATTGCACTATTACAACATTCACTAAATGTCTTAAAACATGCTTCATATAGTCTAAACCATAAAATTGCAAACAGCTCACATACAAAAAACTCCTTTGGGCATTCTACAATCCCCTTTAAACTGCTGGAAAACACTAAACTTTCTCACTGGAATACTATACTTGTGTAATTTGCACACATGACGGCGACGATAAGACGACAACGAAGCCAGCTTGTTGGAAAAGTCAAAATGACGTTAAACAAACACAAAACTGTTGCTGAATAAAAAACAAATGACAGCTTAGTGGAATAAGCTCTAGTGTTGCTGATGTGTGGAAATGTCGAGAGACTTGGGCAGAAGAAAGAAAAATTAAAAGTTTTCTCGTCTTTTCTAATGCATGATCCACATGCAAAGAAAAAAAAATATTACAACTTCACTCACTGGCATGTTAAATGCTAATTTTGCCTCCGGTGTTAATCACTTGAAAACACATTACCCTCATTAAACTCTAACTACAGAAATAACATAAAAAGCCACAGTCGAGAAGAATTTATATACCCAAAGATTAGGACGAGGAGGCATGAAAACACCACAAGGAGGAGCAGTCTCTCTTTGCTCCTTCTCCGTTTAGTTGCCAAAGGAGAGACATTAAAACCGGAGCAAGTATAGAAGAAGTGTGGAAGTCGAGGGAGAGAGAAAGAGTACTTTAATTGAAATGTTAAAATCGCATGTCATATCTTAACAACTCACACTTGCGAGGTCCTAACTAAAAACGACTTTATAACACAACCATGCAACGAGCAAAAACCAGGACGATTACGACAACGATGACGATAAAAAAAAAAAAAAAAAAACAACGATCAAGAGCGTACGAGAGGATGAAAACTACAACGACGACGATGATGATTATGATGACTGGTTGTTGTTAATAAATGTGCATTGCATGTGTACGACGACGAACCGATTATGCATAACATTTTAAAACCATGCACATTCCCATATTCCCTCTAACCTCACTTCTGGCCTCTCATAAATATGAGTGTGCTATAAGAAATGGGGATTAAACATTAAACCCGTATATAGAAAAAGAAAGATGGGCGGGAGAAAAACATCGATATAATATTAAATGGGTGGGTACAAAAACCACCGAACAAAAATTAAATGTACACCCGAGGGAGCAAACATTTTCTTCTTCTTCTGCAACCCATCAAGCACACACTAGAGAGCACTGGAATAATGCGGTTTTGTGGTTCATAAAATTGCTTGTTTGTTATTATTAAATTTTCAAAATAAACACAAAGAAAACCGAAGACTGAACAAAGAGAACTAAATTAAAAAAAAAAAAAAAAAAAACGAAAAATTAAATAAAGATGGCGAGTAATAAAAGCTTATGCGAGAGGCAAAATGATTATGGGTGGAGGGTTATTAAAATTGAATTAGGAAGGCTTAGTGGAAGATTATTTTTGTGAGATTAAGTGGTGACTTGGGGGCTTAGTTGTCTAATGGCATGCTGGGAGAGTCTTAATCTTTTAAATGGTGTTTTCTTCAATCGAGTTAGTTTTTTTTTTAACATCATGAATGAGTATGTGGTAATTAAGATGTGTTTTTTTCTTGAAGTTTTTCTAGATCGCTATCTTTCGGTATCCTTCATTTACATGCAGACGGCGCATCTGCTCCCGAAACTTCCTGGATCTTTCTCACCCAATTGAAAATAATCCTCTAAAATCTCCATATATTACACGGCGCATAGGGACCGGAAGAATTAGGGTTTTTTACCGAAAAACATATTTTTAGAGATCCCTTTCTACATACTGTTAATACATAATTTGCTAGCGAAATCTAAGCTATTTAGTAAAAATACCATTAATTTAAAAAGTGGCAACACTTGGTCAATTTAAGTGAACGATAATATGAAAGTTTTTCTTTTCACTGGCAGTGACATGAGTACAAACTTGTATCATATGATAAGGATTCTACGAAATCAACACACTGGATTACGAAATTGCCACTTAAACGCACAGAGTTTGACCAAGAAATAAGGTGAGTTCAGGTACTTGTTTGTAAGTTCTCATATTGACATTGTCTCTGTTTCCGAAACATGGTTTTAACCAGAAGTTTGTGACAATTTACATATATCGAGTTCAGGGCTACAAGCTTTTTCGAGCGGATCGTGTCTCAAGCTCAAGTGGCGGCTCTGCTCTTTATGTAAATCAGATGATAATTGTCCCTTAGAATTCATTTTTGTTAGCATTAAATGTTCTTCAGAAAACTTTTTGATGAATCGGTATGCAGGCCCTATAATAACATAACTTTATTGCCGTTAATGAGAACTCTTGAAACCAATCAAGAAGTATATGGTGAAGCATAAATCTGCTCCCTGGGTGAATGGCGACATCGTGTTGATTTCGTAGAATCCTTATTTCTGCTATGTCAGAACGCGATGCCGCTTACAGTCAGTAGAGAAGATAAAGATTCGACATCAAAACTATCGTAGACGCCGCAACAAGGTCTTTAAAATGATAAGGACAGCGAAACGAATTTTGTATGAGAAAAAGCTTGGCACGTCTAACTCAAGTAAGGACACTTGGAAGCATCTTCGTGAGTTGGGCCTCGTAAAACAACCAAAGGCTCTCCCTGCCGACCTCGATTGCAATGCTCTAAAACACTAAATTTTCATCTTTATGTTCATCTTTCGATATCTTTAACAGTGAACCTAATAGCTTCGAATGATCTTTTCAGGCGGTTCTTATAGTTTTGACAGACTATCCGAGGAAGATACTTTGAAGGCTTTCATTTCGATCAAGTCAAATGATATTGGCCTTGACTTAATCAACCCCAAATTCATTAAAGTATTACTTCCTTATCTCTTGCGCTACATAACCTACATCTTTAACACTATTTTAACTACATCTGAGTTCCCATCAGATTGGAAGAAAGCAAAAATTATGCTCATTCCAAAGAAAAGTACAGGTACAGTTAAAGATTTCCGTCCAATAGCTATTTTACCGTCCTTATCCAAAGTTTTCGAAAAGACAATCTCCAAACAGATAGAAGACTATCATAAACGTTACAACCTTCTTAGCATGTATCAGTCTGGCTTCCGCTCCCTACGAAGTTGCAAATCTGCAGATAGAGAATCAAAATATCACTTATGTTGACTCCGCCCGTAATCTAGGTATGGTTTTTAATCGTACCTTAACATGGAATGACCATCTAAATAGTTCTATAGAGAAGGTTTATGGCAGCCTCAGATCACTACGCATCTCCCAAGACTTCATTCCACAAAAAACAAGGCTTCTGTTAGCAGAAACCTTTTTGCTCACAGTACTGCTATACTCTTGTGAAATTTTCGGCGATTTGGACTACACGACGTCTAAGAAACTTAACGTTGCCTTTAACAATATAGCCCGTTTCGTATATATTTTTCGCCCATACGATCACGTCTCTCGCTTTTCTCAAAACTTTGTGGATGTAGTCTTGATAACTTGTTGAAATTTCAGACACTTAACTACCTACATCTAGTAATTCATACAGGAGAACCCGACTATCTACACCGCAGACTGAACTTTCGTCAGCGTCAATTTTTATTCATGCCATCAGCCTTTGGAATACTCTGCCAATCGCCATTAGAGGAATAGGAAGCACAAGAAAATTCTCAACAACGCTTTTTCATTATTTGGCCACTCGTTGAAATTGTAAATTTTGAAATAAATGAATATTGTTATAATTTTATTAAAAGAACGGGAAATCTTTCACTTTAATTTTATGTAATTTTTATCTTTTTTTTTAAATTAATTAATTATTTATGTGTAATCTAACATTATATTCAAGACTTGCAATATTTAACAAGATGTATATCTTACTTTGTAAGTATTTAAGATTAATAAATACAAATACAAAATATCTCTAATCCTCCTGCTTAAAAATAAAAAAAAAACTTCCAAAATCCAACAAATAATTACGTGCTTAAATTAAGAGAAAGTGGCAACACTATTTTCGATTAATGTTTGCAAAAACGTTAAAATATGTAATGTTTTTTCAAACAAAAACTTGCCTATTATTAGTTTGAAAAACTAAGTGCCCAACAGATAATTTATTGCACATATCAAGAGAAAGTGGCAACACTGTTTTCCATCAATTTTACAAAAACGTTGAAATTTGTAATACAGCTACAGCTTGTCTTTCAAACAAAAACCAGCCTATAATTAATTTGTGAAAAAACTACCGCGAGTTCAAGGATCAGTAGGTAACTACTAACACTGACATGTGCAAGTGTAATCAATTTTAATAAAGTCCCTATAGAGTTCTCAAACGAAGATAACGATCTCATTGAGTTTACATAGAAAAAACATGCAAGTACTGTATATTAATAACCCGACAGTTTCATTCTACCAGACATATCGATATAAATCAACAAGTTCCTATTATAGTAATTAAACACTTTTGCTGACATTAATTCCCCTGATTAACAATGCTTTTTCATCAATTTTTAACGAACTATACAATTTTAATGACAAACAACTACGACGACGATGACTGACTGAGTTGTTAGCAACACACAACAAGTCAATGAAACCAAACCGAAACCGTTTAGTGAAGCAAATAGCAACAACATTTATAAACAGTTAATGACTTACACAGAAATCCATTAAAACGAGCTCTCTTGTTGCAATTATTCAATTGCTTGACTGCTAATTGGCGTGGAATTGTATACAATTACCTACCACCCTCTCTGTGTGTTAAAAGGCAACCGGGCACGTTCAACAAAATATAAAACAAAAAAACACACACACAACTTAACGACAGGAGATACATTTAACATCTACTTCGTTTAGTATTACAGTGTCTATGTCTATCTACGTTCATGCAACGTTCTCACTAACATGCAACTTGATAAAACTATATAATGTCAAACGTCACGTCACACTTGTAATAAAAGTTGATGTATCGTTATTTTACGTCTGTTGATGTAAATGTATATGCGTATATGCGTATACCTGCCTTATTTGATAGCTACTTCAAAAAGTATTACGAGGATAAGAGATGATCATCATCATCATCGGAACATAAATTTGAAGTTTAATTGACATTGCGTGCAATATTGTTTCACGCAAGATTTCCATTGACAGATGGATTTTTATGTGACAAATAATTACAGGTTTTTTTTTTCTTATCTTTATGTGACGGCTGCAATTAATTTTGTTGTTGTCCTAGAAAAAAGTTGCGTGACTTATCTCAGTCTTGAAAAAAAAAAAAAATAAAAATGGTTGAGGTGTTCGTTTTGGAAATGTCACTTTAAAATAGCTCTTCAAATGTATCTCTCGTTCCCAAGTGCAAAACCAAATCACAAATGTCTTCTACTTTCACAAGATTGAAATGTCAATTGCATCCGCCATTTCGAAGAATTAGTTCTGTTTTTTGTATAAATATTTGGGGAGTAGTCTCACGATGGCAAACGATGGTGACGCCATCTTGAGACCTTTCACAGAAACAGTTTTTTTTTTACATAACTTTGTATTTTAGCTGCCAGCTTGGGTGTTGGGTTGACAGATCTTCTGTCAGAGCAAGCAGAGAATCAATCTTGTTAATACTAGTCGTGCCATATACAAAGGTTCTGTTTACTGATTTTGACAGTTCGCTCATTTAGTAGACAGAATAAAAAATTTGGTAAACATGAAGAAACTTTATATCAAATTGTCAAAATGTGAAATTTCTTTAACTTTTAAACTGACACATTGAGCTTACGTTTTTCTTATTAACCGTTAACTTGTATAAATGTCAATTGGTTACGTCATTTTTAACTTTTAAGACTACGTTGTGTTTACGAATTTCGACATTTTGCTTGAAAAATAAACTTAATAACTTTCTACCTTTATTACTGGCTTTGTTTAACAAAAACAAAAAGCTGATCAGAGCAGAACAGTTCAGCTGTATAGCACAGTTTCATAAGTAATGTCAGAAAAAATTGACACAAGACTTTGTTATTTTCCGTTCTAACTAAAAAGTGAAACTTAACGATAGCAGTTTAGGGTTTTCCAATAATAGGTGTTATTTTGAATAGCCCACTATATCGGTAGCTGTCACTTTTGAAGCTGTTATTTTTTGACATTTGGCAAGTAGAAACTACGCCATTAATAAAAATGGAACGATACACGCTTCAACAATGCATTGAAATTATTAAAATTCACTATAAAAATGGTGAAAATTTGGCAGAGACGGTTTGAAAAACTAAAACATTTTTGGGTCGTAGTGAAGCACCTTGTCGGACCGCAATACAGAAATTGGTGGACAAATTCGAGCTGTTGGGACAAGTTAGTGATGTGAAGAATAAAACCCGTGCACGTCGCTCAAGAACAACTGAGAATATTGCTGTTGTAGCCCAAAGTGTTGAAGAAAACCCAGGTTTGTCCATTCCTCGTCGTTCTTTGGAATTAGGCATTCCACAAACGTCATTACACCGTATTTTGCATAAAGACTTGGGTCTTAAGGCTTATAAAGTTCAGTTAACACAAGAACTCAAGCCGGCTGATCATCAACAAAGTCGTGTCTTTGCTGATTGGGTCCTTGAAATGCATGAAAATGATCCGGAATTTCATCGAAAAATCATCTTGACTGATGAGGCCCATTTCCACTCGGAGGCTACGTCAACAAGCAAAACTGTCGCATCTGGGGCTCGGAAAACCCAAGAGTTATTGTTGAAAAGCCACTCCATCCTCAACGCGTGACTGTTTGGTGCGGTTTATGGTCCGGCGGGGTCATTGGACCTTACTTTTTCGAAAATGAGGCTGGAGCAACAGTTACGGTCAATGGATTGCGCTATCGAGAGATGATTAATGATTTTTTATGGCCAGAATTGGATGGTATTGATCTGGACAACGTTTACTTTCAACAAGACGGCGCTACGTGCCACACAAGCAATGAAACCATCGATCTTTTACGGGAAAAGTTTCCGGACCGTGTTATCTCTCGAAGAGGTGATCACAATTGGCCACCGAGATCTTGTGATTTAACACCTTGCGACTTCTTCTTTTGGGCCACGTGAAAGATAAGGTCTACGCCAACAGCCCAGCGTCGATTCAAGACTCAAGATGAATTCGTGAGGCTATAGAGGACATAGGGCAGACACTTTGCGATTTGGTTATGGAAAATTTCATGAAAAGGATATGGTCCTGTTAGCGTGGTCGTGGCGGCCATTTGGCTGATGTTGTGTGCCATTATTAACGGCATACCTTCCCCTTTATAATGAAATAAACATCGCATCATTTATCTCAAAAAATGCCATTTTTCTTTGAATATCCAAATAACACCTCTTATAGGAACAGTAAAAAAAATTGATTCTGTGAACCAAGCTGTCAAATTTGACACTTCCAAATTTTCCTTTCAAACTAAAACCGTTTCAATTTAAAATTAAATTAAAAGTGTATGAAAACAAAGAATCAGACAGATACCAATTTTCTGTCACTTTGACAGATAAATCATTGTTAGAAGATTTGAAGTTTGTTCACCTTGAAACCAGTTCTAACTCCATTAGAACTCCTAGTCTAGCAACTTGAATAATAAAATACTTTAATCCCCCTCTTGAGCACTTGACTTCTCAAGTCGCTCTTCTGATCTTGTTCGAAATCATTCTTAGTTTTTACTAGTACTCAAATCCCAAATCGACTTAAATCAAGTTTGACTTGAAGCACTTTTAAATTCCATTTAAGTGCTTTTGAGCGATTTCGAGAGGACTCAAAATAATAAGATTTTCTATTAAAATAGTTTCAAAACAACCCCAAACAACAACTTGCCTAGTTCATGCTTAAAACTATCAATTTTAACCTTGTTTCCCATTAATAGCCTTAAGTTTGATGTTTCATTTTATTGCAATCATAAATTTCGGCGAGAAAAAAAGTCTAAACCCACAAAATTAAAATTCAAATAAATAAAGCCAACTCTTAATCGCTCAGCTCTTTGATATTCAACAAAAAACAACCAATCAACATTAGTACGTAATATCATTTGAATACCTAGAGGTATACACATCTTTTCGCATTAAGTCAGTTAACTTAATTAAGTCCGACAGTTTAACATGCTAACCTTGTCCCAGCTTAATTACCACTCGCTTAGCCTTAATGACTCTTCGGATATTTATTTATTTTTGTTCTGTGTTTGCCTCAAATCCATTCGTAATCATAAATTTTTATTTCTATCCGACCATCCCACCTATATGCCTCAGTGCTTAATGCTGCCCTGCCCCCTGTTTCACAAGATTTATATTTATAAACATTGTCAGATACATTCTGGCTAATTAATTGCGTTATTAGTTTTCTGCCTTTTCTCGCTAATAATAAAAAAAAAATGAAAAAAAGAAGAAATAATAATAAAAACCGAATAAATTTGTTATTGCCGCGATTAAATCACACGATTAACATACAATAGGATTTTTTGGATTTTATTTTGCTGTGCTAATAGCCCCTGCCACCACCGCCGCCGCCCCGCCTGTGGTATTATCTGCTTGAAAAGCTGTCATGTGCGACAGCGAGCGCGTACAGTGGTGAACAATATCTCCAAATCTTCAAATAAATTGAGTTTCAAATCCTCAATACAAATACATGTCTTAAACTTCTGAACGCATCCATTTGATGATCCATTTAAATGTCATGTTGACAGATTGACAAACGCTTACAATGGTGTAAGTTATCTTCAAATCTTCAAATATGTTGGGTTTCAAATCTTCAAGAGAAGTATACGAGCATATGTCTTTTAAATTTCTGAACGCAACCAATTGAGGATCGATTTAAACGTCATGTTGACAGATTAACAGAAATGAAATGAAATATATATTCATAAAAATTTTCTGTGAGCAAAACTGTTCAATGACAAAATGTTTAACAACTAACCCTCTTTTGTGCCACTGTATCTGACAGTAGTGAGGTGAATTAGTGGTGTGGTAAATCAAGTTTTCTATCTGTCATGGTTTATAAATGTGCATTTTTTATAATCGAAACAGACATTAATAAAACAGTAGTGACCGCAGAAAACATTTTTTATTTATTTAATTTATAGCGCGCTGCTAATTTATTAACATGGGAAATTTTAACTTATTTATAAGCTTATGGGTGCGGAGATGTTTATTGTTGTTTTGCCGCCAATGAGTGGTGTCGCCACTGTCACACCGAACCGCGGCCGCCTTCAAACATTCACATACACCCATTTATCAGTGGGTCGCCTTCGTCAAGTTCAGTTAAGTGGAGGCGGTAAAACATTAAAAAATATATAAATTGTTAATAAATACAAATTATAACTCACGCGGCAAATGTCAAGCTATACTAACCTCTAACAAGCAAACCAGACAGCTCACAAATAACACAGGCTAAGCGGTTTTGATTAATTTATTACAACCGATTGCCGTGATTATTATTTTGTTCATTAATTCATTTGATTTTTTGTCCGATCTGATAACAAGAGTAACAATTTAATAAATTGTAATTTGTTTTGTGGTTCACTAATTCGTTGTAGATTTTTATTTATTAATGTTGTCGAGCTTGTGGTTTGATTATTATTTTATTGCGGAATGGAAGTTTGGACTTTTTTTATGAGTGATGGGATTTATTTTTGTCATGAAATGTGAATAGGATTTTGATAGATAAGCTTAAGCGGTACTTTGAGTAGGTTTTTCCTACTTGAAATTTTATTGGACTTCTTGAAATTGTTGTGTCTTAAAGTTTTGAAATCAAATCAAGACTGAATCCGATTAGAAATTCTGATTTAATTGTTGGTACGACTTCCTTTTGACTTTGATTTAATGAATTGCGAATAAAGGGGTTTAATGATAATCGGAGGTTATTATTGAAAAAATCACATGTTCTGATCTTTTGAAAGCCTTTGGAGAGCGTCTGGTAAATTATTTTAAGCCGCCATAAAGTTTCTTAAATCTTGAGGGTTTTTGAAATTTCATAGGAAAACCAATTTTAAGTCTGCATATGAAGTGGCGATAGCCAATATCCGAACTGTTCAAAGCAGATGGAGATGATTTGGTTAGGAGCATGCACCAGCTCATCTGCAAAATTTGGTCGGCATGCCCGATGAATGGAAGCTCAGCATCGTATGCCCGATCCTCAAAAAAGGAGATCCCCTGAACTGCCCAACTACAGAGGTATAGTCTCCTTAACATCGCATATAAGATCTTGTTTGCCGTGCTGGTGAACGTTTGAAGCCCTTCGTCAACAACCTGGTAGACCCTTATCAGTGTGGCTTCAGATCCGGAAAGTCCACCATCGATCAAATATTCATCCTACGGCAGATTTTGGAGAAGACTCAGGAACTTCAAATCGATATCTACCACCTTTTCATCGATTTCAAGGCCGCGTATGACAGCGTCTATAGAGACCAACTATATAGAGCAATGTCTAGTTTTGGCATCCCAGAAAATTCACTCTGTTCCATCATGGTCGGAAAAAACTTAACTGACGCTTTTGATGTCAAAAAAGGTTTTAGACAAGGCGATGCATTGTCATGCGATTTCTTCAACATCATTCTTGAAAAGATTGTGCAAGGCTCCAACGTCAACACCAGAGGCACAATCTTTCGAAAGTCCGTGCAGCTACTAGGATACGCAGACGACACTGACATAATTAGACGAACACAGCGTGATGTCAGTGGAGCGTTTGTGAGCCTTGAGGCGGAGGCCAGGAAGATGGGTCTAGCTGTTAACGAGGGCAACACCAAGTTAATGCTGTCGATAAAAAGGACTACCAACATCGACGTCTTGCAGCAAACGTCAACATAGACAGATTTAACTTCGAGGTAGTTAAGGACTTTGTCTACCTGGAATCCGCTATCAACTCAGACAACAACACCAGCGCTGAAATCAAACGAAGAATCACTCTTGCCAATCGCTGCTTCTTTGGACTTAGAAGGCAATTGAGTAGTAAAGACACTCTACCAAACCCTCATCATCCCGGTCCTCATGTATGGTGCAGAGACTTGGACTATGACAACATCTGATGAAAACGCTTGCCCAAAGCTTGCTTTGAGAGAAAAATTCTTCGAGTGATTTTTGGTCCTGTCTGCATTAATGGAGATGAAGATTCAACCAAGAACTGTACGAGTTATACAGCGACACTGACCTAGCCAGAAAAGTAAAGGTCCAACGACTTAGATGGTTGGGTCATGTTGAGCGAATGGAAAATAATGCTCCGGCTCGTAGAGTCTTCGAATCCAACCCGGAAGGACGTCGCAGATGAGGAAGACCACGACTCCGGTGGAGCACACAGGTGGTAGAGGACTTGAACCAACCGAGCTGGCTGGAGAAGTTTGTTGGGTGAGGCCCTTGTCCGACGTGGACTGTAGCGCCACCATAAGTAAGTAAGTATATGAAGTGGCGCCACCTGTTGATTTACACTGTTGCTTCTTTGTCCTCTTATCTCTCTGTCGCGTGTGTGCCAGCATTGCGATCATGTTGCTATTACCAACTGCAAAAACAGAGTAGCGACATCTACCTTAAAAGCATTCTCTCCATATAAAAAGCTTTAAGCTGATTAAAGTACTCGTTTATATAAATGCCAATGGTGTAAATTGTGCATGGCCAGCTGTTGGTTAAAAGTTGCACTCACATTTTATGACTTGCCGTTGCGGAAAATACCTTCCGTCGGGCTTGGGTCTTACCTGTCCACCATGTTCCTCAAACCATCTATTGAATATTCAATCGTTCCATTAAAAAAAAGAAACCCTAAGCCAAATTTTCCCCGTTGCACTTCAAAAGTCGTAAAACAACAACCAGCTGTTAAAACCTTCATATGCATATTAAATTAAATGTACGCTCCGATTTTGTTAAACATTTTTTGATGTTTACTTTTACGACAGACCCTTAACAAAAAAAATCAACAAGAGAGAGTAGGTACGTCATAAAATTTTAATTTATTTATTTTACCTTCCATTCAGCTATGATTGTTAACCACGTTTCATCTGTACAACAGATTACATAACTCATAAAAAAACAGTTAACGACTTAATAAACTCGAAACAAAATACCAAAACGCTGCTCCGCCGAGATCCACAAATAAAAAAAAAAACGGGAAGAAAGAAATTATTAGCGTTGCCAAGAAGAAGCTTTTGGTAAAATTTGGTTTTATGAAAGCGACCGTGAAGATAAAAACCATACAGTAGCCGTCTCTTAGCTGGAATTTTTTTTTTTTTTTGTGTTCTGTTTTTATTAAGAGCTTAGGGGGCTTCTATTAAGGAATATCCTCCTACTTTGCTCTTCAGGCTTAAGGGAATTGAAACGGCTGCTGATTTTGTTGTTGTTTTCTTTTATCATTTTTCTTCTTCAACAAAAAAAAAAACCAATAAAAATTACATTCATTGCTCATGAATATTTGATAGACTATATTCATCGTTCAAGTTTCATGGAGGGTGTATGTTGACTTTTTTATGAATTCGTTTTTTTTTTTGGCTTTGCTTTTTATTATGCACACTCCCGATTTCCTTTATTGCCAAATCGATTTGGTTCTTCGCTGAAGACAGGGAGTTACACGCTACTGTAAACATAACCAGGGGCTTTGTGCATCAATCAAAATTCAGCACACAACAAGAAATCGGTTCTCTTGCTTTTTTTATTTTTATATTGATAATCTCCACCATTGGAGACATTTAGGAGGTGTGACCAGATGTTACGATTTTAAGTGTTTTGATTTGAGTTTTATTTTCTGACTTTTAATTAGAACTTCACTATCACCAAAAATTGAATTCATTATCTACTTTATTTTCAGCGTCTATGAATCATATCTGATTCAGAATGAGCCAAATATAAAATCCGATTTAAAGGCGTCCTGGAAAAATAATTTGAACATTTTTGTTCTTGTAGTAGCAATGTATTAATGAATTGTGTTCACATGATTCATGATTGTGAATCAAATATGATTCATAGACCTTTTGTGAAATGTTTTATGACGAACAGAGACAACTTTGTCGTTTTTATTTGTAGAGTTTGTTAAGGTAAGGTTAGGTTAAAGTGGCTGCGGATACAGAATCCGCACACTAAGGCCAAAAGAAAAGGCCCATTGTGATACCACATGAATCTGGAGAATTACTTCTTCGTAGTCGAACCATTTTGAGCTTTTTATAAAGCGAAGAAGATATTTGATACTGGGATTATCATAAAAGTAATCTCCCATAAGATGAAGTTTGTGTCTCAGTGAAAGAGCAGGGCATGTTCAGAAAAGGTGAGAGATGGTTTCCTCTTGTTTCTCGTCCATACAGCTCCTGCAGAAGTTATTTGAGGCTATACCAAGTCGTATTGCGTGCCTGCCTATAAAACAGTTTCCCGTAAGGACACCTATTAGCGAGCTAATATGAGATCTGCTTTGAGAAAACAAGTCCTTAGAGCGCTTTAGGTCAAGTGACGGCCATATCAGCTTAGCGGCTGCGCACGTAGGTAAATTGTACCACCTAGAGCTTGTTATTAGACACTTACTTACTTACTTTTGGTGGCGCTACAGTCCAGGTCGGACCAGGGCCTCACCCAACAAACTCTCCAGCCAGTTCGGTCCCTAGCTAGCTGTCTCCAGTTTCGCACGCCAAGTTGGTTCAGGTCCTCTACCACCTGTGTGCTCCACCGGAGTCGCGGTCTTCCTCTTCTGCGACGTCCTTCCGGGTTGGATTCGAAGACTCTACGAGCCGGAGCATTATTTTCCATTCGCTCAACATGACCCAACCATCTAAGTCGTTGGACCTTAACTTTTCTGGCTAGGTCAGTGTCGCTGTACAGCTCGTACAGTTCTTGGTTGAATCTTCGTCTCCATTCTCCATTAACGCAGACAGGACCAAAAATCACTCGAAGAATTTTTCTCTCAAAACAGCCCAAAGCGTTTTCATCAGATGTTGTCATGGTCCATGTCTCTGCACCATAAATGAGGACCGTGATGATGAGAGTTTTGATGAGTGTCACTTTAGTTGCTCGGAAGAGGACTTTACTGCTCAATTGCCTTCTAGGTCCAAAGAAGCAGCGATTGGCAAGAGTGATTCGTCGTTTGATTTCAGCGCGGGTGTTGTTGTCTGAGTTGTTAGCGGATCCAGGTAGGACACAGTCCTTAACTACCTCCAAGTTAAATCTGTCTGTGTTGACGTTTGCTCCAAGACGTCGATGTTGGTAGTCCTTTCTTGTCGACAGCATTAACTTGGTCTTGGCCTCCGTCTCAAGACTCACAAACGCTTCACTGACATCACACTGTGTTCTTCCAATTTTGTCAATGTCGTCTGCGTATCCTAGTAGCTGGACGGGCTTTTGAAAAATTGTTCCTCTGATGTTGACATTGGAGCTTTGCACAATCTTTTCAAGAATGATGTTGAAGAAATCGCATGACAACGCATCGCCTTGTCTAAAACCTTTTTTGACATCAAAAGCGTACGTTAGGTTTTTTCCGACCATGATGGAACAGCGTGAATTATCCGTTGTCATCTTACACAGATGGACGTGTATCTCTGGGCTGTTTCTTTTAGCAAAAGTTCCTATCTTTCCCTTTCAGGTGAGGAAGGTATGACGGTTCCATTTTTAGCGAGTTCGTCGGCTCTAAAATTCTGTGATGTCTCGTGCCGCACCCAAGTGAATATTAATCGCTGCGCCATCTCATAGAGATGATCGACAATCGAGGTCTGTTTGAGAGTTGGCTGAGACACCTTCGAGAGATTTAATAGCAGCCTGACTGTCAGAGAAGATGCGGATATCAGAAGTTGATATCACGTTTTCTCTTAGCAGGAAAGAACTCTTTGATCGCTAAAATTTCCGCTTGGAAGACACTACAATGATTAGGGAGGCGGAATGAGAGGCTTAGATTAAGCATTTCTGAGTACAGACCACTCTACCAACTCCATCATTGAATGCCTTTGTCATCCCGAAGTTTTTTGTCTTCCTATTCATCTCTGGATGGAATGGTTACCTGGAAGCTTTTCCCAAATAGGGGTTTTGGAATGGTATAGAACCGAAGAAGTTGAAAACGATGGAATGTCTCACATTATTGTTGGTTCATTGAGATGAGGCGTTGAGTTTTACATCTGTACTCGCTGCCACTGTTTGCTGAAGATATCGAGGGGTGTCAGATTGAGGAGATCGCTAACGCTGCTGAGGGTGTGGTTCTCAATGGCTCAATTATGCAGGACATGCAGTGCGTTGGACTCTGCTGAGTTTGTCGCAGTAAGTGACTTTCTCCACTGCAGTCCACCATATTGCGTATTGGTCGGATGACGGATGTATATAGCCAATAGGTTATACGAGGTTGAAAACTCCATTTGCTTTTTATTCAATATTTTGCTTGAATCAACTGTGATTCATGAACCTAAAAAACAATGGATGAAGCAAATTTCATGAAGCAAAGTCATTTGACAGTTGAATGCCTTTGTTGAAAGGGCTTTTAAAGTTAAATGTAATGATTCAAGTGTTTCATTGAGTTCAATTTTAACTATTTATAAAGTTCAATATGATTGTTGAAAAATACTGAACAAGTTGAATGCCTTTTTCTTATTATTATTGAATGATGTATATGAAAATGCACTCACCAGTTGAATGCTAGATTGAAGGACAGTTAAAAAATCGAATGAAATTGTACAAACTGTTTCAAAGTAAGGCTTAAAAAGTTGAAGTCGATTGAAGTTATTTGATCAACTCAAAAGTTGAATTCAATTTTAAATTGAACATGCTAGATGTGACTTCTTAAAATATAAATATAAAAATGTCGAAATTCCTTCTTTCCAAAGCGCCTCATTTTTCAAGATTAGCTATGACGCCAGCCCTGTAGTCTCTCCCTTCACAGTCAAACCGTATGAGAATAAAAAAAAAAGCCAAATCCTATTTTAATAAAACGACGAAAAAGGAAGTTACACTGGCAGACTGAATAAAGAGGAAACGCGGAAGAGATAACGCCCCCAGGGCCTGTTAAAAGTGTATATTTCGGCTTCTTCGTTAATGCCTGTCGGTCGTCTTTGTGTTGTCGCCTTTTAATTTTGAGTCTTCCTCTTTCGGAGAAAAGCAAAGAAAAAAGTTTTCACAGACATCGAAGCGGAAGGAAGTTCTAAAACGCAGCACAGCACCATAATAAAAACATTTTATTTTCACTCTCCCTGTTTTCCCTCCCCGTTATTTCGAAGAGAAAGACATGAAGGAACAAAGTGAAGCCAGAAACAATCAATTGGCTCTACGCCAGAGGGTAAAACAACCATGACGGTGGCGGCGGCGGCGGCGTCATCGTCGTCGTCGGCAACAAATAGCTTACAATAATTATTTGAAGCAGATTTCCTCATTTAAATTCAATCATCACGTTTATTTAAGCACACACACAAAATATACACAAAATATGATTGACGGTTTTAGTGAGGCTTGAAATGGGGTGCTTCAAAAATGGCGGAAAAATGAAAATAAGCGAGTTTTTTTTTCGTTCCGTTTCAAATTGGAAACTTAACAATTTGCATAATTCATGTCTCGTGGTTTTGTGTAATTAGTTGCCGTTAATTAGCTGCAAAACTAATTTATTTTGGTTATTTATCATTTTACAAAAATTCTCTTGGGCATTCCCTTGTTTTCTGAGTTCTGATGAATTTAATAATTAATTTCTACTTCCTGTTCAAAAAAAGAAAAAAACAAACCAAAACAAAAACGAAACAAACCGAACACGCGAACCTAAAAATAAAAATAAATCAAACGAAGCGGAATGTTTCAATTTGTTTATTTATTTATCTTTTCTCTTTTTTTTTTAATTTAATTTTTATTTGATTTTTGTTTTGTTTTAACAGTGAAATAATTAAATTTGAATTATGGCCTTGTGCTTGTAAAATCAAAAAGAAAAAATTGCAAACAAATAAAAAATATATTTTCATCATTTGATTAACAATTTCAAACAAATTGGCATTTAAATTATATTTGATTGCTCTGCTCGCAGCGGTCTCTGAATTTATATTATTTTAATTAAAACTGATAAAAAAAAAATGGTTTGTTTGTTTTCTCCTTCATTTGGGAACTCGCCTGGAGGTGGTACAATTTAAAAAATTGGATTTGAATGAATGCGCATTATCAAGAGTTAAATGGATCCTGAGCCATTGTTTTTAATGGATTGAAAGTTTTTATTTTGAGATTTTGATACCATAAACTCGTAAAATGGTAACAAGAGTTCTGTAGGCCCGCGCATCCGATAAAATGAAAAGATGTTAACAAAATGTACTCTTGTGGAAAGCTGGTGAATATTTACATTTTTTTCAAATCCAAATATTCACAAATTGGAAACGAAAAATCAAAATTTGCATAAAGGTATTTTTTGAAGCCCAAAATGTCATCTTTAAAATGATGTACATTTTTTTATGATACTTCTTTTATTTTCGGAAAAAAATTAAATTCTGTAAAGCAGTTTTATGTACGGAACGTCTGAAGCCTTTCGTCAACAATCTGATTGGTCCTTATCAATGTGGCTTCAGGCCAGGAAAGTCAACCATCGACCAAATTTTCACGTTGCGGCAGATCCTGGAAAAGACCTATGAACTCCAAATCGATACCCACCACCTTTTCATCGATTTTAAGGACGCGTTTGACAGCATCTACAGAGACGAACTGTATAAAGCTATGTCTAGTTTTGGCGTCCCTGCCAAGCTCGTTCGCTTGTGCAAAATAAGGATGGAGAACTCACGCTGCTCCATCAAGGTTGGCAACGAGCTTACGGAATCTTTCGACGTCAAAAAAGGATTCAGTCAAGGCGATGCACTGTCGTGCGATTTCTTTAACATCGTTTTTGAGAAGATGGTGCAGAACTTCAATGTCAACACCAGAGGCACTATCTTCCAAAAATCTGTTCAACTTCTCGCGTACGCCGATGATATTGATATAATGGGAAGAACACAGCGTGATTTCAATGACGCCTTTGTGAGAATTGAGACAGAAGCGGCAAAAATGGGTTTAGCGGTAAATGAGGGAAAAACGAAGTATATGCTGTCTTCGAGGAAGGACACCCAACACCGACGGCTCGGGCAGAACGTCACAATAGACGCATATAACTTCGAGGTAGTAGAGGAGTTTGTCTACCTAGGCTCCGCTATAAACACGGGCAATAACACCAGCGCCGAGATCAGACGAAGAAAAACTCTTGCTAATCGCTGTTTCCTTGGGCTAAGAAAGCAATTGAGTGGAAAAGCCCTCTCTCGAGCAACTAAGAAACGTACAACACTCATCATGCTGTATGGTGCGGAAGCATGACCTGAAAATCGGTGAAGTGCCTTAGGCTGTTTCGAGAGGAAAGTTGTTCGGGTCATCTTTGGCCCCGTGTGCATTGAAGGGGAATGGCGAAGAAGATACAACAGCGAACTTTACGGGTTGTACAACGACATGGACCTAGCCAGAAGGGTCAAGGTCCAGAGACTCAGATGGCTCGGTCATTTAGAGCCAATGGACACCAATGCTCCGGCCCGGAAAGCCTTCGACACTATTCCCGAAAGACGTAGGAGGAGAGGAAGACCGCGACTCAGATGGCGCACTCAAGTGGAAGAGGACCTCAATCAACTTGAAGTGCAAAACTGGAGACGACTAGCTAAGGACCGAGCTAGCTGGCGGAGACTGTTGATTGAGGCCCAAGTCCACAACGGACTGTAGTGCCACCTTAAGTAAGTTTTATGTACGGTTTTTCCTTCGTCCAAACTAAAGTCGATCTCTCCAGAGTCCAAAACGACCTTCAATCAAAAAACACTCAACGTGGATGTGACATCTATTCCAATTAAGCGAAAACTCCATAAAACAGAAATTCCATTTTCAAACGTAAAAAAGAATTCCATATAAAAATGGCATACCATAAGGTTCCCATATTAGACCTGTTATCTTTTCTACTTAATATATATGAAAATTAGCGTGCAACCACTTAGAATCCCAGCAATTAATTCCGTTCCTAAGCAGTGTACTATACAAACACGTAAAACACTGAGATTCCTTTCTGCTTCCACAAAAAATAAAAACAAGATTGAAAAAAAAATTCCAAACCAAAATAGAGGATAGAAACCAAAGCCAAGCAGAACCAAAAAAAAAAAACCATTGGTATGCATTACTCCATCTCAAAACGATGAAACGGTGGACTTTGGCTGCTGCTGCTCCTTGCTCACCGATGCAATCAGTAAGCATACATATTTAAACAGCATATTTTACATCAACCGATTTGGGATTCCGGCGATTTGCAAATGGAAATGTTCACAACATGGCTCCAAGAGGGTGATGCATGCTCCACAGAGCTCCCATATGAGGAAGAGTATCATCATCAACTCGCTGGCACAAAACAGTATCCACTACAACAAAGATACTTACAAAAAAAAAAAGGAAGAAAAAATCCCGCTGGCAATATAACAACTCCTTAGTATGCGCCAAGCAAAACCCACTGAACGATGCCAGAAACAGAAAGAGAGTTCCACCAGTTAATGCAGCAGCATATTTGAGGTCGATAGAGCTGGGGTTCTAGAGGGAAAACCGTAAAAAAAAGGAGCATCGCCAAAAAAGAAATTGAGTGTCAAGCTCCAGGAGAAGAACATTCATGTCGGTCGGTTTGACGCTGCTGGCTCATCGTTGTTGGTCGTTTCTTTCTTTCATCTCAGAAATTCGTTCGACAAAAAAAAAAATCAAAGAGATAATAAAAAAATACTGAAGTTGACAAATTTAAATTCAAACCTGGTTCCTTTGTCATTGTCTGTCGAGTTCCTTTTTTTTGTGTCCGTCCGTCGAGGTTGATTCTCATTCCGTATTTCGATTATATCCTTTTTTGCATGCACACACGCCTTGACAATGTGTTGAAAGAATTTGCTGCTTCTGCTTTTGCAGAATGAATGTTGAAGATATATGACACAACCGCTCCAGACTCCAGAAAAAAAAAACAATTTACAACAAAAAAGAAGATCGAAATCGTATTCATGACAAGAAGAGGAGTTGCAACAAAAACAAGAGTTCCGAACTGATTCCAGTTTGAGGACAAGGATTGTGGTGTTCACACAGAAGGCAAACGAAGATTGTAGAGCAAAATTGCCCGAGCACACAAGTATGTAAGGATGATGATGAGGAATTGTATCTCGATATAGCGCCAAATTAAAAACAAAACAAAAAAAAAAATCACATCTGAAATACGACAACGATGCAATTCGACGGACAGCAGAAAGAACGCCAAAGGAGTTGAATCTGCACCAAAGAATCCGAGACTTCTCTCCATAGTATTTGCTGCACCATCAGGAGTCGGAATCGGTAGAGTATCTTTGGTGACAACATAAATAAGGCCCCACATTCTAAAAGGGTCCGCATTGTGTGTGCTGTAAGGTGATGAGAATGAAGGATGCCAGATTGCTGCTTCACTTCGTTTTATGACTTTCAACCTTGATCGTTGTTCTTCTTGCTACAACCGACGACGTTGTCATGATGTGTGTTTTCTAGAGTGAAAGAGTTGATACTGCGGCGAGGCGACAACTTCCTCAGGGCAAAACTGCTACCGCCACGCCCGCCATCGCCACCGCGTACACTACTGTCACTCTGCCAGCAATGTTGTTATCGTTGTGCGTCGCCGTGTCTGTGACAACAAAGGAATGACAAGCACTTCGGTTGGACTTGGACCAGCTTTTGAAGACTGTGAAGCAACAGCGGAAGAATGTTATTTGTGAATTATTTTGCTCACGTCCCAATGCCCTTTTTCAACAGAGTAAAATAGAGCTGGGACCAAAATTGGACAGAAAGAAAAAAAACATGGTAGCACACTCATGTTCACAAGAAAAGTGTCCAAAGTAGAAATGTTTTTTGTTGTTCAGTGTGTTTCCAGGGATACACCTTGTTGATTATTCATTCGGTTTTTGTTTGACTTCTTGGTATTTGTGGAATTTGCAACGACAAGTAAGTGATATCCTTTTAGCAAAGAGAATTGCCTTTTACGAGGAGAATATATTAGTGTTTCTTGGTGGCTGAATTAGTTTTGTCATGTCAAAATGTTTGCTGGGTGGCTTGTATTTGTCTATCGACATTCAAGTAAGTCGTAAAACATTGATTTTCAAGAAATACACTCAGGTACAAAGTATCAATCCTTTTTAAGAACTCTTCACATCCTTTCTTAGATCCCAGTCCCTCTTATTTCTTCATCCATTTAAATCTTGATTTCCTCCTCTTTATTATAAAAATCGTAAGAGTAAGAGAAAAAGCATAGGTGTTAAATGCCATCCCTGTGGTACGCCACTAGAAACAACCTTAAACACTCAAGTGTCGAATAAATAGCAAAGGGCTTTTCATTCTCCCTAATCCCTGTGCTCATCATTACTCTATTCTCACACAATAAACCAAAAGAATCAAGTTCAAAATTAGCCATCACCCATCACATATAAACTTATCAATTTAATGTAATTACACGCGTCACCTTCCTTGCCACAATTATTTCCAGACTATCTAAACATTTCTTCTTTACTTGTTTATTTACAAATCTGCCGTAGCAAGGACCGACCCACACGACTACGATGATGATGGCGACGACGACAAGAACGGGAACGCACAGGAACTTCTATAAAACTTAAGAGGATTATTATTTTCAAATTGAATTTCCTTTTTCCGCTTGAAGTTTTTCCTTCTCTTTCTCGTTTTTTGTTCCCTGGTTTTTTGTTTTTGTGTTCTGACAGAGCAAAAAAGCTCATGGCTGTCTTTGGTTTGCTCCTTGCATGCCAAAAGCATTTAAGTCCTTTTCCGTCTTCATTATTTTACTTTGTATGTAGTTTAACGTTTTCGTTTTTTTTTTCTATTCTGTTTTGTTTTGTGAGTTGTAAATATACTCCTGCTGTGGCTAAATTATACACTCTACTCTATCTCGGGAGAAAGTCCTTCTTTTGTTGTGAATTTGAAGAGGAGATGATGGGTGAAATGGGGGAGAAATGGGACTTTAAAATGCTCAACCAAAAACTATTTGTTATGTATACACTTCAGCAGGAAGATATCCATTGCGACAAGCAGGGGCTAGTACGTGAAATTCGAAGACAATGAGCTGAGCAGTGGAAAAGAAGAAGAACCACTGATATATTCAAGGGTTGGTAGTTCGTATACTACAGTCGTGATAGAAAGTACTAATCGACTGACTTTGACGTTTATTGTGTCACTTGACATTTGACACCATTTGATTTAGTTTCTATCACAACCGAGCAGCTTTCAGCAATCGACGTTTTAAGCTGTCAGCTGTCAAACGACATTTTATAAAATGAATGACATCGATGCTCGATGACTTTAAACTTTCAACTGTCAAAATACATTAATCGCTTCTTGTAAGCGAGGCATATTATGACAAAGTGAAAAACTGACAGTCCAAAAAGTAACTCCTGTCAAATGTCATTTGTTTTCACGAATAAAAACAGAAGTTAAAAGATGAACGTGTTGTTTCTTCTTTCAATTACGATTTTGCCAGAAGTTGTTTTTGCAGAATGACATTTGGATTTCAAATCCGCTAGCTCAATATTTTTATAACACTGACACTTAATTTCCAACACTTTTGAGCATGACTGTATAACAGTGTACGTGCAGAATATTCTATCCTGTTGCAAGCTAACAACAACGAGAGTTTATTCTTTCTCTGCGATATCAATTTATATTCCAAACAGGAACTCAAGTTAAAGTACCATCAGGATAAATTATTTAATAACACGAAGCGCGGATCTTGGCTGTCGGTTGTTGTTTTTCTTTTTTCTCTATTGCTTTAAGGCTGTCTTCTTACTTATGGGTACTTCCCTTACTCAATTGTGATGTCTGCTGCGCTATTTCATGGTGGATTGGTGGTGTTTCTAATACCAGTTCAACAGCGTCTATATCCTCGTGAATCCTTTTGTCTATGCAGGATTTAGCTATTTTCATTTCTATCCTTTCGCTTCGCAATCACCCTCTATGTGAATATAACACAGTGAGTTTAGTTTTCATGGAGTAGAGTATGTGCTTTGCATCATTAACACGGACAACATTTCCGGTAGAATTTCCTTCCGCCTGGGTTTATGTTTCTCTATTCGTTCGTTGTTATATGAATGGCTATGGTGGTGTATCTCTTTTGCAAATGGCGGCGACGAAGAAGACGACGACGACGACGACGACGACGACGCACGGTGGAGACGATGAAGAAAACCGACACGGCTTTTGAGCTTTGTGTTTGTTTTCGCCTTAAAATGTGCTAAAATGTTGTGATGTATGGATAAAAGCAGCTAACTGTAAATTTATACGGGATAAGATCAAACTGTTTAACGGGAGTTGAATCTTCTGACAGTTGCGTTCAGTATAACGAGTGTATGTCGTCAGTTTGCTGTCAGTGGAAGTCTATGTGTGATGCAACATGGCTCCCCACAAAAAGATGGGTTTAATACACCACTTACATATTTGGTGAACGCGGAAAATCAACAGAGCGTGCTTAACGGCTAAATGGACGGATAAAGATGTTCATTTTCTTGTTTTGTCACTGTTTCTGTTTTTTTTTGTATGTTTACTGTGGTTACCAAATAATTTGACAGCTAATGGATGTCTGTTATTGAAGGGAACATTTAAGTGTTTTGACGTTCAAAAGTACTTTCTGACAGTTGTTTAATCGGGGTGTTTACACGTCATTTGTTTTTGTATTTCTTATATTATCAACATTATTCAACAACATAATAAAAAGTTATTTTAACAATTTAATTTTGTTCGTTTATTTCCAGGTATGTGTCAACAAACATTCTGTCAAAACAAAATCAGTAAGTCCCAAATATATTTTGTGTGAGATTGGTAAGTCTAAATTTCCTTGTGAATCGCTGTGACAGCATGCTACCGCAAAAGTCACCAACAACTTAAACGTCAAAATTATACCAATAATACACAAATATTGTAATGTCAAACGGTGTTGCATAATTTAGATTTTCAAATGACGCGTTTGGTAAGTGTCACTTTAACACAATTTCCGACGCGCCACACCTCTGCCATTTACCTTAATTTAGTACAAAAAAATAAAACTCAATTTCGTGTGTTTGCCTTGTGACAACGATGACGCGTAACAATATGCCGCACGCCTATTGCCGTTTGATATTTTCGTTGACATGTTTATTAAACAGAAAAATCATGTTGAATGGAAATTAGCCAACAGCTGTTGTGTTTTGTAGAATATGACTATTAGCGTGACAAGCACACTCGGCGTTTTTGTCGTGTGACATTTTGTCGTTGGTGTATTTCATTCTTCTATTCTTAATTTTATTTATATTCAGCACCCCACTGAGAGGCTCCTCGGTTTCAAACGCCCAATTTCCCTCGTAAAATATAGCATTTTGTTTAAATTGTCATTTTTATTAATTGTCTGTCAAAG
The DNA here is from genome assembly GCA_920937365.1 of Sphaerophoria rueppellii. Lineage (NCBI taxonomy): Eukaryota > Metazoa > Arthropoda > Insecta > Diptera > Syrphidae > Sphaerophoria > Sphaerophoria rueppellii. The sequence continues at coordinate 15,660,827 of CAKKXW010000001.1, forward strand.
TTTTTTTTTTTTCTTCGCTTGTTGGCGCTGTCGTCGTCATAGTTGTTTGAACTGTCAACGGCCAATGTTTTGTAGAATTTGTTCACTTTATTGGTGAATTTATTGCTTGTCATAGAAATAGTCAACATTAATTTGCCTTGAAGGAAAATAAAAGGCACTTCAAAGACGTTGGTATTTGATAAAAATTGAATTTTAAAAATTAATTTATTTACAAACTGAATCAAAAACCCGCATTCGGAGGGCGTGCTCAAGTGACATTTGACAGGAATGAATCATGTTTAACGTCATGTCGTATTAAAAAAAGTTAATGTTCTAATACATAAACAAATTGAAAAAAGCAGAGGGAAATCAAAGAGTCAAAATATTGCGTAAACTCGAGTGGTTAAAAAGACTCTTACTGTGCCTTTGAGGTTATGTAACAAAAAAATTCAATATACAACAAGATGAACGTATCAAAACACTTTTTCCATGTTTTGCACATATTGCGAAACCCCACTGAAACTCTGAAAGGAATCCGGTTGCTAGAGAAAGGACAGCGTTATTGTGTCGTGTCGTTTGCATGCATATTTCAAAAGCATTTTGCGCTTCGCGTAACATTTTCTTCTCGTTCTTGTCCTCCTCCGACAGTACCTACCGTACTTCAGTTGTAAATGTTTTTTGTTCAGTCATTCTTCTGTAGATGTATGTTTTGCATGCTTTTGACTGCGTGACACAAGATTATAGTCCAAGAGCAAAAAAGTAAAGTCAGCAAAAGACACTCATTCTTGTCAAATTTCATCCCTTTGTGTACTGGTTTAAGTCCTCACTTCAGGCTTTAGGTAGGACACACTGCTATGGGGGTACTGAAGTTGTTCTTGTGTATGTACATATTAAAAAAATTCTCGAAGGACGGAAAAACATACCAAAGGCTTTATAATCTCTCTGAAGGCATTTTCAAGTGGTGGGCTTTATGGTAGTAGGATACAAAGTCACTTAGTATGTGTACTTAATAGAACGTGCTACTTGACAGCGAAAAAAAAAAAACACAGAAAATATGGCTGAGCTTTCTCTGTCTCTCTTTTATTACTTTTTCCTGTTCGGGGTGTAGTCACTCTGGCTCTTTGATTTAACAATCTTTTGGGCATATTACACACACTTAATTTCAAAAGCCTGTTGGAATGGAAAATTTGTTTGCTCTCTCTGCCCTCTGAGCGCTGTCTCTGACAAACGGAAAAGAAATTAAAAATTTAAAAAAGAGCATAGCAGGGGTGCAGTTGTACACCGTGTTAAGGTTCTTAAAAATTAAATAATGTTGTCTTTCACTGAAAAGTCGTAAAGGTGAGGATCAAGTTCTTTTGAGCTTTTAACTTAGTCGTAAAATTTGAAATGCACAAAAGAAATCACATTCCGTACGAACTCTAAAGAGGTTTACAAGGATTCCGACTAATTTTGTGAAAGCCTGAAAGCTGCAACTTGTCATTTGACTTAGTTTATAGTGAGTTAAAAATCGTTGAACAGTATTCGAATAAAAAAGTAAGCAAACAGATCTTCTACATTCGTGCACTCTGTTCAGTGTTCACACAGGACGCAAACTGTGAAATCTTTTTGACGTTTCCTCAAAAGCTGAAAGCTTCAACTTGACATTTGACTTGACATTGTTTCACTTATTGTGTAACAGTATTCGAATAAATGAGTAAACAAACAGATCTTATAAATTCCTGGACCCTGTTTACACAGGTAGCAAACTCAGCTTTTCCTCAGCTTTTCTATTTTTAGAATCAGGCTAAGCAGTGTGGTGGTGGTGAAGTGATTTAAGAACTGTCAAAATTGGTTAAATTAGACTGACACCTGTCACTTTCCGAACATCAACAACCAAACCAACATTTTTTGTAGAACGCTTTCTTTTACTTACTTACTTACTTACTCATGGAGGCGCTACAGTCTAGGTCGGACCAGGGCCTCACCCAACAAACTTCTCCAGCCAGCTCGGTCCCTGGCTAGCTGTCTCCAGTTTCGCACGCCAAGTTGGTTCAGGTCCTCTACCACCTGTGTGCTCCACCGGAGTCGCGGTCTTCCTCTTCTGCGACGTCCTTCCGGGTTGGATTCGAAGACTCTACGAGCCGGAGCATTATTTTCCATTCGCTCAACATGACCCAACCATCTAAGTCGTTGGACCTTTACTTTTCTGGCTAGGTCAGTGTCGCTGTACAGCTCGTACAGTTCTTGGTTGAATCTTCGTCTCCATTCTCTATTAATGCAGACAAGACCAAAAATCACTCGAAGAATTTTTCTCTCAAAGCAGCCCAAAGCGTTTTCATCAGATGTTGTCATAGTTCATGTCTCTGCACCATACATGAGGACCGGGATGATGAGGGTACTTGTTGTCGGAGAGGAGACTATACCTCTGTAGTTGTGCAGTTCGGGGGTCTCCTTTTTGAGTATCGGCATACGATGCTGAGGTTCCATTCATCGGACATACTTTCCTCCGACCAAATTTTGCAGATGAGCTGGTGCATGCTCCTAACCAAATCATCTCCAGCTGCTTTGTACAGTTCGGCGGCTAGCCCGTCTGCTCCAGCGGCTTTGTTCGACTTTAGTTTAGATATCGCTATCTTCACTTCGTCCATGTCGGGTGGATGGAATTGTTGGCCTTCTGCACCCAAATTGAATGGTTCTGTATTGCTGGCGGAGTTTTGGTCGTCATCGCCATTAAACAGCTTGGAAAAGTGGTCTTTCCATATCCTCAGCACTGACTGCGGTTCCACTACGATGTTCTCATGATGGTCTCTACAGGCTTCGGTTCGGGGTGTATGTATAAGCCTGGAGGTTTGTTTCACCTTTTTGTAGAACTTTCGGACCTCGTTCCTGTTGTGACATCCCTCTATCTCCTCGATCGCGCGCTTCTCATGCTCCCTTTTTTTCTTTCTGAGAAGTTTATGCTCCTCTCTCCTTTTCTGCTCGTAGAGCTCACGAGCTGCTCGTGTCCTTCTTTGCAGCGCCGCTTTGTATGCCTCTTGTTTAGCTGCATGTGCTCGCCGGCATTCATCGTCAAACCAGGGGTTTCGTTGTGGTGGCCGTGTAAACCCTAGCACTTCAGAGGCGGCATCTCTGATGGCTGCTTGCCAGTGCTGCCACTGGTTCTCTATATTTTGTGCTGGCAGCAAAGGACTTCTGAGGAGATTTTCGGAGACACGATCGGAAAAGGATCTAGCAATCTCTTGCGATTGTAGCCGTTTGACGTCGAATTTCCTCCTAGCATTTTCGCGTGTTGGCCTTGATCGGGATATCCGCATTCGTACCTTGGCTACAACAAGGTAGTGGTCCGAGTCGATGTTGGCACCTCGGAATGTGCGGACATCTTGCATGCTAGAGAAGTGTCGTGCGTCGATCGCAATGTGATCAATCTGGTTGACGGTTGATTGGTCAGTAGATTTCCATGTTCCCTTGTGGATAACGAGATGACAATTCTCACATTCCTCAAAATAAAACCAAAATCGACTGTGATCTGTGTTCCACCTCATGTGACTAAAAGATCAGATCAGATGCTCAAAAAATTTCAGACCAAAATAGAACAACAAAAAACGCCACACAATCTTCATCTATTTCTGCCAAAACCATTCGTCTTTAATTAGAAATCAAATGCTAACGAGGTTAAATGCTTTTTGTTGATTTGTCCTTTTATCAAGTCAACTCAAACACAGCAAATCAAGGGAAGATACGATGACGACGAATAAGAAACAAAACTTGCTAACTATGCAGTAAAGTCATTCGTTTGGGTCATGCGGAAGATATTTTACCTCGACTGCCAACTGCCAAATGATCGTTCGTTTGTTCAATTCAGCAAACAATAAAATTAGCAGTTTTATTGGCATGGCTTTACTATTCGAATTAAAGAGTTTTTCCTTTTGAAATTTAAATATAAACCCTGATCGGTTCAGAAAATAGAACTCAGCAGGAGATTTAAAGAATTTTATCACTGCGCTACCACTACACATTCAACACTCGATTGAACGTCAGTCAGAAGCGCTTATAAAAGATGTCATCATTCATGTGTCTAAATTATAAAGGAGAGACGACTCTTTATAGAGTCGATTTGGCTTTTGCTGTGACAACGATGAAGACGACAAACGTGATTTGAAAATCAAAGATGTTAAGTGAATAAATAAAAGGCAAAGCAACCGAAAAATAAAAATAAAGAAACCAAAGATAATTGAATGACAAATGGACAGCATAGCTGTGCATATTTATTTGACCATAATCAGTGTTGACACATTATAACAAATGCACAGCACGACTGACAGTTAATTTCGAATTCGACGAGAGTTGTTTTCAGTGTGTCCAGCCACCATTTATGTACATACATCATTGGCAATTTAGTGGTGTATGGTGTGGTGTGGTAAACAACATCGCCACCGTTTCGATCATCATTGGAACTCATATCGCACGTCGGATCTTAAAATATTCCAAATCGAATCGAGTTGTTGAGAGGTTGATTCAATTCGAAAAAGGCAAAACATGTACGGCGAAAAGCATTCATTCGACTCATGCCTAATTGCTACGTGAGTAAGTTATGTGAGTCGGTTTTTTTTGTTTCTCTGAAACAACTCTATTGCAAAGACATATTTTCACCTTCAAAAGGTGTGTTCCACAAAAATTATTTATACAAACTGAAGCCTTCAAGCAATTTGAGCCAACTTCGAAGTTAATTAATGTGTGCAACGCGTTAATTATTAAACCTTTCGATATGAATCTTCGTTTTTCTCTTGTCTGTCATCGATGTTGTCGTAATTCATGGATTTGTGTGTGCTTATAACACTCGTCTCGTGTAAACGTGACCGCCTTTGATGTTTGATGATTTATTGCTTTGAGCTCGATGGAATGAAGGGGATCTAATTAATCGATACCACACACAGGCAGTAGTATTGCCGCTGCCAACCGACCGACGACGACGCCAGACACACAAAAATATTAAGTCATTGTTTTTTTTTTTTATTGTCTGTGTTTTGTTTGCAACTTGACAGCTGCTGTCATTAAATCAATCTAAATGAATCAATGTCCATGGTCATAATCCCCAGTAATAATATTATCTGATATTCGGAACCGATCACTGTTTTTTGTTCGTTTCAATTTGAGTGTAAATGAACCTTCACTTTTGGAGCTAATCTCTGTTTGACATCAACCAGCATCACAATCTGTCATGGAGATTGCGTTCTGTCATATTGTTGTCGCGCCGTTGTCTTTTGAGAAAGAAAACAGATGTTTTGTGGCGTCAAATGCAAATAGAGGCCTACAAAATATGTTATAATAAGACATGTATGGGAAAGAACAACAACCTGGTATCAGTGTGGCGTCAAACCAGGAAAGTCCACCATCGATCAAATATTCATCCTACGGCAGATCTAGGAGAAGACTCAGGAACTTCAAATCGATACCTACCACATTTTCATCGATTTCAAGGCCGCGTATGACAGTGTCTATAGAGACCAACTATTTAGAGCAATGTCTAGTTTTGGCATCCCAGAAAAACTCATCCGTCTGTGTAAGATGACAATGGAAAATTCACGCTGTTCCATCATGGTCGGAAAAAACCTAACGGACGCTTTTGATGTCAAAAAAGGTTTTAGACAAGGCGATGCGTTGTCATGCGATTTCTTCAACATCATTCAATGTTAACACCAGAGGAACAATCTTTCAAAAGTCCGTCCAGCTACTAGGAAACGCAAACGACATTGACATAATTGGAAGAACACAGCGTGATGTCAGTGGAGCGTTTGTGAGCCTTGAGACGGAGGCCAGGAAGATGGGTCTAGTGGTTAACGAGGGCAAGACCAAGTTAATGCTGTCGACAAGAAAGGACTACCAACATCGACGTCTTGGAGCAAACGTCATCATAGACAGATTTAACTTCGAGGTAGTTAAGGACTTTGTCTACCTGGGATCCGCTATCAACTCAGACAACAACACCAGCGCTGAAATCAAACGAAGAATCACTCTTGCCAATCGCTGCTTCTTTGGACTTAGAAGGCAATTGAGTAGTAAAGTCCTCTTCCGAGCAACTAAAGTGACACTCTACAAAACCCTCATCATACCGGTCCTCATGTATGGTGCAGAGACATGGACTATGACAACATCTGATGAAAACGCTTTGGGCTGCTTTGAGAGAAAAATTCTTCGAGTGATTTTTGGTCCTGTCTGCATTAATGGAGAATGGAGACGAAGATTCAACCAAGAACTGTACGAGTTGTACAGCGACACTGACCTAGCCAGAAAAGTAAAGGTCCAACGACTTAGATGGTTGGGTCATGTTGAGCGAATGGAAAATAATGCTCCGGCTCGTAGAGTCTTCGAATCCAACCCGGAAGGACGTCGCAGAAGAGGAAGACCGCGACTCCGGTGGAGCACACAGGTGGAGAGGACCTAAACCAACTTGGCGTGCGAAACTGGAGACAGCTAGCCAGGGACCGAGCTGGCTGGAGAAGTTTGTTGGGTGAGGCTTGGTCCGACCTGAACTTTAGCGCCACCATAAGTAAGTAAGTATGGGAAAGAACAGATTTTTAATCTAGTACATTTATCTAGTTGTCTTATGACACTGACATTAATCAGAAGTTAGAGTTTCCTAACTGTGTGCTCACCTTTATCTTTTAAGTTTGATCTGTCATTCATCACCATCAGCTATGTGAAATTGTCAAACGAAAAAACATGGCTGTACAATTGAAACGTACAGCGGTTGCTTTTACACCTCGCTTGTACTGAAGGTTCATGTTTTTAATGGAAGTTCTTTTTTTATAAATTTGAATTTGTTCCCTCATCAGTTGTCAAAAAAAAAGATAACTTCGGTCAGACTTTTTGTCCCCGTCCCCGTTTTTCGTCACTTTATAGTTATTGCGGTCGACAAAAAAAAAAAAAAAAAAACAATTTGATTAAACATTAAATTTAATTTTCGATTCTTAAGCAATTTGTGTTCCTCGTTGGCTGCTAATAAACTTTTTATTTCTTTTGAATTGCCCCTCAGACCATTGTGATTAGTGTTGTGGTTACGTTATTTATTGCAATTTTTTGTTTTTCTTTTTTTGTCTTCATCTTCTCTCATGATACTCGTCAATCCACTTTTCGTCTTTGTTCGATTTTATTTCTCCAAAAGGACTTCAAGTCATAAACTCGTTTCTTTTATTGCATTTTTTTGCTGCCGCTACTTCTTCGTGTCGTAATCTTTACATCGTAAGTCACTTGGGTAATTTTTTGATTTAATTTGCTTGTGTACATTTTTTTTTGAAGATATTGATCTCAACAGAGTATTTTATGTCCTCTTAAGGGGGATTATCATGAGATGGTTAAAAAGGAATTTAAAAAAAATCATGTATTTCGAATGGTGACAATTAAATGGTTTAACAAGGATTAAGCATAATCGTGTTATTTTCCTGGTTTACGTCGATATGCGACACGACGACGTGTGAGAACTGTGAGTAGTCTTAACATGGTGAGAAGACATTTAAGAGCGACAGCGCATTGACGATTTTAATTACTCGAACTAAATTGGTCAGCTGCTATGAAAATGGAGTCCACATTGTTTCAAATTTTGTATAACAGTTTTCCTGCAAAATTATTCTCAACTTTTTCGAGATTTTGACGTTAACTTTTCAGTCTCATGTATTTGAATCCAATAACGAAAAAATTACAAATGTTTGTTACCAATACAATCCACTACGTTCCACATAAGCAAAATTATTCTCAACTTCTTTGAAATATTGGCGTTAACTTTTCAGTCTTGTATTTGAATCCAATAGCGAAGAAATTACAAATGTTTGTTACCAACACAATCCACTACGTTCCACACTTATCTTTCTGTCATTCAACATTCCAGATTCAAGCTCTGTCTATTCCTTTTTTTAATTTTATACACAAATTATGACATTTAAGGCATACTTCTTCCACTCTGGTACAATTAACATTGAATAAAATCCACATTGTTCCACATGAACATGTCATTCATCATTCAAGAATGAGGTTTCGTTTTGTATGTCTGCGGGAGACATACCAAATTCTAGAATTTTGAATGTAGTTTTTTCTGTTTAGATACAGTCACATCATTCTAGATTTTCTTCCACAACCGTCCTCATTATAAACATGCGCTTGCTTTAATCCTAGTTTCGTGAGCTGCATAATGCATCATATATGAATGTCAGTGTCCGCTTCGAAAGTTAATTAAATTAACTTCTACCAGCAAACGATTTTCAATTAAGATGCACACCGTGATGTTTTAATTCGTCGAACGCAAACTATTCGAATTCCATTTTGCATACGAAATTGTTGTTTAAGGATCATCTCTATATAAGTAGATATACTGGCAGATATTACCCGCATAGACTTAACCATCCATCATCAATTTTAAGTCCTGTAGTGCAGCTCCTGTTGGTTTCCTTATTCAAAAAAGAACAATATTTCCCAATGAAAATCCTCGTTGCATGTATATCCCGTATCCTTTGAATGCTCTGATGTCTCCCATCTCTGATATGACGTACCCGAGCCCCGAAATGCCAACAACAATGGTAACGAAGGTAGTTTTGGTGAATGTATTCACATTTCCGAAGCAGATTTACAGAGATGGAAAATTTTCATCTCGTTTGGAAGAGATTATAATGCCTCACAACCTGGATGGACTGCTGATTGAATGGCATGCTGAAGTTGGACCGAAAAAAACCCGTTTCAATCAAAAACCTCCTCACATTGTCATCGAATTATCATCTCCGAAAATATCCTGTATACATACGAGTGCGAATATTGGAACACGTTCATCCTTGTCAAACTTCCTATAGCTATTAATATGTAGTTTTAGAACGACGTGTAGTTCATATTTGTCGAAAGCATTGCATTCGGTTTATTACATTCCACAGATAAACGGGTAACCGGAACAAGCGGGTACCTATAAAAGCTAGCAGTTGAAAACTATTGGTCCTGCGAATATTAATTTCGAAATACCAGCACTGAGTTTGTCTGTTTCGGGATACAAAGGATGATCCTTAGAATGAAAACATCCACACACACACACCCACACACTGTCTATACCTCTCGCTCTCGTCCTTTCATTCTAATTCCATCTAAATATTGAAAAATAAAAGGGAACCCTGCACACATGGATCCAATTTGCTTTGACTGCAAATCAGATTGCGTTTTAGTATGACTCTGACGATTGACGATGATGATGACGATGAGGAGGACAACGACGACGTAGACGACATGGTCCTTGATATAGAGATGCTAAGCTACCATCGTTACGGATGAATATCAAAGTGGTTCTGCAGTTGTAAGCAGAACTACACTCTGTTCGACTCTCTGACATTGTTCTCATCCGAATGGAAATTGAATCGTTCGTTGCTGGGATTCAACATCCGCGAGGGTTTATTTTTGTTCCTCTCTATATCTGTCTCTCTCTGGCTGGTGATTCTAAGTTTTGAAATTGAGGGGGGGCTTTTGTGTATGTGAGCCGCTCCATGACTAGATAAAAATGAAGAACTTCGAATTCCAGGAACGTAAGGTATGCGTTTTTGCATGAAGCTATCCACCTTCAATGTTTTTGAATGCATTCATGCGTATTTACATCCCCAGTGCACATCGCACAGGTATCTTTCAAACTTTTCCAAATTCAAAATGGGTTATCGTGATGGCTTTCCTGTTACCTACCATCATATTTTAGTTTTGCATTTCATTTATGTAATATGGTTATGGGTACCGTTATTGAAGTTTTATTTTGTTGTCCATAGCAACTGGCAAATGGGATTTTATTTTTCTATTTAAGAGTGTAGGAATGAGGAAGACGATTGCCCAGAATCAAATTTGTGCATGTGATTCTATTGAGTTTATGAAATTTTGATGAGACCACTAACTTTGTTGTTGGTATCAAACTTGTGGACTCTCTGTACAAAATGGATTCGACGAGTTATAGTTGATATTTTATACTCAGTTAGTCCGATGTTGAGAACTGAAGAGCATACTTTTGGAGTATTTTGTGGACTTAGGTATTGCTTTTGGATACATATAACGTATTGTTGGTAAGGCTTTGTGTGCTCTAGTGGCAATGGTTACGTTTGCGTTAAATTTGAATGTGATGATTTTCCACATGAATTCCTGTGACGGAAAATAAATTTTAAGAACTCTCTTTCCTTGAGCCAATTTTTGTGATTCTCCACTTCTTTGTGTAAACGGATTGCGCTACATTGCTTTGACTTGCTTCGCCTCTTCATACAGTCTGTCTTCGCTTTCTGTCGAATCAGCGCTCTTACTTACTTACTTATGGTGGCGCTACAGTCCAGATCGGACCAGGGCCTCACCCAACAAACTTCTCCAGCCAGCTCGGTCCCTGGCTAGCTGTCTCCAGTTTCGCACGCCAAGTTGGTTCAGGTCCTCTACCACCTGTGTGCTCCACCGGAGTCGCGATTTTCCTCACGTCCTTGCGGGTTGGATTCGAAGACTCTACGAGCATTTACTTTTCCATTCGCTCAACTTGACCCAACCATCTAAGTCGTTGGACCTTTACTTTTCTGGCTAGGTCAGTGTCGCTGTGCAGCTCGTACAGTTATCGGTTGAATCTTCGTCTCCATTCTCCATTAACGCAGGCAGGACCAGAAATCACTCGAAGAATTTTTCTCTCAAAGCAGCCCAAAGCGTTTTCATCAGATGTTGTCATAGTCCATGTCTCTGCACCATACATGAGGACCGGGATGATGAGGGTTTTGTAAAGTATCACTTTAGTTGCTCGGGAGAAGACTTTACTACTCAATTGCCTTCTAAGTCCAAAGAAGCAGCGATTGGCAAGAGTGATTCTTCGTTTGATTTCAACGCTGGTGTTGTTGTCTGAGTTGATAGCGGATCCCAGGTAGACAAAGTCCTTAACTACCTCGAAGTTAAATCTGTCTATGTTGACGTTTGCTCCAAGACGTCGATGTTGGTAGTCCTTTCTTGTCGACAGCATTAACTTGTTCTTGCCCTCGTTAACTGCTAGACCCATCTTCCTGGCCTCTGTCTCGAAACACACAAACACTCCACTGACATCACGCTGTGTTCTTCCAATAATGTTAATGTCGTCTGCGTATCCTAGTAGCTGGACGGATTTTTGAAAGATTGTGCCTCTGGTGTTGTCATTGGAGCTTTGCTCAATCTTTTCAAGAATGATGTTGAAGAAATCGCATGACAACGCATCGCCTTGTCTAAAACCTTTTTTGACACCAAAAGCGTTCGTTTTTTCCGAGGATGATGGAACAGCGTGAATTTTCCATTGTCATCTTACACAGACGGATGAGTTTTTCTGGGATGCCAAAACTAGACATTGCTCTATATAGTTGGTCTCTATAGACGCTGTCATACGCGGCCTTAAAATCGATAAAAAGGGGGTAGATATCGATTTGAAGTTCCTGGGTCTTCTCCAAGATCTGCTGTAGGGTGAATATTTGATCGATGGTGGGCTTTCTGGGTCTGAAGCCACACTGATAAGGACCTACCAGGTTGTTGACGAAGGGCTTCAAACGTTCACACAGCACGGCAGACAAGATCTTATAAGCGATGTTAAGGAGACTTATACCTCTGTAGTTGGTGCAGTTCAGGGGATCTCCTTTTTTGAGGATCAGGCATACGATGCTGAGGTTCCATCCAGCGCTCAGTACAGCAAAAACACTATTGGCTTCAGCTTTGTCTGATATTACTCAATCTTCAAATCGTCGGAAATGACCCGTATCACGGGAATCTGCTTGCTGTGCTCCACGTTGCTCATTGATCTCATTTCGGTTTAGTCCTTGGACTGCTGTTAGAAGTCTTGGACAGCTGTACGTGAACCGCGGGCATATCGGCGCTTATCCTGCTTCTTACGCCCTGGAGACTGTTTCTGCAATAGGTACCATCTGATTGCATTAATTTGGATAATTGTGAATCGATCCTTATTCCAAAATCAATTTTGAATACTTTTCTTGGTTAACCACAAATAAGGTCACAATAGTTTGACCAGAGATTTGAGAGAAAAGGAGATTGGAAAGTGACTTACGTTTTGCCCCCTAAATCCCGCAATTTTTATTTTCTTTCATTTTATATTCTTTTCGTGTACCTACATGTCAGTTACTGGTTCGAAATATGTGTTTGTGAAAAAAAGCATACACTCTCACCTTTCGTCAGTTTGAGCTTGTAGGCAAATCCTTTTTTGACAGCTTAGTTTTACATTTCACAACGTTATTAACGTTGTTTACGAACAACATGCATCATGAGGCTTATATTGACATTTACTTATACTACTTGAATTCATTGTGAATATTTGTCGCCATTTTTTTTGTAGTGATATTGGGTTATTCACAATGAAAACAGAAACGACAGCAAAACCGTGTGAAAAGTCTATTCATTGTGTTCCATCCGACTATTGTGAACCGGTTGATTTTTTTTTTATTTTTTTCTGGCCATTTTATTAACTGTTGAACATAAAACTTATTTCTCGGGCAATATAAAAAGTCATTGCAAAATGTTAACCATTTACGTTTTTCAGCTTTTTTTAAAAGTCAAATAAACATCCATTACCCACAACTCATTAAAAATATACGCTTCTGAAATAGTAATTAAGAAATTTACTTTTATGGTGATTACACCACAAATTCGTCCTGTTTTGTTTATTTTCATTTCTCACTCAATTTTACGTCTGCCTTCGTTCAAGTCAATCGTTAAAGTGCCTTCTTTTGTGTTAAACTAAGGCTAAGTGCTTCATTACGAATAAACAATTTGCTATAAAAAGAAATCTGAATGCCTTCACTGTTCACGAAACTTTATATTCCTTCTTTAATCTGTGAACTAAAAAAAGCGTAGTAGTAATGATTTGCCTTTTTTACTTTATTTTTTATCTGAGTCTCTGCCTTACGAGTCTTTATCTGAAAAATAAAATCTCCCTCTGTCTCTTTGACTTCATAAAAAACAACGATGAAAGAAAAAAAACTCCATCATCATAATCAAAGTTGTAAAAAACAAAAAAAAATAGCAACAACAACGATATCGCGATAAATAACAACCATAAAATAAATGAGCACCAAGAGGAGTTCCACGTTCCGCCACAACTCTCTTAGCCTGGCCTTAAGTCCACAACAGAGGAGACAGCAAAGGCAGGCCTAAAGACAGCCCATAAAATAAAAATTAAATTCAAAAAAGACAAAAACCGAACAAAAAATCGAAACCACAAAAAAACTGAACAGAAACCAAACCGCAAACATGGCAGTAGGCAGGCAGTCGCACTAGTGTTATAATTAATGTTTATTGCATTAATTTTCTCCCCTGTCATGTAGAACTTAACAGAAAGAGAAAACGATGGAAAAAAAAAGCAGCAAAGACACGAACCGATATCAATTTTCGAAATCAGTGTTTTATGCCTGGGTAGGTTTCCATTTAAAATTCACTTTGTTGCTTTGCGCTGCTGTGCTCCTGTTTGACGGTGACGCGGAGGTGAGGAGTGGCGGCGTATGACGTCCGTCAAGAGTCAACAAATTCTCTTGATCCAACACAGAACCAGCAACTTGGCAAGAGAAAAGACTTGAATCAGAGTTAAATTGGTGTAACCACAGGGGGCAGTTGTAGTCCCCGTAATTTGCCTGATTTAATTGAGGCACTCTAGCGCGACCGGCCGCCACCGCCGCCGCTGCTGCTTGCTTGATGTCCGTAAAAGTGCAACTGCCGTGTGCTAATCGCTGTCTTTATCATCTGTCCACCTCCTCGTTGAACATATCATGTAGTTTGAAGAGTAGTCGACCGTAGCGTTGCTCTGGTGGGTAATGGAATGCTCGCTTGGCGGCCTGTTTTACTATAAAACCAAAGCCAGTTTTATTGGGAGCTTTTTGTTGCAAAAAAAAAAAACGAAAAAATCAAACGAAAAGTAATTGGCAGCGGTGGCTTCGTGGTCGCTGTCGTCGTTGTCTTCGTCGTCATCGGCGGCTATCAACTCTCTTGGTTAAGTGCTCTCTCGAACAAGGGGCGTTGTGTAGCGTGGTTAATTAAGTGCGCCCAGTTAACAAAATGCATTTTATGTCGCTTTTTTCAGAGTCCTCATTTTTCGACATGAAATCAATTTAATGTTTTCAATTTTACTTCTCAGTATTGATGAGAGAGAGAGAGGGGGGCGTGTGTAAAAAAAAAAGTACAGTGGAACAGTTTACTTTGTAAAAAGAAACAAACAAATATGTGTAGCTTCCATTTTGAAGCACAGCTGTCACTTTATGACAGTTAAGATTTTATCAGTTTAATTTCAATATAATGACATTTTCCCACAGTCCACGTTTTATGAATAAACTTAAAATGTGATTGACGGTGCTTTTGTCCACAAGTGGTTGGTTACAATTATTTGTCGCATCACAGTGGGTTGTTGATTTTGTATACCCCACAAACACTATACTGAAACGTCAATTTAATTAATTCAGTCGGAGTGTGTGCAACCACCAAATCATAATTTGTAATTCCTTCTTATAAGCCTCATTCAGTTCATTAATTTTCAAACTTTTATGGCCAGTATCAACATCTTCATGATCATGTTGCAGTAACACAAGTCAATTAAAAAAGCCTTTAGGTTTTTTATTTTTGTATCCAATAAAGCCTTTTTTATAGATAAACGATGTGATTTCGATTAACAGAGTCTCACTCCTTTGTGCCTCGCTCTATATGGACATACCATAATATAAATCCAACTGTCAAAGTTGGCAGCGAGCGAGCGTAATTAAAAGCGATTATTTTATTATTATTGGCCTGTTAAGTGAATTGCAATATGTCTGGTTGTGTCCTTTCTCTTTCTCTCTTCCTCTTGCTGCTGTCTTTCTGGCATAAAGTGCAAATATGTTTGTGCGATTAAAATGTCATTAATTATTTATGACAAGCAAGCTATAATTGAGTTTTATGGGAATAAAAAATAACTTATCAAATGAGTATATTGGTTAAGTAAGGAATGATTAAAGCAGTAAATAACGGGGTTTGAGAATGAAAAGGATAGAAGGAAGGTGCAGCAATAAAATGATATTCATTTGCTTATTTGGTCATTTGTTGGTTTATTGGTTTGGAAATGAAAATATTGAATTCATAAAAATTGACGTTTATTCAAGTGGAATTTATGGTGATTTTAACCGGATGTTATGGCATTTTATTATAATGCACAGTAGGTGGGTGTAGAGTTTTTTCAGGAAGGTGCTAAATATAAATCACTCGCTTGTGTAAATCGAGTGAATTCAACGTTGAAAGAATCATTTTTATGGAAAGTTAATCACAATGACAGCTGACATTGGATGCTAACAACGACTTCACTGAAAGTGACAGATGTACAGTTTTAAAACAAATAAATAGAGTAGCGCTACAGCTCTTGAAAAGCCAAGGCCTAAGTAGCTTACTCTCATCAACAATTCTCTATGTGCGTGTGAAGAATTGTGGGGACCTACAATTAAACGCCGATTTCGAACGGCAAAGTTGAGAAGCACTTTTTCATGACAGATTGATGCTCTTGGATGTTTTGTCAGTTCTTCGCAAGAGGCAGTGCCCGTGAAAGATGAAATAAAAACTATGGGCACGAGTAGGACTCGAACCCACGACGACGTTCTGCTTAGCAGCCCACGCACCAAACCACTAAGCCACGGGCACTACAGTGCAGTTTTAATTTTCCGAAATTTTGCAAAAAAAAAAAAGTGTCCTCAAGGGATTTTTATACCCTTTTTATGCCAGAGACACAGTGAGTGCATTAGGAAGAAAAGGAGGTGTCGGTGTACATTGGACTTAAATTCTTGAACATTGTAATGACTGGGAAAGACAGAGTGTGGAAGAGAGTTCCACATTCGCGTAGTACGGCTAAAGAATGATTCTCTATTACTTGAGAGTACGTCCGAAGTTGGGCTCGAGGGTAAACTGATGGGCATTCCTAGAAGCGCGAGTATTACGGGCGAATCGTTTGAGGGGAGGAATGCAACTGGCTATTTCACTAGAGCAATTACCGTGAAAGTAGCGATAGAACAAGGAGAGACAGGGTACGTTACGGTGGTGTGGTCTAACGGATCACCAATTATTCTTACAGCTCTTTTTTGTATTCCATCCAAGAGGCGTAAGTAAATAGCTGGAGCACCAGCCCAAAGGTGGGAACTGTACTCAAGATTTGGACGGATATAGGTTTTATAGATAAAAGCCAGATCAGATGGGGAGAAATATTTCTTGCACCGTCTTAAGAAACCCAAACATCTTGCGGCCTTTTTGGCGACATCGCGTATGTGCTCGGACCACAAGAGGTGGCCAGTTATGCACATACCGAGAATCTCGAGATGTTCGGACTCATTGATGCAAGTGCCATGGACAGTGGCAAGGGGGGTATATCTCCCTTCAACGATACAAGACAGCATTGAGTTTTCGAAGCATTAAACTCTGCACGGTTTTTAATTCCCCACTGTACAATGCTGTTTAAGTCAGAGCTTAATGAACTTATCATATTTTGCCGTTGCAGTTCCACATCCGAAGAGGAGGGATATGAATCTGGGAACGAATATGAGAAGCTAAGGGTACTATCGTCAGCGAAACAATTTATTGGATTAGAAGTAACAGGCAAGAGATCATTCATAAAAATGAGAAAGAGGGTCGGAAACAAAACGGAGCCCTGGGGCACACCAGCATTTATATTGTGGTTTTCGGACTTGAATCCGTCCAATACAACTTGTATTGAACGGTTTGAAAGGAAGTTTCTAATCCAACGAAGAAGGGATTTATCGATACCGAAGGCATGTATTTTCGATAAAAGAGCAAGATAGCAGACTATGTCAAATGCCTTTGAAATATCAGGTGCAACAATCTTACTTTCTCCAAAACGATGTGAAGATTTGTTCCACTGTTCGGTGAGATAAACCATCAAATCACCAGTGGACCTGTTGCTGCGAAAGCCGTACTGCCGATCATTAAGAAGCTTTCGGTCTTCGAGATATTTCTTGAGCTGATAGTTTATCAGCGTTTCCATGACCTTAAAAAGAAGGGACGTAAGTGCAATCGGACGATAATTGGAGGGAGAAGACGATTCGCCTTGTTTTGGGATTGGCTGGACAAATGCTGTTTTCCAACTGCTCGGAACGAGCCCAGAAGCTAACCTTTTTGCCTAGCAAAAAGGTTAGCTTTCGCGACAGAGCTAACAACTGGAGTGTCATTGTCAACCAGCGTAGGGACCGAGGAAGAAAAAGAATTCTTCATATTTTTTACAAATGACCAAAAATTGCAGTATTTTTTGCCTTAATTTTTGGTCGTATTGCCACACTGTTCTCTTCGGAGCTCTTTCTCTAAATTTGGCCATAAATTTGCTTTAAACAGTCAGACGTCAATTTGCAAATATGTCCCCTTTCTGTCAGACTTTTCAGTGCTCGTTGTTTAATCACTTGCAATACTGTCATCCTGCTAATTCACTCAAACTCAATCCCCAGCAGCCAAGTAATTTGCAAATGTCATCAAAATTCTTCTCCTTATTTTTTCCAACACAAATCTCCCCCCAAACCAATTAGGTACACCGTTGAATTAGTCAAATCTGTCACTCGTTTCAGCCTTTGCCAAAATAATTCAACACTGTGTTCTGTGTCTGTCACATCATCAGAGATAATCTCATTAAGTGAATGACATTCGAGCTTTCTTTGTCTGTCTTTCATGAAAGACTGGTTGAAAAGGAATGTGCTGAGGCTGTCAGAAAAAAAGTCTCCACACGATAACTTTTTTTACATGCTGATTGTGTGTGTGTGCCATTGGTTGGCCCTCACTCGGTATCTACTGGAAACTATTATAAATTACCCTAATGAAGACGATGATCTCTTGCTGAGATTTTTATTATTAATTAGCCTGGAAATATTCTTTTATTACTTTTTTTTTTGTTAATTTATTCCCCATGGATAAGAGACCAACTCACTATGGTTTCACGCGTTCCACATCATTCTGAATGAACATTAATATTTTTTTTATTCTCGCTGTCAAACCATCATAATTTTCTGTCATAAAAAAAAATTGTTTAAGGGAATTCTTTTCAGACAGAAATAAAGCAACGAGTGATGCCACAAACACAGAAAAAGAAACTCATAAAAGTTAAATTTTTCCACACCAAACAGCAACAACAACAAACTGTGAAAAGTCAATTTCTTCTTTTTATTTTTCGGTTGGAGAACAGAATGACTGATGAAGTGAATGTGTGTTTATTTCTGAAGATGGAAATTTGTGAAAACATTTTTATTTGAAAATACTTTACAGTTGCTTTTAGTGTGTATAAATTTTTATTTGATTATGATTGATGTATGTATTTAATACAGGGTGTTCCATTGTTCGTGTTAAATGTAGTGTGCATATCGATGACTAGCAAATGTTGTGAGGCTTGTAACATAAGTGAGTTATTATTATTATTGGATTGGCTGAGGGATTATTTATGAGTTTGGTTATTGAAAATAAAATACATCGGTGTTTGGAGAGTTTTTTGTTCTTCTCCAAATCACATTAAAATTGAAATACAAATTTTCTTTAAGCGTTATTATCTGTCAAACTGTCGTGTATTACTTTTGGGTTACAATTTTGACATTTAGGTTAATGCGAAGGAATTATTCTAGTCTTCTATTACAATTTTAAATCTTTTGATAACAAGTTTGAGCTATAGAATGTGAGAGTTGATGCCAGTCAAGATTTCCTAAAAGTACGTTAATTGTACTAAAGTGTGTTTGATGACAGGTGTGAACTGTCAAAAGTATTCTTAGTTTAATCATCTATTACAATTTGAATATTAAAGCATTTATTTCGAAACTTCAAAAGTGCCAACGTAAACTATCAAAATATTTTGATTTCCTCAAAGAAAAATTGTACTAGATTTCTTCTTCCATTTCTGCAGCAGTACGTTTTGCGAAACTAGTGCAAATTTAAACCCTCCTCAATCCCTTGTGACCGATTTCACACATTCTGTTACTCTTGTGCCAAAAATCATGATTCATTGATCTACATTTTGCCATCGTCAATCCCAAGGTGGTGCGAAAGTATACATTCAAAGAGTGCGATACCCAACAACAAGTCGAATACAAAGAACAAGCGCAAATCAAACATACCACGAACACAAAAATCAACACCTAATCCGTGATAAATGGAATATTTTTACAACTAAAAGGGATTAATTTGTTGAACAAATAAACAAACAAGGAGCAAGCAGGCAAATCAATGGTATGGTAGAGTGATTTAGAAGTAGAAACGAGGAGCTGCAATAACATCAGTAGTAGCGACAGCAGCAGCAGCAAGCATTCAAACAGAAAACACGTACGTATATCAGACCGAACCGGAGCAATGGGGAACTAATCTGTCATCGCGCGCATGACTTGACAATGTTTACACTCTTTACTCCGTGACTGACGGTGGTGACGCGACGGACGGAATGAACGAACAAGCAAATGGTCGGTGCTGCCAAAGGTCTTATTCTCTATGTGTGGTGTGTTGTATTTTGACATGAGCACCCCTGACAGTTGTAGATGTTGGCCGATCGGACAAACGACGAGCGAGTTTCTCAGAACACAACACATGTTTCACTTTTGTTATATTGACTGTGACGACGAAGACAATTGTGTGTTGTGTCGTTTTGTTTGACTTTTCAGATGTGCCGCACTGCACCGTGTCACATTGGATTGCTTCAAGCGAACATGAACAAAGGGGGAGATTGACATAGACTCATCGGTGTGTCTCTTGACAACGATGATGTTTAGATAAAGTACCAGTGAATTGTGTTGACGGCGGCGGGGGATGGATTGGATAATACCGACTCTTGTTGTCACAGAGTGTTGTGTTGAATTGTGAACCATTTAGCTGGTGAGCTGGTTAATTAATTGTTAAATGACAACAAACGGTGGCCAGTTCGTCTAATTATCTGTCTCATTGAAATTTCAAGCACATACTACCCAGTGGCAACTGTTTTTGTTTTTTGCTTCTCTTTTTTTAACTGACTGATGAAACAGCAGCTGCTGGCTGCTGCTCCTGCTTTTGAGTAAGGTTGCTTGCAGTGACGGCATGCATGAGTTTTTGCTCTCCCATTTGACGTTATTTATCGCATTCGAGAGATGACTTTACCCTTTACAACGCAATGTGAATTACCCCCCATTGAGTTAAAAAAAAAAAGAAATAAGGAAGACAGGGAAGGGGCCTGACAATATAAACGACCGACAACGCACGCGGACTATGCGGTCTTTAAACAAGTGCAAAGATACAACTTGATTAATGGATCTTCGAGTTGTTTGAAAAATTGAAATGATTTTAATGAGCGGACAAATGAGCTTGAGCAATGAGTATAAATATGCAAAGCTGTTTTGAGTCATTGCGGTTGGCTTCGGTTCATTTCGGTTGTTTTCTTTTTTTTTTGTCTCAAAATTAAGTGAATGCTCAATAAATTAATTTTAAATTATATTCGCTTTAGTTTCTTGTTAGGGAAGAATCGTGATGAATGGTGCTGCTTGGGCTCGGACCTGTGTTGATGAAGTCCTTGGTTGTTTGGTGCTCGAAGAGTATGTGAAAGAATTGATGATAATTAGCTTGTTGTTACAGTTGCTGAATAAATTAGCTTAAAAGACAAAGATTTATGTCGATATTTTGCTGAGCTGTCCGAGAAAGTTCATTGGACAAGGAATTTGACACCCATCTGTTTGTGTTTTTGATTGAACATCTGTCACTTTTTATATATAAAGCTGTCAAACTAAACGGGAAGCCGGTTTTTTTCGAGTCAGAGGGTTTTCGAATAACCGAGTTACTCACTGATCAGATATGTTATATTAAGCAGTGATTAAAGTTAACCGAAGTTTTTAACTGTCAACTCAATAATCAATATCTTTACCTTAAGCCGATATTTTTTTCGAGTCTAGAGAGTCTTCGAATAATTCGATTGGTAAAATCGAGGAGCGATAAAAGTCAACAGAACTTTTCATTTATATCAACCCAATAATCAAGATCTGTTCCGAATGAATCAAAAATCAAGCCCATTTTTTCTGCAATTTACTACCTTTACTTCATTTTTCACAAAAAAGAACTGTTTTCTGACATTTCCAGTATCGCCATTGTTGTCTTTTTGACATTGACATGCAAATTCAAGTATAAATAAGTCAAAAATTTCGTTCCAATTCCATTTAGTCCTTCTGACAGCTCATTCTCTTTCTTGTTCTCTTTGTTGCGTTTGAAGAATTTTTCATGCGATTTACTTCTTCTCCAAACACATCCCATGAGTACAATCAAGAGCGGACTATGCTTTTGCGGTATGTACTGTCGGTGTTGTAGTTGCAATAAATGTAGAAACATGAACCTCTGTAACATTCGTTTTTCCTATCGTCTCCGTATCCATTGTTGAATCTGTGCCTCCTTACAATCGTTTTCAAACGAAATACAACGTGTTAGGCCACATGCCAACAACTAGTGTATGGCTTTCGCGCCGTGCCGCACGGCAACCTTGCGGTTGTGTTTCTGAGCAGAGATTCTTGTACAAAGTAAGTTGTTTTATAAACGAAAAAGTCCAAAAAAATGAGAAACAAACAAAAGTCTTGTGCTGTCGCTCCCTTCACCGCTATACATGCATCGTGTCCAACTTCTGTGTATCGTTTCTTCCTGGCGATGAAAAGGTGAACCATTACAATTCTGAGTGTGGAAATATGCATACGATTTCGTGTAGCTACGTATCTATCCAAGAATGGGCAGAATTCCAGACCGACCAGAAGCAGGCACAACAACAAGAAGAAAACCTTTCATGTTCCTGAGCCAAGAAACCTAAACCCACACAGAAAACCGAAAACAAAACAAAAATAAGATGCAGATCAGCCGAAGCGGGAGCAGAGAGCACGAAGTAAACACAACAAGAGTGCATGCAATCATGAACTATCCCCAACAATCTGACATATCGCCAGATAACCACACAGAGACACAGTCTTCGGTGCACATACATCATTATACCGAAACCAAGGGACTATGACTATGACGACGACGACTAAGATGACTACAGTCTACGAGATGCTTATAGAATGTCGGCATCATGATACAGAAGTTCAAGCAGCAACAGCAGCATGAACAGCAGTCGACAATGTGGGGGGAAATATGCATTTAATGGACTTCCATTTACCCGGAGCGTCAAAGAGGAAGCCAATCCCTTTAGGCATCCACCGCACGTTCAAACACACTCACATGACAGCTAACCAAAGCAGCAGCGACGAGGCGGAAAAGAGCAAGTCGAAATGAAAGCTAGGAAAAATGATCATAGTTCTGGTTCTGTTTCTTGTTCCTCTGGGTGCTTGCTGTGCTGTTGCTGCTGCAAGAGAAAATCTAGTTTCGGCTTTTCTGCATGATATGAACAAAGAATTCAAGCTCCACTACGTCCAGGGTCATACGATGACGACGACCAATGTCGACAATGTTGAACCGAAGGATGGGGAAAACACTGCACCAGTCGAATGATGCAGCAGCCATTTATCGGAGAGGCGAAGAGTGCTCGTTCTGCTGGTTTAACAAGAAATATCCGAGACACAATTTATAATCACAATTTCTCTCTCTCTACACTAAGTTTTTACCAGCAGCAGGAGATGATACACACACACATGGTCCTCTCCATGATAGACCATTAAGCTATTTATATATATTCGTTCCTACACTCTGGTCTTCGAAGTGGATCCAATTCAACTTCTCCCCTCAAACTCGATTCAATCTATTTCAAGCAGATTGCCCTGACTACATCAATTTCACCACAGAGTACATGGGTCCTCCTCGGATACTACAATTCCACTCACTTGGGGTGTATGACTATTACCAGTGTTTATTGTTTGGAAAAAAGAAGTGCCCTTTCTGGTCTTGTCTAGTATCTGGGGTTAAAGGAGGAAGCACAGAGCACAATTCTGACAACACAAGTATGTAGATGAAATTCCCTCAAGTCGTTCGCCTGATGCTCGAAAAATGATTTAGAAACACTCTCCTCACGATGATATCAAGTCAAGTCTTCCTTGATGTTTATTTATTTGGCATAAAACACAAAGGAAATAACACGTTGCATGTAATAAAATGCATTTTGCAACATAAAACAGAAGCAGGAGAGAAAGAAAGAGTGAGAAAGTTATTCGACTCGATGATGTGATTGTATCGTGTTCCATTCGGTTCTTGCAGCAAAATGGAAACATTGGAGAAGCAAATTATAAACGTGTTATGAGCATCATTTAATTTTATTGCTTCTGTGTTTGAGGTTGAAGTTGAAGCTGAGTTGAAGTTGTCTAAAGGGACCCTTTATTGTTGCCTGTTGAGGAAGGACAGAGAAACGGGTCGATAGTGCAGAATTTTGCGCAGTCATGTTTTGTAATTATTGCGATGATTTATTTTCGGAATTCTTGAGAAAATTAGTGAAACAAGCTGTTTGCTTCCGTGTGCTGAATTTGAAGGGTTCGTTTTGATGTTGTGAAGGATGAATGATTCATGATGTTGAAGTTTTTGATAGGAATGCAGAGAATTGTTGATGATAATTAAGTGTTTAATAGTGGGGACGGGTTGAATAAAACTACACAAGAAAAGCCAAGGAAATAATTTCCGCTTTGCAGGAATGATATTTCAGGTTGAACACTTGTCCATTTAGAATTAATTTTAGGACTACCTAGGACTAAATTTGACAGATCATGATTAAAATGCCAGTTGGTATTTCTGACATATTGAAACACTCCGCATCACTTCAAGATCATCATGTATCAGCTGCTTAAAATTACCTTATGTCGTTTTCCATTGGTCTTTTTTTGACGTTTCTTCTCCTACCTCCAATGGAACGGGTTTTGATGTATGTGTCATTCTTCGGACGATTCTGTTTTCAAAACAGAAGAGTTCTGCTCTTCTAAGAAGCATTCCGTCTGTCAAAGTCAGTCCAATGGAATGGTTTCAGAAGACTTCTGGACTCTTCCGAATGCTTCTGCACGACCAATGAAAAACGACATTATTGCCAGCTGTCACAAAAATTATAAAGAGGGTGGACATTTTTGCATTCTGTCAAAATGACAGAACGTGAAAGTAATTCAAAATGTCAGAAATATAATCATATAAGAAAGTACTAGATCAACAGCAGATCATACATGTTATGATTCATGATATCGAAAAAAAACCTATGGTTAATCCCGAGATGACAAAATTGTACTAGATTAACTGCAGAATAGTTGTTTTGGCGCATTGAAAACAGCTTAATCAGCTGCCATATTCACATTTACATTCGTTTTTCCAAAAAACTACAAAAGAATGTACTAGAACATTAAATATTCAAATATCTCAACAATTTGTGAGGCAATTAAGTCAATGGAGACGTATGTATATGGTAATAAGTTTTGGGAACGTATGACAAGAATTCTTATAATAAAATAATGTACTAGACGTGTAGTTGGAATTCACTAACTGAAAGTATTTATGTTCTTACGCAGACAAGAAATCAAAACCCAGCAGAAAAGCATTTTTAATAGTCAAATGCCTGACAAAATGAATAAATTACAAGAAAATTGTACTAGATTAAAAGAAGAAAACTGGGTACTCCTTTCAAGTTTCTGTGAAAACAATGGCAATGGTGAACAAAATTGTACTAGAACACTTCGTGACTCATTAAATCCCATTCCAAAAGGATGAGACTGATTGACACTCATTGTTGAAAAAGAGTCTAGATCTCCAGACAATTTTGTTTTCTTTGGAATTTCTTCACTCCACTCGTTGGATGCTCCAAATACATTATTTCAAATCTGAACAAGAATCGCAAATTCCGAAAAAGAAGAATACAAATCCCTATCCTTTCATAAGTAAGTCAACCTCATTTGTCGTTCTCGATTAAAACCACGCGTCTGACAGCTGTCATAAGTAAACGAAAGAAAAAGATTTTGCAATGCGTGTGTTTCAATAATTGACCCACAACACAAACAATTTCAATGGTCTCGCTCCCGGTCTCCAGAGACAAGGAGCAAAAAAACTTCATTCAATTCAGTTGGGAATGGAATTTCATGTCGTAATAATTGGTATACGTGTGCGAGCACTGATCACCAATGACAGTTTCTTCAAAATCAAATCAAAACCCAACCCAAACCAAACCAAACCCCAGTGTCTTCTTGCATTATAAAATATCCATAACCATCATCATCATCACAACATCATTCGAGATGAGAAGAACTTTATATTGCAATGCAGAACACATTGGCTGAACTCAGGGACTGTTCGAGTCCGTGCTGTGCTTATTAATAAAGCAATTGTACCTATCGCAATGCTGTGTGTTCCCCATAGTTGACAATGCCGCATATATGGAATGTCGTCCTGCCTCGAAACGTTCCAATGTGCACGCACAACGTTAAGACTTCCAAGACTGTCAACAACAAAGCAGCAATTTTCAAAACGACACGGCCGACCGACGAGAAACCAGCAAGAGATTCCTCGCCATCTCGTTCGGCTGTTGCTGAGTCTCCGTGTCCATGTCACCAGTTATCCACCACCCTCCTTGAAACGAAAATTTTCGTCATCGTTGTCGAGAGTCGATTCGAGAATAGTTGACATTCGTGCGTGTGTGATGCTATGCCATAAGCAGTTTCTATGCCGCATGTGTACCTAAATTAGGCGCACAGAATGGGGAATTGAGTCGAATAATAAGTTAGGAAGGCGAGTATTTAATTTGTGAAATTCACTCCGTGTCGTCTTCATCGTCATCCGTTTACGATGCACAGACCTTCGCCGGGTTCTTCTATAGTGTTGCCCCCACGTCCTGCCGCAAGCAGAACGACAACTATTCCACCAACTCTGGCACAAAAAAATAAAATAGCACTCCGCAAGGAATTTGATTTCAGCCGAAGGTAGTAAAGCATCTCTTTTCGTTTATAATGGTGTGATGGTTTTAGTCTTGCTATAAATATACCAAGGAGTTTCTAGGAGCAGTAGCAACGATGGCCATTTTTATGCGTATACAGATGCCAATTGTATCTACAAGTGGATTGTAGATTGATAGTGATGAGCACCGCACTTAATTCTATCTCAAGTGCTGCTTGCAAAGTGCCCCAACAACATTCTCCTCATCGCTTTTCTGGCTTTGACAGTGAAGATCGTCTTCTTCAAAGTGAAACAGTGAAGCATTTGTGTGTAATGTCTTGCAAAAAGGCAATTCAACGTATTTTACTTGTCATTCTCAAGGAATGATGAATAGGTTCCACAACTATCCAAAGCATATGTTTGCGATTTCGCTGCAAATTTTTCTTTGACAGAAATTTGTCAAAGTTCGGTAGGTTCTGTTCCACTGTAAGCTGCAGTCCATCCAAGGAGCAGCATTATTCTTTTATTCCTTTTCCTTTCGGCTCGTCTTACTTATGCCTCTCGTTGGCTTTGGAACGTTCCAAGTGAGAAATTTTATGCCATATTCGTCGCGCATTTATGTCTTTCTGTCTATCTCTGCGAAACCAAAGAAGTCAACCGGTTTCACTCACAGAAAAAAAAGAACTTCAACGAGACGACCGGAGAACTTAAGTGTGGTGATGGCAATGATTATCTTTAAATCACGTACCCAATATCATGTCGAGTATGTGATTGTAATTTTAATCAGTTGTGCGCTGTCGTCAATTTTTTTTTTCCAAAGAAATGTCAAGGAAAATTTTGTCTTGCGAGAGAAGTCATCCTCTTCACTATTCAAGTATTGAATTCTTATTTTTTACTCCAACAAATAAGTTCGTCTTAAGGCTAAACAAAACCCAAAAAAACAAAAAGTGAAGAAGATGAGCTTGTGACACAATTGGAAGATTGTTATTTCATTTGAAATGGAGAGATCTTTCGATATTTGTGCCGCATAGCATCAAGTCTACATAATACAGAAACTCTTTTACGAGCATACACACACGACATTGTGTAAATTGAGTACGTGAACGAATTTAATGTTCTTTCTATCTGCTTGAGCTATCGATGGTTGTCGTTTGATGTCGTCGAGGGAATGCCAATATCAAATCGTGAATGTGTTGCAAGAACAATGTAATCATAATAACATTTGAGTCTTATCTAGGAAATGAACACATTAGTTTTCAGAGAACTTGGTGGAATATTGATGTTCTTTTTTCATCTCTCGAAAGGTAAAAGCAACAGTTTCAATTTCAAACAATCATTAAAGTCAGTAAACTTCCTTTAAACTTGATAGGATAGAAGAAATCCAATATAAAAAAATGGTATTCCACAAGGAAACCACCTAGTACCTCTACTTTTAACTGAACAAAATCGTTTTTAAATGAAACCACTTCCTTTTTAAAATGTCGCAAGAGCAAAACCCCTTATATAATCGCTCTATCACAACATTGTTTATTGTTAAGGCGAACTACTGCTTCATTATTCCATTTGTCAACTGACAAATGAGCGTTTACCTTCTATGTCAACCATGACGGCGCACGACGCAAGCATACCCATCAAAACAACCATATTTGAGTGAATTATATTCCCTTACGAATTCATGAATGATAAGTGTGCATATAAAGTGAACACATTTCACATATAACGAGGCCACCCCAACAGCAATACACTGATGGTATTCAATATATATTCGATTGGAGATAATCCATTTTATTTCAAACCGGAATGTTTGTATTGATTTTTTTCTGTTTTGTATAGAATCTTATAGGTAAATGTCACAACTGTTCTGCTTGGTGAAGTGCTGTGCCATCTTCATGCAGGAGCTGGGGCATTCCATCACTGTCTGGGTGTCTGCTTTTGCCGTACTCGTGCTGGTGTAGACTTACATAAACCGTAAGATGTACTCTCGGTTGACGATGATGTCGTCTTTGCTCAATAGCTTCATACCTTTATAGGATTAACATCTCTCCATGAATTATTAAAGAGTCATAACCATATTCTTGACAAAATATAAAACATTTATTGGAATATCCTTATTTGCCGATGTGAATTTTTTACCTTTATTAGAATTGCTTACAATGTGCATGGAAATTGAGGTGACGTTATTTTGTAGATTGTCAATAATTCTTCAAACAAATACATATTCAGAACCTGCCTATTTTTAGAAAATGAATTACAAAATAGAGATACCGCAGGGAACAACTTTTGGTCCCCCTTTATTTGGTTGCCGTATGGAACACAACATCAGCCAAATGGCCGCCACGACCACGCTTACAAGACCATATCCTTTTCATAAAATCTTCCATAACCAAATCGCAAAGTGGCTGCCCATTTATGTCCTCGATAACCTCACGAATTCCATCTTTGAGGTCTTGAATGGACGTGGCCCCAAAGGAAAAAGTCGCAAGGTGTTCATTCACAAGATCTCGGTAGCCAATTGTGATCACCTCTTCGAGAGATAACACGGTCCGGAAACGTTTCACGTAAAAGATCGATGGTTTGCTTGTGTGGCACTTAGCGCCGTCTTGGTGAAAAAAGTTTTCCAGTTGCGTTTATGGTTCCATTTTTATTAATGGCGTAGTTGTCTACTTGCCAAATGTCAAAAAATGACAGCTTCAAAAGTGACAGCTACCGAAATAGCGGGCTATTCAAAGTAACACCTCTTATTGGAAAACCCTATACAACAGTGTCCCAAACTAGTGTTATGTACCGACCAGTAGCTTTCTCTTACTGCAATTTATGTATCCATTTCGAAGCAGTAAAATCATATTTGTTTTTTAACTGGAAGCTTGTCGTAATGACATTTAACTGACGTTTGCAGAGGTTGGTGAACATCGATCACAATTTCCGTATAACAGTTATTTTCTAAAAATTTAGTATTGTCAACATTCTTCTGAGTAGACCTGTCAAAGTGAGATCTAGTTGTCAAATTCTACGTCATCAAAACAGATGGACATTAAATGTTACATCATAAGAAGTTAATTTAACGCTGATGAGCAAATGTGCCAACAACAGGACATAAATAAACTAAAAAAAAAGAAATAAAAAATCCATAAAATAAAAATGTGTCCTCATGCTGTGCGGCGGCGGCCATAATGTGACATCAAAGCAACTCACGAATAGCCAGACGAAAACCAGGATCCTAAACTGTCATTCGTATCGCCCAGGGAGCAATAAAAACAAAACACATAACTATACTTGCTCCAAAAAAAAAAGAAAAGAAAGAGGTAACTCCCAGACACGATAGTTGAAAAGTTGAAAAAACGACAAATGGCGTCAAGCATTAAACCAAAATTATATCCACGAAATTGTTCGTTATCTTCATCGGTTGTATCAGTTTGTGTGTGGTGAACATTTTTTTAAGATTATTTGTGGCACGAGCGGAGCGATTGACTTTTGAATGTTCGCTGCCGCACCTTTCGTCCTTTTTTTTTTCTTATTTTGTTTATATTGTTGGTACTTGGTTTGGTACCTCTCTAGAGAGCATCAACAGTATTAATTACATATTACCTTCTCCTTGGGAAGGGCTACAGCTTTAGTGTGGTAAACAACATTATACACCGTTGACTATGTTGTTTGGACATTGTATGGTCGGGTTGCCGACGCGCGCCGCCGCAACAGACAACACTGTAGCCGATCAAGCCGATAAAGATAAATTTATTATTGTGCAAGATCCTACTTTTGGCATGGGCCTGGTATCGTTGGCATTGGCTTCATGCCAACATGGTGAAGGTAGTTTTAGTGGTTTGTGATAGTACACTCGGTATTATGATTATTATGTTAAGCACAGGTGCAAAAAGGTACACACCTTGACCATGTTTTCTTCACTTTGATAAAATAAAACAAAAAGTGTATAATTGGAATTCATGCCAATCGATCAGTAAAAACTACACACAAATTCACCTCTTACTGTCATAAAACTCTGCACAAGAGGTGAATTTGTGTTTTTCCTTTAAAAAAAAAAAAAATGAATGCCGTTATGTATGATAGTGTGTTCTTTTTTTGGAAGTCTGCCTTAACGATCAATAAAAAGACGGCTTATAATTAACATGACAGTTGGTGGCTCCATTTTATTGGAGAACATTTTCCAATCGAGGGTCGTTCAATGGCGTTGGTAATTGGTATCATTAAAAATTGACCATGTAATTTGTTTTGACAGATGAAAATGATGATGGTGGTCAAATGTAAAAGATAAATTGAGTGTCTCTTTTAAGTGGAGGGACTTACCACTCTGGTTTAACTTTTGACACATGAAGGGTGAAAATTGAAAGGAAGAACATCAAATATTGATTAGGGTTTGGATGGAATGAGAAAATCAAGATTTCCATTCAATCTCTATAAAAGAAGAACTTTCGAAACCCAAACAAAAAGTAAGACACTTATCCGGGTAGGTAAATCAAGTTCTTGTCCTTCCCACTTGTACCCAATAAACCCTCATCTATGTGTCAATTGTCAATGGTATTAGTTCCTTAATATCAACCACTTTGTTGCCTTTTGTGTAAATCCAAAACCTTCTGAGACCGAATATCAATCTTATCCAAATCGATTACTCCTCCACCTTCGACAAAAAATAAAATAAAATAAAACCATTTAGTCTGCTTTCAAAGGAATGAATACAAAAAAAAAAAACCGTCTCATAAATTTGTCAAACTGTCTCTACTGTCGTCCTTCGGTATATTGCTTCGTTGCTTTTTTTTTTCTTTTGTCTGTCTTCCATCTTATCCTACCCAAGAAATCAAAAAGCAAAAAAAAAGGTCAGCAAAAGACAGCAATCTTTTCTCCTCTATCCCCATTACCACCCATTCGAAACCCCAACCTCTTTACTCGCCACACATTGCCCATTCATCGTCGTCGTCGTTGTCGTAAATAAACCTCTTAAAGAAGAAAAGCACTCGGAAAGCATGTTTGCCCGTTGTGTGTATGGTAATATTTACTTGTCACGTATGTCAACCTATTTGATCGGATTAAGTTGGAATTACATGGCATTGCTTGCCGCTCTACAATGCGTTCATTGTTCACGCTATAGAGAGCATATTCAATGGTAAATGCCGCTGTGCTTGCCTGAAAAACGAGTGTGGGCTTTTTTGTGGTCGATTTTATTTATTCTTTTGTGATATTAGGGTAAATAAACATGGTAGTAGAGAAAAATCATGATATTGCCAGAGCTGGAAACTTAAAAAAACTGCGATATTATCGTATTTGCTTAGTTTTGTCCATCCAGATGAGTTAAACATTGTGATATTAAAAATCCTGTGGTATTTAACAACTTATTTTTGCTATTTTACTGTTTTAATTTTCATTTTCTACAAGAGAACCCCTAATATCACAACACTCTTCATTTATCTTGTGATATTCATATAAGAAGTTTCCATAAGCTGTGATACATCGAATCAATCGATATTATAGGGTAGTATTTAACTTCTATTATACTCTTTACAGCTCTATTTTGCTGCATTTTTTTTTTTACTGAATGTCGGTGACTACTTTGAGGTTTTTTTGTTGCTCCTGCTGGGCTGGTCTACATGAACCCAAGTCAATAAGTCGCTCGTATTCAAGGAGGTGTATACACTGTATAAATTGTAGTCACCTAAAGATATTTTACTATAATACTCCATAATAGTGTTTCGTCTCCTGCTGCGAGCTATATCAACGCTCCATGTGTGTGGCTCCATCATCATCATCAACATCATCCCCCACTGTCTTTTGAACGATATACCACACTCACTCTTATGGCGCAGTGTGTGACCAGATCAATATGGCAAATGCCTGAAGGTGGTAGTGTGTAGTGTAAACCATAAAGCCGAAGCAAAGGTGAGCCGTTGAAGTTCTTCGTTCGCCTTCTTTTGTCCGTTCGTCGCAGTCAGCATCGTCGTCGTCGTTTTCCATGTTGTTACTCGTCCCTTTGCCCTCACAGTCATAGTGAATCGGTTGGGAGATATGGTTTTATGAATATTTTATGAGGTTTCACCATTCACTCAAGAAATCACATGAATAGCTAAGTGGGCATAAGGCTAGAGACACTCGAGGGAACTCTTTCGGAATACACAGATAACTTAGGCGCAGACTTTAAGGGGTCTCCTTCGTCGATCGTCGCTGTTGCCGCCGCCACTGTTGTCTGCATGTTGAATGCAGTTTGCAAAGAACTCTGTATCTTACGATAGGTGGAGTAAACGTAGACCAAGCTGTTGTACGGATGAATGTCTGACCGGTTTTATGCTTATAGTTTATGGAATTTCGCAAATTGCTTAGTATTTACATGGTTTCTGACATATGTTCAGGCTAATAGCATAGCATTCATCTCGCCTTTCACTTGCGGTATACGAATGGACTACATGTTTTACCTTAAACCAATTTACGAGTATAGTATAGTCTGTTCCTTGCTTGTGGCATGGCCTGAACCTGGCGACAGTGTCGTCGTCGACAAGCTCGATGACGGCAAGCAATGGCTTACTATCAAGTTAGTGCTGAATTTCTTATTAGTTTAATGTCAGACTAACAAATTTATATAAGTACATGGTTTCAGTTGTGTAAATAACTTGAACGTCACAATCAATTAGTTGGGGTAAATTGTTCATGCATAAAACGTACAACGACAGTGTGTCGGCGGTAGCGAAGGCTAGCGGTTTGGGTATGTACTAATGCATACATATATTTTGAGATTAAAGCTGCGGTTTATGATGTCAAAGGAGGGGTCAGTTTTGTTGGACTTGGGAGTTTTACAAACGTACCCACTTACAAACATTAACAAATTGTTGTTGATTTTGAAGACATGTTAATCCAATTTTATTTGCTTAAATTTATGTCAACAGCTTGTTCTGTTGATTAACCGGGTGATAAATATTTGTTGACGAGATGTAATTCCATAAAATGTTATTTAGAGAGTGAGAATGGGAGGCAAACAGGGAGGGGTTTAATGATGATGATAGATTTACATTAAAGGTTTATTTTGTTCACTGATTTGTTGATTTTTGTGTGTTATCTTAAGTTGGGACAAATGTTTACTAAGAAAACTCATAAGTGGTTGGTAAATAAACAGATATCACAGTTTTTCACATGGAGTTCCGGACCAACAATCGACAGTGATGTCATGTTTTCATTTCAAATAAGATGCTTCAAGGCAATACGTATCAAGTTGGCAACTTTGAGACAATGAAGATAAGTTTCTCATAATAATATTCTGATCTATCACAAGCATATTATTTTTTCAAAAATAATATTTATCACGCAAAATCACTTTGATTTGTGAAGTCGCTTTTACGTATCACACGAAAATAAATGAAATTCAGGTGCAAAATTAAAAGAGGTATATAAAAATAAATTTATCACAAAGATTTTAAGCTACCATTTGAAATATCATTATAAGAAAAAAATATCACAACCATTTCTCCTTAAAATTAAACTTCATGTGAAGTTACGTAAGGAACCGAAGAAGTTTTTATTCTTAGAAATCACTTATCAAAAGAAATTTTACAATTATCACACATGTCATATCCCTTCCGTTTACATACCAGCACATATAGTACGGTTTTGTGATTCCTTTGTCACAGCTAGATTTCAAACCATTGTACTGTGATATCACAAAAGAATTCTGTGATTGATGTTCTTACTTGTGATATTTGTTTCTCATTGATAGTTCTTGAGCTCTGCGTATCATGGCCAACATAAACCAATTCTATAGGTTAGCTTTCCTTTTTATTTCCCTTTCTAAGTTAATTACAAAATTGTTTCAATACTTTCCACACCATTTAACATTCTTTTTGCAAGCTCTATTCACCAAGGACACAATTCTGTACTCTGTCGGAACTAGTTGTCAAAGCAAACTTTTAGCCGATTGCATCATTTTCAATTGAGTTTTCTCTACTTTATCCATTTCATTCAGTTTTTTTCGAAGAATACACAAACACATTTACTATTTTTTTTTCCCTGTGGCAAAATTGTAGTTACATCTCAAAGCTTTCTACCGTTTACACAAGAGCCCTTAAGCCACTCAACCCTTGCAACTTGCACATGCATACATCACCCTACAATCTATGCTATAGACCTTTTAATAGAAATGGAATAAAAAATCATACGAAAGCCAAAGTGCTTCACAAAGCCTTGAAAGAAAAAGAAACTTCCATTCGCACTGAAGTGGCTTACAGCGGTTTTAACATCGTTCAGGAATGTACAATGTTGTGTTCGACTAACGTACACAACACAATCTACCTTGTAGGGTACACAAAAGGGAGGTATCACAACAAAACAGTAGAAAAACTCCAATAGTGTGGAGAGGTATGTTCGACATTTTATAAAAAAGGATTGTTTCTCTGTGGATACACATACTTGATTGAGTAGTTACTTATTTGAATGGAAAACAACTCAGATCGATTTAGTAGTTTCTAGAAATCCGCTCGAACTTCCAGGATTAAAGTTTACAATTGAATCACCAATTGGCCCTTTGATAGCAAAAAAAAGGAAATGAAAAAAATAGTAAGCAAACAGTACTAGAGCCATTTTAGTAGAAATGTCATTTTGACAATCAGAGACAAAAATGGCAGACCAATCTGAATTCAAATGTCACTAAACAATTCAAACTGACCCATTTGTGTGTTTTTCGACTCAATAAACAAAGGCAAAAAAAAACAATCAATAAAACAAAACAACCACCCCGTAACGATTTAAGTCACACACAACATACGTTTCACACTTAAATGGCATGTGTCAGGTCAATTTAATGGGCGGTGATTCGTCGTGTAAACATCGTTGTGAACTCTACATAATTGTGTGCATGTAACATGCCATGAATGTAGGTTTGTGAACACGATAATAGTGTATTAAACAGCATGAGACAAAGAATTTAAGTTGAATAATGTGGTATTGTTGTCGTATTTCAAGGCTTGATTAAAGTCAACAACACAATTTGTTGGTTAACATGTTTGACAATTCGATGAAAATTTTACAATGTCGGCGTTTAGATTTAAAAGGATTACAAAATTGATGTTTCGTTTGGAATATTATTCAAACCATCTGATCTGTCTGCTAGAATGTGAGCAATCTTGTTTAGACGTTGAGGTGACGTGATTGAATGACAGTTGAGGTTTGAGTTACATCGCTTTTTCAAAACCTCAAATCGCATTAGCAACATACTTTTGTTCTTTTCTCTCTTCGTCCTTGTATGTCTGGAATTCTTTTTACTTCTTATTTTATTTTCTCCCATCATATTCATCCGAGCCACTAACTTGGCATGAAAAATAAAAACCCTGCCACCACCGCACATATTCCCTTAGAAAATATAACGACGAAGCGTTTATACGAGCGTTAAGTTTCCTCCATTCACAGCGATACAAGAGGAAAAAAGAAAATTCCTAACCATATGTAAGTATCCTTCCTTATACTTTCTTACACAGACACACCGAAACGCCTTGAAGGTTCTTTTCTAGGTTTCGTCGGTTTTTTATTTATTTATTTATGCGCAAGAAAGTCAGCTCACTCTCGCACTTGCAGCATTCATTTTTAACATTCAACAAGAGGATAAAACCCAAGAAAAGAACTTTTATCCGGTATTTTTTTTCCTCTCTGTACATTCACAAGTATAGTACCTCCGATTACTTAAGGGATTTGCCAGCCAGAAATGATGAAAAGAACATAAAGAAGTAAATCGACCAAAGCCACGTTATATGGTGGTTGGGTTGGTAAGATGTTGTTTTTTTTTTCTGTGTCAGTTGTTGTTGCTGATTAACGTTCCGCTGCTAGGATATGCTTTGAATTGAACCAGAAAACTCGAGAGATCTATATACTTGGTTTTTGTCCTTAAGCTGTGTGATAGAAGTTCGGATAGATGAAAAGAAACTGTGCAAGTCTCTGACAAGTCATTTAATCAAAGTTTTTCAAGGACTTGGGGGCTTAAGAAATTTTGTAAGAGGTGGTTTATTCAAATCCTAAGGGCCAGTTCTAGAACTTTAACATAAAAAAAAGGTTTTTGAGTGTTGAGGTGAATGTGCATGTCGATTTATCCAAAAAAAATTTCGTCATATCCGGATAGCATTGTCCTAGAAATATAGTTGAAATTAAGAAAATTATACAAAGCTGAAATTTTTTACAGTTATCTTAAGTTTTCTGAATGTTTAAAACTTCTCGGATAAAAAAATTGTTTTGTTGATGCAAGAATCTCTGTTTATTTGGTTGTCTGGGTATCTTTATCCGTAAAAATAGTTCATTTCAAAGAGGTATCTGATGTCCATACATTTCCATTAAATCATCCCAGCCAAAATTGACAAAATATCATTTATCCGAAGTTATCCGAGCTTGTTATACGATTATCCGAAGTGAGACGAATGCTTCAGCGTTTGTTGCCATTCAAAAGAAACCATTATTTACAATATATCATTTATCCGAAGTTATCCGAACTTGTTATCCGATTATCCGAAATGAAACGAATGTCTCCACCTTTGTTACCATTCAAAATAAACGATTTACAGATATCCAAATTATCCGGATAAGGCAATTTACTTATCTACTTACGAATCATTTTTCATATGCAAGTCCATAATACCCTGTTCTCTTTTTCAATTTTTTTTTTCCTTGGACAAGATTTGTATACTAACAATTTTTAATTTTTTTTTTCGTTGCAGGTACGTTCAAGGATTTGTCTACAACTCGCGACGTCAACTACTACTCTATATGGCACCAAAATCAAGCAAGAGTTTTTCCAAGTCTTAAAATGTTTGGTTAGGAAGGATGAAAGAGTTTCATACTCTCTTTTGTGACACAATTTCTTCACGAGTTTTATTATATGCTTTGCCTGTCGTCGTTGCCATCGTCATCGTTGTCGTTGCCATAACAAAAACGGTATAAACGCTGGTGGTGTCTTATTACCATTTGCCGCGCCACAAACTTGAATGTGTGAACACACTTAAAGCGATTTGAAAAAGTGCTAATCCACATTTCAGCACCTTTTCTTCGCTTCGTCGACGATGACGACGACGACGAGGAAGTCGACAACTATGACTTGGTAGCAAGAAAAACGACTCCAAGAAGGAGGAACCCAACACTTTTTTTTTTGTTATATCTTTCTATATCCAAAGGCTTTATTGCCAACAAATTTAGCTCTTAAGGGCGGGCAAGGAGGTCGGTCCCAACACACTTATTTTATACTTTTATATATGCAAGCTATTTGTGGCGAGTCAGTTGGAGCGTAAAAACGGTAGGAACATGGAGTTAAATGTCAAACTCTATTCAGAGTGTTGGGCTTGTATATGCCAATGAAACAGTCATTATGATTACACCAACTCCGCTTGCGGCTTCATGTTATTTCTTTTTTTATATGTAGAGAGTATTATGTTGGCTCTTTGCGAGCTCGCGGCTTGTTGAACACCCACTCGAGGATTTTATTGTTTGATTGTGTCAACACCGCACCTCTGTGAACCTCGATCCTTGTAGGTATCCCTAAGGCAACGACAATAATACTGACAATGCTCCCTGTGTTAATACACCGAAACAGCACAAAGGAAAATACAAAACTTTGTAGGAGGTATAAGCGATGATTAATTAGACAAAGTGTTGACCTTTTTTTATGTGTTTTGTTGTGTGCTCTTTGCAGAATTAATTAAGTTAATTCCTTTTATTTTTGTGTTATTTATTTTTTTCAACACAACCAAATTAATTATTTTTGCTTCTTTTTATACTTTTTTTTCATGATAAAGAAAAAACACAAACACAATGACATGAAAATATCCTTAATCTTTGTTGTCTCAAATCTTAAACGTTGATGTGTGTACAAAAACGATGAAGTCACAAACACATAATTGCGAAAGAATAGAAAATTCCTTGTAAGAGGATTAGTCGGGGAAAAAGTTGAAATTCCCGTAAAATTAAATTATGAAGTGGTTGCGGAGTGAGAGGGTACTTAGTTTTATTTATGAAAAATGTATGAATACGTTCATAAAAACAATTTAACATAATTTCTAAAAAGTGACAGTTAAAAAATCCATACGTATTTCTCCTAGCTGTCATTTGAATAATGCGTTTCGTTTTCCATTGGCAGTCAATAAGCATTCGGAAGTGTCCAGAAGCCTTCTGAAACCATTCCATTGGACTGACTTTGACAGACGAAATGCTTCTGAGAAGAGCAGAACTCTTCCGTTTTGAATACAGAAGCGTCCAAAGAATGTCACTTTCATCATAACCCGTTCCATTGGAAGTAGAAGAAGAAACGTCAAAAAAGGCCAATGGAAAACGACATAAAATATTTCAGAAATGTTTTTTTGAATGAATTCAGACATTCTTTTTCAAACAAATGTCAATCAAAAACCCAATCTGTCAAAAGTAATACCAATAATTGCCACAGCAGCGCTTCGGTAATTAACAAATTTAAACAAATTGCCCTACGTTTAGGATTACCACTGTTCATTTAGATATCATTATCAAATTAAAAATAATTCCAAAAAACTTTAGCTAATCTCTGCCACATCCATTCAATGCCATCAAAAAGACAGAGAGATAAAGAATGCCCCGCACAAACTTAATCCTTTTTCGGGGGCATTGTGGAACAAGCATCACGATTATACACCCACACAAATCACAACGTTATTCACTCCAATTTTGTTCGTTGGAGTATTATGATTATTGAAAAAGCCCGTAAATACTAAATTAATCCGATTTAATTATAAAACAGTCTGCTGATCAAGCAAAAACAGTTCTTCAATTACGTTGTCCTCGCCGTCCGTCGCTCATTGTCCATCGTCGTATAAGCCCATACTGACAGCTATCACCATCACCCGAAGCATCATGAGTAGGTAGGTACTTTGTTCTGTCTCTCACTTTGAGTTTTAATTCGGTTGGAATTTGCTGAGTTTACTGAAAATGCCGGCAATAATAATACACATCAATTAAGCTTAAAGCGGATTACGAATTAAATATGAAAACGATGATGCAGACGACGACGCTCGACGTCGACGTCGACGATGCGGAGCGATAATAATCCTTCATCGTTCAATCCCGAAAGAACTGGAGTAGTTTATACAAAGCAAAAAATAAAACACGAAAATCTGTCGGAGGAAGACGAGAAATTAAAACTTCGTCGTCGGTCGTCGCTGGTTTTCGATACCGCAAAAAACTCAAAGAAAAAGTTTAGATTTCTTCTTAAAATGTGAAAATATTTTTTGCGCCATTCCAAGCGTCTAAAATTGCTCTAGGCCCGAAAGAAAATTAAAACCGCTTGGCCGCTACGGAGCTTTATTCAATTTAGGGAAATACCACGAATGTGATGTCTTGTTCTGCTTCTTTTGGTATTTAATCTAACGGAATATCCTGTTCATTAAGGACATAAGTACAGGTTTCAGGAGAAAATCAATTTGACAGATCATAACTGACAATATAAAAACACTCTTGATGGTTTGCACTCCCAACCATATCAAGCAAACATTGTGACAGTTGTCAGAAATTTGACAGTTGCATATTTGAAAAAGCACGAATAAATTGTCCACTGTGATTTTTTAAATAATGTGAACTGTCAAAAATCTAGAACTTCCCAAGTGACAGATTCATTTTTCCGGTTTCATGAGTAATACAATATGACAGATCATAACTGACAACACGAAAAGTTGTCAATTACTTTTGATGGTTTGCACTCCAAACCAAATCAAACAAACCTTGTGCATTTGTCAGTAAAGTGACAGTTGCATATTAAAACCAGCACGAATGAATTGTCAAATATGATCTTTCAAATAATGTGAACTGTCAAAAATCAAAAACTTTTCAAATGACCGAACTTAAGAACCCAAACGCAATCACTTGCGACCTGTTCGCTCACTTTATTTGCATTATCAGAACGAATGAACAAAGATGAAAAGAGGAAATTTTCAATTTAACTTTTTGGAAAACAGAGATGTGCGTGTGGGCGCAAAAAGATGAGATTTAAGTTAATTAATTCAGCAGCGCGGACGTTTTTGCCCGCACAAAGAAAAAACTTTGTTTTTTTT
This sequence comes from Sphaerophoria rueppellii, assembly GCA_920937365.1. Classification (NCBI taxonomy): domain Eukaryota; kingdom Metazoa; phylum Arthropoda; class Insecta; order Diptera; family Syrphidae; genus Sphaerophoria; species Sphaerophoria rueppellii. The sequence goes on from CAKKXW010000001.1 coordinate 15,700,615, forward strand.
TTTTTATGAGAAAATAAATTTGGGGGAAATATTTGGGTCTTTGGTAAGCAGAAAAGGCAAAAAATAATATTAATAATGAAGGGACTTTAATAAAATGGTTTACGTGGAAAACAAGCAGTCCTAATTGTATAAGGTCGTTCTTTTCGTGATTTTTTATTTCGTTGCCTTTTTTGTTTTCTTTTTGTTCAGGGTAAATGTTTTATCTTCCGTTCGTTTCTTTAATTTTTCATATAAAATTTGTACTTCCCTTAGCCCGTCGTCGGTCGATGTTGTGACTTTTTAATGACTGGTTTGGGGTTCTTTTTGCTTTTGGTACAGTGTAAGTTTGTGTGGGGTCATGCGCTAAATTAAATCCACAAAGGTTCTTTGAGAACACTCTGCCGAAAGAAATTATTCCTTTGTATGCTTTGATATTTACCGACATCACTTGACTTAAGTTTGAGTCAAACGATTTAAAGTTGGACATGATTCAATTCAAAGGGAGAGCCAGTTTGCTTTGTGCGAGAATAAATCGTTTTGAGATCAAAATGCCTTAATTTTTGGGATACCTTAACAGACTAATTAAAAGATTATATCATAATTGTTATAAATTTATCATAACAAGGTGTAAAAACGCGCACTGTAAGCTGTTTTTTGACCTATTGGACTTTATGATGCCCCCTTCAAGGAAACAAGTTCCAATTCAAGACTCTTGACTAAATAGACCTTCAATTAAATTTTTTTTTAATTTTCCAACCAACACGCAACAATCAGAAAGACATTCATTTACAAGTTTCTCACAAGAAGAGGATTTATAGAGGGTGTCCTAGGTTAGGTTATGTTAGGTTATAAGGGGTGTGCACAGCGTGAATTGTTGCATACACGGGGGCCTACTGGTCCATTGTGATCCCTATAAAAATAAAAGTTAGCATCGATGCTATTCAAAGTTGCCAATTAACGTAGACCGGCCTGTTAACGAACCAGCCTGTGCTATCTATAAATTTCCTCATTTTTGCCATTGAGACCTGCGCTAGATCATCCAGTTCCCCAACAAACCTGTTCCCGAAAGGACGGAGTTAATTAGTTTGGAGGTTCGGACAGTCACAGAGCAGGTGTTTTTGTGTTTCAGCTCTTGCAGAAATCGGATGCAAATGCCCCTTTCTTGTTGACCAATGGTGCAATGATCCGTTTGTACACCTATCAGGATTTTAATGTTCCTTTTACTCAGCGATAAAATATACCGAGTTTCCATTCAATTAACGCAATCGTCCCTGGATTTCCAGGAGATTATCTCTTTTGATTTAAGGTCTATCTTCCTCTTGAGTACCCCAATCGGGATGAGTAGTGGTCCCCTATCTGAATGGTCGCTACTACTTGTATCTGCTTCTGACCCTTTCCTGGCTAGTTCAGCTACAATTTCGTTCCCTCCTATATTGCTGTGTCCAGGAACCCTCCAAGGGTCTCTATCAACTCCCTTCTTCAAAGTTTCGGGTCCCCGGAATTTTTCTGAACTCTTTTGTTTAAATTTTATTGGCATGTAAAAAGGTAACATCATTCAGTGCTGCGGCTACAAGAACCCCCCCCTCCGTCGAGCAAGCCTTTGGCATATCAAGCATGCCACGAAGCCGTAGCCTCAATACCCTCTCCATCCTTCCGCCTCGACCGGCCTTAGGCCTCGGCCACGCAGTAAGCGGCTGAGCGGCTGGAGGCTGATCGGCAGCTCTAAGCGGCGTATGGCCAGACACTGAGCGGCTGCTTTTGAGCGATTAGTAGTTAAAATGCCTTTGTATAAAACAGTTCGCCGTATTTTACTGTGAGAAAATCGTTTGTATGTGTACAAATTACTTAAACGTATACAAAAAAGAAGACGATTGGTGTCATCCGATTAACCAATTAAGATCGGAGTTGGAAGAATTATTAATCATTTACTTTGAATCTACCTACATTCCAGATAGATTCTGCAATATCTACGTATGTCTATCGAATCTTTTGATTGCTGCTTGAAAAAGTGTGTCCTTTGGCCATCTTTACTTCTGCCGCTCAGAACATTAAAACAGATTTGGTTGCTGAGCGGCGCCGCTTTGCCGCTCAGAATTTTGTTTCGCCGCTCGCTCATTGCGTGGCCGCTTCTATGTGATTTCATGTTTTATATTTTTTTTCCGCTCAGCCGCTCAGCCGCTTACTGCGTGGCCGGGGCCTTAGGGTCCTGTAGTCTAGATTCGTAAACGTGGTATAGGTTGGAGAGGGGGGACACCGGTTCCGCTACAGGTTAATAAAAATGAAGGGAAGGGAGTTCGTTAATGGGGTATTTGAGAGACAACATGAAAATGCTGATTTTGCCGATAAAATCACCTTTAGTTACGAGGCGCATTTCCATCTTGATGGCTTTTTCAATACGCAGAATTGTCTCGTTTGGGGCGAGCAAAATCCTCGAGTGATTCACGAGAAGCAAATGCATCCTCAACGAGTGTGGATTTTAGGCTGGAGGAATGATTGGACCTGTTTTTTATGAAAATGAGTCAGGTCAAGCACAAACAGTCAATGATGTTCGGTGTCGTGAAATGATAACCAATTTTTTCGTGCCTAGAATTGAAGAATTGAATGTGGGAGGGATGTGGTTTCAACAAGACGGTGTCACATCTCATACAGGCAGAGAAACATTTCAATTGCTGCATCAGTCATTTCAATTCCGCGTTCTTGTTGGAACACCCTTTATTACGATAGAGTAGAATTCTTCAAAAAAAGCCGATCTCTCAGATTTTTAGACAGTGATTCTTCATCTGTCATCATCATCGTGCCTGCACACTCAACACACAACAAGTTGATTTAATTAAAATCCATTGCAGTTCCGCAAAGAAAAAAGAAAAAGCTTTTGACAGGAAAAATCCACTCGATGTTCTACCAATCCTTCCATTTAAGATATTTTCCAATGGCACTGCTTCTGCTTCCTGCGAAAGGTTTTAATACCTACCCTCCATGGCAGTCAATAAAGCCTAAAGATGAAAAGTGACTGACAGAAATTACAGCGACAAAAAGCTAAAAGCTTCTCTCTCACACCCAACTCAAAAATACCAACCAATCCTTTGCCTTGCCGATTGCACTGCTGCTTCTTGCACAATCAGGAGCCGTGACGAGTTGATTCGCTTTGATGTTTGTGTGTTTTTTAAGACTTAACGAAGGGAAATGTATTTCGCGCTCCATTATTGCTGCAACATGGCGATAAATTACATGTTCAGCCTTTTAAATTGCTTTTTTTGAATTTAGTGGCAAGAAAGAGCGAGAGGAGAGTGTTAAAACGAATAAAAAAGAAAAGTTAAACGTAAAATAAAAGAACAAAGTTGTTACTTCTTGACGTCTACAACGTTTCAGCAACCGAGAACGACGACGTTGTCGACGATTGTAGGAAGAGAAGATTATTAAATCGTCTTTTCGCCATGGTCCTAGGAGGATACTTGGTCGTTCTTCATCTCCTTGTGCAGAGGACTTCGTTGTTGAGTCGTCTTCGTAAAGGTAGCCACCTCGATTACGTGTAAAACAAGAGGCACTGCCTCAATTAATGCCACTGCACTGCTGCAAACCATTCATTCAAAGTTGTAGCAGGCAAAAAAAAAAACGAGGACAAGAAAAAGACGAGTTCTTGTATACTTAAGTTTTTTTTTGTTGAAGCTAGAATGAAGGACGACGTAAGAAGGTTGTCCGCGAACTTAGTAGACACATACCTACCAATTTACAGCGCGTAATTAAATCACAAAATCCTCAAAAAGGTGTACAGAGTGCCGCAGAGACAGTCAGTGTCTGTGTTTTCTTTAAGTCTTTTAGTTTGAGTCAGGTGCGAAGAAGCTATTTGAAGAGCCTTTGATTTGCACAACAACTGTCAAAGTGACGTTTAATGAAAAGCTTGACGAGTTTTAAAGTATCAAACAGTACTCTTCAGCTAACCTGTTGAAAAAACAGGTGATTTGTCAAATTGGCAGTTACTTTGTTTTTGCTGTCATAGTGACATCTGGTTTCGTTATCACGCGCCCCTTCTTAAAGGCCGACGCCCGGTTTCTCATTCTACACTGATACGCTACTGATCGCAATATTGAAATGCAAAGTAGATTGCTGCCAAAAAAAAGGAAGAAAGCAAAGGTAAGAAAAAAAGGAAGCAACCACACGTTCCATGACACAAGGAGGCAGCTGTTTTCCTGTTGGCTTCTAAATTTCATCGTTTCGTTCTGGTCGTCCACATGCCTCCAATTTGCAATTTGATATTTAAAGCAATCCTACCGTAGCCGTTAAAGGTAGTGAATTACATCCTACACCGAGGGATATGAATATCCCTCCGCACTGCCTTCCGTCATCAACATCACTGCCATTGTCGGTAGTGCGGTGCAAAGTAAAAAAAAATAGAGTGTGGCGTGTTTTAATACCCTGTTCACTCCACAAATCTTTTACTTGGCGTTCTTGTAATTAAACTCATTACTGAAGTGACGTTTGGCATGATAGAAAGGCTGTAAATTGTTTGGTTGGCTGGCATGAATGACAGAAGATTAAATGGTAAAAAGTGGTGAGAAATGTTGGGAATTTAGAATGCATTTCGCTTCTCATTACAAATTTAATTTACGAGCTTATGCTTCAATTCATGTTTGAAATGGTAATGATGGTTGCTGTTGTGAGATTTGCATATTAAACTTGGGAAATTGCGGTGAAGCCGGGTTAACAGAATGTTTTCTTGCATTAAAGCACGCCCAGGCAAGTGCTGAATTGATTAAATAAGGAGTTATAAATGCGCTGAATAGGCAAAAACGTTTGCTGGATTCGCGGAAGCGATGTGGGACATATTGAAAGTGAAGAGCAAAATGTCAGTTAACTCATTCGCTTCACAGTTTGTGCTGAATAACGTAAGAACATTGTAAGCGCTTTCTTGAACTAGTAAAAATTATCATTTTGAAAATTTGCAACCTACAACCGTGCAATGTAACTTTAGAAAACGTGTAAAAAACTATGCTGAATGGCTGAATTTTAAATTTGCTGATTTGGAATAAATACCGCTATTAATGTTACGGCACTCTGCAACTCACAATTCTTTGGTATTGAAACATTTTTCTCTTGCCACCTTTTTCTTTGTCTCCAATATTGTAAGCACGTTGCTGAATAGCTTAATTTTCAATTGATTGAAATTTTCAAAAAGGCAAACTTGCTTTTGGGACATCCTGCCACTTGGAATCTATTGCCACTTCTATGCTGAATAGCCGTAGAAAATTGTAAGTACTCTGTTATACTGCTGAAAGAAAACTTAAAATTACATTTACAATTGTCGACGCTTGCTTAAGCGTTAACCCTATCATCAACTTGTAATTATCATCATCTTCACCACCATTAGGGAACAATTACGCTTTTTGCGTTTTTTTAAAGAAGAGGAGGAGTGTTTATTGCACAGAGTGTTATTCAGCAAAATGTTATAATTGCCAACAATTGAATCCGTCTATTGCATTCGCACTTACCGAGCGAAATTGTGAATTCTGCAATTGAGGTTATGTCGTTTGCTACGGTATGAGAAAGCTTGGCGTTATGTGGTTTAAGGCTATCAATTCCTTGTGAGTTTCGTTGTCGCTGTCGTCCACACCATCAAATTCATACTCCATGAAAAACCACCCAGGCAGGATGACTCCATTGAAATCGTATTACAGCGAACTTAATACATCCAATTGTGGTCTTGAAATCATTTCACATGGCTTGGTCTTTGATAATGTGCTCTGTGTATTGTGTGGTACACACTGGTCATGGGTGATGATGATGATGACGACGACGACGACGACGATGACAATGAGAATGAGAATGGCGTCCTTGTTGTGTCGTCGTCGTCTCATAATCGCGTAGTCAAGTCGGCGCGCTGGCTGGCGGTATGTATCACGTTAATCAGAAGAATTAGTGCTACTTAGTTTGCCCAGGCAAAGACAAAACCACAAAAGCCAAAGGGCTGCTTGGTCGAATGGCAAAGGGTTTTGTTTCGTGATAAATGTGATGGGTTATTTGTAAGCCAAAGCCATGAGAGTTTAACCGCACCACACACACACACACAACCATCACAACAAAAGCACACTAAAAAAACCATAACATATTTGTGGCTACGTTAACAGTGCTAACATGTGTGTCAGAGATTTGTTTGAGAGGTTGTGAGGGTTGCGAGAATATTATGTGAGCATTCAGGTGGCCCTTGTAATTAACCAGGTAGATTTGTGTTAACCAATATCGAAGGTGGTGGCTGCTTTGATTTGATATTAACGACAAACGACAACCGACAATGACAATACGGACAATCAATGTAGGACATTGGTTATATGATGTGGTGATGGTGGTGAAGGCGTTAGTTAATTTAAATTTGAAATCTATAGTCTTTGACAAGCGTAAGAGTAGAAGTTACGATCTGTCACTTTGTGGTTAAGAGGTTGCGGTTTTGTTTTGAATAATAAACGAGATTGATTTACATTAAATATTGATGACAATTGGGTAATTTTAACCTCAGTGTGCTTGGGTTACGTCAAAACCTTGTATTTGATTTGTTTTCGATGGGAGCAAAAGTCAAACGTTGCGTAACGTTAATACTTAAAGCTTAAGTTTTTTTTACTGACAGCTGCTGTCATAAATTTAAAGATTATAAAGTGACTTGCGAGTTTGTAAACTTTTAGTTTATATTTTTCAAGTCCGTTCATCATTCTAAACCATGAATTGTGAATGCTTGACAGCTCGTTGCTCATCAATGACATTTGTAACATAACGTCTCATAAAATGTCACCTACATTCCATTCGAACAGATTTGATGACGTTTCGTTAAGTTGGCCATGTCAAATAACTTCCGTTGAGTGTTTTCAATAAAATGCCAAATATTATTCTTAAAAGCAAAATAAAAATTGAAAAGATCAAAGCAATAACACTTAAAAATACTAATAGTAGAAAAGAGAAAATAATAAATATCAAAGCACGTCGTTAAAATTATAGCACCATAAAAATAATTATTTTTATCGACACCCTCGTCACGAGCAATTTTCATAATGAGATTTAAAAGGAATACAATAAATTATACAAAATTCTATGCATGTGGTTGCTATAAAATCTCTTAAAATTGTGACATTATATTCCGTTTAAATATTAATTTTTATACTTTTTCTTTTATTCATTTTGTGTTTTTGCTCCTTTTTTGTTTGTCACATTGTCGTTAAAATATTTTTACGATTATGACTTCTTTCCATAAAAAAATTCAAGACAAAGTATCAAAGTTTTTAATCTATATATAAACATAAAAACCATTTCAAAGTGTAATATTTTTGGGGATAATAAAATGGAATGTGTTTTTTGAAATTAGTCTCACGTCTTCGAACCTGATAAACTAGTTTATTTTGATTGCCTTCTAAAAAGAGAACAAAGCGAACATACCTCGTTGAAATATTAAAATGACAGAAGAGAAAATTAATTCGTTTGACAACAGGGTGTTTATGAATTATTGTGTGAATTGCGTTTTTTTTTTAGATATGAATTGTTCTTCTGCTACTGATTTCAAATTCCGAAAAGAAGTTTGCTTCTCGAAATTGCACTTTTTCTTAACTGAATTCTTTCAGAACTGTCAAAACTGCTTCAATATTAGTCGTGTATTTTTTCACTACTCAGTAGCCAACACCGCTTAAAACTCACTATCTGTCAAATTCAATTGTTTGGCAATTGTTACATAAAACGTCGAAAAACGGACCTGAGGGTTGCGTCTCGGATTAAAAAAAATAGCAAATACTTCAACCTAAGAGAGTTCATAGCTCAGATCATCAAATACGCGTAGCAAAATAATTCTTCTTAACGCCACCAGCGCTGTCTTTTTAATAATTGAAAGTTCTATCGCTAGAACAACTGTCATTTTTTACTGGCTTACTTTTTATCGACTGCAATCCAAATTGTTGTTGTTAGGTTAAGTTAGGTTGTAATGGCTGTCTAGTTGTTGTTGACTCACTTAGACCTCAAGGATCCATTGTGGTACCACAAAATACTCATGGGAGAGTAATGGACTCAAACAAGCCAATTCGTGCTTCTAATTAAGTTAGAGAAACATTTTGTGTCAATCGTTGCCAGTTCACTAGTATTATCATAGAAAGGACTACCGAGATAGTTATTCCTTCTAATGTAGAGTGCTGGACATGTACATAGAAGGTGTTGGACTGTTTCCTCTTCCTCCTCGTCCATGCAGCTTCTACAGAAGTCATTTGTGTAGACCCCTAGCCTCAGAGCATGCCTACCTATGAGGCAGTGTCCAGTTATAACTCCAATTGTAGAGCTTATATTTTGTCTGCTCAGGGATATCAAGCCTTTTGACCGTTTTAGGTCTATGCTTGGCCATATTTGCTTGGTTGCTAGGCAGGTGGTACCCTGTGACCATCTAGCATTTGTTGATTCTAGAGCATATTGTTTGAGAAGATATTTGCATGTAGCAAGTGGTGTTCCTATGTTATGTTTTTGTCTAACATTAGGCAGAATGTTCCGTTTTTGGTGAGCTCATCGGCTTTGCAATTTCCCGGGATGTCTCTGTGGCCCAGCGTCCAAATGAGGTGAATATTAAACTGTTCCGTCACCTCATTCAGAGATGATCGACAATCGTGGACTATTTGAGAGTTTGTAGAGACAGACGCGAGAGATTTTATATCGGCTTGGATGTCCGAGAAGAATCGTATATCCTTGCAAGATATAACGTTTTCTTTGAGCCAGGATAGTGCCTCTTTAATCGCCATTACTTCTGCCTGGAAAACACTACATTGATTGGGAAGTCTGTATGATAGACTGAGATTCAGTTGTTCTGAATAGATACCACTTCCAACTCCGTAATCGGTCTTTGAACCCTCTGTATAGAAGTGTACCGCATTGTCTTCCAGGGGTCTCTCTTCTTCCCAGGAGGATCTTGAAGGGATGGAGATATGGAAGCTTTTATCGAACACCATTTTTGGGGTGGTATAGTCTGAGCGATCTGGGATAGATCTGAAATTGTCTAGAATAGTAGTATGACCAGTATTGTTACTGTTCCATTGAGAGGTGGCCCTAAGCCTCACACATGAGTTGGCTGCCATTTTGGAGAAGATGTCAAGAGGTGTTAGGTTTAAAAGCACTTCCAGGGCTGCGGTTGGTGTTGAGCGAAGTGCACCTGTGATGCACATACCTGCTGACCGCTGGACTTTGATGAGCTTAATTAGGTTTACCATCTTGTCCAGTGCGGTCCACCATACGACAGCTCCATAAAAGAGTATCGGTCTGATTACCGAAGTTTATAGCCAGTGGGTTATTTTTGGGGAGAAGCCTCATTTTGATCCCATGGCCTTTTTAACTAGAAGTAAAAAGCGCTAAAATGAGGCCTAAATATTTGGCTTGGTCGGAAGAGGTTAATGGTATTCCTTTTATCTTGGGTGGGCTAATCTGAGGACTTTTGTACCTTCTCAAAAAGAGTTCTGTTTTATGTGGATTGACGTCCAAGCCACATTGCTTAGCCCAATTTGTTAGCTTATTTAAGGCATTTTATAGGAGTTCCGAGAGAACTTGGGGATGTGTCCCAGATACAGACATTGCAACGTTCGTCAGCATAGGCAATCACCCTGAAACCCTCTGCTACCAATGATGTTAGTAGGTCGTTTACTACCATGTTCCATAAGAGAGGCGAAAGGGCCCCACCTTGATTTCTCTAATTTCAGCTTGTCCATTGCTGTTGTGATCGACTGGTAACTGAAGTCGTTGAAAGCTCCTTCAATATCTGGGAAAGCTACTATTATATTCTTTGTATTTGAGGAATATTATACTACGTACCAGCGAATGAAGTGCTGATTCTGGCTGATTGGTCGTAGATCTTTAGGGTTAACGTGGGAGGGTGTCCCTGCTTTAGGAATGAAGATTACTTTTGCCATTCTCCAGGCTTTGGGAAATTTTGCTGTGCTGGCTACTGAGCAGTGAGAAAATCACGACTGTTGCCAAATAAAATCTTTATAAAAGGTACTTACAAAAAGTACAAAAAAAAAAAAAACAACTGTCAAACTAAAGCTCCACTGCAAAAGTCCTCAAATTATTTGAAATCAGTTGTTTTGGAATTGACGAATAGAAATCTTTGAGACAATTTACTGACTCCTTTGTTCCGTGCAAAAGTAAAACAAACAAACTGTTCTTGAATAACACGAAACCACAAAACACTTCACCAAAAGTGATTTCGATCTCTTGCTCTCCACAACCATTGTCCAAGGGGCAGCTAAGATGTCCATTATTCCATCTGATGTCAACAGTTTGTCCACAGTTTGCATATTTAAATGTAACACTCGAGCACAAACTTGCATAGTGGTCTATATGCTGACAATCCACCAGTATGAAAAGCAAAGAAAAAAGAACAAACTACTGCAACTGCCTCTGGTCCTGTCAGTCGCTTGAACCACAAACCTTGACAAGATTGGACGTTTCATATATGGAATCAGAGAATGAACAACATAGAGGGCATGTGGCAGGGCAAAGTATTATATCACAGGCAGAGTTTTTGTTCTTCGTACAGTCAAACGTGCATATATGCAATCCAAAAGCTGATATGCCTTAAACTCATGGTTGTTTGGTAGCTTGATTTTGTATCCATCTATAAAGCATACAATTTTGTGTTTGTTTGTTGTTTCTTTTTTTTTTTAAGTTTCAACTCTTGTCCGATGAATGTTGACCAAAACCAACAAAGTCAAAAAGTCACACATGCCTGTGTGGAAAGCCTGAAAAAAGCAAGCACTCCTTTTACCTCTTTTGTATAGACAAAAGCTGCCGCCTTGCCGGCCGCCGCCATCCACCAATTGCCACAGACGCAGCAGAAGTCTCGTAAAGTTTTGTATGCAGAGGTTGATGTTGCTGCAACGGCATTTGCAGCAGCAACAGCAGCAACCACTCTGAATGATTTATAATGCAAGCATTGCGATGTCAAGAGACGATAAAACTATTTAAATTGCAAGCATTTGCATGAGGTGGAGGGTTCCATGTTGTTTCACTCCTGTGTGTGTCGGAGATTTCTTTATTTGTTTTTTTTTTCATCCTTAGCGTGTGCATTTTGTAGTTTGTAATAGGGTAATGTATGTTTGTTATTCAAGCAAGTAAATGAAACTAACGTTGAACCTGTCAACACTTTTCCATCTTAAAGATCTACCGAAAGTAGACGTTACTTGCACCTTAAAGTAACACCAAAATAAATAATATACCCTATACAAATCATAATTTGAATCACTTGAAACAAGCTGTCACTTTGAATCTGTCATTTCGTTAATTCTTTGACACATTAAGTCTGTTCCAGACTTTTTGTGTACTAAATTAGGCAATCTGTCAAATTCTGAGGAGTGGGGAGAAAACTCTCTCAGAGAGAAAATTTACAAATTCAAGAAACCAAATTCAAGAAAAAATTTACAAAACTGGATTGTTGTTTTGTTTCCTGTTTGACGTATGTCAAATTCTCATTTGACAGAACTCATATTTCTGCCGGAAGAAATTCTTTAGGCCAAATTTGTCAGGTAAGAAAATTTTTTTACTCTCTCGTGAGCGCTCTCTTCTACACAATTTTTGAAGTTGGGAACAGACTCTGACCAAAAATAAGCAAATATTACTAAATTCGGCAGTTTCAAACTGAGTGTAGAACGGACCTATAATTGTGTCATCTGTCATTGACGACGCATCTGTCAAAAAACACGATTTCGCTTATCTCAACTATTTTGCATAGGGTAAACCTGCAAAATTTGTATACTTTCTCGCAGTTTATATGTACAATTTGTTTTTCATGGTGTTTTCATGCCTGTGGTTAGAAGCTATGTCAAGCCCGACCTACCTCAAACGTTAACGCTGATGCATGCAGTATGCGGCCAAGCATCCATGCAACCATGCATTCATCTATCTTTCTGGTTATCTTTCTCTGGCTCTAGCATAGGCAAACAAATAAATGACGACGACGAAGTACAGCCGGCCGGACAGTCAGTGGCACCGAAATATAGAATGGCTATTTCATGGTTGCCAGAGATGATTTTTTTTTTTACTCTTTTGTTTTGTTTGGTTTGTTGTGTCGTTTTAGGTTTTAGTTTTAATTTTATTTATTTTTTCTCCCTCTTGGTTATTTTTTGGTTGAGCACTTTGAATTAATGGGATGATTAAATATAATAGCGGGTTGGACTATTGAATGTTGGTTGTATGATTATTATTGTTGCCTGCCTGAAGCCTGGTGATCTGCCTTAGAGCATTGATGTTGATGATGACCATCCACCAAGCTGATGCTGATGTGGTTTTTTTGTCTGGATAGAGTTTTCTGTTGGCTAGTTGGCACACATAACTATGGATTAGCAAGGTTTCTATTTAAAGAAAACGCTAAGGCATACAACTTTTGCAGACGGTAATTTATTAAGTTGGAGTAATCAGGGGTGAGGTGAGACTCTACTTGTGTGTTTCTCTAAAATGAGTGTATTAGAGTTGGTCGGCTTGCACAGATGGATAATAAAACGAGGCAATTTGCAACTTCATGCCAGATTAGTTAGAGTTGGACGTTGAGATCATTAGTGAAATTGTCAAGTTTTACGCGATAAATGTCAGAGAAGGATGACGTTTATTACGAGTTGTTATTATGGTGAAATTGATTTAATCGAGGTGAACAACGATTTTCAATTAAGTGTTGCCAAACCTTAATTGAGTGTTTGACAGTTGTTAAATTAGAAGTGAAATATGGTTTTGCAGAACTGTCATTCGGAAAAAGAAAAGGAAAAAGTATAAATAACATGTCAATGGACCTTTAATGGAGATCAACACCGTTTGAGTTGATTTAATTTTTCATATTTCACCCAAACACCACTTAAAACAACACCACCTCACACCTTTTGACATTCCACAGTCAATTGGCAATCAAACTCACCTTGTTCTTCAAAAATTAATAATTCAACAATCATCATCATAATGACAAAGTGTTTCTTTTGTGTTATGCAGTATGTTCCACTTGTTTTAATTGTAATTAAGCCTCTTGACTCAACCATTTTGTATCGATAAAACGGGACAGTTCAAGTTTTTTTTTTATACACTCTCTGACAGCTTGATATGTACAAATTAAACGAGTACACTAAACAATCAAAATAACTCTCTACACGGTCATTGAGATAAACATACATTGATTTCTAATGAATGATAATAATAAGTAGTTGTCAAATAGTTTGTCACAAAGTACTTAATAACAATTAGAAATGTGTATATGATGTTATGGGTATCTCTTGTTCGCTCTTCACACTTCATCAATGCATTCTAAGTTGCGGGTAAATAAAACATTCAATTCAATTAGATAATTAATCCACTATCTCAATTCAGAATACTGACAACAAGTAAATTGTGTTAGTGTAACAACACCAACAACAACTTTGACAGAACAAAACCCACAATGAAGTGAGCACATACCCTATAATAAACAGGCTTATAGTAGATTTACACTTTAAAAGTGTTTCAATGTTTATTTTTACGGTCGGTTTATATTGGCCTCTGGTTTGTCGTTTGCCGCGCAACCAATCAACCGGAATCAACAATATTTGTATGGTGTGGTGAAGCATGGCGGCGGTCTTATAATCAAAGGGTTGGTTACACTATAATAATGTCATTATCTATCCGCTATGATAATGTATATACATTTGTACATTGTTTGATTACCAAAACACCACGCACTCTACTCAAGTCAACCACACAAAGGACTGACAAGCCGACAATAAAAACAACAACAACCACACCGGTCTGTCATATTTGGTCATTCGTCGCCTACACTTGGATCAGCGAACGATGGAATCTGACTTTTCATGCAACCGTGTGTCGTTTTTGACGTTAGAGACGTAAGCGTAAGGCATAATTGAATAATTATGGGTAATTATATTCAAATTGGAAATTAGAATATGCTTGGGCACGGCCAACTCAGCGGCTTTTTTGTATTTATTAAAATATCGATGGATGATTGTTTGTGGGTGTTTGGTTGACTTATCGCACGAGCCCTTGTAATGAATTGTCATTGAAAAAAGCCAACGTTAGCGTGAATAAACTTGTAAATATTTGATAACGTGCATTAGTCTAACAATGAACAGTAGCAGCGGCGGCGGCCGGCGGTGGCGTGTCGGTCGGTTGAATCGGCTTTGTTATAGGATAATGCCTGATATTACACTAACGATAAGAGTTTTGTTTGAAAAAAGCTATCGAGATTTATTCGTTTGAATAAATATTTGAAGAGGTAAAAAATAAAAGCAAATAAACGGGGAAAATCCCAACCACCAACGACATAATCACGAAACAGAGAGTTTCTACGATCTAAATGCATACAGCCAGTGGGGGATAGGTATTAATTAATAGAATCCACACACGTACCAACTTATAATTATCCTAAAGGTGGAAATGAATAGATTTGAATGTTTGTACAAATTGATATAATTGCCGCTAATAGTTTTCCCCATATCGATTTCTAAATATAATTGTGGGTTCATTAGTATTGACCTGTGGATATAGCAGTTTTGTTAAGTGAGGTTTTTCGAAATGTCAATTAGAATTAATTAGAAGTTTGTTGTTTGAATTTGAAGGGGAAAACGTGTAACGGTATAAGACCATCCCCACCGGTAATGGTGAGAATATAGTCAACCCTTCCATCCTGTAAGTACAGATCTTACATAAAACCATAGATGGAAGGGTGTCCAGTAAGCAGGGCCAGGTCAGGCATGTTTAAAGTGCTTGCATAGCTCGCCGGTTGTGGGGTGGGTTCTTTTTGACCCGCCTACCTGGACTACCGAATATAATAATATCATGCCTGCATACAAAAAATTAGTATGAAAAGCAGGAAAATAAGTGAAAATTGAAATAAACTAGGACAGGAAAAACAAGAGTACTACAGACGGACAACATGGACTAGTGAAATTAAGTTACTCTGCATTAAATTGTATTTAAACGATATGAGGAAGTGAATGAAGAAACATTTAATCGATCAACCTACTTGTCCTTACAATGCACGGGCACCATTGGTGGAATTGGCACCCTTGAGCATTCCCTCCCTCTGCCTAACTCATTCCTGAGAAGGCTCCTTGGCTGCCGCGTGCTCCAATTTGTGCGACAACCCCTAATATAAGGCCTTAGCCTCACCTGCGGATACTCAAAAGTCAAAATGGACCCTCATGTCCCATCTACCATCAGCCACCCTTCCTGGAATTTACGAATTCATATCAATTTTTTCTTGTTCCAATATCGAAATAAAAGCATATAACCGTTCATTTCGTTATCGAACAAATTAACTTTATTATGAGAACGTCAATTTACGTTTCTTAACATGTACGGCTTATAAAATTATGTTTTTTTTTTTTGTTAAAAAAAAAATTTCTATTGTTATGTATATTAGCATTGAGATATTTATAAATTAGTGTTAGGTAACTAGAAAATCACTCAATATTGTATTTAAGCAACAAATTAAAAGTAGTATTATAAATAACAAATAGCAAGGATAATCTCATACCTGAATCCAACTTCTTTGTGCGCACAATTGTTAGGATTTGATAAGTGACTTTGATTACCTATTTAAAAGAATTGAATTTAGAATTTATCACTTCCACACACCGAGTGAATTCCCGAACAAACCAACACAAATAGGCACAAATTTTTAGATAATTACAAAAACAAAATGAAAAATCAAGAAACAATACGAACAAATAAAAGAACGGATATTAAACAAATTCGACTAACCTTAAACAAACAAATATTAGATTAAGGATTAACTAGGAGCAAACAAAACTAGAATTAGAATTAATTATTAAGAGATTACAAAATTGGATTAAGACTAGGATGGATTAAAAAAATATTAATGAAATTTAACACCAGGAATCAAAAAGTTGATAGGATCGTGAGAATCGATTTTCCTTTTGACATCGGGTTTTTCTTTTGTATATTATTTTTTTTGGTTCATAACATGGTGAGGATTCGTAATTTGGAATTTCCAATATAATTTAATCGTTAACAGCCAGTATTTGTGAGAAAATATCAGGTTCAGGAATATCAGCACTGTTTGGTGCTCCTGTTTCCTTATTGTTTCTTTTGTACAATAAAACTTTCCAGCGAAAGAAAAACGAAACGTTTAATCCACGTTTTTGCTCGTTGTTTTTTTTTTTTTTTTTTTTAACACACTTTTTCTTTTGGCCAAAGATATTAACAGGGCAGATTAAAACTTTATACAAAAAAAACTTTTCTAGTTTTAGTTTAGGCCAGGGATATGCAAAATAAAATGTCCACAAGAATCAGTTCTGGAACTTTCTAAATTTGAAAACTGTTCATAAAAGTTCTTTGCTTTTTGAAATTCACCACTTGAATGCCCTCAAAATTTGAAATTTTTCAAAATTTTCATTCCAAATTCCATAGCAACGAAATAGTTTGTTTGCTCTACTACTCGATTTATTTTAAAATCGAGTACTGAGTAGAAAAAAAAAACAAAGTGTTTTTTTTTTTGTTTTTAGATAGCGACCCCACAAAACATTTCATTTTGAAGAATGCCAGCGTTCGAAAAATGAAATGGAAAAAGGAGCTGATAACTGAAACAGACGTTATTTTCGGATGTCTTTAGCATGAAATACTCCCAAGACGTTGCCAACTAAATCTTCTAACTCGTAAAGACTATTTCCACGAATTGACCTTACAATTGCCTTTACAAACTTTGGACAGAGCTTGGCATTAACACGTTTGAATGCATCACTCTGAACAAAGTTGCGCTTGAACACAATGTCACCCACTTTGAACTGCACATCTTTACTACGGGTGTTGTACGTGTTTTCGTATACTTTATGTGCACGTTCAAGGGAGTCCTTTAAGTGGTTGTGAATCATATTCATCCTTGACGACTTTGGTAACAATGAAAACTCAGGATTATTTACAGATTGGAGTGATCTCAGCAGTTTGTAGTCAGAGCCGTGTTCTATCTTGCTTTGTCCAAACAATGCTTCATAAGGGGACATGTCTATGGCTGAGTGTACCGTCGTTCGGAGAGCACTCGCAATAGAGGCAAGATGTCTATCCCAGTGCCTTTGATCTTTGTCTAGGTAAGACCTAATGGCACTGAGAATAGAACGGTTGACTCTTTCACTAGCATTCGCCTGTGGAGAATACACTGCAGTCCTAACATGTGTAACCCCGTATGAGAGCAAAAATTTGGAGAACTCTTTGCTCACAAACTGTTTCCCGTTATCGGATAGCAAGGACTCTGGTACTCCAAATACCGAGAAAACCTGCTCCTCTAAAAATCGTATGGCATTCTCACTTGTTGCCTGTCGCAAGGGATGAATATGAACAAACTTTGTAAGTTGGTCCAAGCAGACGACGATATGCGTGTTTCCTTTTGTCGATCTTGGGTATGGTCCCAGAAAGTCAATGAAAATGTGCTGGTACGGCCTCTCTACTATATAAGCTTTTCCCATTTTCGGTCTTAGAACTGTGTTAGGGGCCTTCGAAGCTTTGCACACGTCGCAGCCCGCAATAAATGATTTAACATCAGCCGCCATATTAGGCCAGTAAAATCTATCACGGAGACGGTATAAAGTCTTAGTGACGCCACCATGCGAAGCCTTAGGAGGTTGATGTGCAAGAATGATTAAGGGTCTAGTCAACTTCGATGGAACCCACAGCTTCCACACCATGTCGTCTTCGACTGGGTTACCTGTACAGTGTTTGACTTTTTTGTACACAAACCCATCAGATATTTGAAGATCAGGAAGTTGGTCTTCATTTTCTCTGATTGTCTCAATTAACTTCACATATTCCTCTGACTTGAAACTCAGGTCATTAAGGTCAATGTGAAGCACGTCCTGGTGGAGATTCTCTAATATCAACACACCACTAAGGGCATCAACAGCGTATACTCGCGATAACGCGTCAGGAACAACGTGCTGAGAACCCTTGCGGTGTTCAATATCAAAATTAAACCCTTGAAGCTTTAAACTCCATCGAGCCAACCTACCATGTAAATCCTTCAGGTTCATCAACCACTTCAAGCTTGCATGGTCAGTCACAACTTTGAAGGGATGCCCTTCCACATAAGGCCGGAATTTCTTAATTCCCAAAACTGCAGCATAACATTCCTGTTCTGTTACAGAATAATTTCTTTGGGACTTATTTAGCTTATGAGAATAATAGTATATTGGTCGCTCCACACCCTCATCGTCTTCCTGGCACAGTACACAGCCGACTCCAGTACTCGACGCGTCGCAAAGGATTATAAAAGGTTTCGTGTAATCAGGATTTACAAGGACTGGAGCGGTGGTTAGTGCCTCTTTGAGTTGATTGAACGCACTGATTGCGTCAGGACCAAACTCGAATTTCGTACCCGTCTTTAACGTGTTGGTAATAGGAGCAGCAATTACTGAATAGTTCTTTACAAATCTCCGGTACCAACCAGATAAACCAAGGAACCTTCTAACCTGGCGTGAATTCTTAGGAACCGGAAAGTCCATTATGGATGAAATCTTTTCCGAATTTGTTTTTAAACAACCTTCCCCAACAACATAGCCAAGATAATTGAGCTCCTTAAAACAGAACTTGGACTTCTCTACGTTAATAGTAAGTCCAGCCTCTGTTAAACGGCCCGCAATTATCTTTAGCATCCGAATGTGTTCCTCAAATGTTTCCGTCACAATTAGAAGATCGTCAACGTAAGGAAAAACATTTTCCCTGTACTCATGCGGTACAACCTTGTCGATCAGCTTACACATACGCTGTGCTGCGTTGCACAAACCGAACGGCATGACGGTGAATTGAAGTAAAGGCATTCCCGGAATAGTAAATGCCGTCTTTTCCCGTGAACTTTTCTCCAACGGTATCTGCCAAAAGGCGTCTTTCAAATCCACACTCGAAAAAAAGCGTGAATTTGATAGACGACTTAGCAAACCTTCAATATTCGGAACCGGACCTGCAAATTTCTTCGTGACGGAATTGACCTTCCTGAAGTCTAGGCATAGTCTGTGTTTTCCGTTTGACTTCTTCACTAGAACAACAGGAGAGCTCCAAGCACTATCGCTTACTTCAATCACGCCAAGCTGAAACATGCGGTCCACCTCCTCATAGAGAATTTTTTGAACCGCCGGAGAAACGGGATAATGCCGTTGTTTAATTGGTGCAGCATCACCTGTGTCAATATGATGCTCTTCAAATGTCGTCCGTCCTAGGCCATGTACCGCATAAGATGGAAACAATGCCTTTGCTTCCTCTATTGCTTCTAATTTTTCGGGGGATAGTTGGTGAATATTTGGATCTGTTGGTGGAGCCTGAGGAATCTGACTTAGCTCAGAAATTATTTGCGGAGCTATGTTGAACAGTTTCCAAAAATCCACACCAAGGTAGAGCTTCTGGTCTAAGGTCGGAACCACGAATATTCGCATTTCCGATTCCAATCCTTTGTACTTGACATTAACTGTAGCAGAACCAATAATTGCCTGCTTCTCACCACTTGCAGTGTTAATTTCCGATGAAAATGCTTTGCATGGAATACCATTTTCCCGAAGAAATTCTAAACCCCCATGACCCAAGCAACTTACAGACGCACCTGAGTCTAAAAGACCAAGAATGTTGGTGTTACCTATTTGTACATTTGCATAAGGTCTTGGGTCGTCACTATTTAGCAAAGTAGTAGACTCAATGGCTCGATACAAGGCTTTCTTTTCGGCAAAGCGCATGCGAAGTCTTTTATTTTTGTCAGAGGCACAAAGAATTGGATTTTCATTGAAAATCCGAGCACGAACTCTTTCATAATTAAGAAGACGCTCATGGAGTGTTGGCTTTGATTGTTCTGGCTTAGGAAAATTTATATGAAATTGTTTTTGTTCTGGTCGCTTTAGAATGTTTGTTGGCGTTGGAATCAGTTTTACGTCAGTCAGTTTGGTCGAGCCCTTATTATTTAATTTTGTCTTCTGAACGGATTGCCCGGCCTCTTTGGTTGGGAGCAACTCTCTCCGGGCTGCATATTGCCCCTCAATCGGTTTCCCGAACAATTTTGACAACGAGTACTTATAGTGTCAGGATGTCCACAATTATAACAGAACAGAGAAAGCTGTCTGTTGGGACACTTTAGAAACGTATGGCCTTGCATTTTGCAGTTATAGCATTTCAAGGTAGTTGTTTCTGGAGGCTTTGAAATATCTACGGCTTCTAATGCCTCATTGTAACCATCATTGGAACTTTCAATGCCAAGTTCATGGACACGTTTATGAAATTGTTGCTGCCTGTTAAATTGGTTTGAGCCTGATCTTTCTAAAATATATTTTTCAATCTGTCTGCACGTATATACCATCTCAGGTAAACTTTCTGTCTTAAAAGTTAGAAGTTGTCCACCTATATCCGGACGCACATTTTGACGGAGAAGAAAGATAAGCTTTTCATTCCCACGAGGATTCCTTAGTCTTGAATTCAGTTTTAAAATATCCGAATAGAAAGAATCAAAAGACTCACGTAAACCCTGTTTTCGGTCGTCCATTTTTCTACCTAGGTCTTCATCAGTCTCTAAACTTCTAAAATGCTCCACCAGAGCCATTTTTAATTCCCACCAACCAGGTCTTGGATGAGTTTTCAAATGAATCCAAAACCAATTACTGACTTCGCCGTCAATAAAGTGATGGAAGTTACGAACGACTTCTTCCCACTCCACATTATACGAATCACGTAAATGCTTCAATCTAAATAGAAAATCGTCAACGGTCATGTTATGGTTATCATACTTAAGACCCCACTTCTGAAAGTCGCTCGCTGAGTTTCTTTGATGGCTATTAAAATTTTGAAAATGTTGTTTGTAAGGCCTTGAATTTATGTTTTCATCGTTTTGAAAACGAAAAGGATTATTTTCAGAAATGTCTGGTCTGTGTATTTGTCTGTCTTGTACTTGTATCCTAGAAGTCCCTGTCTCCTGTCGTTGTCTTATATGCTCCTCCAGTGTTGGAAGTGATTCCTTAAAAACTTCTAGAACTTCTTTTCGAAGTTTCTCTCGCTCTAGGGTCATTTTTTTGTCTAAACTAAGTAATAGCTTTGCATTTTGGGCCTCAATAGCCGATGCTACTGTTTTTTTCACAAAACTGTTGAGAACATTTTCATTTTCGAAATTAGACGGATAAAAATTGTCCTCTAGGGCATGATCCGGTGTTTTTTGTTCAAGAAAATTGGGATTCGGAAAGGGTGTTATCTCTCTATTTGAAATAAAAGGATTTGTGAATGAAAAATTAGGCTTCTTTGCAATCCTCGGACCAATAGACTTAGTATCATCTAACGGTGTTGAATTCAAAATTCTATCCATCCTAAGTCCCAAATCCTTAAAATGGTTGAATGGTTTCTTTGAACCACTTGGCTGATCAGACATTTTAAATTTCGTTTGCTCTATAACTTTATTATTCAAAAATATCTTTTAATGATTACTTATTCAAAATAATTTTAGTGTTCAATGTTATAATATATATTAGAGTGGCTGATGACATTAAGAACGGGGCCCCACGACAAATTGAGCTCCGCTTGTGCATTGAAAGAAGTTTCAGTTTATCAGATTGATTCAGTTCCTGACCCGATACAACTTATGGTATTTGCAAAAGTATATGCAGCAACAGACGGATTGGTACTTTGCTTTCCCTATCCCGGACAGCAAACGTTATGCTTTCACCATACGGATATCAAACCAATAACTGAAATAGTTTAAAAAATTGCAAGGATGTATCTGCAGCAGCTGACAAAGAGGTACGAAAACTCCCTCTTCCGGACAGCAAAAACACGAATTTGCAATATCTTAAACCAGAGTCGAGAATACCAAGAGCAATTTAACCGAAAAACATTCCAATCAAAGACATCTGATATTGTCTTTTCCTCTCAACAACTCTCCCTAACCTAAAAACTCTGCTACAAACACCGAACAATAACATCCACTGTTGGACAGAGAACCCCAGTCAAACAGAATCATCGGGAGATTAAATTGTTCATCCACTTCCAAACATGCAAAAATTAAAAATGAAATTCGAAATTTTAATCATGAATAAAAAAAAAACAATATTAACTGTATGAAGAAACGAGAACCAAAATACCCCAAGAAAATTCTAATAACAAGAAACTACAAACAAAAAAAACAACAAAATTTGAGCAAAAATTATCGAGAGTACAACAAAGCACCCTTAACAAAAATTTGCCCCACGTTCTGGGCGCCATCTGTAACGGTATAAGACCATCCCCACCGGTAATGGTGAGAATATAGTCAACCCTTCCATCCTGTAAGTACAGATCTTACATAAAACCATAGATGGAAGGGTGTCCAGTAAGCAGGGCCAGGTCAGGCATGTTTAAAGTGCTTGCATAGCTCGCCGGTTGTGGGGTGGGTTCTTTTTGACCCGCCTACCTGGACTACCGAATATAATAATATCATGCCTGGATAAAAAAAATTAGTATGAAAAGCAGGAAAATAAGTGAAAATTGAAATAAACTAGGACAGGAAAAACAAGAGTACTACAGACGGACAACATGGACTAGTGAAATTAAGTTACTCTACATTAAATTGTATTTAAACGATATGAGGAAGTGAATGAAGAAACATTTAATCGATCAACCTACTTGTCCTTACAATGCACGGGCACCATTGGTGGAATTGGCACCCTTGAGCATTCCCTCCCTCTGCCTAACTCATTCCTGAGAAGGCTCCTTGGCTGCCGCGTGCTCCAATTTGTGCGACAACCCCTAATATAAGGCCTTAGCCTCACCTGCGGATACTCAAAAGTCAAAATGGACCCTCATGTCCCATCTACCATCAGCCACCCTTCCTGGAATTTACGAATTCATATCAATTTTTTCTTGTTCCAATATCGAAATAAAAGCATATAACCGTTCATTTCGTTATCGAACAAATTAACTTTATTATGAGAACGTCAATTTACGTTTCTTAACATGTACGGCTTATAAAATTATGGTTTTTTTTTTGTTAAAAAAAAATTTCTATTGTTATGAATATTAGCATTGAGATATTTATAAATTAGTGTTAGGTAACTAGAAAATCACTCAATATTGTATTTAAGCAACAAATTAAAAGTAGTATTATAAATAACAAATAGCAAGGATAATCTCATACCTGAATCCAACTTCTTTGTGCGCACAATTGTTAGGATTTCATAAGTGACTTTGATTACCTGTTTAAAAGAATTGAATTTAGAATTTATCACTTCCACACACCGAGTGAATTCCCGAACAAACCAACACAAATAGGCACAAATTTTTAGATAATTACAAAAACAAAATGAAAAATCAAGAAACAATACGAACAAATAAAAGAACGGATATTAAACAAATTCGACTAACCTTAAACAAACAAATATTAGATTAAGGATTAACTAGGAGCAAACAAAACTAGAATTAAAATTAATTATTACGAGATTACAAAATTGTATTAGGACTAGGATGGTTTAAAAAAAAATATTAATGAAATTTAACACCAGGAATCAAAAAGTTGATAGGATCGTGAGAATCGATTTTCCTTTTGACATCGGGTTTTTCTTTTGTATATTATTTTTTTTTGTTCATAACATGGTGAGGATTCGTAATTTGGAATTTCCAATATAATTTAATCGTTAACAGCCAGTATTTGTGGGAAAATATCAGGTTCAGGAATATCAGCACTGTTTGGTGCTCCTGTTTCCTTATTGTTTCTTTTGTACAATAAAACTTTCCAGCGAAAGAAAAACGAAACGTTTAATCCACGTTTTTGCTCGTTGTTTTTTTTTTTTTTTTTTTTTAACACACTTTTTCTTTTGGCCAAAGATATTAACAGGGCAGATTAAAACTTTATACAAAAAAAACTTTTCTAGTTTTAGTTTAGGCCAGGGATATGCAAAATAAAATGTCCACAAGAATCAGTTCTGGAACTTTCTAAATTTGAAAACTGTTCATAAAAGTTCTTTGCTTTTTGAAATTCACCACTTGAATGCCCTCAAAATTTGAAATTTTTCAGAATTTTCATTCCAAATTCCATAGCAACGAAATAGTTTGTTTGCTCTACTACTCGATTTATTTTAAAATCGAGTACTGAGTAGAAAAAAAAAACAAAGTGTTTTTTTTTTTTGTTTTTAGATAGCGACCCCACAGATT
>CAKKXW010000001.1:15740662-15752678 GCA_920937365.1 Sphaerophoria rueppellii
TCTTCATTCACTCTTTTCGCAAAAAAAAAAAACATTCACCAGTGCAGTGCTGGGTGGACGATGAAGGGAGATTGAAGAGATTTGGTGCAAACGAGTACCTTAAGCTTCAGAGAAAGATGTTTATCATAATGAAAACGGAAAACTTTCACATTGTAAAATTGGCAGAGAGGACTTAGTTGACGACGCGACGACTAAGGCAACAACGACCACGCCACCAAGGCACTGCCACTACAAAAACAACATCGTCAGTCGACCATGAAAGACAACAAATTTGAAGGTGGGGAGAAAAGAAGGGAGCGCATCTCTCTTTTTCCGGCTTCTTTGAGAAGAAAATAATATTCCTTCTTATTTTAACTACTGTTTTACTTTTTTTATTATTATTTCCCTCTTTCTTTGGTGCAAAATAAAATATAAATTGAAAAATAAAGCGAAGAAACTTCAAGTTGAAAAATAGAAGAAGTCGACGGAACAACTCTCAAAAGACTGTGAAACTTTCCAGCTAAGTCCTAAGTTGTCTTGAAATAGAAGATAAAATGTGCTCGAATCTTTTCTTTTCACTTTTTTCTCAACACTGGTGTGTAAATTTTGCTGACCTGTCATAATATTTTCCTTCATTTTATTTATGCAAAAAACTTTATAGGAGAAAAACTTTTGCTTTTGTTCAGAATAATCACTTGGATATTGTTTTTTTACATTCAAACACCATCACAATATTTACCAACAAAGTGTCAACATTTTCCTCACAGTATTGTTTTTATAGTAACTGACTTTCGTTTCGCATTAAGTTGCATCTTTAAAGTCGACAAAAAGAATAGAAGATAAAAAGCAAAA
The DNA here is from genome assembly GCA_920937365.1 of Sphaerophoria rueppellii. Taxonomy (NCBI): domain Eukaryota; kingdom Metazoa; phylum Arthropoda; class Insecta; order Diptera; family Syrphidae; genus Sphaerophoria; species Sphaerophoria rueppellii. The sequence continues at coordinate 15,741,494 of CAKKXW010000001.1, forward strand.
AGAAGAAAAAAAACCACGCCAACTTATTGAGCTCCAGTGAAGTGGAGTTAAGTAAATTGAACACATTGGACAAAACGGTGAATCGTAGAGAATTTTTAGGGTTAATTAACAACCAGTCTGCTATCTAGTCTAGTCTCTAGTGTACAGAAATGTTTTTTTGCCTCATAATGAATAGAAACGGGTGAAGTCAGCTTCATAAGTCATCCTTCCAATCGCGCAGACCTTTTCTTTGGCAAAGTGTATCTAGTTGAAAAGTTTTTCTTTTAACTTTTCTATCTCGACAAAATCGAATCAAATATTAATTACTTTGTCTTTCGGTAATCCCTATTTTTTTCGTTATTGTTCTTAAAAACAAAAAAAGTTGAGAAAGAATTGCTTGAGATGTTTATGAAAAAAGTTGCTTCTAGTCACGGTCTAGAGAAAAGTAGACAAGATTAAGTTTTAATTAATTGAGTTTTGAAATGCTGACACTAGAGAAATAAACAATATGACAGCGGAGCAATTTATTTTATGACGACTTTTAGTTTGAAAGAAATTTGAAGCATTTATTTTGGGGTTTACTCAAATCAAGAAAGGTACAGCTGTAGTCTGTACACGACTTTCTCTTTCTTTTAAGCTTTCTCAAAAACTATATTTGAAAATAACCAGTAACAGGCATATTTTGTACATTGACAGACGTGTCACATGTGACATGTAAAACGTCAAAGTGGTTTCGAAATCGTATAAGGTCGATTTATTTTGACAATGTGTTCAGACATAAATCATTACATAATCTAGTCCTTTTTTTTCTTATAATATGCACGCACTCAAGGGGTTTTTGTTCACTTTTATTCCAAAGCACAGTGCGAGCGTTAGGGAAAGTGGGATAGACGGAGAGGGTTAAGGATGAGGTGTCAGTTAACATTGGTCTTGAATTCCTGAACATTGCAGTGTCTGGGGAAGACAGACTGTGGAAGAGAGTTCCACATTCGCGTAGTACGGCTAAAGAACGATTCTCTGTACATGACTGTACGTCCGAAAGTGGGCCGCTCAAGGGTGAACTGATGAGCATTCCTAGAGGCGCGGGTATTACGGTGGAATATCTTAAGTGGAGAACTATAACTGGCTATTTCACTAGAGCATAAACCGTTGAAGAAACGGTAAAATAGGGTGAGGCATGTGACATTACGTCGATGTTCGAGTGATGTAAATGACTCGACTATGGTATGATCACCAATCATCTTGAATGCTCTTTTTTGGATACTGTTCAGAAGACTTAAGTATGTCACTGGAGCACCAGCCCAGACATGACAGTTATACTCAAGCTTAGGACGTATGTACGTTTTGTAGATAATAGCCAGATCAGAAGGGGAACAAAATTTCTTGCATCGTCTTAAGAAACCTAAACATCTTGCGGCATTTTTGGCTACATCGCATATGTGTTCATTCCATAAAAGATGGTCAGTAATGCACATACCGAGAATCTCGAGATGTTCGGTCTCATTGATGCAAGTGCCACTAATGGACAGAGGCAGGGGAGGTATATCTCGCTTTAACGATACAAGACAGCATTGAGTTGTCGAAGCATTAAACTCTACAAGACTTTGTATTTCCCATTGTACAATGCTGTTTAAGTCAGAGTTTAATGAACTTATCATACTTTGCCGTTGCAGTTCCACATCCGAAAAGGAGGGATGTGATTCTGGGAACGAATATAAAAAGCTTAGGGTAGTATCGTCGGCGAAACAATGAATTGGATTAGAAGTCACAGACAAGAGATCATTTTTGAAAATGAGAAAGAAGGCCGGAGACAAAACGGAACCCTGGAGCACACCAGCATTTATGTTGTGGGTTTCAGACTTGAATCCGTCCAATACAACTTGTAGTGAGCGATTCGAAAGAATGTTTCTAATTCAACGAAGAAAGGATTCTTCGATACCGAAGGCACGCATTTTCGATAAAAGAGCAAGATGCCAGATTTTATCAAATGAAATATCAAGTGCAAAAATCTTACTTTCTCCAAAACGATGTAAAGATTTGTTCCACTGTTCGGTGAGATAAACCATTAGATCACCAGTGGACCTGTTGCTGCGAAAGCCGTACTGCCGGTCATTAAGAAGTTTTCGGTCGTCAAGATATTTCTTAAGCTGATAATTTTTCAGCGTTTCCATGACCTTAGAAAGAAGGGACGTAAGTGCAATCGGACGATAATTTGAGGGAGGGGAGGATTCGCCTTTTTTGGTTATAGGCTGGAAAAATGCTGTTTTCCAACTGCTCGGAACGTGCAATAGGATAGATGGAAAAGCTTACGCAAGAGTTTTGCCAGCGTGGAAGAATACCTCTTCAGAACATCGAGGCCAGCGGATTTGTCTATATTAGCTTTGTTCAGCGAGAAAAAAGACAGCACAGTTCATGAGAAATGTCAGAACAGTTTGGAACAGTTAAGAACCAAAAAATTTGTTCTACCTAAAAAGACGAAACAGAAAATCATGTCTTAAACTGTTCCAAACTGTTCTAGACAGACTCAATGAACACCAAATCAGAACAGTTTGGAACAGCAAATGTGTCAATGAACACCAAAAAGCTGTACTTTTCTGTTCCAAACTGTTCCAAAGTGTGCAGAACAGTGTCGCTGAACATACCTGTTGAGTGCGAAAGAAGATTTGTCCCATGGAATCATTGACGCGCTCAAGAACTGGGGGAGTCATGACACACTCTGGCAGCGAAGAATTAGAGGCGGACTGCCTAGCAAAAAGGTTAGCTTTCCCGACAGAGCTAACGACTGGAATGTCATCATCAACGAGCGTTAGGACCGAGGAAGAAGAAGAATTCTTCATGTTTCATGTCTGGTCAGCTTTTTAAGACACAAATGTCAAAAAGAACCTTGGTGCAGTTTGCCGACGGTGATGCATTCATCACATTTGTGAACTGTCATCGCGACATTGAAATAATATGTTGACAACTCATTTATCTCCCTTTATTTTATGGGTGTTTGTTTATAAATTAATTTTATTTAATAACAACCAATTAGTGTTTACCCCTGTCATTTAACCAACCATACATTTTTTTATGACACTAGTAAACGTCAAATGTTTCACGTTTTAATTTTGTATAATGTCATTTTTTAAAAAGCAAAGATAAATTTAATTTAAGTAAAAAATTACCACAATTATTGTAGATTCATTTCATACACGAAAGTATAATTTATTAGGTAATTAATTTAAATTGAGTCGTTAACAATTTTTTAATGAACCTCAACACGGTTTCAATTTGATGCTGCAAACACACTCTCGAAATAATAAATGAATTAAAAACCAACAACAGCATACATGAAACGAATGTACAGCGGTGCTGCTGTTGGCTATCTGACATGTCGGCTTGTTGACTTTTTGGACTTACCACAGTGTGTGGTCGATTGCAGACTTTTAAATTAAACTGACATTACCAATAAATGCAATGCAATTTATAATTGTTTGTTGTTCATGGATTTCATTGCGTTGTGTTACAGAAACAACAACAAAGTTTAAGAAAAAAAAAAAACGCCGCCTATCTATTTTAATGACCAATGGGAGATACATATATATATCTGTGATCTCACCACGGGGTATGGTTGAATATATTACGTACACGTACCATATACCCAACCCACCATCCTTCTATCAAGAAGCGAAAGCGCCTTCAACAATATTTTTTTTTCATACGAGTTAAATGCACTGCGACCGACGTCGTTCGCTCGTCGGCGGTGGTGGTGGCGTGTAGAGTGTTTTTTGCGCGCAGAAAGATGACAAGAGATTAATTTAGTGCTCAAGTGTGGCAGAAGCTGGATAATTGCTGGGGGAGCAAATTGTTAATAAGCCTATCCGTTTTCTAAGCCTCGCTCTTAAACACAACCTCCTACTGTGTCTCAACGAGACTATGATGGATGAATAGAGTTCCTTCTTTTATTTTTCAACGACAGCGAAACATAACGTAGCGCAACACTCATACTCAGTTTTTAGTCGTTTTTAATGAAATTCATTCATTAATTCTTTTAATCAGCCATTAATTGGCAATTAATTAAAATGCAAATTGAACATATTTTATGCTGACACGCTGACATGGCCGTAGGCTCTCCTTAGCTTGGCTATTGCCGCCGCCGTGTCGTAGCACACAGAGCCGAGATCCTCCTGATGGATGCACTTATCTGTTTTTTTTTTAGTACAGCTTTGCCTTGGTGCTACTCGTTAGGTGAATGATACTTAATTTTCATGTCGCGCTGTTGATCAATTTAAATTAGTTCCGCCTGTTGGGCATTTTAAGCGGTTCGATGAACACTGACTCTGATCTTAGCCGCACCCAAGAACGACCGGACAACACATGACACAAACCCCAAATTAAAACCAAAAAAAAAAAATGTACAACAACAAAATCAAATCCCAAACCACAAGGAAACGACGCGCGGCGACAGTCTATCGTGTGGTAATCAAGTTTTTAATAGCTAGTAGCCTTTATAGTAGCTTGTGCCCGTCCGGAGTGTCCATGTCTAAGAGGGGTTTAATCATGTAGCGAGTAAAGTAGATGCATATTTAACATGGTTAGATTCATTTTGGTGTTGAAAATGTGACCTCTCTTGTTGGAATTTGAATGCACATAGCTGGCGTAGCGTGACTTAACGCAACGCAACGTTAGACAGCATAAGCATTAAACTGTAAAATGTGTGGTGGATTAGAAACAAAAGCTGTCATTCAATTTGGGGATTAATGGTAATGGGTTGGCTTTAAACGTCATTATCGTATGTCATCAAGTTGTCATAGGCTTTGGCTTTGGCGGAGAATTTTTCGTTCCTTTGTGTTCAGAGGGGCGTCAACAGGCGGTAGCGTTGCTAATGAAATATTTAACTAATCGGATTTATCAATTCAATGTGTCGGAATAGGTATTTAGGCTATGGGGATTGCTCTGAGCTAATGGTTTTAATTAGTCGGGTTTGAAACGTGTCGTGATGATAAAATTGCTCACGCGTATCTAAATCTAACGCGTTAAGCTGAACACAATTTTCTTGGAATTTTGCAGAATTCTTGGGATAAACCTTTAAGGTTTGCAGTGCATGAATTAACATTCTTTTGTTAACCACATAGATAGTTGGAGGTTTTAAGATGGGAAATCGCAGTGATGTCAGTTTTTTGACATTTTGCTTGGTTTTGATTTTTAGACACGACTGTATACAATAATTTTCAACTTAAATTCCTTTCCTTTTTTGCAGGGTTCTGATGGAGGGTCAGTGGTTTTTCCATCCACACCAACACAAGTTACAAATACAACACCCAGCCCAACAACACCAAGAAAATCATCGGATTTTCCAAATCAAACTGGTCTGCCTCTCAGCAACGGGCCATTGGGGCTGGGAGGCAGTGCTAGTCCAGTTCCTGTTCAATCGCCAACAGCAGCCGTTGCTGGCGGAATTAAGGCAAGCAGTGTTGTTGGTGGTGGTGGCATTGGTATGGCCGTTGGTGTTGGTCCTGGTCAAACACAACAACCAGCACCGTCACCGGCACCGGCCGCGTTACCACCACCAAATCTGCCACCGCCTTACACAACAGCTCCAATGCAGGTAAGCTATCGCAGATTTAGTTTTTTTTTTGCAAAATTGTTTACAATGTTCCTGATCCTTACATCCAATGTACCGAAATTCAATTCGAACATAATTCAAATCAAATGACATAAGAAACCTCAAATTCCACATCAAATTGACAATTGAAACAGACTCAAACTACTTAAATATTTCACTAAACATTGGATTTATCTGATGGTTACCAAAATATAATATCAACTTCCTTTCTGAACTAGACATTCTGAGCATAAGTTGAGAGTCTGCTCTCCTTAAAGTTTTATTACAGAGTTGTTGCATGCAGACAAGAGTCAAGAAAGTGTTGTTTACATATTTGCTTTACCGAAGACATGGTACAAGTGTGTTTGCATACAACACCATATTATGCGCGGGCGCTGAGTGCCTACATTGAAAACTTGTTGGTGTTAAGTATTCTTGTCCTCTTCAATGATAAAGAAGTAATAAAGGATATTTAGAATTACTTAACACTTGACGCCCGAAAAGGCTTTAAGAGAATTAATTCATAAAAAACCTTGATCCGGATGGCATCCCCGCTATTGTTCTGAAGAGGTGTTCTTCAACGCTGGCAAAACCCTTTGCGTAAGCTTTTCCATCTTTTCTATTCTTCTGGGTTCGTTCCGAGCAGTTCGAAAACAGCATTTGTCCAGCCTATAACCAAAAAAGGCGAATCCTCCTCTCCCTCCAATTATCGTTCGATTGCACTTGCGTCCTTTCTTTCTAAGGTCATGGAAACGCTGATAAACTATTAGCTCAAGAAATATCTCGAAGACCGAAAGCTTCTTAATGACCGGCAGTACGGCTTTCGCAGCAACAGGTCCACTGGTGATCTGATGGTTTATCTCTCCGAAAGTGGCACAAATCTTTACATCGTTTTGAAGAAAGTAAGATTGTTGCACTTGATATTTAAAAGGCATTTGATAAAGTCTGGCATCTTGCTCTTTTATCGAAAATGCGTGCCTTCGGAATCGATGAGTCCCTCCTTCGTTAGATTAGAAACTTTCTTTCGAACCGTTCTATACAAGTTGTATTGGACGGGTTTAAGTCTGAAACCCCCAAAATAAATGCTGGTGTGCCTCAGGGCTCCGTTTTGTCTCCTCTTTATCATTTTTATTAATGATCTCTTGTCTGTTACTTCTAATCCAATAAATAATTTCGCTGACGATAGTGCCCTTAGCTTCCCATATTCGTTTCCAGATTCACATCCCTCCTCTTCGGATGTTGAACTGCAACGGCAAAATATGATAAGCTCATTAAACTCTGACTTAAACAGCATTGTCCAATGGGGAATTAAGAACCGTGTAGAGTTTAATGCTTCCAAAACTCAATGCTGTCTGGTATCGTTGAAGCGAGATATACCCCCCTTGCCACTGCCCATGAGTGGCACTTGCATTAGTGAAACCGAACATCTCGAGATTCTCGGTATGTGTATCACCGACCACCTTTTGTGGAATGATCACATATGCGATGTCGCCAAAAATGCCGCAAGATGTTAAGGTTTTTTAAGACGAAGGCAAGAATTTTTTCTCCCAAAGCTTTAGTACAACTCCCACGTTTGGGCTGGTGCTCCAGTAACGTACTCAAGTCTTTTGGACAGTATCCAGTGCAGAGCCTTTAAGATGATTGGTGACCATATCATCGTTGCGACATTTACATCACTCGAACATCGACGTAATATCTCATGCCTCACCCTCTTCTACCGTTACTTCAATGGTTTATGCTCTAGTGAAATAGCCAGTTGCATTCCTCCCCTTAAGATATTCAACCGTAATACCCGTGCCTCCAGGAATGCCCATCAGTTCACCCTCGAGCCCAACTTCGGACTTCAGAGAATCGTTCTTTAGCAGTACTACATGAATATGGAACTCTCTTCCACACTCTGTCTTCCCCAGTCACTGCAAAGCCCACTTTAGTGGCGCAAAGTTAGCCCTGTATGTACAGAATAGAAGAAAAAACTTTTATGGCTGAAACAGAAACACGCTTTAGCTTCGTTTTCATTTGTGTTACGATGTACCCGCTTCGAATTCGCTTTGAATGACATTTCTACCTCCATTAATATTATCCTTCCAACAACAAATGAATTTTGTTTGATGACATTTTTACAGCTGTTGGGCTGTCAGACGAAGAAAATGTTCTGTATATTTGAACTAGAGCTTCCGTTTGGAATTACATTACGTAACGTAAGGTCGAAGCTTCATTGTGATAGCATGCATTGAATTTCTGAATGACTGAACTCGTTAACGTGGGGCGAAGCTAATGCTAAAGCGGTTTTGTGCTTCGGCCATTATATTTATACATCAAATAACTTTAGAAAAATTCCTTTGAATTGTTAACAGTTTCCCAAATGTGCATGGGGAATTCTAATGAGATTTGCATATACGTTGTAGTGTATGAAAGGTTCATAATTCGTTTCGTGTCGACAGTGTCACTCTACTTGTCACCTGAAAATCAAATGTCATTTACGTGTTGGGCTTGGATGACATTTGTTGCAAATGTTGACGTTTTAATCACTTCTCTTTGCTAAACCCTGTTTATCATAATCCCAAATGGTTTTCTCGCCCCGAAGCGAATAGATAATCAAAACAATTAAATACAAAACCACTTATTAAATGAACATACCTAATATTGCTGATGATGACAGTCCCATGAAAGTACACAATCAACTTTAATCCTATACGATCAGCTTAACGCCGTATAAACATGCTTTCTCTCTAATCTCAAAATTCTTGCTCTGCCTTTGGGGAATAAGTTGAAGCTACAAAACATACCTTTATGAAATCTAATACTTAGAAAACGAGTTAATTAGCAAAAGCAGTAATTGGTTTCTGTGCATTAGAATTTTGTGTACAATATGCAAACCACGCAAATAGCACAAACAGCATCAGCAGCAAAACTTTTAAATGGATTTTACGGAGAGTTATCAAATTAACATTATAAGCGAAGCCATTGGTGGTGGTAACAGCTTTGACTTTGTTCCAAATCCCTAGAACGACGCGACGGTGAAAGTGCAAAAAATCAAATCAGTTTTAGACAAATTTTCCAACCCCATTTTATGTCCTATGGATTCTGGGGTTGTTGATAATACCTCAACCCCCTTGTTCCGACATCAGTACCTCAGAGTGAAACAAAATGATTTGCCGTCGTAGGAAGAAGATTTTAACCAGGGCTGACACTGCTTTTTTCCAATATATTCGAACATTTCGAAACAGTTCTTGATTTGAAGGTTAAATCGAATGGTATAACTGTCAGTATGAAGTAGACAGAGAAAGACAATTACTTGTTCATTGAACTGAAATGTTACTCGTAAATTTGTAATTTTTCAGTATTTTTAAATTTTTAACTGTAAAAATTGACAGTTCTAACGTGCAGCAGCGATTTTAATTTGAGAATACTGGCGGTCAGCAATTTCACTACATATTTGAATTAGGAACTTGAAGTTTTTGTTCCTGTTTACACAGGGCGCATGATGGTGAAGATTTTTGACAGGACGAATCATTTAATTTTTGTTTTGTTTGTATTTCCTTATGCAAACTTTCAGCCCGTTCTAGTTAAGACGTCAAAAAACTTCCCGAAAGTGCGTACTGTGTGAATAGTATTTTTGACAGGGGCTGTCATTGCTGACATTTGATTTCTGGTTCTGTTTAAGCTCTTTATTGAGAAACATTTTAACTTAAATTATAAAATGTTTATACAAATTTTAAAACAGTAAAAACAATTACTTTTATAAGTAAGAATTTCAAAACTTATTTCAAGTTAAAATGATTCCATAAACGATCTGACTTCTGTTTAAACAAAAAAGTGTCAACATTGTTTATGCACTGTTCGGCTCCTATAATACCACACAAATTGTCGAATTCTCACTCCTCATGCATTTTCCACACACAGAAAGCTAGCTTAGGTCCTCCGGCTCCGGTAACGGGACCGGCATCATCAGTATGATTGCCGCTACCGTTATGTATGCGTAGCATGAATATAAGTAAAAATCCCCAAATGGGGATCTGTTTGTAGTTCAAATAATTGCTTTGAATTACAAATGGCGCAACAACGTCGACGAGAACATATTCGACAAACGACAAAGGACGCATGGGGGCGATATTGTGTAGTCAAGAGTTGAATCAGCCAATGCTGTGGCATTATAGAATTTTATACCGGCAAATATGCTTCTACTTCTGTGTACTTCCACCGTTGCCTCTGTCTTGGAAAATCGAGCTATAGCCTGCAAAAACAGAGGTCGGTTTAAAATGTTCCATCTGTGTCTGCAGTTATATGTCTATAGCTTTGCACATTATAACTGTGGGGATGAGTCGTACACGATTGAGCAAAAGGGATTCTAGATAAACGACAGAATTGTGGAGAGGTATTAAAACAAAATGGTTCCTGTCTCGGTAGTTCCTGTTCCGGTTTGTTCCCATCCTCTCTTTGGCTGGTGTAAACGACAACGACGACGATGAATACAGAAAGAAAAAAAAAAAACAAACGAACCAACGAATAAATGGCTTGGCTTGGTTTGATATCCTTATGGTATATCCTTGCTCCTGACGATGACAACGAATTTTAATCCTCAAGAGGAATGAGCAGAGAAATGTCGGTTTAACGCCACGCTATGCTATAGAGAGGAACGAACAAGGACTTCTCCCCCCACCCACAAAGTAGCGTGAAAATCAGTCGAGTTAAATTGGAAAATCCCAAGTTAGCTGCTGCATATCCACTTAATCGGATGGCGGAATTGTTTTAACAGTAAGCGGTGGTTAGAGGCAAAATTCCAAAACCAAACCGAAGGCATGATGGAGTCGAGTTGCGATTCTCTTCATCCTGTATCCTGTACGTTAAATCGTAATTCGCTTCGTTCGCTATACAAAGATAATCAAATGATATTGGTAATGCGATTACAGTCCGAAAAGGGCGGATTATACTGCCGGCAGATTGATGAAAAGCGATTTAATTGTGAAAGTATCGTCTGTTAAGTTCGCACTAATTGAAATTATTAATGCTGCTGGTATTTTTGTTTATCGGAAGGCAACTTGGAAATTAAATGTTTAGCAAACAAAGTAGGATAAAGGGTATTGTTTGTCTTTAGGATTCATTGTTTTGTGTAAATAGGATCTGATCTTTTGGAGCTCCTAAGTCCACTTCACCTCAAACTATTTGCGTTTGATGGAACCAGCCTTTTTGAAAGCCATTTCCTCTATGAAAATAAATGACTCTTACTTTTTCTTAACTAAATTTTCCAATTCTTTTTCGATTGCAGGTCTCAAATGGTCCAATAAGCACACATTTGTTGCCGATCTCAACACAACCGCCAATGGTGACGGGTCATGTCAAGTCCGTTGTTTACACACGAATAACCTGGTAAACTCTGGACGTTAGCTTTTTCTTAACCTTTTAAATCAATTCTTTTTCATTCTCAGTAAATAAAAGTATCTCCTTTACCGAAAGTTTTTCCGACCAAGGTAGTTTGCGTTTATCAAACTCCACTTCACCTGAATCCTCGAGGTTTTCTAGTCTAGGATAAATGTGTTTTGTTACTTAGGATTTCTGTTTGTTATGGGAAATAGGATGAAACAAACGATTTGTAAATTAAAGGTTCAACGGAAGGCTATTTGT
>CAKKXW010000001.1:15760582-15779276 GCA_920937365.1 Sphaerophoria rueppellii
GGAGAATATCAGGAGCTGGCTTACTTAAAACAGCTTGAAGATTTCTTTATGGAGGGTGGTCTTCAGTCTCTTTCTCTTTTCTTTTCTTGCTGTGGGTTGTTCAAAAATAAATAAATATTTTCTCATCTCAATTGGCTTTAAAATCTTACCATATCAAGATCATTCTTGAATTTTTGAAATGAATTTAAGGCAACAAAAATTGTTATGATCAAAAGAAAAGAAAAATGTAACCTCAAAAGATTTGTTTTTTTTTTTTCTTGTTTGACAGATCAACCAAACTTAACTAAAAAGCGTTTTTGGATGATTTCAACTATTTCTAACTATTTCAACTATGACACATCAACCATTTTCTTTTTGACATAAAAACTATAGTCAACTATCGTCAGCGCAAAAACGCACTTCTGCGGAGCAGGTTAAAATATGACAGTAGTGGTAAAAATTCATCCATTTTTAAACACAGTTGACAGTTCATCCAATTCGCACACGGCCTTAATTTATTAATTTTTCACAAAAAAAAAATGAAATGTTCGTTTCATCAGTCTATACAGGCAAAAGCTGTTACAAATAAACATTCAGCTCTATCGGCAATTCCTTGGGAAATATTTCTCCCACGGAATTTTTCTATTCTCGAGAACACATTCCTCCTATCGGGAATTCCTCGCCGAATGCTTTTCCCTGAGAACAAGTTTTACCAACATAATAAGGGTATTCACGTAACGAGACAATTTTCTACTTTGCGGAAAAATAGAAAATTCCTCAAAAGATTTAAATGAACACCCCAGCAGAAAATAGTTGCGTAAACAAGGGAAACAAACAGCTGTTTGTTTAACGTCAAAGTGAGTTTGTTCAATTCACGTCATTTGATAATTTATGTTAAGGTGATTCTTTTTTATTTCTAATTACATTTTAATTTTTGCTCTTCAAGATGCCAAGAAGTAGTTTTAAAACAAAATTCATTCATTCATTCATTTGTTTGTTGATTCTGGTTGATATTTTTTTTTTGATTTAATTTGACGAGAACTTCCCGCTTATGTCAGTTCAATTGGAGAAAAGATGAAATGAACGCAAAATTAAACGTCAAAATAAACGTCATAAATTTTATCAGGTTTTTTTCTGCAGTTTCTGCTTCAAATTTGTGAGATAAAATTCTACGATTTGCAGAAAAATGTTTCCATACAAATTTTGACAGCTCATTTCTACCGATAGAAAATTCTACGGTTTCTACGGTTTCTATGGGTTTTCCGCGTTTACGTGAATACCCCTAATAATGAGAAAAAGAACATTCGAACATACAGTGCCTTGCATAAGTATAACCGCACCCGAAAAAATGCATTTAAAAGAAAACCTACAATATGGCTTTTTTTATTGAGTGACATCACTGATGAAGCAAATTGGGAAGAAAATAAAGTAACGTTAATTCCTCTCCTGGTGTATAAAAATTAAAAACAGATTTTAATCTATTGCAAAAATATAACCGCAAATTGCAAATCTCTTTGAAGCTGCATTCAGTCAAGTGCTTTCAAATAAAAAACAACAATGCCACGCGGTACGCATTTAAGCGAAATTGAAAAGGCAAAATCTTGGCTTTTTGGTCAAGCTTCCTAAGTCTTAGGGCTATTGGAAGACGAATTTCACGATTGGTCGTTCGAAATTTTTTAAAACACCCAGAATCTTATGGGACAAAAATAAGACCCGGGCGTCCGCAGAAGCTGACACGTCGCGATAAGAGGCGTTTAATCAATGCTGCATCCAATTCGGTGCATTCTTTGTCGGAATTTCGTAACGAATTGGGTTTAGGAGTTTCGGTTTCAACCGTTTTTCGTGCTTTAAAAAGCAGTGGAGTGATTGTTCGGGGAAAAATGGTGCCAGCTCCAAATTTAACAGCAGCCCTCAAACAAAAAAGATTGGAATTTGCCCGTCAAAACATAAATCGGGATTGGAAAACCGTAAGTGACTTTCTATTAACCTACACTAAAATCTCGTTATTCCAAATGGCATACTGGAATGAATGTTTTTTGTTAGGTTATTTTTAGAGATGAGAAAAAGTTTAATATCGATGGACCAGATGGATTTAGCGGATATTGGCACGATTTGAGGAAAGAGAAAAAGTTTTTTTCCAAGAGGGATTTGGTGGTGGCAGCTGTATGGTTTGCATGCTTGCGCTTCTTTGACGAAGGAGGCTATCAGACCGGAGTGGGGAAAGATCATGAACAACAAATAAAAACGTTTGAAAACACAATGGAAGAACTATTCAACACAACCGTTCACACCACGGGAACTCAACGAATTGCAGCGCCTTACCATCACGAACAGAAATAATACACCCCTGAATTCGACTGACAACACAGTCAAAGTTTGACAGCACATACCCCAAAAATGGACATCATCAGACATTTTTGTTGCTTCACTCACGTACACTGTACATGTAGCTAACACTGAGACTGTCAAAGTATATAACGTATTCTATGGTGCAAATACGTTGGCAGCAACGTATGCATTGACGCTGACGGATTGACGGATTCTATGGGTCGGCCCTTAAGTGGTGTATTATCGTTAAGGCAAAGTAGGCAAATGCCTAGGGACGCGATGGTACAAAGGGTGCAGTGATTTGGTGAAGTGGAACATGATGCTAGTTCATACGTGGTTGTTAAAGAAGAAAGCTTATGACCTCGCACCGCACTTAAGTGGTAAGTGCGTTTTCCAATAAGAGGTGTTATTTTGATATTCAAAGAAAAATGGCATTTTTTGAGATAAATGATCGGATGTCCATATCCTTTTCATGAAATTTTCCACAGCCAAATCGCAAAGTGGCTGCCCTCTTCGAGAGATAACACGGTCCGGAAACTTTTCCTGTAAGAGATCGATGGTTTCATTGCTTGTGTGGTACGTAGCGCCGTTTTGTTGAAATTAAACGTTGTCCAGATCAATACCATCCAATTCCGGCCAAAAAAAATTATTAATCATCTCTCGATAGCGCAATCCATTGACCGTAACTGTTGATCCAGCCTCATTTTCGAAAAAGTAAGGTCAAATGACCCCGCGTTGTGGATGCGTTGTTGAAGCGTGTATTGTTTCATTTTTATTAATGGCGTAGTTTCTACTTGTCAAATGTCAAAAAATGACAGCTTCAAAAGTGACAGCTACCGAAATACCGTGCTATTCAAGATAACACCCCTTATTGGAAAACCCTTTATATGTCGAAATAAAAATCGGTTCTGAGCAATTCCACTTACAGATTCAATTCGGCTTGCAAACTCAATTCGCTAATTCGACTTGACAACTCCTTAAACCAAGTGGTACAGCAGTTTCGGTCAAACTATAGTACGAGTTATGCATGCCTATAAGGCGCTCTCAACGTTTAATCCGCCACTGAGCTGACTCGACAGACAGCGTGCTACCTCAAGCGATATAAAAAAGACATACACTTTCGCAGCCCTCTACCACACTTCCCGCAACCTTCTACCCACTACTCTACTACCCCGATACCGTGTTACCTGTTACCCCACTACCCGTTACCTAATTCAAGACAAATTTAACTGTAAGCAAACAATTTATTATAAGACTTTGGTATGAAATAATTCAATTTATAACCGATCTCAATTTTTATAAAATTTTAACTTTGCCGAAATAATAAATAAATTAATTTAAAAAGACATTGTTCATTGTATTTTCAGTCACTCATTAAACAAACTAATTTTTCTGACTAAACTGCTACAATGGCAAAAGGATTATCAATTAGGGAAGCTATCAAACTATGGGAAGAAAAAACAGGTAAAATTGCATCCGAAGCAGAAGACATAGGATTGCAATTCCAATGGCCACCAATTGAAAAAATGGACAGCACCCTATCAACTTTGACCGAATGCAAGTATGTTGTTATGCCTTATAAAAAGTTTATTTATTTTTCTTTAATAAAATAATCAATTAGAAAACTAAGCCTTTCAACAAACATGATTGAAAAAGTTGTGGGCATCAGTGGACTGAAAAATTTGAAAATCCTTGTTCTATCTCGAAATTACATTAAAAATCTTCAAGGCATAGTAATACAAACGATTTTTATATGTAAATTGTTTTGAAAAACTAAGTCATCCGTACTTAATGGAATTTCAGGAATCGCTAGCCGAAACACTAGAAGAACTTTGGGTCAGCTACAATTTGATTGAGAAACTCAAACCTATTGATGTCATGAAAGCTTTGAAAGTTTTATATATTACCAATAACATGGTCAAGGATTGGATTGAATTCAATCGAATGAACCAAGCGCACAATTTAGTGGACTTATCGTTTGTCGGGAACCCACTTTGTGAAAATATGGATGAGGCGACTTTTCGTAATGAAGCAATTAGAAAGCTGCCGAATTTGAAAACGCTTGATGGTGAAACAGTGATACGGGGAGTTTAGATATTCGAAATTGTAATAATTTCCGTTTCCGTTAAATAAATGCATTTCATTTAAAGATCCCAACTAGTTTTTTTCTTTTTATTTAAACATTTGTAACAAGATTGTATTTATCATTTTACATAGCTGCAAGCATAACTTGCGTTGCCATGTATGCAGTCGCCAAATAAGGTATCATCCAAGCGATACCGCGTGATGGTTGAGGTGCAGCCAGAACATACACAACTGTATGTAGAATCCGGCCAATTCCTACAGCTCGGAATAAATTGGTGGCCAAATAATGTGATGGATCTGTCAATACATACAGGAATCCAACAATGAAGAACACGAGAATATTTTCCATGTCATTGCGATGCGCTCTGGAATTAGATCAATTGTGACGTTTAAGATTTGTTTGAATTTAACAAAATGAACATTTAAATTCATACCTGCGAACACGTTCAACATCGGGATTATCAAATTTAACCTTGACTTTATTTAGAGAGGCGTCTTCTGGATTTGCGAATGACTGAAATAAAAATAAAACAAATGCTTAGCGCCTGTTTTTTGCTATAATTTTTATCTCTCATAATGCTACTAGTCACGATCATACAAAGTGAAATTGTTAAGATTAAGGAAACCGTTAAAAAAATGGCGCAAAATTGTAGTCCGCTAATGAACAATTTTAAGAGAATTTATAGCGTTTTTTTTTGGTAGTCCGGAACTGTTCTGAACAATTCTGAATTCGTTCACTTGACACAAGATGACATTTCTTGTTGTGAATAGAACAGAAAAACGATTCCGAATTTGAAGTCGGAATCAAAAACAGAATCAAGCATACTTGCCCACACTCGGACAACGTACTCGTCGACATGTTTACAAATCGATGTCATCTGCAATTCTGCATATGAGGTCTAACAAATACATAGACATTCAACCATTAGAAGCAAAAAAATGTGTTTGCATGTTCGTTTGGTATCCGGAAAGTGGACAGTTCATTGTACCAATTCCGGATTACCAAAGAAAAACGCTTAAAATGACGTTTGAATCATGACTGAAACGTCATTTTAAGCTATTATCACATAGGCTACGTTCAATCATATATCGGATAGATATCTGAGATACTCGTATCTGGGAGATCTTTTTGGACGAGACAGAAACCTGTAGCCAGATTGCTGTCAAAACGTCTATAAGAAAAAAAAAAAAAAATCAACAAATCAAACGCTTGAGAACAGGGAATCGGAATTATTTATGCCCGTGAATCCGTTGGCAAACTTCTTCCGAGTCATCTAAATTATAACAAGTATATATTATTGTTAAGAATCAGATTGATAGTCATCTGCTTATATTTCTCTCAATTTTCTTTTAATTTGGAAGCAGATGAAATGGCGCGCCAGACAAGTCAAGGCAAAAGAATCATATGTTGATCAGCTGAACACTCGGATACCCGAGGTATACCAAAAATTTTCAGATACCTTCGGATTTTTATTTTTGACAGATAATGGTTCATGTATTTGCTATGTTTAACTATGGTAAACAACAACAAAAAGCTATCCGATACCTTTTGGTTACGTGATTGAACGTAGCCATTTAAGTTGTTCATTAACGGACTATAATTTTGTGCCTGTATCGTAAAATTTGGTTCACTCTTGCGAATACTTGTCTTCTTTAATTAAAAAAAAAAAACAAATATATAAAGGGTTTTCCAATAGGAATTGTTATTTTGATATTCAAAGAAAAATTGAATTTTTTGAGATAAATGATCGGATGTTTATTTCATTATAAAGAGGAAGGTATGCCGTTAATAATGGAACACAACATCAGCCAAATGGCCGCCACTAATACGCTTACAGGACCATATCCTTTTCATGAAATTTTCGATTACCAAATCGCAGTGGTTGCCCTATGTCCACGATAGCCTCACGAATTCCATCTTTGAGGTCTTCAATCGACGCTGGGCTGTTGGCGTAGACCTTATCTTTCACGTGGTCCCAAAGGAAGAAGTCGCAAGGTGTTAAATCACAATTGTGATCATCTCTTCGAAAGATAACACGGTCCGGAAACTTTTCCCGTAAAAGATCGATGGTTTCATTGCTTGTGTGGCACGTAGCGCCGTCTTGTTGAAATTAAACGTTGTCAAGATCAATAACATCCAATTCCAGCCATAAAAAAATCATTAATCATCTCTCGACAGCGCAATCCATTGACCGTAACTGTTGCTCTAGCCTCATTTTCGAAAAAGTAAGGTCCAATGACCCCGCCGGACCATAAAGCGCACCAAAAAGTGAGTCGTCCCGTCTTGGCGCTGTCAGGTTTTCTATACACAAGATTTAAGTTCTGTATCGTGTTCCGGACGTCGCTGTCGTCGATTCACGAGGCTGCAACTACTATAAATTCCATATACAAAGGTTTTAGTTTGACGAACCGCCTCTGCTAAATTTTCACCATTTTTTGCGTGTATCGTTCCAATTTTATTAAAGGCGTAGTTTCTTCTTGTCAAATGTCAACAAATGACAGCTTCAAAAGTGACAGCTACCGAAATTATCAGGGTAATCAGGGTATTCAAAATAACACCTCTTATTGGCATACACATTGATCCATTTTTAACGACAATTCATAAAATAAAACGAATCCAGAATCCATAAACACGACATAACGGATTTTATTTTATGGAACTAGCTGCTGTTTATTTTTTTTACAATAAGTCCGTTTGCGAATTGGGTGTATTTTGGTCAAAAATGGATGAACTCTTATGGCGTTTTTAATTGGCAATCTGGAATCGAAAAAGAAGCATTCTGTTTTTGAAATCAGAAGGGAAATTCTCTTCTTTTCAGAATCAGAACTGTCACTTTTGCCCAATTGAACGCTTTCAGAATGCTTTTTTTTACTTCCAGATTGCCAATAAAAAACGCCATTAACCACTTCTGTCATAATTTAACCTGCTCCGCAGCAAGTCTAATTTTTAAGCCATTTTATTCAATGCGAAGTGTCAAATTTTAACCAAACGTTAAGTTTTAACCACTTTTTAACTGAATTCGCACACGGCCCAAGCATGTGAATGCAATTTTTAAAGCGACCATGCAACTGACGCGGAGTGTGAATTTAATCATTGCTGTCATACATGACGATAAGAAAACGAATTATCATGAAAATCGTGGTCAATAAAATAGTTTGTTCGTTATTTTTACACACAATCGTGGAATTTTCTCCTTAAACATAGTCAAAAAATTATTGTTATGAACATTGGTATATTATTGTATAAAAAGCAGTTAGAAGTGAAGAATACACCATAACGATCTGCAACAGAAAATGTTATTCTATGTCGTTCAGATATATTTTTGTATATCTATGTACATGTACATTTGTATGTATCATTGGGTGCCATCATTAAAACCACTGATCAATTATAACAAGATTGGAAACCTGTCTGCGTTTTACCCTCCAAGTATCTCAAAACTTTTTTTTTTTCATACACACATACTCTTACAGCAAACTTGCTTTTTATTATATGTAGACAATTGCATCATTATTATAATAAAACGCATACTCTTGCAGATGAACCGCTTTTTAGTTCGTATGACCAAATGTCATTTTGACAGCAAGCTTTTTCATCTTGTTATAACTGATCAGTGGGCTGATATTGCATTTAGCAAACCGTTCATGTAAAGCTCAATGCACAACTGACAGATGGAAACCGTAAAAAATCGGAACACTTTATTGGAAGCATTTTATTTACCAATTGTTAATGGACAAATTAATCGTTCATGCAAAACAATTTTATGTTTGAAAAAACAATAATAAATTTAAATAATTTTTTACTAAGCAAATTATAGAGCTCATAATGTATGCTGATTTTTATGCCACACACAGCAATTATAGTTTGCTATAACGTTTAACTGTAATAGAAACTGTTTATGATTGAAACCAATGACCAATTTCAATATTGTTGGGAGATAAATTTTAACGAACGATACTTTAAACAATGATAGAATCTTGTAAATCTTTTTTTTTGACACAAATAACAACCATTATTTTACCTCTAACCATGGTTAAACGAGCCCGACAGTCATTCAGTTGATGTATGAATGTATGAATGTTTAAGGTTGTAAAAATAAGAAGTAAAGTACAAATTTGTTTATGATTTAAAACAAAAGCTCTAAAAGCTTAATTGCTTATCAATGATAGTAGACATCATTTGAAGTTGAAAGATAATTAATAGGTTTACGTGCATACAATAAGAATTACCTACATACGTTTATACGTAGTGAACCTATAAACTTATTGGTCTAACACTTCTGAGTTTGTTTTCAGAAAACAGGTTTATGCCAACAAACAGTAACCGCATTATCTCTGACCGGCAGAATACTGCAAAGTCACTAAGCAAATAGCTTTTTTATTTGTTTTGAATTTCGTCAAACATGAAGATACATTATGTACATACATATGGACATAAGTATGTATGCAAGATTTACAGAATTTTTGCTTTATTTATGTTATTTCTCACCATTGTTTTCATTCGTTGCATTGCAGTTAAAATTGACATAGACAACATTTTTAATGCAAGTGCTCCGCCCCAAAACACAAATGCTGTAAACACGGGATTTTCAAATGCAATTAAATCGAAAGCCGACATGTTTGTTTTAACAGAGAATCTCTTTTTTAACGGAAATAAATATGTTTACGAACTGAAGTCTTTCTACGTACTAAACTTTGTTATCTCAAAGTTTGGTATAAATATGACAAATAAATGACTTGTCACTCAATTTAATGAGTGAAAAAGAATAGCCTGTGTCGGAGCTTTTACCGGCAAGTAATAATGGTTTTGCGTTTAAAGCCAGGGGCACAATAAACTTGTTTAATTTTTTCTTGTCATCAGAATTATAGCATCCCAAAAAGTAACGTTAAAGCTTTTATTAGTTTGAACTCTGAGAATAAACATAAATGTTATGAACAGCCTCATTATTTATTTTGAAGAATACACTCATGCGGCTTGCAAGACAACTTCCAACGCCATAAATCCAGTAGCTAAGTACGGAAATATCCAAGCCAGTAAACGGGAAGGTTGTGGTGTGACAACGATAGCATAAACAATTGTGTGTATAATTCGGCCGATTCCAACGATCCGGAAGAGATTAATAGCCAGGAATGCTGAAGGATTTATTAAAACGTAGAGAAACCCAATTGGAAAGAATACAAAAATGTTCTCCATGTCATTTCGATGAGCTCTGAAAGAAATAACAATTTATTATAAGCTTCACTTTTGTGTCAGGCATGGGACATTCTTACCTTCGGAATCTTTCGATTCTCTGATCATCGTATTTGACTTTGGATTTGCTGAAAATTGCATCTTCAGGATTCGCAAAAGTCTAGAATGAGATGAAATAAAAAATGTAAGTTTAGGTATGTTCCTCTCAAACTCCCATTTAGACGACATTTTTTTGAGCATTTCTGACTCTTTTGGCCAAAACTTCGTAAAAACGGTAAATAAAAAAAAAAACTAAAAAAGGCGTTTCGAATATTTATTCAGACAAAGCGATTGCCGTTAAGTTTATGAAAATCAGTTTTACGGCAGTGGCAGAAGTCCAAAGACCAACAGTTAAATTGTCTGCAAAGTTCAGGGTCATTTTGAAGAAGAAAAATATTGAATTTTGTTGACGTTTGATATAATTTTGTGCATTTGTGAGACTTTTGCTATCAAGTGTTCCCCACTCCTCGATTTCTAACAGTTTTTACAAAAAATTCCGAAAAAGTAAAATAACGGACCTTTTATAAACATTAGGTCCGTTCGCGTACTTGGTGTACTAAAATTCGTAAGACGAGACATTTTAAGGAGTGGCGGTAAAATTCTCTCACAGAAAAACAAAACAACAAAAAACTAAGCTAGTTTTGCCAAAATTTTAATTGTCATGTTTTTTTTTTGCTATATATTCTATAAAATTTGACACTTTCCACAAATCAGCCCAAGGAAATCTCTTGGGCTGAAATTCGTAGGTTTGGGGAAATATTTTACTCTCTCGTCACCCCTCTCTTTTACGAAAAACTTCAAAATGTTTGAATACGCGAACAGGATTTGGTTAAATTTCGTAATTTTTCGTAAAATTTGACTGTTTTAGGAAGGTACGCGAACGGACCTATTTATTGTTTTCTTTGTATATATATTTGATATGTACGTCTTTTAAGAAGTGTCGCTTCCCATCGGAAGCAGAGAAAGCAACATAAATTTAGCATTGCGAGGAAATAGCCAACTTATTTAAGAAAAGTGGCTTTCTCTGCTGCTAACTAAATGGCGACACTTCTTGATAATGTCCATCAAATATATATACAAAGATTGGTTTATGGCAATTTACGGACAAAGTGCAGCTTGATCTATAATATAACTGGTTACCTAAAGAGTCACAGGTTTTGCATTACAGATTTATTAAGCAAAGACGGCAACACTTGAACTTTCTCTTCAACTTGAAGAAGCTATCAGAAAAGCTTCAACATTTTATTTGAAAGTGTTGGATTGTTTTTGTTTATGAAAGAAACATTCGGTCAGCGGTTACATGGCGATCGACGATCATATTGAAATGATTATTTTCCACTTTCGTTTGGACGGTAGATAAATTTGCGTGTGTCATGACAGCATATTACGATTGTTATCTCAGTCATTGGGCACATACATACATAAAATTGTGCAAATCAACAATTAACCTCTAAGCATAGTTTAAAACGTTTGTTAACACATCAACTTTACTCTTTAGATTAGTTAAGTATAACGGGAAAAATGATTTAATTTTCGAGTAGTAAAAGTTACAAAACATTTATAATTGTTATCAAAGATTTACTCATTGGACTTAGGAATTTGTTGCCAATGGTATTTAACAAAGGTTATAAACAAACCGGTTAAAATGTAATCAATAGAAACATACGAGTAACAACCTTGAATAATTAAAACGGAAACAATTTCTTGCCTTCATTGGTTAAAATGTAATATGTTGACTGTCATCTTCTGTTAATAAAATGGAAATCTTTAAATAATATTCGGTTATTTTGATCACAGTTCAAAAGTTTGTAAATTAATCCATCTTATGCTTGAAATGTGGTTTCATATTGAATACTTTCTCTTTGACACAAAATGACATTCTAATTTATTCCTGTGCACATAACAGAGTTTGATCGATGCGTTGAGTGAGTTAAGAAGAACCGTTTACTCACCATTCTTGCAAACCGCGTTAATCCTGTCATTGCTGACATCGCCAGCATTTTCAGACACAATATCCCTGTCCAGTAGACGTAGGATCTAAAAATGGGATTATCCCATGTTGCTAGTTCGATCGCCAATGCCATAGCTAAAAATCACTGTTATTCAACTATGAACGAATTTTTCCGCGCTTAAATCTGAAGTTCACCGTCTGTGACAACTCTTAATCGACTGAAATGGAAGTCGTGGAAGTTCTCTTGACTTTGAATTAAGCTTTGATGTTTATTAATGCGTTTCTTGATTTGCTGTTGTTCCACTTGTGGTTTTGCTTGCAGCATTTATAAAATGTATACGAGTCTTTCGTTTTCAGTTGAGTGTACCTATGCAGATTTTTACATTTGTGGTTTTCGGTGACATCTTTTTGTTTTGTGTGAGCATTCATCTTTACAAACGAATCTACATTAAGGGAATGTTTCATCGACTCGACCTCCATTTCTAATCAATTATATGATCAAAATAAAAAGATTTGTCCATTCATTTTAAAGATTTTATTGAAGAAGTCTTTCTAAACTTTACGGATAATTTATAATCTTCCATCGTGGATTAACATCGATTTGATTGATTCCTATAATGCTTCCTTCAAATGTATCTGTACGTAAGCCATAAAGCCCATCCATGCGAAGCACATCCTAAATAATATGCAGGCAAAGATACTACAATGAGGACGAATGACAGCAAATTTAAGAGCTGAACAGAAAATGACAGTTGAAATTTGAATGGCACTGTTAAACTCGCCACGCGATTAAAGTTGAAAACATTTGAGCTGTCATTCTCATCATCGGGTTAGGGGCGATGTATTCTTTCCAGCTATTTATTTTTATTATGTGAATTTGCATGGATTTGCAACATCTTGATCATCTTGACTTGTACGAGATATACTTCAATTCTGAGTGAAAGAGTATATACCTACTCTTTTTTAATTGCCATAATTTTTGTGCCCAGTTCAGGTGACAGATTAGGTCCGTTCCTTTTTGTTTCAAGTAACTTCAAGCTGCCGAAAGTTACTAAAAACTGGTTTATCCCCTACACAAAAATTTCGTAAAAAGAGACATGATGAAATAGTAAAACATTTCGCCTCAAATGAGAGAGTTACTGAAATCTGCCCAAGAAATTTCTTCGGGCACTTTTTAACAGCTAAAATGTAGCTGTCATTAGCTTTTCGAATTCAATTTGAAATTGGGAAAAGAGTTTTCCCACTGTTGGTTGGAGATTATTTCGAAGATGGAAAAACGCACCAAAGGTACATTAAACATTATTAGAATGCTCAGAGCAGATGGACTGGCTGCTGAGCTGTTCAGGAGATAGGATAGCATACACCAAATCATCTGTAAGATATGGTCAGAGGAATGCATGCCCGATGAATGGAAACTCAGCATTGTTTGCCCGATCCTGAAAAAGGGAGATCCTCTAAACTGCAGAGGAATAAGTCTACTAAACATCACCTACAAGATCCTCTCTGTCGTAATATGTGAACGTCTGAAGCCTTCCGTCACCAATCTGATTGGTCCTTATCAATGTGGCTTCAGGAAAGGAAAGTCAACCATCGACCAAATTTTCACGTTGCGGCAGATCCTGGAAAAGACCTATGAACTCCAAATCGATACCCACCACCTTTTCATCGATTTTAAGGCTGCGTTTGACAGCATCTACAGAGACGAACTGTATAAAGCTATGTCTAGTTTTGGCGTCCCTGCCAAGCTCGTTCGCTTGTGCAAAATGACGATGAACTCACGCTGCTCCATCAAGTTTGGCAACGAGCTAACGGAATCTTTCGTTCTTGAGAAGATAGTGCAGAACTCCAACGTCAACACCAGAGGCACTATCTTCCAATTTGTTCAACTTCTCGCGAACGCCGATGATATTGATAAAATGGGAAGAACACAGCGCGATGTCAATGGCGCCTTTGTGAGAATTGGGACAGAAGCGGCAAAAATGGGTTTAGCGGTAAATGAGGGAAAAACGAAGTATATGCTGTCTTCGAGGAAGGACACACAACACCGACGGCTCGGACAGAACGTCACAATAGACGCATACAACTTCGAGGTAGTAGAGGAATTTGTTTACCTAGGTACAGACGAAGAATAACTCTTGCTAATCGCTGCTTTTTGGGCTAAGAAAGCAATTGAGTGGAAAAGCCCTCTCTCGAGCAACTAAGGTAAAACTGTACAACAATCATCATCCCTTTACGGTGCAGAAGCTTGGACCTTGACAAAATCGGATGAAAGTGCCTTACGCTGTTTCGAGAGGAAAGTTCTTCGGGTCATCTTTGGCCCCGTGTGCATTGAAGGGGAATGGCGAAGAAGATATAACAGTGAACTTTACGGGTTGTACAACGACATGGACCTAGCCAGAAGGGTCAAGGTCCAGAGACTCAGATGGCTCGGTCATTTAGAGCGGATGGCCACCAATGAGACACAATCATATATTTTACGGCCACACGAGCTAGTCTGGCTCACTGATCAGTTATAACAAGATTGGAAACATACTTACGTTTAAGGCCTTGGCCACGCAGTAAGCGGTTGAGCGGCTAGCGGCTGAGAGGCAGCTCTAAGTGACGTATGGCCAGGCACTGAGCGACTGCTTTTGAGCGATTAGTAGTTAAAATGCCGTTGTCAAGAACAGTTCACCGTATTTTAATGTCGGAAAATCGTTTGTATGTGTACAAATTACTTAAACGTATACAAAAAAGAAGACGATTTGGTTTTCATCCGATTAACCAATTAAGATGGGAGTTTGGAGAATTTAATCATTTTTATTTTAGAACCTACGAAAATTTCCAGATAAATTCTGGCAATATCTACGTATGTTTATCGAATCTTTTAATTTGCTGCTTGACAAAGTGCGTCCTAGATTAATAAAACAAAGAATTGCTATTTTTCCAGAGCAGATTTTGGCTCTTGCCGCTCAGAACATTACTAAAAATTAAAACAAATTTGGTTGCTGAGCGGCGCCGCTTAACCACTCAGAATTTTGTTTCGCCGCTCGCTCATAGCGTGGCCGTTTCTACGTGATTTGATTTGTTTTATATTTTTTTCCTCTCAGTCGCTTACTGCGTGGCTGAGGCCTTACCCTCCAAATACCTCAAAACTTATTTTTTTCATACACACATACTCTTACAGCAAACCTGCTTTTTATTATGTTGGCAATTGTATCAATATTACATTGGAACGCATACTCTTGCAGCTAACCTGTTTTTTTTTTTGAGTTTGTATTACACGCATACTCTTATAGCTAACCTGCTACTTAGCTTGTACGCAAATGTCATTTTGACAACAAGCTTTCCCATCTTGATCTTGTTATAACTGTGGTCTCGCTAGCAAGTTGGCATACAATCGAATATTTTACTCACACATACCAGCTTTTAATACTTGTTTTAGTACTCTTTTTTGAAGAAGCAAAATTGGCGTGACATAACCTAAAACTATATTCACGAGCCGATAGAAACCAACCATTGATATTATCTCGCATGGGAGTTTTGAATGACAACCTTAATTTGCTGGATACGTCCATTGTATTTCAATTTTTATTTTTTTCACCACTCCACCACTCTCAAATCTCAGTCAACAAAAACAAAAACAAGAAGTTCCGCGCCGTGCTGAAAAACGATTGTTGATAGAAATCGTTATAGAAATTTTAATAAACTTTTGTTATTCATTTTAAAAGCTTGAAAAGAATCAATAAATATCAATTTAAATATTTAAGAATTATTGAATAAAAATGGTCGAATTCATCGATAGTTGTCGCATATGTCTCGAAAGTCGAGGGGAATTCATAAGCATAGACTGCGAATCCGATTCCTCGAACACATCATATTTGGATGCATACAACTTTTGCACAGGCCTCAGCGCTGATTTAAATGATTCCTTGCCAAATATTATTTGCCAAGATTGTGCTACGAATTTGATCTTTGCCTTTCATATCATCCAAAAAGCCATTCGCTCCAACGAGCTACTAATGTCAATAATCAAAAAAGGTCACAATTCTAACCAGGATGAAGAAGCTGAAGACCATCAAGGAGAAAAACTACCTCCAGAAGACCCAGGGGAAGAGCCAACCCAACTTTTATATGAGGAAGAAATTGACCTTGTTATTGAAGAAGAACGACACAATGACCATGACAGTGATATAGACCTTAAACCCTTGGAATTTGAATATGAATGCGAACCAAGTGATTGTACAAATTCAAAAGAAGACCAGCCAAAGATTGAGGCGGAAGAAAATGAGTACAGTCAGGATTCTATAGAACGACTCGGATATTCTGCTGAGTCTTATAACGATAGTCTCCAAAGGTCAGAAGACTTGTCGCAGCATTCCAGAGACCACTTTGGTAAGACAGATTCGAATCCATTGAAATCATAAAACTGTATTGCTTGTTTCTAGAAAATCTGGAAGTTGCACTTCCACAAAAAGATGACCAGCTAAGTGTCCCTAAAAAACCCGTCAAACCATCATCTCGTCGAACTTGGTGCTGCGAAATTTGTGGCAAGATTTTCGCCACTAAACAAAAACTCGGACAACACAACCTCGTCCATACCAAAGAGAAAAACTATGAATGCACATTGTGTCGTAAGTTACTTCCCTCCCCTTAAGCAATCAGTTCTCAAGACCCAATATTTCCAGCTAAACGTTTCGCGACAATATATCGCTACCGAGACCACATGAATACCCACAAAAACATACGAAACTTCTATTGTGAATTCTGCCACCAAAGTTTCTCCTCCAAAAGCACCCTGATCTGTCACATACGACGTCATACCGGCGAACGACCGTACAAATGTAAAATCTGTGGCAAAGCTTTCACTCAAGCCTCGATAATGAAAACTCACGCTGCACTGCACACTGGCAAAACGGTGGAATGTGAATTATGTTCGAAGAAGTTTTCGCGTCCTTCACATTTGATTTTACATCAGAGGAGTCACACGGGTGAGAGGCCGTACTTGTGCATTCACTGTCCGAATCGTTACAAACAAAAGAGCCATTTGGATCGGCATCTGGACACGCATTTGGGAATCAAACACACTTGTGAGGTGTGCGGGAAGAGCTATACGAAGAAGTCTTCATTGAATCACCACAAATTCGTGCATTTGGCGACTAAACCATTCAATTGCGAGCAATGCAAGTTGGAATTCGCAACGAAAGACAAGTGAGTTTCTTTCTTAATCTGTTAATGTTTCAGGAACTCTCCTGCTTCTCCATCCTAAAGTTGTCAATTGATAGAATGAGAAGAAAAAAAAAAAATAAAATATCACATTCGACTTGCCCCCTGTGAGGTTTGAACTCACGACCCCTGGTTTACGAGACCAGTGCTCTACCACTGAGCTAAAGGGGCTAGTTTGGCGAGATGCTACCAAATGCCTAACAGATTCTTTGCCTCTCTTTTCAAGGGTTAATGTACTCCATATCCAATGAAATACAAACAAAAATGTTGAGACGAAATACCCGACACGTAGTAGATTTTTTTCAACGCCAATTGTCGTAGAGACGTAGAGGGCAGGTTTTTTCGTTGTTTTCTTATGAAATTCTATACGAAAAGTCTGTCAGTGTCAAGTCGCCTTACTTTGATGACCAATTGGAGCCGCCAAAGCGTAAACTAAGCGACCAGAATCTTTCGACGCAATAAAGCCATAATTTGTGGCATTGTGTGTCTTGTTCCGCCGTCTTTTTGGAACGAGAAGTGGTGTTTACATTTTTTTTCTTTAACCAAAGCCGGTTTCTAACACAATCCTAATTACAAATTCTATCATTCTCACAGGTACAACCGCCATTTGAAGAACGTACACAAATCTCCACCAAAGGATCCCCTCCCCAAAGATGACTTTCTGTAGCATAAGGTTCCTTCAACATGCCACAAGTTGAAATTGCAAAAATAAATTGTTAAGAAATCAATTAGTTACACAAAAGAAAGAAACATTTTTTATTGCTAAATCTAGATCGATACAAAAGAATTAAATTCCCCGACGAACGGGCTTCGGAGCAAACAGAATCTTCGCCGGTTTGCACAGCTCTAGCTCTGTTCCCGGCCGCACCGCCAAACAAATACTAATCTCCACCGATGATGCTTCGGTCCAGACACTGTGCGACAGCAGAATCGTCGTCCTAAGTCGGCAATTAGTTTCGTGTTCGCCGGTTTCGGTCATGATCTTCTTAAAGTCCGACTGCTTGGGCACCACAGTGTGGACATTCTGATCGGGATATTTGATTTTAATTCGCATCTCTGGCTTTTGGGATTCTTGAAGGTTTCCAAACTCCGCAACAAATGGCAGAGCAGCTATAAGGCCTGCCGTCACTTTGATGGCACTGTCTTGAGTCTGATCGGGACAGGGGTCGACAATGCGAGCTGTGCACATTCGAATGTTTACATTTGCTGGTGGAGTCACGACCGGCGATGCCATCTGGACGATTGGGAGAATCTCGCGGAATACGCGGCCTGGCTTGGGATCCGAGATCGTTGAAAGTTGACTGAGGAGCGACGTTGTGAAGGGATCCGGAGTGACACCTTCGGTCAAGAAGTTACTTATGTCTGCCGCTGTGTGAAGGAGCAGCTGACACGGAGCTAGAGCGCTCTGGGAACGATCTTTGACAATTAACACGAGATGCAGGGCACTGGCACGCAGACAAATCTGTTTAATCAGTAATTGGTCGCAGTAGGTTAAGCCGGAGAAGAAATGTTGAAGTTTCAAGCAGTTTCGGATGAGCTGCGACAAGGACTCCTTCAGTGGAGTGCGGCTTCTTTGAGATGTCGTGAAGGTTTGTAGCTGTTCAATGAGAATTTGTGCTGCTAAGAAAGTTCCCAGGAAATTGGCCGTTCCAAACATCTCAGGATCGATTTCACCCAAGCGGTTGAGATTCTCCTGGGCTGTTTTCAACAGGGGCACTCGATTCCTTGTGATGGCAAATGACGATTGAATATTCTCGAGAATGGTGTCCAAATACTGTCGTGAAGTAGTGGAACCAGTCATTTTGAGTGGTTTTTTAACAGACACCCCTTCGATTGGTAGATGTGGCACTAAATCCGGCATTGTGTCACGGAGATAGGCATAGTGTTTGAGCGTCACATCTGGAAAGAGACTTATG
>CAKKXW010000001.1:15807630-15876051 GCA_920937365.1 Sphaerophoria rueppellii
GTGCGTTACGTTTTTTTCGTCTCGAATATCTCGCGAACTGTCATCGAATTGTCATGAAATCGGTCTCATTCGACGCGGTATTCTGTTGTTAAGAGCTGATAAGGTTTTCGTGGTTATAAGAAAAAACAGTTCATACAAGTGCAGGAGTAGAATAATTTTCTTTGCTTTAAATCGGTAAAAACTCAACAACATTAATAAAATAATATTCAGGAGTATCAAAGCCTATATTTTTTAGTACTAGCTGATCCACCAAACACTGTTATGTCATATAAATGTTAGTCTTAACTATTAGAAAACTACAATATTTAGGACTAATACCTATAGGATGTATTTTACTGTGAAAAGTAGTTGTGCATGAGTCCACAAGTTGGTACGACAAATTTTGGAAGATGGCGCCACTAATAACAGTGGCGCCATCTTCCAACGTTCTTATTATATGTCCTCAAATCATCAATTTTATGGAATTTGGCTTTGAAAGCCAACGTGCATGTACATTGTCAACTATACAACAAAAACAACTAATGTTTTTACATATTTTTCTACTATGAGAAGTTAGTCGTGTGGAACATATGGGTCGCATTCATATTTGTATTTCTTGACATTTTTTTTATACAACATGGGATTTCGAACAGAAAAATAGAAAGTTCTTAATGAAAACTCGGAAAACTCATTGGTTTTCAAATGGAAAATTGGATGTAATTGTAGGTGCACTGATTTTACAAATGGAAAAATTGAAAATTTCGGATTTAGAACTCGGAAATCTTTGCAAGAGCACGGAGAACTTCAAGACCTAAAATCAAGTTTTTGCATATAGTTTAAGGTATATTTGTATGTCCGGTAGGGACTCTTAATCCGCTTAATCCTCAATGCAAGTTTATACAATTTTCACTGTAGATATAGCCAGAGTAAAAACAAATTTTTGGGACAATCTAAAAGGAAAGTCAGCAAATAAGGGGGACAATCGAAAGCTGTATGGAATTCTCATTCTGTGGAATAGACAAAACACAATAGAAAAACGTGAATTTGTTGAATTTTTCAAAGAAATTTGCATTTTACTACATGCAAGTAGAAAGTTAGTTGTAAAGATTGGACAAATTCATATATTTAGTTCTCTATTTGGATTCAAGTAAATCACATTGCATTTTAAAAAAATCTGTGTAGAAAATAATAATTCTGGAGTTGCCCTGAAGGTTTGCAGGGTCGACTAGTTCAAATATATTTTTTGCCTTTAATTTGGCAATAAAGTAGATACTGTTAAATTTGTGACCAATATCATTTTAAAATCGAAAATTTGTTTTCCAAAAATTTAAAACAAACAAAAAATCCATTACGATGACGATAATTTTTCTAATGTGAATCTGGTTCTAAAGAATTTTTTAGATGTTCATTTCATTCATTTTTACTACAAATGCGATAACGTCAATAAATAAAATGCATTAACCAATTTTATCTGAACAGAGATAATGCTTCATTTATCTTTATCAAGAAATTTTCTTATCAACCTGCCTCCAGATTGTGAGGCAATAAGATAAAACATCTTTATAATTGTTTGCGTACTTAAATGCTTGTATTGACTTTTTTCTTATCATGAGTATAAAAAAGAATTAGTTGAATATAGATCAATGTATGTACATACAAAAATGAGAATTTTTTTAATGGATCAGTTATTCCCACACATTTGCAAATCAAAGAGAAAAAGATCATGTCAGGCATATATTAAATGCACATTTTCTTAGCTGCAATAATAAAAAAAATATTAAAAAATAAGCAAATACATCAAGAATTCTCTTAAGGCGTGTGAAAAATTGAGGCAACCTTCAATTTAACTCCATTTCCGAACGACTAAGCTTTTTTTTGACAGTTTGATACACTTGGAAGCTTTGGCAGTTATCGGCAAGAGGCAGTACCCGTGAAAGATGAAATACAAAATTTACATGACACAAGTCGGATTCGAACCCATACGTTCGGCGTGAGAGCCATTAAAATTGCAATAAAAAAGCCTTCTTTTATTTGTCAATCGCTAATATTATTAGGTTTGGTCGATGTGCACTCTGGGTCGCTCTGTGGAGCTCTGATTTCGCACTGAGCTGTTCGATGTCGGTCTTTTTTCACCCCAGTGCATTTCCACCGTGTTCCATGTGTATTCAGTGCTCGTACGGGGAGCGTTTTGAATCGAGTTGAGTTTTTTTTCAGGGAGAGAATTTCGGAATTGCTCGAATTAGCTGTTGCTATGAAACAAAGAGAAAGAGCAGAGCACTACTATCCGTTCGATGTGAAACCAAACCCAGATATTTTTTTTTCAATTTTTTGACAGCTCCGCTTAGGACAGTGACAAGCAACGGAGTGCTCCGGAGCTGGTTATATCGAACGAATCTATTACCTTAGAAAAAAAAAGTCCTGATAGTCTATAACTATAAACTTTACTGAATGAAAAAGGATGTACGACTTTTATAGTATTAATATTTCATTATTCAAAAACATTCCAAAGCTAGAAAAATGTGATTGCGACCCCTGTTTTCCACACGACTAGCTTCGCAGAGTAGAAAAATAAGTATAAAATAAAATCCCCACAAGACAAAGCCGGCGATCTCGGTTATCAGCCAATACTCCTCATTTCAATACCACACGTCCCGGAACTTGAAGATTTGGTCGATTTGAATGTGGACAGTCAGCTATAAATCGTCCTGACATTCGAAGCTAAGCCGGTGAATATTGTCACTTTGAGGCTTCAAACGACCGTCATACTTTTGATGATAGCATGCTGGGTTGAAACAACTGAACAAATTATTGACAAATAGTATATTTTCTAACATCGATAAATAAGATTTTTTTTTGAAAAGATCATCATTTTCATGAATAAATGATGAATACTTCCACCTTTTGTTAGATTTTTGTTTTAATTTTTCCTTTTTGAGAAACCGCTAAGCCTATTTCGCTGAAAACTTAAATTCTTGATCAAGCAATTCCGCGTCGATTGAGACCAATTTCAAGTCAATAACATGAGTGGTTCGCGGGATAATCGAGCAGAAAAAACGTAACGCACATACGCAGACACTATAAAAAGTGTCGGCCGCATTACAATAACTTCATCTGGAAAATTAGTATAAGCAAGGTCTTTTTTATGAATCTGTTCTGCACAGAAAAGAACAGAAAGGATCCAAAAAGTATACGTTGTGGTCCATAACTTATGCCTATAATCTAGCATTTTGTTTTCCCAGTTGTCCAGTTCAGTTCAGTTTTTTTGCTCCTAGTTTTTTTCATCGTCGTTGTGTTTGCAGAGGAATTGAAAATGCTACTGGAATCTTCCATACCCTCAAGTAAGAATTTGTCGCAACAATCTGATGAGGTATTCACTATCTTTTTTCAACAAATAAAAACTTTACTTAATTTGTTTTGACCGTGTACCTACGAAGTATTGATCATATGTCAAATAGATGACAATAGGTAGCTGATCTCTTCTGTTCTAACTTGTTCTGACAGCTTCTGCTGTTCTGGTCTGGTTTTTCTTTATAAAGCAGAGCTATTGCAGAACTATTACTCCACTCATGATTAAAACTTAATTCCAAAATAATTGCATTAAAAGTGACTAACTTAAGTTTCGATTTTTTTCGCATCGCTAAAATGCTGTCAACTCTCAGACACTGTTACATGCATCCCGAGCAAACTTTTACTCTCACTTAAAATATTTGTTTTTATTTTTTAATTGTTAATTTTGAAGTGCTCAATTAAAATTTATTTAAATAATGAGGAATTGTTGTTCTCTTGTAAGACTTGTGGCAGCGAAATAATACGCAGAGATTGTAAGGGAAGTTTGTAGATTTTATGTAAGCTTTAAGTGGTATCAAGAAATAATGTTATCAACACGTTTTTGTTTTTTTAATTGAACGCGTCTTGAAGCTGGTGAATATCTTAATTTATTTAATGGAAATGGCATGTTTATGGAAGCAATTTTGATCTTCTGTTGGCTTACTTTTGCTCAGCTCTTAATACGCAGCATTCTTTATATCTCCAAAACAATACTGAGAATTCATTAGCAATAATCTTAATACTGAATCATACCTCTGTGCCCAAACATGTACTTATACTTACCATGAACTCACCTAATGGATCACCTCAAACTGTCAAAACTGTCAAAATTGACCGCAGCGGATGTGACGGATTCAAAAGATTAATCTCCTTTCAAAAGCTAGTTAGCAAGTGAGAAATAATATCTCTACACAACTTTATGGGTCCGAAAACCACTTAAGCATATTTATTTATCAATTTTTCAGAAGTAATTTTAGATACTACCTGCCACAGTTTGAAGTGGGTATATGATACAGGTGATATCTCGAACAACACGAAAAAAAAAAACAAAAAAAATCCATACTTTTCAAGATTAACATCAAATGCATCGACACTGTTACAGCAAATCAATTGTCTGTTTAATTAGCTCGTAAAGCTGATTTAATTCGCTTAATGCATAAACTATGTTAAGTTTCTGATTGTGAGATAATAATATACATCAAACATTTCTATGCACACCTCCATAAAGTCTTTCTTATATCAAAGCAAAATAAAACGAAAGCGTTTATTTTTATAATTCATTTAATCACAGCTTTAAGTACCGAATAATTGGCTATGAGATGGTCGAGTTATTTTATTTCTTCGAGGAGTATCAGGTT
This sequence comes from Sphaerophoria rueppellii, assembly GCA_920937365.1. Classification (NCBI taxonomy): domain Eukaryota; kingdom Metazoa; phylum Arthropoda; class Insecta; order Diptera; family Syrphidae; genus Sphaerophoria; species Sphaerophoria rueppellii. Next base: position 15,812,295 of record CAKKXW010000001.1, read on the forward strand.
TTGCCACCTACTATACAACACATTTAACCATGCCTTAGTTGATTGTTGGCAGACAAACCCAAAAACGATAATCGAACAATGGAAATTATGATGGCCGATTAGATCACCGTCAATTTTGTGTTAGTTTTCTCGGGCCATAATCAAGCATAAATTATGTAGAATGAAATGCTCCATTGAGAACAATCTGAAAACTGGATTGATGGGAACAATCTATAAGCTTCAAGGTCAAATGTAATATGCAATTATAAATAGGTCTATTTAATGAATCTGTTTCGCACAGAAAAGATCTTAAACGTACACTCTTATGAGTTCCATTAGGAAAAACCTTGCCCGCAACTGTTCTACAATCTGTCATCCGCTCCTACTTTACTGATGGAGCAGAATTGTGAAAACCGTCAATGTCAAATTTGATTTGAGAATCAGAATTCCTTAATTTACATTATGGCCAACAAGTTTGAGCGCCAAACTGTCAGTTCCTTCAAATCACTACAAAAAAAAAAATGCAAATCGATGAAACTCTGAACTAGATATATTCTGAATCACAGATCAGACGCACAGAAATTGACGATTTATCCTCCAAATGTCACAACTTATAACTGTTTTCAATTGGTTTTCAATCCTTCCCTGTAACTGTTCTGTTGTGTACCAAAAGAATAGTTAAATCAGTCGTTAAACTCTGCGTATCGAAAGATATACTTAAAACTTACTAACTGGTTGTGTTTCTGTAACTTTGACTTGCGTTTATTTTAACTACATGAACAAATCTAAATTAATAAGTATGCACTTATGCAGTCGTTTCATTTGCGATGGGTCCATGGACGTATCTTTGAGTAGCTTATGGAGCCGTATGTCGGTTGTCACTTCCTCTTCCACTTGTTCTGAAATAAACTTAAAGTGACATTTAGAAATTAAATAGTAGGTCCCTACGCATACCTTTCTAAAACAGTCAAATTTTACGAAAATTTACGAAATTTAACCAATCCTGTTCGGTTCTCAAAAATTTGGTAATTTTTCGTAAAAGAGAGCGCTGACGAGAGAGTAAAATATTTCCCCACCCATTGACATATTATATATGGAATGGACTGCTAGTTACCAACTTCACGCGTGTTCCAGAGAAATGAGCGCTATTGGTTTTTGGTGGCCAAAAATAGAACGATTCCAGCTGTATAAAATCAACGAAAACAAAAACATAAACAAGATGTCGCTGTTTTCTTGATTTTTTGGCAAAAGAAAATATACAAAATAATAAAAGGTGAACAGTGTTAAATACATAAATTTGTTTTGTTTTTTTTAGAACGGTCAAATGTTACAGATAACGTTCGTTGTTTTCCAATTATTTGAATTCAAACATATTTCTTGGGACTAATTTGGCCGCTTCGAACCAATGGCGCTGCTGTAGCTTGTACCTTTTTTCTTCGCATGAAATGTATGGAAATCCAAATGACAAATGACTAGCAGTCCATATATATTATGTCAATGTCCCCACCCTACGAATTTTAGAGCAAGAAATTTCTTTGGGCTGATTTGTGAAAAGTGTCAAATTTGTTTGAAAATAGCAAATAAATAAATAAGTTAAAATTCAAAGTTTCAATTTTTCATACAAAAAAACTTGACAATCAAAATGTGGGTAAAATTTGTCGTTTTCCGTTCGCTAACTTTTTTATAGTTTTGTTTTTCTGTGAGAGAATTTTACCCCCACTCCTTAAAATGTCTCATCTTACGAATTTTAGTGCAGAAAGTACGCGAACGGACCTATTTATTTATTTGATTCAAATTTGACACTTTCCACAAATCAGCCCAAAGAAATTTCTTGGACTAAAATTCGTAGGTTGGGGAAATATTTTACTCTCTCGTCAGCGCTCTCTTTTTCGAAAAACTACAAAATTTTTTTTACGCGAACAGGATTTGGTTAAATTTCGTAGTTTTTCATAAAATAGGACTGTTTAAGGAGGGTACGCGAACGGACCTAAAAGTATCATATCACATAAGCTCGTTTTGTTAGAAATGTCAATCTGACAGATTTTAAATATTGCCCCTGTAAATTCCAGTCCAGTTAACAATGCAATTTTTAGTTACAGAACACCTTCATTTCCAGGATTGTTAAGGAGAGAATATTCTGTTCCATTCCACACAACTTCTTGAGATATGTCAGAACAGTTGAGAACACTAAGTTTTTTGAAAAATAACTTTTGTCTCACTGGATCTATTCTGTTTTCACTTTAAAAGGTGGAACAAAAAATCCTGTTATAAAGTGTTCCAAATTGTGCTGATTAAACTATTGCTTCGTCAATCGTTAAGCTTTTATGACTTCAGAACTGATATTTCGAGACTTCGAAATTAATAAAACGTGCATTTTTATTAATTGGTCGAACATTACAATCCCTAGCAAACCATCAATTAATTTTAATGCAAAATTTACCCACTAACAAAATTATGTTGTGGTTGAATTTGAGGAAGATACCAAGATAGCTATAAATTCAGAGTTCAATTCATTGAAGCACTATATCAGCAGTTAATTACCTTGCTATTTATTGTTTTGTGTGTTTTTTTTTATTTTTTTAAACTTTAGTTTAAAATAAAACGTGACGAAGATGAAGAAAGCAAAAAACAATTGTTGTATGAACCTTTTTCTTTATTGTGATTTATGGCACCATAAATTATAAAACATTCGTAAGACCTTAATCCGGCTTTAAATACGATCTGTACCGTCTCTGTACCTATTTGAATATTAATATTGAAAAAAGTGTTTGTTTCCCACGATGACACGATGATAGATCAATTTCTTACCGCGGACTTATAAAATAAAAGTGTTGAAAAGAATAACAAATTAGTCCACGTTTTTTCTGTTTGTGTTAAATTTCTACATTTAGAAGTTTTTTTTTTTTTAATTCAAAATCTTAGAGTAAAAGGAAATGTCAGTTTTGAGAAGAGTGGATCGACCTTATTATAGCGGTTTTTTTTTGGTAATCCGGAATTGGTACACAGAACTGCCCGATTCCGAATACCAAACAAACATGCAAACACACTTTTTTGCTTCTAATGGTTGAATGTCTATGTATTTGTGAAACCTGTTCAATTTTTACGAGCTTAAATGAAAAAGACAACCACGATGTCTGATGATAAGAGATAGACTAAATTTATTAAGTGATACAAGAATTCATTTAAGTAATACAACTTCCAGTGGGAGCCGATATTGCCAGTACTAAATTATTCAAATTAATTCATTTTTCCAACACTCCCACTTTTGAATAGATTTAGTTGAAACAAAAAAATACAATGCATAAAGGTAATTATAAAATTCATATACATACATAAGTATTACATTACTTTAATCAAAAACCGAAAATTTTCAAACTTATTTTTGCTTAAGGGTTTTGTAAAGATGTCTGCATTTTGAAGTTCAGATGGAACATAATTAATCTTGAAATCGCCTCTGCTGAATCGTTCACGGATGAAATGATAACGAACATCGATATGCTTTGTTCGTTTGTGGAATTCAGGGTTCTTGATTAGCTTTATTGCTCCTTGATTGTCCATGTTTAGGTGTACCTCTCCAGTTGAAGAGGGAACTAATTCTTCGATAAGTTGACGAAGCCAAACCATCTCCTTCACTGCCTGCGACGCTGCGATGTACTCCGATTCGGTAGTAGATAGGGAGACACATCTTTGCCTCTGTGATGACCAAGACACGGGTCCACTTCCCAAAGAAAAAATATAACCAGTGGTCGACCGTCTAGTAATATGGTCTCCGGCAAAATCAGCATCGCTGTAACAAATCAAAGAAAAACAGTTACTTTTTTCAAAAATAATACCCATTTTATGAGTCCCGCTGATGTACTTCAGTATTCTTTTGACTGCATTGACGTGGGTCTGGTTTGGTGAATCTAGGTATCGTGAAACTACTCCCACTGCATAAGCTATATCTGGCCGGGTTGCAATGGCTAAGTACATAAGCGACCCAACCGCCTCTCTGTAGGGAAACTTGACATCTTTGTAGGATTCCGAGTAAGAACAGGCCTCGGCTGGGGTTGTTACTGGTTTGCAATTAAGCATGTTAAATCGTCGCAAAATACACTCAGAATAACGAGATTGACTGACATGAACTGCTCCATTTGGTTTCCTTTTCAACTCCATACCTAGAAACCAATCTGCACCCAATGTTGTTATCTCGAACTGCGTCTTTAAAAACTGTATGAATCTTGAAGCATCCTCCTTATCCCGTGCAGCTACTAGTCCATCATCAATATATATCGCGAGGATCATACGCCTATTAACATCACCTGATATAAATACACATGGGTCCATTTTGCTGGGTTTAAGGTTAAACTGCTTCAAAACTGCTGTAAACTTCTCATTCCAGCACCTAGACGCCTGTTTCAACCCATACAAGCTCTTTTGAAGCTTACAAACTCGTCCAGATCCGTCATCGAAGCCTGGGGGTTGCTGCATGTATATCTCTTCACACAGGTCGCCATATAAAAAGGCCGTCTTTACATCAAACTGAGATAAATGCAATCCCTCGTTGGCCACAATTGCGAATATGCACCGTAAAGAAGTAAACTTTGCCACCGGACTGAAAGTTTCACCATAATCGACACCTTGCTCTTGACTGAATCCGCGAACTACCAATCTAGCTTTATATCGCTGCAAACCGTTGACGCCTAAGTCTTTCAGTTTATATACCCATTTATTGTCAATGGCTTTTCTGTTCGGTGGAAGCTGTACCAAGTCCCAAGTATGGTTCTCATGGAGGCTATTCATCTCCTCTTCCATTGCTTTCTTCCAATTTGTTGCATCGTGAGAAGAAAGTGCATCTCGGTAAGAACTTGGTTCCCCTTGTGCCAGGAATGCATGTTTTTGAATAAGGTGGCACATGCCAGAATAGTCAACACCTTTCCGGTTACGTAGACGATCCCTCAAAGGAAGCGTCACATCACGACCATTATCGTTAGTCCAAACATCGTCATCTTGGAGGGGTTCAGTGTCACCTTCAACTTCATCATCAGCAGATTGGTAAACGTCTTCTCTTGCCTGCTCTCCATCTTCTTCTTCATTTTCTGGGGTAGGCAAATCATGAACTTCAGTTAAAACATCTTGATATTGGTCAATTTCCTTGAATGTTATGTCTCGCACTATTTCAATCTTTCGATGAGAAGGTAACCAGATGCGGTATCCTTTGGAAGTCTCTGAATACCCCATAAAAAAACCTTTTTCAGCTTTTTTGTCCCATTTTCTGCGCCTTTGCTTGGGTATGTGGACAAATACTTCAACGCCAAAAACTCTGAGGTTTTCAACCAACTCGAAACCCGATTTTCAAAACCTGCCTGGGTCTCAGCTTCCCCTTTAACCGGTCGATTGTTCAGGCCATTTACCTGTTCAAAAAGACCAGAAGCTTAAGTAAAATCTGAACTTGAAACTTCCATACGGAATACTGTTCAGAATCAAGCAGTTTTTCAATTTTAAAACTTTCAGATTCCATTTTGAATTTTTTAAACTATGCTATACTCTTTAATAGGCTCTCGTGACCTGGGCCCATAACCTGTTCATTTTTACGAGCTTAAATGAAAAAGACAACCACGATGTCTGATGATAAGAGATAGACTAAATTTATTAAGTGATACAGGAATTCATTTAAGTAATACAACTTCCAGTGGGAGCCGATATTGCCAGTACTAAATTATTCAAATTAATTCATTTTTCCAACAAAACCTCATATGCAGAATTGCAGATGACATGACATTGTTTTTATTTTCTTTATTTGTAAACATGGCAGCGAGTACGTATGTGCAAATGTGTGCATGTATGCCGTGATTCTGTTTTTGATGCCGATACCGACTTCAAATTCGAAATCGTTTTTCTGTTCTTTTCAGAACAAGAAGTTCCATTTTGTCCCAAGTGAACGAATTCAGAATCTTTCGGAACAGTTCCGGACGACAAAAAAAAAACGTTATTAGTTTATACCACCCGTTCGCGCTCCTCTATTCAAAAACATTGAATCGACGTCTACCACAAACAAAGCTGATTCCTTGCTGAAGCATTTTGGATCGACTAGCATGAAACATAGAAAAGTTTCTTGTAGAAGTAAGACATTTTTGTTTTTTTTTCAAATTTTGACCCAAAACGTTTGGGTTGCTGCTAAATTTACATGACCCCTTCAACTTAAGCTACGTAGGTAAGCACTTGAGTTAAGAGCATAATTGAGATTTCTTTTTGTTCCTTTTATACGCTAAGAGCACTGTGCGAACACCAGGAGGAGGATTTAATAGGGGCTGTCTACCTATATTTATCTAAAAATTTTGAACATTGCAATGACTGGGAAAGGCTGAACGTGGTAATATATTCCACATTCGCATAGTATAGCTAGAGCATTGACCGCAGAAGTATGCATGCTTACCATATAAAGCTGTCAGACTAATTGCTTTTGATTCATACTGTTCTTCTAATTTAATTGCATGTGGGAAGAAATAATTGATTTATTATAACATGTTTAATAGATCAACAGAGGTCAATAAAGCTAAGTGTGATGCAATATAATAATTGCAATAACAAGTTACCGTTAATTTAATACAGTTGAAATTCAAATCAAAGCAATGTGGCTATGGGAAACGTTCCGCTGCGCAATAAAGCATTAATTCGATGATTTTAAAATAATTAACTGCTTTTAAAACAACACGTTTTAGTTTTAATAGTACAAATAATTAGGTAATTTTGATTCTAAATGACATAATGCACAACAAAGTAGCTAAAGGGTGATTCTGTTCTCGTCTGTATTCATAAATAAGATTTTTTCGTATTATTCTCGATAAAGATATCTAGTGGTTGCAAATATATTCGTGTTGTATTCTAATTAAAAAAACAAGTAAAAGTTGTGCAAAATACAACTTCGGGTGTATTAATCATAACTGCAAACTTCCTTTTACCCCCGGAGCTAGAAATAAATCAAAGTAGTGAAAGGGTATCCAAATGTGAGATGTTGCAAGATTTCTTGAACATTTTCAATGTTAACTTATTTTCAATTTTTCAACAGCTTGAAAGGAAATATTGCACCAATTATTATCAAATTATTAAATGTTTCCTGAAGCTGTTAAACCAGACATTAAAAATGACAAATATTAACTAAATATGTTGCTAGACTTGTTTTAAGTCGCGTCGAGTTCCTTGCAACATTTTTTACTTGCGACATATAGAATATATGGCAAGTATTGAATTCGTAAAAAAAAAAATTGAGATGAGGATGAGGTATGATATTACGATGATAGAGAAGTCGAAAAAAGTGGGTCCGGCGATTCCGTCTGTCTGTCTGTCGGAAAGTTTACAGGCATCTACAGCCTTAACTACTGGTCCGATTGACTTCAAATTTGAAAATTAGAGGTTTGAGCAAAAACTCATATCCCAATTTTTTTATTTTTGTTTTAAGATCAAAATTTAGGGTAGCCACCATACGATTTTTTTGGCCAAAAACCAAAACTTTTTTTTTTCACAAAAACGGCCCGAACGATTTTTTTAAACTTCCTCGAGTTTAATTTTTTTAAACATTCATGTATTTTATGTAAAAAAAAATGTTTGTATTGCTCCAAAACGGTACCTCCCATAGAACCGTTTTTTTTGTTATTAGATTTTCTCGAAAACTGAAAGTCCGATCAGCGTAAGTTTTTTTTTTCGAAAGTACGTATATATTGTTCAAATAATATTTTGTTTTCAAAAAAATTCAAATTTTTTTTTGGATTTTTAAAAAATATTCTTAACTTTTTTTTCAAAATTCTGTATCTCAAAAATGGATCAATTTTAAAAATCCAAATTGGAGTATAATAAGTATATTTACATGGTCTTGAAAACTGCATACCCAAATTAATTTTAGATATTTTTGAAAAATTTTATATATAAAAAATTAATTTAAAAAAAAAACGGCTCCGACGATTTTCAAAAAAAAAAAATTCAATAAATCAAGAATAAGGTTTGAATTTGTTCGGCATTTAAATTTTTGGAATGAAATGTATATACGAGGTATATTTCCAAATTTTAATTTTTTTAATAAATTCTAATATATTTTTATATATATATATTTTTTTTGAGTTAAGTGTAAGCTGTAAGTAAGAGTGTAATCAGAATTGCTTAAAGTATATCTCTTATTTTAACACTACTTTTTGCTATTTAAGTAATCATAAATATTTAGTTTTAGCATGCAGGAGCAAGTTCGTACGACCCAGTCGTGCACATTTTTGTTTTTAACTAATTGAAATTTAAAAAAGTGTTATTTCTTGTTTCTGTTTAGATGATTATTATTCTTTTTTTTTTTGGTCGTCCGGAACTGTTCGGAACGAATCTGGATTTGTTCACTTGGCAAAAGATGAACAAAGAACTGAACTGAACTGAAATGAACAGAAAAACGATTCCAAATTTGTAGTCGTTATCAAAAACAGAATCAAGCATACATGCACACACTTGCCCATGGGAATTCGCTGGCATGTTTACAAGCAAGGAAAATAAAAACAGTGTCATGTCATCTGCAATTCAATTAGAAAGCAACACAAAAATTGTTTGCTTGTTCGTTTGGTATCCGGAATCGGACAGTTCAATGTACCAATTCCGGATTATCAAAAAAAAAAAAATCGCTGTAATTCATCCGCGAAGTGTGTAGTATATGAAACGGACCACTGATCAGTTATAACAAGATTGGAAACCTACCTACGTTTTGACCTCGAAATACCTCAAAACTTTTTTTTTCATACACACATACTCTTGCAGCAGACTTTCTTTTTATTATGTAGGCAATTGTATCATGGTTACAATAAAACGCATACCTTTGGAGATAACCTGCTTTTTTGATTTTCTATTACACGCATACTCTTACAGCTAACCTGCTCCTTAGCTTGTAGACAAAATATCATTTTGACCGTTTGACAGCAAACTTTCTCATCTTGTTATAACTGATCAGTGAAATGGACTGAAAATTTCAATCCAAAATTTGGTGGATGAACAAAGACTAAAACTAACATAGTATATACAAAGTCTGACAGTTTTGGTAAGATATAATTATACTCACACATTTAAAACAGTTCATGTATGCATTTCTTCCCCCCAGTCTGAAATCATCAAGTGTGCGCTTGGACTAAGACTAAAATTTGTTTCAATCCAAAAATCCCGTGTGTGCAGCCTTATATGGACTTGAAATTTATGACGTTTTTCTTGCCACACTTTTGAACCGGAGATTTTGATCAAATATGACATTAGCAGTGTCTTTTCACTACTCAGTAGTCAGCATAGCAAAATTTCCCTTGGCAAACAACAACAATTTGGATTGCAGCCAAATAAAAAGCCAGCACAAAAATGACAGTTGTGATGGCGATAGAACTTTCAATTATTGAAATGAAGACAGCGCTGATGGCGGTTAAGAAGAACTTTTTTGCTACTCGAATCTAATGATCTGAGTTATGAACTCTCTGACGTTGAAGTATTTGCTAGTTTTTTTTTTACCCGAGACCCAACCCTCAGGTCCATTTTAGGACCTTTTATGTAACAATTGCCAAGCAAATTGAATATGACAGAGTTGGAGCGTTTTATTCGCACTTGATAATTGTGTTGGTTTCTGACTAGTGAAAAAACTGGACTATTATTATCGTAAAAAACTAAATATCGACGCCTTCTATCGTCTGAATGTGTTATATTTGTCTGTTTGACATAGTCTTGTCATTTTAAAACATTTTTTTCGATTTTGGTCAAACTCGATACTTAAGTATTTAAGAATTTTCCGATTTTTGTGCGTATGGTTTCTTTGAATTGATATTCCCAAAATCGACGTATTAATATAAAAAGATTTAAACAGTGTTGCGAACATAAAATACCAACTTCATGACATCACCGAACATTTCATACATCTCCATGAATCCAATTGCACTTATATCCCTTCTTTCTAAGGTCATGGAAACGCTGATAAGCTATCAGCTCAAGAAATATCTCGAAGACCGAAAGTTTTTAATTACCGGCAGTACGGCTTTCGCAGCAACAGGTCCACGGTGATCTGATGGTTTACCTCACCGAACAGTGGAACAAATCTTTACATCGTTTTGGAGAAAGTAAGATTGTTGATATTTCAAAGGCATTTGATAAAGTCTGGCATCTTGCTCTTTTATCGAAAATGTGTGCTTTCGGTATCGATGAATCTCTTCTTCGTTGGATTAGAATCTTTCTTTCTAAACGTTTAATACAAGTTGTACTGGACGGATTCAATTCTGAAACCCACAATATAAATGCTGGTGTGCTCCAGGATTCCGTTTTGTCTCCGACCCTCTTCCTCATTTTCAATAATGATCTCTTGTCTGTTACTTCTAATCCAATAAATTTTTTCGCTGACGATAGTACCCTTAGCTTCTCATATTCATTTCCAGACTCACATCCTTCCCCTTCGGATGGGGAACGGCAAAATATGATGAACTCATTAAAAACTGACATAAACAGCATTGTACAATGGAGAATTAAAAACCGTGTAGAGTTTAAATGCTCCGAAAACCCAATGCTGTCTTGTATCGCTGAAGCGAGATATAACCCCCTAGCCACTGTCCATGAGTGGCACTTGCATCAAAGATACCGATCATCCGAGATTCTCGGTATGTGCATCACTTAACACCTCTTGTGGACCGAGCACATATGCGATGTAGCCAAAAATGCCGCAAGATGTTTGGGTTTCTTAAGACGGTGCAAGAAATTTTTCTCCCTGTCTGATCTGGTTGCTATCTATAAGACTTATATACGTCCAATCTTGAGTACAATTCCCATCTTTGGACTGGTGCTCCAGTAACTTACTTAAGCCTCTTGGATGGTATACAAAGAAGAGCCGTGAGAATGATCGGCACCGGCACCTCCTCTCTAACCCCTTCCTACTTTCCTAAAGCACTCACTGTGTCTATGGCATAATAAGGGCATAAAAACTCGTTGAGTGTATGCTGATTATAAAAAAAAAAAAAAATCTCGGAACGATCACAATATGCGACGTTTCCAAAAATGCAATTTCTGGGCTAGAATTATTTTTGACAGAGACATCATTGAGTCACTTAGATCTTGAGAATACCGTTGTTAGGTATCGTGTCTCTCATTATTTTTTTCATTACTACTTCGGTGCCGTAGTTGCGAATATCCAGCTATACTGTCAAATACAGAGGTTCGTTTTCTTTTCAACTCGCTGCTGATTTGTTTTGAATTATTAACGATTGGTGGTGTGTATGTGCTGGTGTTGGTGTTGAATTTGTGGGTATGTGATTGAACTCCTTCTAAAACGAATAGACGGATTTTGATGAAATAATAGGAGATCCATTGGAAGATGTTCTTCAAACACGTCTCAAAGTCGAATTGTTCAATTTGGTTTGAGTAATTTTTAATAATAAATATCAGAGCTACGATTGCATGCAATATTCTTGAGGAATTGTAAAATTCGCGTGAGGAGCGACAGCTTTTAAGTAAAATTTAGAGGTGCCGTGATCTAGTGAGAACCACGTTAAGAACATCTGGCTTCAAGTATTTATTGCATGTCTAGTTTTTCAGTAAAAAGCGCATTTGAATGAACAATTGACATGCAATGCCTGCGTCAAATATCTTCGAACACCTTTTAAGATCGTGTAAAATTTAATAGATCAGCTTTTAGCATTTAATTTAATCCACAAAGTTCGTTTCAAAAATGCATGTAATAAATTATTGCATATCAGAGTCAAGTTATAAAAAATAACAGTCCACTCTAGCTGTTACCAATTGATATCCACGTATTATACATATTTTTATTGAAAAGTTTGTAATTAGTTAATTTATTTAAAAGCGGTTTCATGAGTGAAGTCAACAATTTTAACAAAAGTTGTTATAACAGCCACCAAATGGCAGCAGAAATATTTTTTGTATACAAGCTTATAATGAAACAGAAACTGTTTTCTGCTGCATCACTAGATGGCGCCAGCAAAACTTATATTCATCTCGGATAATACAACTCATTGATTATGCAAAGAAATTAAATAATTTTCATAAAGGAAGAATATTGAAGAACTTTAGCAACAATTTCTGATAAACAATGAGGCTTACAGAGAGAATGGGTTTTTCAATTTCGCAACCGATAAAATCGTGACGTCTTAAACAAAACCCAAAAGAAATTTCTTTTCTTACTTCTTATTTCCTGTTTCCGACTTAAGTCAATGCAATTGCATGTCGCTTTGATAATACGACTATTTGTGGAACAAGTCGAAACCGTCTCAAGGCTCCACGTGCGCCCTAATCAGCATACAAATAAGCATGACCTCCAGTGTTTTCAGATTAGAATCAGATGTAATGCAACTTTTTGAATATGTCATAAGACCGCATAACTTACGGATATTTGCATATTGTTCATTAATAAAAGTGTTAAAAGTTCGATTGAAAAAAAATAGTAATGTTAGCACGAGTGCATAATGAATGACAGACTTACAGACTCAGAAATAAATTACAAATATGACATCTGGAAAATGTGTCACATTTCAACCCACGCTTATTGATATTAATCGTTTCTGTTGTGACCAATGATGAATAAAACTAATTAGCCGCATTGATTTTAAATTATATGTTTTTGAATAAATTAGAATTATTAAACTCATGCTCAACACTTAACAACTGCTAGCGACGGAGACACATTGAAGGAAATTAAAATAGAGATCCTAGTCAAAGTCACGACGTCAATATAATGTCAATGTGTGTTGATACATTGTGGATATCGCCCATATGCCTTTGACACCGATTTTAAATCAACATATCCGACAGAGACAGTCATTTAAAGGTTTAACAAAACTAGAGCAACAAAGTTGTTAATTTGTTTGTTTTTATTTTTTAAACCAAGGGAGTATGTAAGAATTGTGGAGTCATTGCTGAGACTGGGTAAAACGTTAATTTAAACATGGACATATTTTAATGGAACTAATGACCAATTTTTTTAGAGCTAGATTGTGGTTGATATGAATAAAACAGAGCACCTACTTCAGAGCAGGCTCTCAGAGCAGCTGCTCAGTAAAAAAAAAAACATGCTCCGATTTCGTATGAATAAAATGTTCACCCGAACCAGTGAGCACTTCCTCATAATACAGAGTACGTACTCTCATACTTTAAATCAAATCACATTTTTTTTTCACTTTGTTTGTGAATGATTTAAAATCCTCTATTTGGGAGTCTCCATCTCTAATTCGCTTTGCAACGTTGTGTGGATAAAACAACAGAGTGTAAGAGATGGAACTGTCTCAGTTTTGACACGCATTTTATTGTGTAGTATAGGGAATCGTTGCTTGAGTGCTCAAAACATCTTTCAATAATCACACGTTCTCGGGTTTAACATTTATTGAAGGAGTTTTTTTTTCAAAAGTATCTGGATTTTGATGTGGAGTTAAAAGCCAGGGAGTGAGTCCGTATCCTGAATCACCGAGTAGGAGGGTACAAGCTTCATTCCATTGCATTATTTTAAATACACGATAGTTTTTCAAAATTCGTGAATTGTGCACTGATCCAGGCCAAGAAAGGTTAACACTTGTAAATTCTTCCTTGGCATTGCATGTTGCCTGAACATTTATGCTGTGGAATCCTTTTGTATTGACGTATTCTTTTCCATGAAGAACTGGTATCAGTATGGTAATGTGGGTGCAATCAATTGCGCCTATTGCAGAGGGAAAATTATATTTTGCCTGCCATTCTCTTTTTTCACTGTGCAGTTCTTCAACACTTGTGGGGAATTTGATCCAGATGTTTGCCTTTTCTTTGATTGCCACACAAACAATGGAAACGGTCTTAAACACTGTAGACTGGTGTACACCAATGTCTTCCGCAACTCCAATTTGAAAGCCGCGATCTCCTAGGTATCGTAGGAAAATTCGCATTTTTTGATTGTTTGTCAATGCACCACCTCTTCTTTCTTGATTAGATCCAAGAAAATGATTTTCAAGAAAATCAATATTTTCCTTGCTGAATCGGTATAAAACCCGATAACCATCTTCATATCCTTCCCTTCTTGTTTTATAAAATTTCCGTTTTCGATTGAAAATTGGCATGAATTCCGCCATTAAAGAAAAAGAGAAAAATTTTTATGAACGTTGAGCAAGCAAATGAGCTATCTCACATGTACGGAGCAGCTGCTTCTATTGATGGAATACCTGCTTCGGTTTATTCATATCATTTATTGGACCACGGGCTCAAATTTGAGGAGGTGTTCATCGAACATGGAGATGCTCAATCGTTAAAGCACCTTCTCCAGTATTTTATTCATATCAAATGAAGCACCTATAATCCGAAAAGCTGAGTTTTGAGCAGGTACTCCGTTTTATTCATATCACTGTGTGTTTGAAGTGTAATAGTGTCCGTAGCTTAGTGGTTAGGTGCGTTGGCTGCTAAGCTGAACGTCGTGGGTTCGAGTCCTGCCCATAGATTTTATTTCATCTTTCACGGGCACTGCCTCTTGCGAAGAAGTGACAAAAATTCCGAGAGTATCAATCTGTCATGAAAAAGTGCTTCTCAATTCTTCACACGCACTTAGAGAATTGTTGATGAGAGTAAGCCACTTAGGCGTGGGATCTTCAAGAGCTGTAGCGCCACTCTATTTATTTTTTTTAGATTGTGTTTGAAAGAACTCGAGTGTCTATAATTAATTATTTATCTGATTTAATCAATTCATGAACAAATTTAAATTTGGTAACTCTTGTTTTTCCTACCGCACTACTGTTTTTCTGCATAAATGAATGCACATCAATCAAATTCCACTTTAAATTTATTAATTATTCAGAATACAAAAATAATTAAAACTCTTCATGACAAAAATTTAAAATGTTAATGAATTTATTTCCCCCAACAAATATTACGACACAATTCCGCAAGCCACTTATGTACTTGCTGCAATGCAAGTTTATTCAAAATGGACAGGACAGGAACAAATCCAATGTCGAGGTCAAGAATTGGTTTAACTAGAGCAGCTGGTCTATGAACTGGACATGCAAATTTGAAGTATAATTAAAACGTTGGACGTTAGCACTCAATCTTGTGGTAAAGAAAGAGGTGTGTCAGTATTTCTTGCATGCACTTTTGAGTAACGAGTTTGTAGGACTTGCAATTGAACTGGTCACTGTGGCGTATACTTGTTTTTTTTTTTAATAAGAAATAATAATTGATCTTTTGAATTTTTGAATGCTTTTTGATAATGGATCGAAGTGAAAAATTACAAAATAAGGTTTGATTTTTTTTTGTATTTTTCATTTTTTCAGGGACGAACCTTTGCTTCGATCATAAAAAGCTTTCTGCAACTCTCTGGACCTTTAAATGAAGTTTATCTGCCACTCTATGCAACTGATGAAGGAAGTAAGTTCAGTTTATACGATTTTTAATTTTTTTCTTGTAAAACTTATACAAATAACATTTTTCCAGGAGCCGCTTACAACGAAACCCTCGAATGTGTCAAACAATCATTTCCCCAATACATTCGTGAGCTGCAAGGAGTCTCCGATGGAGCCCAAGTCGAATTCCATAAAGTAAGTCAATTTTTTCTGTCTTTTTCGAATATTCATTTCTTATCAAGAATATGCCAAAGAATAATTAACGACCCACACAATTCACTTACCGTCATGTGTCGCGGTTCATTTCTTTCAAACATAATAAATAAGGTTGACGTGCACATAATTGGCAAGCACAACCAGAGAGCACCATTAGAAATCGTAGATGAATTTTTCTTGTGTGTGCATAATAAGTTTTTAGATCTGAGAATATTTAATGCGTCTTTATTGCGCGAAAAAATATGCAGACTTGATGGATTGACTTGTTGATACAGTTTATGGATTGTTAATGTTTTGTTCGATTTAAATTCAGAGGAACGTTGACATGGACACGTGGTTTGGAATTTAAATGAGTTTGCCGAATGAGAAAATTGAGAATGTAAATTAATTTATGAAAATAGAAGAGCGAACCTTTATTACATAGACCACTCTTGCCTAGTTTAGGAGTTGATTCAATTAGACAAGCGCGAGGTGTACAATTTAAATGAACAAAGTGCGAACGAATTTCCGGCATTCGTTTGATCTAAGTTAGTTTTTGTCCTGCAAGATTAACTAAGCAAATTGGTCACGATTTTTTTAGATCAGGAATAGTACATAGTGACACGTAGAGGTAGAGCTGAAGAAGATGACATGAGCCCAATTTTGAAGTTAGGGGGATACAATATACAAAATTAGCGATACCTTGTTTCTCCGATTCTGAAACACCTATGAAAGTGTAATTTTTCAGCTAGAATCTGGGTCTGGTAACAGCTCAAGTGAGAGAAAACTGTCAGAACAAGTAAGAACAGAAAAGATTAGATACCCGTTTTATAATTTTGACAGTTTTCAAATCAGCTGTGAAATAATAATAGTGCAATTTTGAAATTTGACAGTTTCCACCAGAGATAAAATTAGTAGGAAGCTAAGCTGTCGAATTGAATTTGCGTACAAGCTCAAATTGACGAATGGTTAGCGAGTGGATGCGTGTACCACAAGTTCAAATTAACGAACCGTGAACGTATATGCTTCACAAATCCATTTCTATCTTTTGTCAATTCAGTGGCTCACATTTATTCACGTAAAGTAAATTCCGGGACTAAGTGGGTAAAGCGGAAGTAAGTTTCCGATCTCCTTCTTTCCCTAATCTGTGGTTTTCGCAAAGCTGGTCCACCAAAAAAGTAGGAGCAGAAAAAATTGAACAAAATTGAACTTCACAACTTCATGAAACATAAAATGATAGATTGGGACAGTTTTGGGCAAGATTTTTCCTAATGGAACACAAACGTATACTATACTTACTTACTTAAGGTAGCCCTACAGTCCGGGTTGTACTTGGGCTTTAACCAACAAACCTCTCAATCGAACTTGGTACCTAGCTAGCTGTCATCGTCTTCAACTTGCGCGCGCCACCTAAGCCTTGGCCTTCCTTTATTTCGCCTTCCCTCTGGGGTGGATTCGAAGACTTTACGGGCCGGAGTGTACATAGAAGGTGTTGGACTGTTTTCTCTTCCTCCTCGTCCATGCAGCTTCTACAGAAGTCGTTTGCGTATACCCCTAGCCTCTAAGCATGTCTATCTATGAGGCAGTGTCCTGGCAGGTACCCTGTGACCATCTTGCATTTGTTGATCTAGAGCATATTGTTTGAGAACATATTTGCATGTAGCAAGTGGTGTTTGTATGTTATGTCTTTGTCTAACAGTAGACAGAAGTGTTCCGTTTTTGGCAAGTTCATCGGCTTTGCAATTTCCCGGGATGTCTCTGTGGCGTGGCACCCAAATTAGGTGAATGTTAAACTGTTCCTGAAAGTTATCATTGGTCCGTATTTCTACGAAGATATCAATTGGAGGACGGTTTGAGTTGGAGTAATACCGATTTTTTTTTTGGCTGGGCGGCGATTGAAGATCACGACTTGGATGATATGTGGTTCCAACGAGATGGGGCAGCATGCCATACAACACGACCAATTACAGCTTTATTGTGTAAGAAGTTTCCTGATCACGTTATTTCACGTTTTGGCCAAGTCAATTGGCCACTAAGGTCATGCGATTTGTCACCGTAAATTTTTTTTTTTCGGTACGATTGCGGATGATGAGTGTGTTGTTCAGTTTTACCTTAGTTGCTCGAGAGAGGGCTGTTTGCTTTCATAGCCCAAAGAAACAGCGATTAGCAAGAGTTATTCTTCGTCTGATCTCGGCGCTGCGCTGGTGTTATTGCCCGTGTTTATAGCGGAATCTAGGTTGACAAACTCCTCTACTACCTCGAAGTTATATGCGTCTATTGTGACGTTCTGCCCGAGCTGTCGGTGTTGGGTGTTCTTGCTCGAAGACAGCATATACTTAGTTTTTCTTTCATTTACCGCTAAACCCATTTTTGCCGCTTCTGCCTCAATTCCCACAAAATCGCCATTGACATCACGCTGTGTTCATCCCATTATATCAATATCATCGGCGAACGCGAGAAGTTGAAGAGATTTTTGGAAGATAGTGCATCTGGCGTTGACGGTGGAGTTGTGCACTATCTTCTCAAGAACGATGTTAAATCCTTTTTGAATCCTTTTTTGACGTCGAAAGATTCCGTAAGCTCGTTGCCAACCTTGAAGGAGCAGCGTGAGTTCTCCATTGTCATTTTGCACAAGCGAACGAGCTTGGCAGGGACGCCAAAACTAAACATAGTTTTGTACAGTTCGTCTCTTTAGATGCTGTCATACGCGGCCTTAAAATCGATGAAAAGGTGGTGGGTATCAATTTGGTATTCATAGGTTTTTTCCAGGATCTGCAGCAACGTGAAAACTTGGTCGATGGTTGACTTTCCTGACCTGAAGGCACATTGACAAGGACCAATCAGATTGTTTTGACCAAAGGCTTCAGACGTTGACATATTACGGCAGAGACGATCTTGTAGGCGATGTTTAGTAGACTTATTCCTTTATAGTTGGCGCAGTTTAGAGGATCCCCCTTTTTCAGGATCGGGCAAACAATGCTGAGGTTTCATTCATCCGGCATGCATTCCTCTGACCATATTTTACAGATGACAGGGCATGCTCCTATCTAGCTCGTCGCCTGCTGGTTTGAACAACTCAGCAACTAGTCCATCTGCTCCAGCGGCTTTGTTGGTTTTCAGCCGTGATATTGCGGTTTTCAGTCCCCGAACTCTAGACGCATCAAAAATCAATATTACTCAAGTTTTTGCCGAGATACCGCCCGATATGTGACAGCTACTGGTGTTGATACTCTTTTCTTGGGATATTAAGGCAGATTACTTCTGATTGGATGATTAAACTCTGAACTTTACTGTTACCAGTTACCAGAGGACGAAATAGTCAGAATCAACTTCTGCTCTTCGGAAACAAAGCATGCTTGGATGCCATATACCTGCCAGTAGGCATTTATGGTCAATTTAGTTCAAATAATCCGCCAAAGACGTTTCCTACATCCTGCCCTGGACAGGCTCCACAAGCTCCATGTTGGGAGCTTCAGCATCGTCGATAGACTTTTGTGCACAGTATCAGTAATCAGTACCTACATTTTCCAATTCACACTATCTGATGACAGAGTGCCAATCAATTCCAACTTAAAATAATTATTGAAAAGTCCAATCAACTAAATTAAAAAAATGCAGTATGCAGAAATAATACTTACCTCAACATACTTTTTCTCAGAAATTTTGCCAAATAATGTTGTTCTGATTAAGACCTTTAAAAAAAATTGCCTTAACCATATTAAAAAATTCCCACAGTTCCTGAGTAGAACTCAAAAACAAACAATTTATGTGTCTACAACACACACACACATATATCAAAGCATGTATCATACTAAAATAAAACATTAATAGCTCGTTTCGCAGTTTAACACTCAATTAGCAAATTGTATACAGTTAACAACATTATCGGCACTCCGTGTACCCGCAGTAATAATTGGCTAATTGGGTTCTATAATTTTCAAATCCAATCGTCGGCGCTGTTGTGACGCGTCGTTGCGGACAATATCAAACAAGCTTGTTAAAATAACGTTCAACAACCTGCAACTGCAACGCGTATTTTCATTCAGTAATTCAGCGCCAATTATTACAAACAAACATATCGTGAAACTTGCTTGACTTGCTCCAAGCTACCATGAGCATGAGCTTCACACACTTAAGTGAGGAAGAAGTTCAAGTTCGCATTTAACACGCTTATAGCCTAGGCCTGAGGGATCTAATCAGAGCTTTTACACACGTCGTTGGTCAAGTTAGCCATAATTCGATTTTCGATGACAAGGCTGATTTAATTTTGGTTCTGGCCATTAAGTTTGGATATTTTGTGTTCTGATGTGGACCTAGGCTGCTTCCATACAAAGTATAACATGGTCAAGACACGAATAAAGACCTTGATGGAAATAGTTTCCAATGGGGTTGCGAATGTGCTCTTATGGTTATTTGTGTGGCTTCTTTGGCATTTATTGGATTTGAATGTTTTTGTTACCCCTCTGTCCCTTTGTCACTGATTTAAAGCAAATGCATGCTACACATGCGATGCTTCTGCACTTTTTGTGTTGCAAAGCTAAATTAGCTGGAATCGATATCTGCAATTAAGCAGGTGAAGCTTGTTATTTGTTTTTGAGGCAGTAATGAGCTGTTGTCGTTTTGTTTGTTTTTCGAAAAACGTTAAGTGGATTTTAAACGGTGACTAACTCTGGAATTTCCTTTTGAAGATTAAGGTTTGTTGAAAAGCTTTTAAAGAACCAAATTCAAGGCCAGTTTGGTTGATCTAACACGAGGTTGTTTTATTTGAAGGCAGAGAGACAAGGCCTTAATGCATTTATTTGTTCAACCTCAATTATTTGTCCCTGAAGAAAGAAAGGTCTGTGCACCTATGAGGAGGGAAACTGCCCCCAAAAGGAAAAATGGCTTAGTCCTTGCTCCGTGACATATCGATAGGTGGAAGATCTTGTTGCAAGAGTCAAGACATTTGGTGGAAAAGTAATCCAATACAATTCTTCTTTCTAATTTCAGTTATTTCTCCTCCATATGGACGACATCACTCCACAATCCATAAAACATCTTAATGCAGTTCCTGATGACATAAAAGAAATTAAGGAACCCACTGGATGCTCAACCATCATGCTAAATACTGAAGAAAGTGTAAGGTTCTCAAGTGGTTTACCTACGACTAGTATCAACAGTTCTTTCTTTCCTCTTGTATAGAAAGTTCTAGCTCACACAGAAGATGCTCTCACAGAAACTCTCAATCACTACTATTTCGTAGTGGCACACATTAAAGAGGACACTCCTCAGGGTAAATACAACGTCGAAGAGGAGCGTTTCATGTCTCTTTGCTATGCTGGACACTTGCCAGGCTATACGATGAACTATAACCACCATGGATTGGTCTTCTCAATTAACACCCTTTCGGCGGAATATTTACGCAGCGGAAAAACTCGTGAGTCATCATTTTCTTTTGTTTGAACTTGACTTCTTGACTTTTTCCTTTAGCTCGTCACTTCATAACTAGGGCACTATTATCGGCTGATAACTTTGGTATGGCTCATACCATTCTAAAGGATTCCGGAGTCGGAGCTGGAGATGGATGTTCAATTAATATGACATTCCTGAAGTAAGTCCATATTCCCTGGCTCTCTGGGAGTCCCAAATTTTATTGTTTGTTTGTCATTGTAGTGTTGAACCACAACCTTTCTACAACATCGAGATGGCCCCAGCTGTCGGAGATAAGAACGAATCCGAATTGGATGTAAGAGAAATCGGTCCCGGAGAACATAGTTACCACGCAAACAGGTAAATTTGGGTATTTAAAAATGTAAATAAATTTTTGTTTAACAACTTCTACCTTTTAGTTACCTTCGTTACAAGACAGCCGAGGCAAACCAAATCATGATCGATTCCAGTGTCTCGAGAATGAACACATTCAACACTTATGATCCTCCAAAGAACAAAGAAGACATCATTCAAATGTTGGGAGACTGTTCCGGGGGAGAGCACTGCGTTTTCCGTGAAGACAATGATCTCAATCAAATGGTCAAGACCATTGCCGTTGGAGTATTTGACTTAAAAGCTAAAACTTATACCTTGTATTCGGATAATCCTAGAACTAGTTTGCCACATGTTACTATTCCTTTGTTTTTAAAAGAATAAACAGAAAATACTTATGCTTAAAATGCAAAAGGAAAAGTGGCAACTCTGTCCATATTTCATGAGTACCTAAAACCGTAATTTGTGCTATCGTTACTTAATGTCTATTTTTAATTTGTTTGTTCGTAAAAATAAAGAAACAATGTTTATTGCAATATTTATTTAGTGTTTTTGTGTTTCGTTTAGTTTAGGTATAAATCAACGCATTGGCGTAGTAAGTTCTGGACACAAGAGTGCGCTAAGAGTTTTCATAGGAATTGACTTCAATGCATAGGAAAATGGTAGGTAGAAATGGCTGTCCTACTACATACCTCGTGAGATTTTAAAGAGATTTGAAAATGGGTTAGGGATGATCTATTTTCCGCACGTACAATCCGATGTAATATGTAGTTTTATTCTCCTACCCTACGGCATATTATCTCATAGTGCTTTTTAGTGACGGAGAATGGGGGGGGGGGGCAGAACCACTTTGTAGTATTGAGGTAAGAGATCATGTCTCCGTTCCTCAATACCATTGAAGAACTCAAATAGCAGAGAAAGTTTGTGACCGTTTCTTTTTCATCCTGATTCTTACAGCTACGGCAGAAAGAGTTATGTGGTATACCTAATTTTGCCGCATGTTCCCTATAGGCCAATGCTCTATGCAGTTAGAAATAATCCTGGCTACTAATGCCTTGATTTGGAAATCAAGTTGATTGATTTTTGTCTGTTATAGGTGGGCCAGATTTCCTAGATATTACGCAACTCGTTAAACTATTCCACCTATGGCTATGGTTTGCTCCTGATGTGTATTTCGTCAGGATATTACCCTTCACAACTCCAAGAGGAGTATATTCTCTCACCGCCAATGAGTTTTGAAGGGCTGATCCATGCCTAGCTAGCTTATCCGACTTCTCACTTTCCTCATAGCGCATATGACCCGGTATTCAGATAAAAGTGACGCTCAAATCAAGTTCCTTGAGGGCCTCTTTGCATTGCTGGACCAATTTAGAGGATGATAAAGCTGAATCGATGCCTGATTGTCTGTTAGTGTAGCTATATTTTTGTTCTCTTTAATATTCTTAAGAGCTTTACAAGCTTCCCTTATCGCTAACAATTCCGCCTGGAATACACTAGCAAAGTCGGGAAGTCTATAGGATTTTGAAATCTTAAGAGATTCACAGAAGACACCTGCCCCAACACGGTATTGTATCAACTTACGTACCATCCGCGATACTTGACGGGAGCAAGACTCTAAACTTCTTTGAGGTGTTAAGGGGAGGGATGCAGTTATCGGTGGTTGTAGATAGGATGTCTGATGGTATCAGGCTGGTTTGGTTGCAGTACCCGTAGGATCTGGTTTTCCAGCAGTCTATTTATTTGAGTCTCAAGATACTGCAGGACACCTGATATGTAATAAAGAGGTCAATCGGAAGAAAGATGACGTTAAGTGCATCTGTTGGGCAGGACCTGATTGCCCCTGATATCCCTACGCAAGCTAACTATGTAAGCTTTGCTGAGAGCGGCCCACCAAACAATGGATCCAGTTTGGTAATGGAACAGGTATCGATCTAACAACCGCTGTATACGTCCACTTGGTCATTTTAGACTGATTCCCCCACTTTGTGCCGAAGGTTTTGTTGCAGGCGTAGAAGGCAACGCACGACTTTCTCACCCGTTATTCTTATTCAATGTTAAGTTTCTAGGTTAGTTTGGTGTCTTGTATTACGCCCAGATATTAAGCACTGGAAGACAGTGTTAATGATTAACCGTTTAACCGAGGTAGTGTGAAGGGTGGTACTTTGGTTTTGGTGGTGAAAAGCATCAACTCGATTTTGTTGTTGTTGTTAACACCTGGACCAGGTGCTTACTTTCTTCAAAGCCATATTAGTGATTTCGCTGATCACGCTTATAAATTTTCCTGAAACCAGAATAACCAAATCATCGGCGTACGCCACCGCTTGCACTCCACTATTCTCGAGTTTCACAAGAAGAGGAGACAGTGCACCTCCTTGGGCTGTTCCTCTGCTGGCATATTTGGTACACATTAAATATCGTTACTTTGATTGAATCCTCCTATTACTTAGCATGGATACTATACCTTCGGATGTAGTCCTCAACACCGAAGTCTGCAAGTGGTTTTGCGATGAATTCAGTTAGGACGTTGTCTACGTCTAAGAAGTTAGCTATGGTATATTCCTTGAAATGGATCGTGTTTTCTATCGTTCTCACTACCTCATAAAGAGCAGTCTCTGTAGATCTACCCCCCATGTAGGCATGCTGCGACTTAAATAGGGGAAAAATACTCAAAATGCAAATAAAATGCTCTAACTCACTCTATCTGTCAAATTCAATAGATATGGCAAATGGCAATAGTTACATAAAACGTCGAAAAATGGACTTAAGTGTTGCGTTTCGTTAAACAGAAACAGCAAATATTCCAACCTAAGAG
Source organism: Sphaerophoria rueppellii (assembly GCA_920937365.1). Classification (NCBI taxonomy): domain Eukaryota; kingdom Metazoa; phylum Arthropoda; class Insecta; order Diptera; family Syrphidae; genus Sphaerophoria; species Sphaerophoria rueppellii. The sequence goes on from CAKKXW010000001.1 coordinate 15,836,355, forward strand.
AATTCATAACTCGGATCATTAGATCCCCGCTGGTTCTTTTCATTTCAATAATTGAAAGTTCTATCGCCGGGAAAACTGTCATTTTTTTATCGACTGCAATCCAAATTGTTCGTGTTTGCCAAGGGATGTTTTGCTGTGCTGGCTACTGAGTAGTGAAAAAAAACACGGCTAATGACTTACGAGAAATCAGTTGTCAGTGGAACTTCAAAAAAAAAAAAAAAATTGAGAATATTTTCTGACCTCAAGAAACAAAGTCTGAAAATGTCATCCGAATCCTTAGGCCAGTTCCATCTTACATCACAATGAGATTTTAGAGATTTTTTAAGTGGAACTAGCATATTATCCAGGGGCCGAATCCTGTAAGGTGATATGTGACTATCATATTTGAAACTATCAAAAGTGATAGTTCTGTTTATTTCGTCTGTGTAATGTGATAGTCCTACTATCACATTTTATTTTTATTCATTTGGCATTACTTGTAAGAAATTGCTTAAAAAATTTCAAAATTTATGTATATTGACAAATTTTTGACACTGTAACCTATTTTTATTTGAGCTTGTCAATTTAGTTTTGTTTTTACAAAGTGAAATTAAATCTAACATAATAGGTCTGTTTAATGAATCTGCTCCGCACAGAAAAGTACAGAAAAGATCCAAAAAGTACACGTTTGTGTGTTCCATGAGTAGAAACGTTGCCCTAAACTGTTCTACAATTTGTCATTTTGTGTTCCATGAAGTTGTTCAGCTCAGTTTAGTACACATTTTTCTGCTTCTACTTTTTTGCTGGTGCTACTTTGTGAAAACTATCAGATGTCAAAATTAGAAATGCCAAATTATTTTTATTTTTTTCCAATCAAACAATTTTTTGAAATTTTCTCGATTGACGAGTTTTCCGAAGAAGTAAAAATATTACTACTATACTCCCAAGTAATAATTCCTCAAAAAAATCTAAAAAGCTATTCAGCATCTTGTTTCAAACAAATGAACATTTTATTCAATTTGATTTGACCTGGAATATTTATTTAACAGCTAATTTTATTCTGTCAAAAAGAAGAAATAGGGAGCTGATCTTTTCTGTTCTTACTTGTTCTGACAGTTTTCATTTACTTGTGCTGTTCTGTGCTGCTCTGATCTGGTTTTTCTTCATTAAAAAGACCTAATGTATGTAAGTTATGTTATGCAGATACAAACATAACCATTACGCCACGGTCACTACACTTACTTGGCATTTGGACCATTATAAATGTTTAGTCTTTATCTTAACCTTATTCGCAAGAGCCGAACAATTCTATTCTCTTCTGGTAAAAATAATTATAGCGGCACAAGTACGTTCATTTTCAATTTTGAATCTCAAAAATACATAAATAAATGTATCCAAAGTATCAAAATGATACTTAAAAAGCTGTCACAAGAAAAAATCAAAAAAATGTGATATCACTTTGTGACTATCACTATACACAGATAAATTTCAATCAATATGACTATCATCTATCACATATCACCTTATACGATTCGGCCCCAGATTTCTGGGGTACCTGTTGTACGACGTTAAAAAAAAAAAAAAAAACAATTTGGCTATCCTTGCTCCTAATTACTCCACATGATATCGGTTTTGTCATTTTAAGTAATCAAAGAGTTGATAGAGATGCATAAATTACATAAAGTACACAGTAATTGTAAAAGCTTGTTTCATCATCTAACATCCAACTGAATTCTAGGTTACTTCAGAAATGAATCATCAACACTAACACTACCATCACCATATGGTATTCCAATTCGAATTGATTTCATGACCAAAATCTTAATACACCAGGTAAATTATGTACACACTTAAGTTTTAATATTATTTTATTGATAAAATATTGCTACAAATTTTGTAATCTTAATTTTATGCGAATATTTGCACTTAATTCAGAAGCTTAATGTTATTAATCGTAAAATCATCAATAAATTAATACTTAACTGATTTAAGAGCCTTATGTTGATTTTATGTCAGACATTAGGCCAAGACATAAGATGTGATACTTAAGTAGTTTTGTAATTATGAAAACTAATTTTGTATATCAATACTTTTGAGCACATAATATTAGTGATTACATTGTTGTTTATGATAGTTTCTGTCTTTAACATGACATGAAATAAATTCAATGAAATTATTTAATTTTAAAATGCGTTTTAACGAACGCCAGCTTTAAGTATTGCATTGACCATCATTGTTTACTATTCATTGAACCACTGATCAGCAACTTCCGATGCCTTATCAATACTTTGTTTAACAAAAGTTATATCATCCAATTGTTCTTTAAGCGCCCTTTATGCCATAAGGCTTGTTGTGAGCTAAAGGGTTTTCCAATAAGAGGTGTTATTTTGAATAGCCCGCTATTTCGGTAGCTGTCAATTTTGAAGCTGTCATTTTTTGACATTTGACAAGTAGAAACTACGGAACGATACACGCTTCAACAACGCATCGAAATTATTAAAATCTCTATATATATAAAAATGGTTGTGTGTTTGTTTGTATGTCTCTTATAGAATCCGAAATGGCCCAACAGATGTTTGTGAAATTTTCATGGTTAATACTGTTGTATTCAGTGATGATTTTTGTGAAAAAAAAAATGGAAAAACCTCATGGGAGAGTGGAAAAACTGGGAAAACCAAACAAAAGTCGGAAATAAGATATTTTTATTTTGAAGTTTTTGGTTCAAAATGGGTTTTAGAATGGAAAAATAGAAAGTTCTTGATGAAAAACTCGGAAAACCCATTGGTTTTCAAATGGAAAATTGCATGAAATTGTGGATGCATTGGTTTTCAAGTGGAAAACTGGAAAATTTCAAATCTAAAACTGGAAAATTTTAAAATGGAGTTTCGAATGAAACTTGAAAAACTCATTGGTTTTCAAAGGGAAAATTGCATGAAATTGTGGATGCATTGGTTTTCAAGTGGAAAACTGGAAAATTTCGAATGGAAAACTGGAAAATTTCAAAATTGGTTTTCGAATGAAACTCGGAAAACTCATTGCTTTTCAAAGGGAAAGTTCCATGTAATATTAGGTGCATAGGTTTTCAAATGGAAAACTGGAAAATTTAAAAATGGGTTTTAGAAAGGAACTCGGAAAACTCACTGGTTTTCAAAGGGAAACTGGAAAATTTGTGATGGGGAACTGATAAGCAAGAAAAAGTAAACAAAAAAATTGGAAATATGGAAAAATTGAAATGCAAAAAAAATTGGTTGCGCGTTGCGGGTAATGAGAAGTGGGTTTCTGGCTAATGGTGTAACATTAAGCGTGTAGAAATAATTGGTAGCGTAACAGAGTAGTTTCGTAACGGGGCAGCGGATATGGGTAGACGTACTGGGTAGCACAAGGAGGTAGTGGGATGGGTAGAGTGGTAGAGGGTTATCCTTATCAGTGGCGTAGATAGCTTTTTGCTATGGGGGGGGGATATATCTTATCTAGTTCGCTCATTTTTTTTTTTTGAAGTTTTAATAACTAAAAAAAAAACAACATCATTTTTATAAGGTAATGATCTCTTCTCTTTGTAAAGGGTTTTCCAATAAGAGGTGTTATTTTGAATAGCAAGCTATTTCGGAAGCTGTCATTTTCTGACATTTGACAAGTAGAAACTACGTCATTAATAAAAATGGAACGATACATGCTTCAACAACGCATTGTAAATTATTAAAATGTCGAACCTTGTCGAACCGCAATACAGAAATTTGTGGACAAATTCGAGCTGTTGGGACAAGTTAGTGATGTGAAGAATAAAACACGTGCAATATTCTCAGTTGTTCTTGAGGGTTGTGTTGTAAAATATCCGTATTCTGCATAAAGACTTGGGTCTTAAGGCTTATAAAGTTCAATTAACACAAGAACTCAAGCTGGCTGATCATCAACAACATCGTGCCATTGCTGATTGGGTCCTTGAAATGCATGAAAATGATCCGGAATTTCATCGAAAAATCATATTGACTGATGAGGCCCATTTTCACCTCGGAGGCTACGTCTATAGGCAAAACTGTCGCATCTGGGGCTCGGAAAACCCAAGAGTTATTGTTGAAAAGCCTCTCCATCCTCAACGCGTGAGTGTTTGGTCCGGTTTATGGTCCGGCGGGGTCATTGGACCTTACTTTATTGAAAATGAGGCTGGAGCAACAGTAACGGTCAATGGATTGCGCTTTCGAGAGATGATTAATGATTTTTTTGGCCGCAATTGGATGGTATTGACCTGGACAACGTTTACTTTCAACAAGACGGCGCTACGTGCCACACAAGCAATTTCCGGAACGTGTTATTTCTCGAAGAGGTGATTACAATTCGCCACCGAGATCTTGTGATTTAACACCTTGCGACTTCTTCCTACTACGCCAACAGCACAGCGTCGATTCAAGACCTCAAAGATGGAATTCATGAGGCTATCGCGGAAATAGGGCACTTTGCGATTTGGTTATGGAAAATTTCATGAAAAGGTTATGGTCCTGCAAGCGTGGTCGTGGCTGCCATTTGGCTGATGTTGTGTTCTTTTATTAATGGCATACCTTCCTCTTTATAATGAAATAAACATCCGATCATTCGTGTCAAAAAATGCCATTTTTCTTTGAATATCAAAATAAGTTACACCTCTTATTGGAAAACCCTTCATATAAAAATGGAGGTGTGTTTGTTTGTATGTCTCTTATAGACTCCGAAATGGCCCAACAGATGTTTGTGAAATTTTCATGGTTGATACTGTTGTATTCAGTGATGATTTTTGTGAAAAAAAAAATGGAAAAACCTCATGGGAGAGTGGAAAAACTGGGAAAACCAAACAAAAGTCGGAAATAAGATATTTTTATTTTGAAGTTTTTGGTTCAAAATGGGTTTTAGAATGGAAAAATAGAAAGTTCTTGATGAAAAACTCGGAAAACCCATTGGTTTTCAAATGGAAAATTGCATGAAATTGTGGATGCATTGGTTTTCAAGTGGAAAACTGGAAAATTTCGAATGGAAAACTGGAAAATTTAAAAATGGGTTTTAGAAAGGAACTCGGAATAACTCACTGGTTTTCAAAGGGAAACTGGAAAATTTGTGATGGGGAACTGATAAGCAAGAAAAAGTAAAAAAAAAAAAATGGAAAAATGGAAAAATGGAAAAATTGAAATGCAAAAAAAAAATTGGTTGCGCGTTGCGGGTAATGAGAAGTGGGTTTCTGGCTAATGGTGTAACAGTAAGCGTGTAGAAATAATTGGTAGCGTAACAGAGTAGTTTCGTAACGGGGCAGCGGATATGGGTAGACGTACTGGGTAGCACAAGGAGGTAGTGGGTTGGGTAGAGTGGTAGAGGGTTATCCTTATCGATTATCGATTGAGGCAGTACGAAGTCTGCAGGGTCAGCTAGTTACAATATATAAATGGATGTGTGTTTGTTTGTATGTCTCTTATAGAATCCGAAATGGCCCAACAGATATTTGTGAAATTTTCATGGTTGATACTGTTGTGTTCAGTGATGATTTCTGTGACAAAAAAAAAAAATGGAAAAACACTATGGAAAAGTGGGAAAACTGGAAAAACCAAACAAAGGTCGGAAAAAAATGTTTTTTTTGCTTGGAATTTTTTGGTTCAAAATAGGTTTTTGAATGGAAAAATAGAAAGTTCTTGATGAAAAACTAAGAAAACTCATTGGTTTTCAGATGGAAAATTGCATGAAATTGTGGATGCATTGTTTTTCAAGTGGAAAACTGGAAAATTTCAAAATGGGTCTTCGAATGAAACTCGGAAAGCTCATTGGATTTCAAAGGGAAACTGGAAAATTTGTGATGGGGAACTGGAAAGCAAGATTAAGTAAAATAAAATTGGAAAATTTGAAATGCAAACAAAAATTGACTTAGCAAAAATCTCAAAATCACTCTTTCAAATGATAAGCATTAGTTTTGAAATGGTAAAATAGAAAACTCCTGAAGAGCAAGAAAACCTCAAGTCGAATTTCGAATGGATTGGGAATGAGAAAATAGAGGATTCGTGGTGAGAAAATCTCCTTAAAGATAAGACTGTAAGACGCACTGGGTATCACAAGCGGGTAGCGTTTAAGGGGTATAATGGGGTATAGAGGGGTGTCGATTATCGATTGAGGCAGTACAAAGTCTGCAGGATCAGCTAGTTCACTATAAAAATGGTGAAAATTTAGCAGAGACGGTTCGTAAAACTAAAACATTTTTGGGTCGTCGTGAAGCACCTTGTCGGACCGCAATATACTAATTGGTGGAAAATTCGAGCTGTTGGGACAAGTTAGTGATGTGAAGAATAAAACCCGTGCACGTCGCTCAAGAACAACTGAGAATATTGCTGTTTCAGCCCAAAGTCATTACACCGTATTTTGCACAAAGACTTGGATCTTAGTGCTTACAAAGTTCATTTAACACAAGAACTCAAGCCAGCTGATCATCAACAACGTCGTGTTTTTGCTAATTGGGTCCTTGAAATTCATGAAAATGATCCGGAATTTCATCGAAAAATCATCTTGACTGATGAGGCCCATTTCCACCTCGGAGGGTACGTCAACAAGCAAAACTGTCGCATTTGGGGCTCGGAAAACCCAAGAGTTATTGTTGAAAAGCCTCTCCATCCTCAACGCGTGACTTTTTGGTGCGGTTTATGGTCCGGCGGGGTCATTGGACCTTACTTTTTCGAAAATGAGGCTGGAGCAACAGTTACGGTCAATGGATTGCGCTTTCGAGAGATGATTAATTATTTTTTATGGCCGGAATTGGATGGTATTGCTCTGGACAACGTTAACTTACAAGACGGCGCTACGTGCCACACAACAAAGAAACCATCGATTTTTTACGGGAAAAGTTTCCGGACCGTGTCATCTCTCGAAGAAGTGATCACAATTGGTCACTGAGATTTTGTGATTGAACACCTTGCGACTTCTTCCTTTGGGGCCACGTGAAAAGGATATCGTCCTGCAAGCGTGGTCATTTTGCCATTTGGCTGATGTTGTGTTCCATTATTAACGGCATATTTTCCTCTTTATAATGAAATAAACATCCGATCATTCATCTCACAAAATTCCATTTTTCTTTGAATATCAAAATAACACCTCTTCTTGGGAAATCCTTTAGTTTACCTTGCCTTCGCTCTTCAACATATTTCCTAAGTTGAAAACTATATTCAGCGTTCCCTTTACCTTAGATGTAAATTTTACATACAGTGGCGGATATTACCATAAAACACATGATACGCGATTGGTTTTGACTGAAATCCATCTGAACCATCGAATTTCATTTTTGTTTTTTTCTTCCACTCTTAGGTCCAGCTTATGTGACTTTCAGCGAAATGCAGTTTTGCTGATTTATGATGGGCTTCTTGGTTCCTTGCCTTTTAAAATTACTGTGACGCGTCGGGTTTAAACAGGCAATTCAAGTTTGGTCTTAATTGTAGAGAAAACAGCTTGTTTCTGATGGCTTCACGTGATATCATTCGAACTGAACCTGTTGTAAGCTTTGTTATCGTGCATGTGTTTGGCAATATTTCCATTACTTTCGCCTAACCCTAAGAAGTTATGAATCACTGTACTGGTAAAAAGGTTGAAAAAATAACGGTTTTGCTTTGACAGATCATTTTGGTTCCAAAAATAAAGAGTGCTGCCAAGTTTGTATGGAAAGTTGCAGGTTATCGTTTTAGGAATCGACAGAGAACAAATATCTCCTTTTTCGGAATTGCCTGGATAAATGAAATTCTGACATTTACGAAATTGGATCGCTTAGCTAACAACTCATAAAAATTGTTAAAACCTACTACAAAAATGGTGATCCTGTACCACTGAAAATATCGTGGATGAACACCTCTTCAGAATAATAGCGGGGATACCATCCGGACCAGCGGATTTATGATTGTTGAGATCCTTTAGGACTCTCGCCACAGTACGAGTTCGAAAGAAGATTTGTCCCAAGGAATCATTGACGCGCTCAAGAACAGGCGGAGTTATGAGTTGGTAAGCTTTCGCGAGAGAGCTAACAACTGGAGACTGGAGTGTCATTGTCAACGAACGTAGGCTCCGGAAAAAGTTGTGGTGACCGTCCCAGTTGGATTTCTTGAATTGCCGGAACTCCTTATCTTACTGGATTTTGGACCCTACTTCTTCGAAAACTACGATGAAACTATTGTCAGCCTCAATTCGAAGCGTTATGGTCATATGATAACCGACATTCTTTGTGCCTGCTATTGGAGAATACAATTTGGAGAATATGTGGTTTCAACAAGACGGTGCCACATGCCACACAAATCGAGCGAAATCGCAAAATGGATACATAAATTATTAGTTTCTTTAATTTCACATCAATTAGGCACACTTCAAAACCATTTAGCCAGAGGTTTTCGGAAATTTAAACACACACGTCTAATTGTAATTGATAATTGATGTGTCTTTCTTCAAATGCCATTGATTAAGACTCATTTATTTTGATTCTAAACCGCCAATTTGTCCGTGTCTAATTAGAGCTCATGTTTAATAACACGAAGGTCGGTCTACCTGCCTTCAAACCAGCCTACTTGTTCTACTTAAACTTAACGTTTTTCATGCGTCAATCAAATATAATCAGTTACAAGCAAAACATTGACGTTTAAAAAAAATTTTACATGAAAATAAATTTTCAACTTTGGATGCTTATTCCTTTGATTCAGTTAACCTTCTTTGAAGGCTTAAACTTGATTTGTTTTGATGTTTTTTCCATGCTTGATTGCCATAACAAATTTATCCGATAAACATGTCCGTCAGTGCGTCAGTGTTTGCATAAAGTTCGCACCTGGCTTTTGGATTCGATTCTCCGTAAGCACACAGTTTAAGTTTGATATGGCGTAGGTGCTAAACTAAGTGAATTTAGAGCTAATTAATAACGACTTTTTGTTGGATTGAAGTCACTTAGTTTTTTAAATGTGACACCTTTTGCATGGAGTAAATATTTCAATAGCGTTGTCGGAGACAACAATATCGCGTGATGCGACATTGCAATTATGCTTTTTTAATCAATCGTATATCGAAACAAACACTTGAATAATTCACAATTTGGAAATTGTATTATTAATCAATATGGAAAGAAATCAATTAAGCTTTGGTTGTTACTAGAAGTTGCATTCAGCGTACGCATGATGGCCGATAGGGATCCAAGCGATTTGGGGCCTCCTCGTTAGGGAGAATAAGGTTTTTTTTTTATAATATGCACACACTCAAGGGGTTTTTATACTCTTATTATGCCATAGACACAGTGAGTGCTTTAGGAAAGAGGGTAGGGGTTGGAGAGGAGGTGCCGGTGTACATTGGTCTTAAATTCCTGAACACTGCAATGGTCGGGAAAGACAGAGTGTGGAAGAGAGTTCCACATTCGCGTAGTACGGCTAAAGAACGATTCTCTATACTTGAGCGTACGACCGAAAATGGGCTCGAGGGTAAACTGATGGGCATTCCTTGAAGCACGAGTATTACGGTTGAATTGTTTAAGGGGAGGAACGCAACTGGCTATTTCACTAGAGCAATTACCGTTGAAGTAACGATAAAACAGAGAGAGACACGAAACGTTACGACGGTGGTCTAAAGTGGTGAATGCGTCAGTGATCTCTCTATCACTAATCATTCTTACAGCTCTTTTTTGAATTCCATCCAAGAGGCTTAAGTAAATAGCTGGAGCACCAGCCCAGAGATGTGAATTGTACTCAAGCTTTGGACGGATATAGGTTTTATAGATAATAGCCAGATCAGACGGGGAGAAAAATTTCTTGCAAGGTCTTAAGGAACCCAAACATCTTGCGGCATTTTTGGCGACATCGCGTATATGCTCGGTCCACAAGAGGTGGTCAGTGATGCACATACCGAGAATCTCGAGATGATCGGTATCTTTGATGCAAGTGCCACTCATGGACAGTGGCAAGGGGGTATATCTCGCTTCAACGATACAAGACAGCATTGAGTTTTCGAAGCATTAAACTCTACACGGTATTTTATTCCCCATTGGATACTGACAATGTTGTTTAAGTCAGAGTTTAATGAGCATATCATATATTGCCGTTGCAGTTCCACATCCGAAGAGGAGGGATGTGAATCTGGAAACGAATATGAGAAGCTAAGGGTACTATCGTCAGCGAAACAATTTATTGGATTAGAAGTAACAGACAAGAGATCATTAATGAAAATGAGAAGAGGGTCGGAGACAAAACGGAGCCCTGTGGCACACCAGCATTTATATTGTGGGTTTCAGATCGGTTGGATTGGTTCTAAAATACCGGAAACTTACTTCGTTTTCCCCGATAACCTTAACAGCTAGAAACACACCGTGACTTTTCTTTGGATTTGATAATTTTAACCCTATTCGGGATAAAAGTTTTCATTCCCAAAATAATCTAGTAATCATATCTGCGCTGGAGTCTACGTCACTATCGAGGAAGCATAGTGACCAGTTAAAGATCCTGAAAAAGTTGTTGAGACCGTCCCAGTTGGCTTTCTCGTATTGCCACACGGTTCTCTTCGGAGCTCTTTCTCTAACTGGATTAGCTTAACACGAGAAATTTGCAGATATAATACTATGGTCTGATCTGCCTAGAGGCGTTAATACACTGAAAGCGTATTTTCAGGGTCAGGCGTTAGAAACAAGTCAAGAGTATTTTCCGCTTGGCCATTAATGTCCGATATTCGAGTGGGCTCGGTGACAAGCTGAGTTAGGTGGTTAAACTAAGCAAAGATCTCAGCACACATTCCTTCGGGTGATGTCTGGCCCGAATGGAGAAGCCACGAAGAATTGTGTACATTGAAATCGCCCGTAATAACGATTTCAGTGTGAGGATACAGGGATACAATTTTTTTTTGATGGAGTCAGACAGAGCTTCTTATTCACGAGAAGTTTAAGCCCTGTCCAAATTTGAGCTTCGATGAAGAAAACAATAGTGAATGATGTGCTTATTTATGGTGAACTTAAACTACATAAAATTGAAAACAGGGTTGGAGCAGCGTCCATATTGTGGAAGGAATTGGTAAGCGACATCATTCCTAATGTAAACGGCGAGACCATGGTCGAGGAAGAATAATGGCACTAAGTTATACCCATTAATGAGAAATTCAGTAGGATCGGAATTCTCACCTACTTGGGTTTCGCTCAGCGCCAGAACAGCTGGCTTGTTAGAAACAGTGTGGATGTACGTAGCAAGAAAATTCGTACGTAGCCCACGAACGTTACAATAGTCAACTCTGAAATTTTCGATCATTGCAATATACATATAAACAAATTTAAAACCAAAACAGACGAAAAAAACGCGAATACTTGATTAAGCTGAAGCATGGACCTTGACGAAATCGGATGAAAGTGCCATAGGCTCTTTCGAGAGGAGAGTTCTTCGGGTCATCTTTGGCCCTGTGTGCATTGAAGGGGAATGGCGAAGAAGATATAAAAGCGAATTTTACGGGTTGTACAGCGACATTGACCTAGCCAGAAGGGTCAAGGTCCAGAGACTCAGATGGCTCGGTCATTTAGAGCGAATGGACACCAATGCTCCGGCCCGGAAAGCCTTCGATACTGTTCCCGAGGGACGTAGGAGGAGAGGAAGAACACGACTCAGGTGGCGCACTCAACCTCAATCAACTTGGAGTGCAAAACTGGAGACAGCTAGCTAGGGACCGAGCTGGCTGGCGGAGACAGTCCCAGGCCCAAGTCCACAACGGACTGTAGCGCCACCTTAAGTAAGTTTGTAAGTACTTGACGAAGTTAAAAAGAACACTTCTTTTTACAAAGAAATAACATTTTTAAAGCTTAAAACAAAAACGTAAATTTTCTCAACATTCTAGTCTTTCCTAAAATTTTATTAAAAAAAAAAAAGAAAAATTAATTTATCAAAAGCAAATGTAATGCAAATGTATGCGACCGTATCGCATTCGACTTATAAATGTAACTGTAATACAATCTAAGAAAAAAAAGTAACTATAAGTAGTAAGAGCCATCCGCTGTGGCTGCTCTTAAAGAGCCATCTTCCTGCCTTCGATTGATATCTCCACGGCACGTCGAGACTCCTTCATTCGCTTGGCATCGATAAACTTTTTCATGTGCTTTTCATATCGATTTGGTTTCTTCTTTTGAACCTGTTTTAAATCAAATCGAAAATTATCTCAGTCACGTTGAAAAGGAAAGATTCATCGAACTTACCGGATTAACTTCACCCTCCACGGTCGATCTTGGCCGAATAACGTAATCCTTATTTGAGGGCATTGGTACTCGTGCTCTTGCTACCCAGCCCTTATCACCCGGTCGCAGTGGGTTGTCGTCTGTCGATCCGAATGCCGAGTTCAGATTACCCTTTTTGCCTTTATCGGAGACTGTGGCCTCCGGTTCGGGTGCTTTCTTGTTCCTTGGCATCTGTTCCAAGTCACGCTGTTGGCGTTCCTCTTTGGACATTGCCTTGAAATCACAACTCAAGTTGAATATTGGTCGAGCCCATTCGGAGATTAATCGTCCGGCACGCTCTCGATTGTATTTCGTCTCTTTTGGATGTTTGTACAAGTACATAATGGCCTTGCCTATGCCAGATTGCTTTAGATAGCTCTTGTCGATTGTTGGAAACTTGAAAGAATAGTGAGATGAATAGATTGACAAAATACGCAAACAAACTTAAAACTTACATCGCCCAAAAGCTTGAGAATGCTCTCCCTGATTTGGAGGCACGGGAGGGCTTTGTTGGGCAGGGGCGCTAGCCAGTCAGTCAATACATTTAGAATATTGTGTTCGAGAAAAGCCAACTGCAGGTCTTTCTTGATCAACTGTGACATCACTTGCTTGAGCATTGAGATCTTCTTGACAGCTGGTTTGTTGAGCTTGTTCAGTTCTCGGTCTTCGTCGGCGGCATGCTTCATGTTCATAATGAGTTGATCGATCAAGTCGTCGTTGTCGTTGATGAGTTCGATATCGCCTCGACGGCGACGAGGCTTTTTCTCTTCTTTTTTGCGCAATAACATAGCATCGAAGTCGGAGATGAAATTGTCGTTTCTGAAAGAAAAATGTCAAAGAATTAGAGAGAAAAGTTCAGGCGATCAGTGGTTCTACTAACTGTTCACTGTTGATTGGAATCATTTCGTCGTCTGAACTGTCGACGACTCCGCCGCCTTCTTTTTCTTTGCTCTTGTCCTCGTCCGGAGCTTCACCATCGGGTTTTTCGACGGCATCTTCGTCTTCATTGTCAGTGTCGGTGATTTTAGGTCGTTTCTTGAAGCTGGCAGCAGCGCTCTCTTCGTCTTCGGAATCGCTGAGTAGAGCGCGTTTCTTTTTGGAAGCTATTGGGGATTTGGATCCACTTCGTGAACGCGAACGGGATCTGGATCTTGCTCCTGATCCCGATCTAGATCGTGACTTTGAGCGACTACTGCGATTGGCTCTGGAACCACTTCTGCTTCTCTTTGAGACACTGCGACTACGTCTAGAGACGCTACGACTCCTTCGTGAGCCACTTCGGCTCCTTGTGAGCCACTTCGGCTCCTACGTGAGCCACTACGACTTCTTCTCGACCCACTTCTACTTCTCCTCGATCCACTTCGACTCCTCCTCGAACCACTTCGACTTCTCCTCGATCCACTTCGGCTCCTTCTCGAGCCACTACGACTCCGACTGCCAGATCCACTTCGACTCCTCCTTGATCCACTGCGACTTCTTCTCGATCCACTGCGACTCTTTCTCGAGCCGCTACGACTCCGACTGCCAGATCCACTTCGACTCCTCCTCGATCCACTGCGACTTCTCCTGGATCCACTCCTGCTTCGACTTCCACTTCCCGATCTAGACCTCGAACGACTGCCCGAACGACTACGTCTGGAGCCACTGCGACTTCTCCTCGAACCACTACGGCTCCTACTTCCCGAACCACTTCTGCTTCTTCTCGATCCACTGCGATTACGGCTTCCACTCTTGCTACGACTGCGTTTTGATACAGCACTAGCACGTGATTGCCTTGAGGCAACCGAGCCACTGCGAGACCGTGACCTCGACCCTGATTTGGACTTCTTTGAAATAGCACTTCCACTGCGGCTTCGGCTTCGCGATTTTCTCTCTTCAACACTAACATTAGCTACATTTGGACTGCGTGACCTGCTCTTCGACTTTGAGTTCCTTTCACGAGATATGTTGACAGCGGAATCTCGACTACCACTGCGACTTCGGCTCTTGTGGGATGCTTTCGATTTCCTAGATGATTGCGAATCAGCCGATGGAGAACGTGATTTGGATATCTCTGCATCTGAAATTTTCATTTTTGAGGCAAAATATACAAAATCAAGATTATTTAACATAACCTTAAAATTGAACAAATCGATTGAGTCGGAAATTTAGCTTCTTGAAACTCACCATTATTTGTATTGTCCATTTTTTGGGAGAAATGTGTTTTATTTCAAACCCGAGTAGCAAATGGAAACCACAAGGTGAGTTCTTTCTTTTCTATACAACAGATTATTAAGCACTTCAAGAAAATGTATGATTCTGTGCAATCCAAAAGTATTATGCGATTTTTAGGAAAGGAATAAAATTTAAGGAATTTAAAATTACTTCTTTTTTTTGTGATGCTTCTTTTTTCTGCAGAAATTTCGATTCCAAACAAACAGGTTTGACAACCTTCAGAAGAAAAACACGCAGCTGTCAGAGGAATATTGTGGAATGGAATTTTTTGGGAAGTGATACCAAGTATTTAACAAATTTATGGCACGACTCGTATTGTCAAGATTGGTTCACTGCTAGTTTGGCAGAAGATCTGAAATTTGTATGGAAATGTCAAACTCGTCGTGCTACAAAGTTAAAAATAGTTCTACTTAGTTGCGTGAGTCCATACAAATCCATCTGTAATTTTTAGCGACGGGTGACTGTTCAGCTCTTTGAGTTTTCAAAATGGATGTGTTTGGGTTAAAGAACGAGAAAGGGTTCCAATTATGACAAAATGCATCCGCTGTTTAAATACAAATGAAGCTATTGTTAAAAAAAGGATATAATGGGAGATTGGGCCCATAAAGAGCATAATAATGGTGTTCTCTCTTTCTATCAAACAGGTTTCTCTATGTAAAATTAGGCTTTTCCTCCTCAAATTAAAAAACATATCATTTCGGAAGTAAAAATCAACTCTACTGCCAAATGATAGCGTGATAGATAAGAAAGTTTGGTCATACCCGTAAATTATTGAGAAGACGTGGCATCACTTGTTTTCCAAACAGCACATCTCTATCAAGAAACGTCACAAATTTTGTTCCTTCAAAATCTGAAGAAAAATGCAATCCATGCAAAATTTTCTTCCTTTGATTTTTCTACCACAAATTTTTCACATTTGAACTAAAAAAATAGAACGAATTTAAACTTCTTATAGAAATTCAAAGTCTCTAGATTTCTAAAAACATATTTTCTACAGAAAAAGTTGAATCAAAACAATAAAAAACAGTATAGAACATGATATCGTATCATGGTAGAGGCCTTCCAGCTGGCTACGAAGATGACAGCAATAACGAAGAGGTTCGGTTTCTTCAGTTTTGCTCTATTTTCTTGGGAGATTTTTCTTTATAAATGAATAATCTTTCTTTCCCCATTTAGGATTTCGAATCGATGGAAATTTTCACTCAGAATCTAAAAATAACCGTCGTTCCCAATATAACGAAATCGGCTGGACTGAATGGTGAAGATTTTAACTCTGACCTACCTGTGGCCCTGGAGACTTGGTTCTCATCATACCAAACTATGTGGAATGCATGTTCGCAACTCTTTCCTTTCATCCTGGTTGTTTTCTAATGACCTTATTTGTTTTTAGATAAGAGCACTCCCAGCTTGAGCCAGAATTTGAAAGCAGTCTATTTGAAGGATGAGAATCCATTGCTGTTGGCCCTCAAACTCTTCGCCAATTGTCCTGGATGTAATAATCTGAAAAACAAGAATCTTGCATTGTTCGGTGAGAGTAGATGTTGTTATCTCTTGTGACTGACCCTGCTGATTAAACATATGAACTTTATTTTTTTAATCTATAGTGCTGGAGACAATATGCGCCCTGCACCAGACCAACCCGGAAATTGGAAACTTGTGCGATGACAACATGCGAATGGTAGCATTTAATTTCATCAAGACATCCGGCATTTTGCCGCTCTACAAAGGCATTACCACTACCTATCAACTGGCCAAAATAAAAGATATTCTCATAACAAAAATTCAAGAGCTTATCGATGAAAAGCGCTACAAAGATGTAAGGTGTTGACGGCGAACAACACAGTTTTTACTAAGAAATTGATTGCATATCTATATTTTTAATTTAGGCAGCTTATTGGGCAATCTATTTGGAAGTCACACAGTCGTTTGACATTTACCAAATAGTCCTGCCGTTGATACTGCAGAATAAGCCCAATCTGGCAGTGGAATGTCTGGATAAGACCAAAGATCAGCAAGAAACAATTGTACAGTATCTTGATTCGCTGTTGGATAAGCGAAAGTCTGTGATTGATCATTGTTATCCAATTATCGAGTGAGTTTCATTTCAAGGTCACATTCTTGAGTAATTTTTCAACTTCCCTTGCAGCCGTTATGGATACACCGAACTGAACCAATCGATTATAAGTTTCCGGCCAATGTCGAAACTCGTCGCTCGTCTTGCCAAAAAATATCAAATCGAAGAGCAACTCACTCCCAATTTGAGCTACTCCAAGTCTCGTTCATACATGCACTACCTCTACAAGCGGTTCAAGGATGGCGAAATGAGTCGAGACTCATTTCGCGAACTAGTTAAAGACGCAGCAACCACACCGGTTTTGAGGTATGATCTTGTTGCGAATATTTCGTCGCATGGTGATCGCGAGGAGGCCCTCTATTGGGTAAAGCTCTACAAAATTCCCACCGATCAGTGGCCGCCAAGTTTGTTCGTTCACGACAGCGATCACAACACCAGCAACGACACGGTTGATGGCGGCTGGAATGATGGTGTCTGTGGCGACGAGCCCGCAGACGTCTCAATCAACATTGCCGGCGATGCATCGCCATCTTCGGGAAACGTCAAAGAAGATTATCTGCAATTGGAATTGAGAGACGAGGCAATAATTGTTGTCGATCGCAAGTCCACCTTCACCGATATGCTGCGAACCCTGGAAAAGCAGACGCTTATCGGTTTCGATTCAGAATGGAAGCCTTCGGCTTGCCAGGTCGAAACAGTCAGCTTACTGCAGTTGGCCACGTTTGATCGAGTCTATCTGATAGACGTGACCTCGGAGGACATCACCGACGATCTGTGGAAAATTTTCGGTCGTAATATTTTCAATAATTTGGAAATTTTGAAAATCGGTTTCGGTCTGCGACAGGACTTGACAATGTTGCAGAAAAGCTTGCCACAAATGAATCTGTGCTTGTCGAGTGCATCGTGTTATTTGGACTTGAAGGATTTGTGGAAACGGTTGAAATATATGCAATCCTTTAGTTTTCCCTACAGAAGAGGTAAATCTGTGTATTTTGTTAGTTTTTTTTCGTAATTGTTGTTTTTACTAAGCTGCCAAATCGGGAACAAGCTTGAGTGCACTGTCGCAGGTTTGCTTGGGAAAGACTTTAGACAAATCCAATCAGCTGTCCAATTGGGCGAAACGACCCTTGCGACGGGATCAAATTATCTACGCCGCCCTCGATGCCTACTGCTTGGTACAAATCTACAAAGTTATTGCCGAATGTTTATCCCGCTTGGGCTATGACATTGATCAAATTGTCGACCAGATAACTTCGACAAATAGTACAAAACCCGAAAAATCGACGGGCAAACCAATCGAAAGTTCATCGTCGCGAGCATCACGCAAAAGCTCGCGCAATACCTCCGCAGAGTGTATCAGGTAGCTCTTTCAATTCTTAGCAACTTTTGCATGTTTAAACAATTTCGATTAATTCTAGTTCAACACAAATAAAATTCATCTGTGATTCAATACTCGGAGGCCTGCTGCACAATCTGCGTCGCCTCGGAATCGATTGTATGGAAATCAACTCACGCACCAGTTTAGACCACTACGCGCGCAAGGCTCAACAAGAGAATCGCTGCATTCTATCGCGTGACTCCCATTTTCTAAGACTAAGCAAACTGCTGCCCAAAAATCTTTGTATTGAAATACCCGAAGACGCCGCCGATAATCAAGTTATAAATGTGATTCAGTACTTTAATATTTCGATAAATCGAAATGAAATCATAACCCGCTGTCCTAAATGCAATGGTATGGAGTACATAGCGGCGACGAGCCACCACATACGCCTACTTAAATTCGGCCCCGATAACACAAAAACTCTGTACTCGACGACCAGTCCACCAAGCTCTAAAGCCTACCGATTGGTTTTCAATTCAAGTAACTTATTTGCTTGTTCATCGAAAAGTAATCTTTAACAAATTGAAATTTCAGAACCAATAACGGACGAAGTTTTGCAATCGGGGAGGACATTCTCGTCGGCATTGATCAAAACAGACAAAATTAGCAACAATGCTATTTACTCACAAACGGATTTTTTTATATGTGATGTAAGATCGCCATTTTTGGTTTTTGGTCATTCCCTTCATATGAATTTCGTTTTGTCTCTCTAGAAATGTGGAAAAATAACATGGCCCGACGAATATCGCATGAGCTCCAAAATTCTCAACTTTATTCTCGAGGAATAGCGTGATTTGTATTTCAATTTTTTTTTTTTTATTTCTGTTATCGACAGGAGGTAGAGCAAGTGATAAAAAGTATTTTTTAAATAGTGGATTCTATAATTTGGTCATGTTTTTTTTTTTTACATATAAATACATACATATATAGATATTTAATATTCATATATAAATCTCATTATTTAATTTTGTAATGTAGTACAAAAGATGACAAAATTAGAAAAAAGAAGTCAACACATTATCGAACATGAATTATACACACGTAAACATACATGCATACATAGACATAAATGAGAAACATAAAATATAATAAATGGATGTTCTATGGTGACAGGATTGTTTCATTTGAAAGATTTTCTCTTTGGTTTCGGTGCGCAGTTCAGCCTTCAGGGAGCGTGTGAAGGAGCTAGCCTTGCAGTGCTTTTCTTGCAGGATCGTTGATGCTGAATAAGGTATTTTTCTTTAGACAACAAAGAGAAATATGAGTGCGACCCATGGAGTCCACACGACTAACTTCCCAGAGTAGAAAAATACAGTGCCTTGCATAAGTATAACCGCACCCGGAAAAATGCATTTAAAAGAAAACCTACAATAGGAGTGACTGATCAAGCAAATTGCGAAGAAAATAAAGTACCGTTATTTCCTCTCCTGGTGTGTAAAAATGAAAAACAGATTTTTTACGTATTGCAAAAATATAACCGCACAATTCCAATCTCTTTGAAGCTGCATTCAGTCAAGTGCTTTCAAATAAAAACAATAATGCCAAGCAGTACGCATTTAAGCGAAATTGAAAAAGGCAAAATCTTGGCTTTTCGGTCAAGCGGCCTAAATCTTAGGGCTATTGGAAGACGAATATCACGATCGGATCATGTCGTTCGAAATTTTTCAAAACATCCAGAATCTTAAGGGACAAAAATAAAAACCGGGCGTCCGCAGTAGCTGACGCGTCGCGGCAAGAGGCGTTTAATCAATGTTGCATCCAACTCGATGCATTCTTTGCCGGAATTTCGTAACGAATTGGGTTTAGGAATTTCGGTTTCAACCGTTTCTCGTGCTTTAAAAAGCAGTGGAGTGATTGTTCGGGGCAAAATGGTGCCAGCTCCAAATTTAACAGCAGCCCTCAAACAAAAAAGATTGGAATTTGCCCGCCAAAATATAAATTGGGATTGGAAAACCGTAAGTGACTTTCTATTAATCTACACTAAAATCTCGTTATTCCAAATGGCATACTGGAGTGAATGTTTTTTATTAGGTTAGTTTTAGATGATGAAAAAAAGTTTAATCTCGATGGACCAGATGGTTTTAGCGGATATTGGCACGATTTGAGGAAAGAGAAAAAGTTTCTTTTTTCCAAGAGGAACTTTGGTGGCGGCAGCGTGGTAAGGTTGCACTTGCCTTCACCTCTACCAGAATGAACAGTTCTGACTAAACTTTGGTCCTTGAGGAGAATTTGGTACCTTATTAAGACGAGACACCAGCGCCGAGATCAGACGAAGAATAAGTCTTGCTAATCGCTGTTTCTTTGGGCTAAGAAAGCAATTGAGTGGAAAAGCCTTCTCTCGAGCAACTTAGGTAAAATTGTACAACACCCTCATCATCCCAGTCCTGCTGTATGATGCATCAGAAGCATGGACCTTGACAAAATCGGATGAAAGTGCCTTAGGCTGTTTTGAGAGGAAAGTTCTCCGGGTCATCTTTGGCCCCGTGTGCGTGTGCATTGAAGGGGAATGGCGAAGAAGATATAACAGCGAATTTTACGGATTGTACAACGACATGGACCTTGCCAGAAGGGAAGCTAGTGTCAGAACCGAACGAAACGCTCCCTTCCGAACTCCCATGTGAACATTTTACCCATAATGAACGGATGTGTACGGAAGTATCTTTCAAAATAAAATATTTGTTTTTTATTTTCAATAATTTGTGAATTTCAATTCTTAAAATCAACAACAAATCGAATTCCTCTTCAGAAAAATCAACAAAACCAGTCAGCTGTAAAATTTTCGTCCGTAAAAATACGAAGGAAGTGCAGTTTAACGTCCGTAAGCAAAACTGAAACAAAAATTGACGAAACGGAACAATCAGCTATTTAGGGCGACAATATACGAATTCTTTGTTTCGTCGCTCAAGTTACGGACGCTCCGTCCGCTCCTTCCGTTCCGTTCATTATAGTTAGCATTTACGTCGTTCAGTATTTTTTTTCATTCTAAATGGCGTTTTTAATTGGCAATCTGGAAGTAAAAAAAAAGCGTTCTGAATGCGTTCAATTGGGCAAAAGTGACAGTTCTGATTCTGAAAAGAAGAGAATTCCCTTCTGATTTTAAAACCAGAATGCTTTTTTTCAGATTCCAGATTGCCAATCCAATAAAAACGGCCATAAGACTTTTCTTCCCCAATGTCCACTCGTAAAGCGTGCGTAAAGCTCAGTTTTCAAAACCTAAATCATAGAGAATATATAATACCTAGAGCTATCGACTCTCGGGTGTTTCGCTCTCTTCTTTGCCTACAAAGCTGCAATTTGGGTCGTTTTGTACTAACCCAGTGAGAATGTGTTAGTTTTCCAATGCTTTTTAAATGAGAAACTGCACCCATACATTCGCACTGAGTTAGATACAATGCTCAGGTTGGAGTCGAGGTGGGTTTCATGGGCTCAGATTTCGAAAATAAGATTCCGTTGAGCTCAGCATTTTCAAAAAAAAACTTAAAACATACAAAAAATGCATGTAATATGAAAAATAAATACGTTATATTGTTTCTTTGCACTTTTAACACATAATTGCACTATAATTTACAAATATTTGTATCAAAAATCTTAATAAATCTTAAGAAAAAAAGTCGTGCGTTTAGTCTCGTATTTCCTGTGGTGGAAGTCTGTCACTTTGGGTTTGTGCATCAGGTAAAAAATTTTGTCATGGCTGAGTGCTCACTCTTTTGTCACCTCTTACACAGGTTCACGGAGACGAAAAAAAAGGAGGATTGTGAGAGTTCACCTCTTACACAGATTCACGGACACGAAAAAAAAGAGAGGAATTTAAGAGTTGACCTCAGAAAAATTTTTGTGGGTGTTTTCCGGCAAGGGATGGAAAAGGTTCGCGACTCTAGGATTATTAGTCATTCTCTATGACCCTATATTATAGAAATTCTGGTGCAATCATGCATCAGTTGCGAGGCAGCTTTTCTTGCTTCGGTGAATGACCGCTTCTCTGATCTATCAAACGAAAAATTGTACATTTTAATTCCAATTGGGAAGAATTTTGCAAAAATGTTAAGAAAAAATCAAAATTATCACTAAAACTTCAAATTTTGGATGTCTCGCCCTATTGGTTGTTTTTTAGCTTGACTCTGGTTTGGTGTTTTTTTCTCGAGTCAGAGCGCAGTTTTTCTTCTGTTTAGCTTTTGTTGTTTGTTTTAAAATTTAAAATTATTGACATGAAAAAAACATTTACAATACGTTTTCAATATTACATTTTTAATGGCATTTTATAAAATGTTAAAATTTAAGCTACAAACTAACAGGTTATTCGTTTTTTTTTTTAAGACAAATAAATCACTAATATCACTTTTCATGAATAAATTTCATTGACCGAACACAAGCCTTGATATTTCGGATTCCTGCCACTTTGGCACTGCGACGCTGCCCTGCCAGTATTATACATCTTGCCATTCCTTATGTTCGTCCAAGCGTAATTACATGTGAAAACAGTCTTATCCCTTTTCATGTGCATCATAGCACAACCTAAATCTGTATTCTTATCGGCAATCATCACAGTAAAATGGCCGCATTTCTTCTTGCCGTTATTAAATATTACCGTTCGATCATGTTCACATATCAAATGCTCCCGAAACCAACGATCGATTCCGTGATAAATATTATATTCGATATTCTCCATCGAAATTGTGTCATTGAAAGTCGTGCGTCTGGCAATATTCTGACCGGAATGCTTAAAAGTTGGCGTATTACGGCAAGTATCGTGAGTTCCAGTACAGGTTTTGACATTCAAACTGGCCATGAATTCCAGTTCCTCATTCCATTGCATTGTGGCCATTCGGGATGCCGATGGGAAGTATGGAACCCCACCGAGAGCCAGTTTGTTTCGATAGTCGTTGTGTTTGTTGATGATGATTTGTTTTATTTTGGGTGAGAGTTTGATTATTTCACTGGTTGCCGCACAGGATGAGTTGATTTTCTTTAAACAAAAAAAAAAAAAGAATTGAAGCTTTCGGTTCAAGATTTTGAGATCAAATCTTACCAAATCATTGTTACATGCTACATGAGTTCGTTGTTTTTTACACAAAGGTGTGTTACAAAATTGGCTGAGATATGTACCTAAAATACCAGCTATGTTTGACAGCAATAGAATGCCAAAAAACAGGAATGTCCTTTTCAACATTGGGAAGAACTTTGTTTTACAGATCTTTTCTCCGACAATACTCAAATTCAAAAATCAACTGCCAATGCTATTCGCCACTAAGGCACGAGAAACCCTAACTAGACTCAAGTGTTTTGACGTTTAATCTAAAAGCAAAAATGTTATCACAACAGACGTGATATTTTTTTTGTTGGTGCATTCGTTGGAATAGCTGATAGTTGGTTTTTGTTTTCAAAAAATGCTAGGTAGGTATTATACCTACTATCGGGTGCATGCTTGCAGACGGTTATTAAAGATTGTTTTGCTTGCAAGACAAAGTTTTGTCTCATTGTGTTGACGGACACCGACACTTAAAGCATCTGTCATCTGAATTGTTTACTTTGCGATAACTCGATCAGATTCAAAATGATGGCGCTTGCCCATGACCACACTTTAAATGAAAGCATCCATTCGAAGACGACGTTTAAAGTTAAAGAGTAAAGTTCCGGTGTTTTAGAGCCAACCCAGCTGAGGAAAACCGGAACAAGTTTAAACAAGCCAGGAAGGCCTGTAATGTCCCAAAGGCAGTAAGGATTTTTGGTCATTTGTTAAAAATATGAAGAATTCTTCTTCTTCCTCCTTCCCTACGCTCATTAACAATGACACTCCACTTGTTAGCCTTCGCGAGAGAGCTCATGATGTCCCTTTTTGTAGGCAGTTCTCCGCCAACTCTTCGCTGCCAGAGAGTGTCATGACTCCGCCAGTTCTCGAGCGCGTCAATGATTCCATGGGACAAATCTTCTCTTCGCACTCGGTGCTGTGGCGAGAGTCCTTACAGATCTCGACATACATAAATCCGCTGGTCCGGATGGTATCCCCGCTATTATTCTGAAGAGGTGTTCTTTCACGCTGGCAAAACCCTTGCGTAAGCTTTTCCATCTATCCTACTCTTCTGCGTCTTGTTCCGAGCAGCTGGAAAACAGCATTTGTCCAGCCAATTCCAAAATAAGGCGAATTTTCTTCTCCCTCCAATTATTATATACATGGAAACGCTGACGCTCTCTTACTTACTTACTTAAGGTGGCGCTACAGTCCGTTGTGGACTTGGGACTCAATCAACAGTCTCCGCCAGCTAGCTCGGTCCTTAGCTAGTGTCTCCAGTTTTGCACTCCAAGTTGATTGAGGTCCTCTTCCACTTGAGTGCGCCACCTGAGTCGCGGTCTTCCTCTCCTCCTACGTTCCTCGGGAATAGTGTCGAAGGCTTTCCGGGCCGGAGCATTGGTGTCCATCCGCTCTAAATGACCGAGCCATCTGAGTCTCTGGACCTTGATCCTTCTGGCTAGGTCCATGTCGTTGTACAACCCGTAAAGTTCGCTGTTGTATCTTCTTCGCCATTCCCCTTCAATGCACACGGGGCCAAAGATGACCCGAAGAACTTTCCTCTCGAAACAGCCTAAGGCACTTTCATCCGATTTTGTCAAGGTCCATGCTTCTGCACCGTACAGCAGGACTGGGATGATGAGTGTGTTGTACAGTTTTACCTTAGTTGCTCGAGAGAGGGCTTTTCCACTCAATTGCTTTCTTAGCCCAAAGAAACAGCGATTAGCAAGAGTTATTCTTCGTCTGATCTCGGCGCTGGTGTTATTGCCCGTGTTTATAGCGGAGCCTAGGTAGACAAACTCCTCTACTACCTCGAAGTTATGCGTCTATTGTGACGTTCTGTCCGAGCCGTCGGTGTTGGGTGTCCTTCCTCGAAGACAGCATATACTTCGTTTTTCCCTCATTTACCGCTAAATCCATTTTTGCCGCTTCTGTCTCAATTCTCACAAAGGCGCCATTGACATCACGCTGTGTTCCTTCCATTTTATCAATATCACGTCGGAGAAGTTGAACAGATTTTTGGAAGATAGTGCCTCTGGTGTTGACGTTGAGTTCTGCACTATCTTCTCAAGAACGATGTTAAGGAAATCGCATGACAGTGCATCGCCTTGTCTGAATCCTTTTTTGACGTCGAAAGATTCCGTAAGCTCGTTGCCAACCTTGATGGAGCAGCGTGAGTTCTCCATCGTCATTTTGCACAAGCGATTGATAAGGACCAATCAGATTGTTGACGAAAGGCTTCAGACGTTCACATATTATTATTAGTTGGCGCAGTTTAGAGGATCTCCGTTTTTCAGGATCGGGCAAACAATGCTGAGGTTCCACTCATCGGGCATGCATTCCTCTGACCATGTCTTACAGATGATTTGGAGCATGCTCCTATCTAGCTAGTCGCCTGCTGCTTTGATCAATTTAGCAGCTAGTCCATCTGCTCCAGCGGCTTTGTTGGATATCAGCCGTGATATTGCGGTTTTATCGAAAATGCGTGCCTTCGGTTTAGATGAATCTCTTCTTCGTTGGATTAGAAGATTTCTTTCGAACCGTTCAATACAAGTTGTATT
This sequence comes from Sphaerophoria rueppellii, assembly GCA_920937365.1. NCBI lineage: Eukaryota > Metazoa > Arthropoda > Insecta > Diptera > Syrphidae > Sphaerophoria > Sphaerophoria rueppellii. Next base: position 15,861,762 of record CAKKXW010000001.1, read on the forward strand.
GGACGGATTCAAGTCTGAAACCCACAATATAAATGCTGGTGTGCCCCAGGGCTCCGTTTTGTCTCCGACCCTCTTTCTCATTTTTATAAATGATCTCTTGTCTCTTACTTCTATCCAATAAATTGTTTCGCTGACGATGACCCTTAGCTTCTCATATTTGTTTCAGATTCACATCCTCCTCTTCGGATGTGGAACTGCAACCTCAAAATATGATAAGCACATTAAACTCTGACTTAAACAGCATTGTACAATGGGAATACAAAATCGCGTAGAGTTTAATGCTTCGAAAACTCAATGCTGTCTTGAGTGGCACTTGTATCTGTGAAACCGAACATCTCGAGATTCTCGGTATGTGTATCACTGACCACCTCTTGTGGAACGAGCACATACGCGATGTCGCCAAAAATGCCGCAAGATGTTTGGGTTTCTTAAGACGGTGCAAGACATTTTTCTCCCCGTCTGATCTGGCTATTATCTACAAGACTTATATCCGTCCAAAGCTTCAGTACAATTCCCATCTTTGGGCTGGTGCCCCACAACATACAAGAGCAGTAAGAATGATTGGTGACAGAGACATCACTAACTCATTCACTTCATTGGAACATCGACGTAACGTTTCGTGTCTCTCCTCGTTTTACCGTTACTTCTACGGTAATTGCTCTAGTGAAATAGCCAGTTGTATTCCACCCCTTAAACAATTCAACCGTAATACCCGCGCTTCCAGGAATGCCCAGTTTCGGTCGTGCGCTGGCGCTCAAGTATAGAGAATCGTTCTTTAGCCGTACTACGCGAATGTGGAACTCTCTTCCACACTCTGTCTTTTCCGATCATTGCAGTGTTCAGGAATTTAAGACCAATGTACATACACTGGCACCTCCACCGGCATGTCATAGAACTCGATGAATTCGAGATCATTGTGGAGCTGTGAAAATAAAGTGCTCATCGGCATCGTGTTAGGTACAGAAACAGTAGTAAGCGAAAAAAAGTAACATTTTCAAAATCTGGGGAATGATTCATGAACGAAACGGCCTAAATTGTCATATCGCATCTACACTTGGAAAAAGTTGGAAATTTTATGTCCGTTAAGAGGTCCCCTATACGAACTAAACAGGGCTGGTGACCTAATGGCGTTTTTTTTTTTGGTAATCCGGAATCGGTACACAGAACTGCCGATTCCGGATACCAAACGAACATGCAAACACATTTTTTTACTTCTAATGGTTGAATGTCTATGTTTTGCAAAACATCATATGCAGAAGTGCAGATGACATGATATTGTTTTTTATTTTCTTTACTTGTAAAACATGGCGGTGAGTACGTATGTGCAAATGTGTGTATGTATGCGTGATTCTGTTTTTTGATTCCGACTTCAAATTCGGAACCGTTTTTCTGTTCTATTTAGGACAAGAACTGTCATCTTGTGCCAAGTGAACGAATTCAGAATCGTTCGGAACAGTTCCGGACGACCAAAAAAAAAAACGCTATAAGTCAATACTAAAGTTGAGTACTGAAAATAGCTGAAACAAGGAAAATATAAAAAAATAAAAAGTGGAAAACTATATTTAAAAATTTGTTTCAGCATATTAAAAAAAAGAATTGTCTGATGCACAAAAAACATAAATAAACGTTCGTGCTTTTTAACTGCAAGAATGCCATACAAATAATTTCGCATTGCGGCACCTCTTGACGTTGTCAAAAATAAAACAAATTCATTTTGCACGTTTTTATCTATCTTCAATAAAGCCAGAAGGTTTTGGTTGATTTTCAATTGCGAAAATTGAAATGAAATAAACAAACAAAAATATTCTACCCACCGATCTGTCTTATTAAAAATTCAAAAAACAACGTTTTTTTTTTCAAAAGAAAAAAATGAAAACAAAAGGCAAACAGTAACACAAGACAGCTCTCATAAGAATCGATGTTTTGAAATAGCCTGCTCCGAAAAGTCCATTCTCTGAACTTGCTGTAAGCGAACCATCGGCATTGATGACGTTTAATTATTCAACTCAGCTATGATAATGTTTTATGATTCGTTTGGACAAGTGTGTCCGCTAATGTCTCAATTCATTTGAGCTAACTGAGCAGACTCCTTGGCTGATATAGATGTGTGGGAAATTTTATAATTTTCTCAACGTCTCAGAGATACAAATCTACAATCTCCCTGAATCTGCGATGTCCCAAATTTTTGTTTAGGGTCCCCATATGAGATAAGTTTCTTCAGCACTTCTTTAAAATTTGGTTTGACTAGAATTTAAAAACTGACGAAACTCGATCAAAGCAAGAACAAAAAAGAGTGATCAAATTCTTCATTTTAGAAAAAAAAGTCACGTTTTTCAACGTTTAACGTTTAATCTTGTTTATTTAGATTTTTTTTTGGAGAACTACTTTAGATGAAAATCCGATTAAAGCCAAGGTTGAAGACGTTTTTAGCACGTTTCAAACTATTTGCGATTTGTAAACTAATTCATTGATAAAGTTAAATATATCTTAAATTTCATAAAAATGAAAACTCAAGAATTCATTTTCCGCTTTGTTGACGTTAAATTGAATAATTCGAATCAGTCATACAAAATTTTACTTCATGGGACATGGGCGGTAGGTTCTTATTGAAATTATTTATTTTGTTTTTTGGCGTACGTTAATTATTTTCAAAAGGCTATAGTGTCATTAGCTGTTAAAAAAACAGGAAGCTTCTTAATACTAATTTTCAAAATGACAATTTAAAATTACTATAGTTGACCCAGCTCTCGAAATTCGAGTGACAATTTATTCAATTTTGAATTTCTATTCTTTTCAGAATGTTTTTTTTTTTTAACATCCAGATTGCCATTTAATACCGCCATTAATGACATTTCTTCGAGAACACATCCTGAATAAAACAGCTGTTTGACACCACTGTGATTTGACATTTGCAATGGTTTTTGCATTGTATATGGACTCAGGTAGTAGTATCAAGAATGGTGTTTTCGATATTTTGTGCTACATCAAACCCAAAAAAAATCCCTATAGAAAACTTATGTAAGAAATTAGCACTGTGCCAGCTCTCAAGATGGCACTACAATCGATTGCCAGGTCACAGGTACTAGCTAGATAGAAATACAATGGGTTTTTGTTTTAATACAGTGAGTCTCCACACACCATGAGCCATGAGGTGATTTTTAGACAAGACATGAAATGCCTAGTGGAGTCTCAATTAATTCATGTTTCACCCAACATCAGACTGCCATATGCCATGATGTAACCAGCCTCGGGGCGATCCCGTGTTTGTCACTACCCGGAGCTGTCAAAAAACTTAAAAATGTCTCTCGGTTGGGCTTCACCACATCGAACGCATTGATAGTGTTCTGTTATGTTTTCTCTTTGTTGTATAGTAACAGCTGATTGGAACAGCTCCGAAATTCTCGCCAAGAGCGATTCAGAGCGGTGCGAGCACTGAATACACATCGAACACCGTGAAAATGCACTGGGCAAAAAAAGAGCGACACTGAACAGTCCAGTCCAGTGCGAAAATCAGAGCACCACAGAGCGACCCAGAGCGCACATCGAACAAACCTAATAATCTCACTTTCTTTTAAATTCTAATTAATTTTTTCAAACAGTTCCAGTACAGAATATTTAAATAATGTATAGTCACTGCACATCTGCATAAAAAATGCTTTCGTTTGATATGTAAGTAATGCTCTTTGGATTTTTGAAGTGCATCACCGACCTCCTTTTATGGAATGATCACATATGCGATGTCGCCAAAAATGCCGCAAGATGTTTAGGTTTTTTAAGAAGATGCAAGATTGTTCCCCTTCTGACCTGGCTACCATCTACAAAACATATCTACGTCCAAAGCTTGAGGACAACTCCCACGTTTGGGCTGGTGCTCCAGCAACGTATTTAAGTCTTTTGGACAGCATCCAGAGAAGAGCATTTAAGATGATTGGTGGCCGTAACATCATTGAGACATTAACGTCACTTGAACACAGTCGTAATGTCTCATGCCTCACCCTCTTCTATCGTTACTTCAACGGTAAATGTTCTAGAGAAATAGCCAGAAATACCTGCGCCTCCAGAAATACGCATCAGTTCACCCTCGAGCCCAACTTCGGTCGTATGGTCATGATCAGAGAATCGTTCTTTAGCCGTACTACGCGGATGTGGAACAGTCTTCCACACTCTGTCTTCCATAGTCATTGCAATGTTCAGGAATTCAAAGCCAATGTTAACCAAACACCTCATCCTAAACCCTCTCCGTGTATCCTATTTTCCCTAACGCTCGCACTCTGCTTTGGCATAAAAAGGGAATGAAACCCCTTGAGTGCGTGCTTATTATATAAAAAAAAATAATGTCAGGTGCTAATTCACAATTTTTTTCAATGACTTCAGCGCCATCTTGAGCTTGAAACCTTTCTTGTGTTAATAAGTCTGCTATGCAAATGGTTCGGCGCTGAGTGTTCGACGATAAATGGACCGATGACCTGTAGCTGGGTTTAGATCCCACACAGATAAGCAGATTATGATAACATTTCAAAAACAAGTTTTTACTATTATGACATAAATAAATAGTTTCCAACACATGTTGTTAAATTTCTTATTTTTAAATTTGATCTGTGCTAACCTATAACGAAGTCCCTTTAGTCTAAAACATCCACCACATAACCAGGTCTAAATTTTTATTGCTTGACAATTGGCTTGGCACCTACATAAATAAAATCAACTATCTCGTCACAAAGCTGATTAGCCATACACTTATCTGTTATCATTAACTTAACAATATTCCCACAATCTCTGACCTCTAGGTCCTATTAAAAGCAAATCTAACGAGTTAATCAAGTAGCTCATCCTCCAGCTGGGATGAGTTTACATACTGTCATGTTATGTTACACCCATTAGAATATAATTAATCACTCTCTATTCAAATGAATTAAACGTGTACAAATTACAAACAAATAACTTAAACTGTCCATTTGGCCAAGCAGCTAGACATCGCCTCCACCGCGCTACCAATAACAATAACAATCACAACAAACGGCCAATCACCAACAACAACTACAGAGGCTCGCTCTATCCATACACTCAGCCCATCATCCTCACTAGAATTTTCAGCAGTTGTGGTGTTGCGAATCTTTTAAAAAGCCCATTTAAATAATTCGCGCTCCTCAGTATCAATTCGTAGTCAGTTTTGATCGGAAGTTGTATAGTTTTGTATTTCGTGGATTTTTGCAAAACGAAAATGTTCGTCGCTGGATCGCTTCTTATTTTCATTGCGATCGCATCGAGCGGCTGCGGCAACATTGCTTTTGCTCACGTATCCGAATACAACAACGCCGATGAACCTTACTGCGATTCAAATTTGTGCAGACTTTATAACGGAACACATTTTGTTATCCGAAAGCATATTGGTTGCGGTAATAATGGAACATTGAGTGCATCGTGCGGTGATGCCGAATTGGTGGATATGAATCAGCGACGAATCAATTTGATCCTTGACCTTCACAATGCGGCGCGAAATCGGATAGCGATTGGCAAGTTGCCAGGTTATAAGCCAGCAGCGGCAATGCCAATCGTTAAATGGGATACGGAATTGGAATATTTGGCGGGCTTGAATGTTCGAACGTGTCAATTTAAACATGATGCATGTCGGAATACGAATCGGTTTTCGGTTAGTGGACAAAATATCGGATATATTTGGCAGACTAGGCCAATTAAATCGATTTCGCGGCGAATTAAATTTATTGTTGGCAAATGGTTCTTCGAGTTTCCGGATGCTGGACAGGAGTTTATTGAGGCGTATAAAAATCATCCAAAAGGGTAAGATTGCAGAAGTGTTCAAACTATATAAATGTTGTGCAAGTGAATTTTACTTAAGCTGGCGAATCCTACATTTTCAAAAATGCGGACGTACCATTAATAGGTTTTCGTATTCATTTTTAAGGCAAATAACAGACTCATCGTCATGTCCTTTGGCTTGTGTTTTTGTTCAACTGTGCATGCGTCTGTACATTTCGCTCGTGCTTCTAATTTTTCGTGGAAAACCTTAATTCAGTTTTGTTTTACCAAAGAACGACTGTAACGATTTCGATGAAATTTTGCATAAGAGATTTTTTAACAATTCCAAAATAAGTTCTTGCACTTGTGCTTTTCTTGCTCAAGTTAAGAGAGTGGGGTACCTGTTATTGATGAGAAAAATACTTTTTCGAGGTTCCCTTCAAATATCTCGATGGCTACTGTAGCGATTTCTTTAAACTTTATCAAGGCTTTCATGCCTAATTCACCAAGAACTTTATCTTAGGTTTTAACCTCATAGTTGACCGAGTGGAGACTTGAAAAATCAGTTTTTTGTTTAATGAAAGATGGCTTTTCGGGCTTCCGAATCCAATTATCTCGAAAACGGCTCGAATAATTTCAGTTTAATTTAATTTGATTTTGAATCCCGATCCACAAGATCTACGTCAGTCGTGCATTTCCACATTTCAACAATTCTAGTAGGTACTCGCCTAATGACTGACGGACGTAGAATGTCAGTTTAGTTTTCTTTGCATCTTAAATGTCTTTAATTCTCATTATATTTTTGAAACTAGTTTAAATGATAAAAAATGCCTTCTTTTTCAGAAAACTCATTGGACATTTCACCCAAATGGTTTCGGATCGTGTTCAAAGAGTGGGCTGTGCAGCAATACGATACACAGCTGAACCGCTTTTGGGCTATAAATTCCTCATGACATGTAACTACGACTTTTCCAATATATCCCAGGAACGTGTTTACACTGTTGGAAAGCCAGCATCGAGCTGTCCAAATCGGCCAAGTGGTCGATATCAAGGACTCTGTGATTGGGATAGTGATTATCCGGATAGCGAGGAGAGTGATGAGATTGATGTTAATTCATTGGATATTCCAGCGTTATTGTAAAATTTATGTTAAATAAAACTAGTTTTAAATTAAATTGTTAGTTTTTTCTTTCTTGTGTCTCAATTCAAATTTATAGTGGAGAAATTTGTTTTTATCAGCATTGGACAAACCAAATACAATAGCAGTGTCCGTAGCTTTGTAGCTACGGTTTTTATTTCATCTTTCACGGGCACTGCCTCTTGTGAAGAACTGACAGAACTTCCAGGAGTATCAATCTGTCATGAAAAAGTGCTTCTCAACTATTCCGTTCGGAATTGGCGTTAAGTTGTAAGTCCCCTCAATTCTTCACGCGCACCCAGAGAATTGTTCATGAGAGTAAGCCACATAGGAGTTGGTTCTACAAGAGCTATCGCGCCACTCTATTTAGTATTGGACAAACATAATAATATGCAAAATGTTTAATTGACTCATTTTAGAAGAACAAAGAAGTTTATACGAGTTCCACTTTAGTCCAATTTCGCCACTTAGTTTCTTGTATATTTTACGTATTTTTTAAATAAACAAAAAAAAGCATCTACTTTACAAAACAAATAAATAGTTAGATACATTTTAAATTCAATTTGCTAATGCTCTCGTCGCGATCACTTTACATAAAAAAAGTGATTAAATTTAAATAATCATGAAAGTAGTAAGCTTTCGCTAAATGCAAATAAGTTTTTTGCTCTTAAAACTTTGTTAGTATCGAACAAAACCATATATCCCATTTATGATATAGAGGTCGTAAAAAAGAAACAGTAAATGGCCAGGTAATAATATTAATGACAGTCCTGGGAAACAGCTTCCAACTTCTTCATAAACTCGAATCAAGCTGCAGTTAAAACTCTCGTAAATCACGTTTAAACAAATGATTACTTTAAAAACAGAAATCTTTGTTATCGATTTAAAATGAAGTCATAAATACATATTATCGATCGCCTCTGCGATGGAAGACAGTTAGATTGGTATTACATCGGCAGAATATTTTGTTTCATCTTGAAAAATGAATTAAATAAATTATGTCAGTAAGTCAACGGTGGTTGCTGCAGAACTGCAAAATCCCGTTACCCGCAAACAACTTATGTGATGATATTGACTTTCAGAGATTCTTTATGCAATATTATTCAATAAACCAAAAGAGGTCAGCTTGGTGCTTTTTGGAGAAAATTTGTGAAAAAAAAATGAGAAGAAAACGTAAGAAGAAATTTTAAACAAACAGAACCAATGAACAATATTGCAATGAATTAATGATGCATTACAATTCAGTCGTCACATAAGTCAAATCATTAACACAAAAACACATGCAAAATCGTAATACATCGTGACAGAATTCACACTCAACAAAACAAGCTCAAAACCAATGTAAATCATATGACGATAAAAGAAAACATAGTCATACTGTTATTTCAAACTTTTCGCCCTGCGTATAGTTCACATTTGGTTTTGCCCAAATGGTAAAAGGTTAAGTTTGAAAGCCGATATTGAACAATAGAAGTATTAATACAGTCAACGAGTGGAGAATTAATAAGTCTGACGCCGACCGCCGAGGAGTAAGGTTACAAATAAGTAAGTTACTGAATATATATAACAAAGGCTTCCCCCATCAGTGGTAAGGGCTTCTTGTGAACTATTCAGTTCGTCGAAGGTAAGTGTATTACTCGTTTCGACGGCGATTGTACCGGTTACGACCGCGATTACCCACGTTAGTGGTGGTTAACCTTTGTATACAGCGATAACCCGTTTCGGCGGCGATTGTACCGGTTCCGACCGCGATTCCCCACGGTAAGTGGCGATTAACCTGATTGTACAGCGATTACCCGTTTCGACGGCGATTGTACCGGTTCCGACCGCGATTCCCCACGGTAAGTGGCGATTAAACCGTTCAATTACAGTAAGCGAAACCCGTTACCGAAAGCGTAAGCAACCACTGTCTGAAGGAGGAAACACGTGATTGACAATCTAGCATAAGGAAGGGAGGAACAAACACCGTTGACAAAACTCAAATGCATCAAGCTTTAAAAATTCAAGGGTGGTAAATGAGGGCATACTGCAATTTAGTGTGAAAACATGGTGAGAGAAAAAATAATCTGTGTAGGTCCGTTTAAAAAAAGGCTGAAGTCGACTTTTCGGTTGTTGGAAACCGTCATTAGAAAGACAACATCAATTGCATTTTAACGACCTATAGAAGCCGTCAATCCGTCAGCGCTGACGTTTTTAACTGACAGCTCAGTAAAATACACATGAAGTGTGTTCAGCGACACTGTTTTGCACAGTTTGGAACAAAAAAGTACAGATTCTTGGTCTTCATTGACAAATTTACTCTCCAAACTGTTCTGATTTGGTTATCATTGAGTTTGTCTACAACAGTTTGGGACAGTAAATTTGACATTAGAAAGACCACAACAATTGAACAAATGTTAGATTTTCTTGACTTGGTTTTTTGGGAAATGAGTTCAATGTTAGCAGCATTTTAACGTCATTACTCATTATAGGTACATGCTTGCAATGTAGATATTAAACTTAGGCACATTTAGATTTTAGACCAAGTTAAGGGACAACCAACATCGACGTCTTGGTGCAAACGTCAACATAGACAGATTTAACTTCGAGGTAGTTAAGGACTTTGTCTACCTGGGATCCGCTATCAACTCAGACAACAACACCAGCGCTGAAATCAAACGAAAATCACTCTTGCCAATCGCTGCTTCTTTGGACTTAGAAGGCAATTGAGTAGTAAAGTCCTCTCCCGAGCAACTAAAGTGATACTCTACAATACCCTCATCATCCCGGTCCTCATGTATGGTGCAGAGACATGGACTATGACAACATCTGATGAAAACGCTTTGGGCTGCTTTGAGAGAAAAATTCTTCGATTGATTTTTGGTCCTGTCTGCATTGCAATGGAGACGAAGATTCAACCAAGAACTGTACGAGCTGTACAGCGACACTGACCTAGCCAGAAAAGTTAAGGTCCAACGACTTAGTATGGTTGGGTCATGGTGAAAGAATGGAAAATAATGCTCCGGCTCGTAGAGTCTTCGAATCCAATCCGGAAGGACGTCGCAGAAGAGGAAGACCGCGACTCCGGTGGAGCACACAGGTGGTAGAGGACCTGAACCAACTTGGCGTGCAAAACTGGAGACAGTTAGCCAGGGACCGAGCTGGCTGGAGAAGTTTGTTGGGTGAGGCCCTGGTCCGACCTGGACTGTAGCGCCACCATAAGTTAGTAAGGAAGTACATTTAGATATGGATCACATCAGATATTTATTTGAATGAAAAAAAAGTTTTTTTTTTGTATGTTAGCGGTTGAAACGGTCGAATTCTCAACGTAATAAAACTTCAAATTCAGTTAAAAGTTAGTGGGTAAGAACTTCTCTTATTTTTGGGGCAGTAGACTCTCGCTTACTTGAACTTTTAACCAAATTTTACTGTACCTTACATTATCTACAGTCAAAGGCAAAATTAGATATCAGAGCTTCATCCTAATAGAACCTGATCCCGAATTGCTCATACAAAACTATAAAGCAGGACTCTGTTTTACGCGAGAGTAGACGTTATATTTTCGGATGAAAAGAGAATAGGGCCCCTATTTCCGATGTCGACCATTAATTAATCGAATCGAAAAGATTCTATTGGTTCCATTGGTTTTCATGATTGGTCCTGTGTAAAGTAATCGATGGAACAATGCACTATTGTGAATAAACACACAAAATATTGTGAATATTTCAAATTTGACAGTTCTGCGTTGTATCCTCTCGGACCATTAAGCTCCAATGTAAATATTTCCCGCATTTGCCTAGTCTGGAATTTTCCACAAACAAAATTGGCGATGTCAAGGTCCACCTACATATGTTTCACCAAATTTTTCATTTATCTTTTATTTGTTTTAGCTTTTGCCTGTATATAGTAGAACTGGTGAAACGAACATTTTATTTTTTTTTTTTGTTTTCTGAAAAATTAATTAATTGTAAAAAAATATATTTTCCTCGAAAGATTAAGAAGAAGAAATTCGACTGTTGAATTGAAGAGTTTCGATCACAATCGACCTTTGCAATATGAAATAATATACTCGTTAATAGATGATCGAAAAAAGTCGATCATCATCGATTAAATAATCGACACACTCGGATAGCCAGGACATAATTGTCTGAATGTCAAACCGGCCCAAACAAGTAAATATGAAAACGAAATTTGGTATCCCGTGGAAATTCGAATAATATGCTGATTCCACTGACGCTAATCACGAGATTTAGCGAAGCAGATTCAGAAAAAAAATCTCATTTCTTCAGGGATTTAGTGTTAATTAGATTAACACGTAGAATAATAGACGGTTTAGTTATTGATATGTTTTCATCTACCCTAAATCTGAGAAAATTCGAGATTTGTTCTTAATCTACTTCTATAAATCTCGAGATTATTGTCAGTGGAAACAGCATATAAGGGAGGGTTCATATTCGAAAGACAGTTAATAAGCTGAGACATCTAACTAGAAGTCCATTATTTACTGCAAGCTCGTTGTAGTCACTGAGAAAAGTTATTTAAAGAAACAAAAATCATCTGTTGTTTATAGGTACTATGCCCACGTGTTTGCTTAGAGATAATGAGACAATTCATACAATATTTAAAGGTAATCGTAAGTCGTAACTATTAAAAAACAATTATGTCTATCTGTAAGAAACAATCTAGAATGCTGTATTTATATTTATATTTAAAATGCACTAATTTGAAGGGGCAATTAAAAAGCGTTTGTCTGAAAACAAAAGTTCCAGAACACCTAATTTTAATCTCATCGAGATCATAGATGAGTTAAAAAAGGAGATGGGAAACCAAGCTGTCAAAATGATAATGCCTACAAGCTATGGTTCAAGTTTACTGCAAGAGTATTCGTACCAATACCAGCTAGTGTCCGTAGCTTAGTGGTTAGTGCGTTGGCTGCTAAGCAGAACGTCGTGGGTTCGAGTCCTACTCGTGCCCATAGTTTTTAATTGATCTTTCACGGGCACTGCCTCTTGCGAAGAACTGGCAAAACTTCCAAGAGTATCATCTGTCATGAAAAAAGTGCTTCTCAACTTTGCCGTTCGGAATCGGTGTTAAATTGTAGGTCCCCTCAATTCTTCATATGCACCTGGAGAATTGTTGATGAGAGTAAGTCACTTAGGCCTTCCTTGACTCTTCAAGAGCTGTCGCGCCACTCTATTTATTTTTTATCTCAGTAAACTTGAGCAAACCACCTCATTTTTGTTGCTGTTTTTTCTCATTTATTCACATACACGAGGTAACGGTAAAATCAAAATTGCGGTATCGGGAGGTAAAACGTAAATCAGTTTCCGATCGCCTTTTGTCACTGATTGAGATATCGGAGAATTAGTTATTAATTTTTTTTTTTTAAGTCGAACAAAATTCTCAACTATGTTCTCAATTTCTTTTTCTTCTGAGAATGGCAAGACGAACATTTTTGGACGCGATTTTTGGGTCAGCTATTTGTCAATTCTCAAGATTAAATTCAATTTCCTGATATTTTCTACAGCTGTCAGTTGCCTTTCCACCCCGCCTACAAAAATATTTTGATTAACAGAATAATTCAATTGAATAACCGAAGGGTCATCAGTGAGTGATTAAAATGAGAACCACTTAAGACATCAAAGTCATTAAAAACACCAATCGGTATGCATTCCTAACCAGTAATTAACAAATCTGCAGCAACTTCCTCTCCATCTCTGTAAACAATCATGTTAAATAGATTTTACTATGTAGGAATGTTATTTTCTGTTCAGTTCTCTTCAGTCAATAAAATGTCCAATTGAGTATCCACTTCAAATCAGACACATTAAGAATAGCTTGTTATTTTAATTCTACTCGCGACATTTGACCTCCGTGCTTTTTAACATCGGACACGCTTGAAGTGGAATGAAGTGCCGCCACTCGTTTAATTGATCGCCAGATGCAAATTGCATCTAAACATGTATTTACCTTTCAATAACAATAAATAAACTCGTGTAATGAAAACAAATTTGTAATAAGTGATTTACTGAATACAACTTGATAGTTCACAGTAGTTACTTGGTAGTTAAGTTTTTGTAATTGTCCAGTTGAAGAATGTGTTGCGACTCACCCAAGTTGATAAATTAAAACTAATCTACCAGCAACATAATGGGGATTGATTATTTATTAATTCATGCTTCTTTCATGCAGAGTCTCACGTTTTGCTTAGTGAGTTTAATGATTGGAAAATTATGCATTTTTATGTGAAACTCAAGAATCACGAATTTTGTACTTTCTTATGAATGTTGGAGATAAGACACGGTGGCGTATACGTTACAATTTTATTTGTTTTTTATAATGGCTGTGAAAAATGGTTGTTATCTTTAAGGTTTTTTTTTATGTTTGGATGTAAATATTTATTGCTGCAGAACTGTAGTGGAATGCTGTCAATTTACGTTGTTCAGTTATAGGAGATTCCGATGGAAAAAAGACCCTAATTAACTTCTGTGATCAATGTTCATATGCGTTTTTATAGTTCTTTTAGTGCATACTAAACTAAATCGCTTTATGGTCTACGCATAATTTATAGAGGAAGGAACATTCAACTGATTTAACTTCTTTCTTAATATTCCATCTTCATGTGCAACGCGATTTTATGTCTTCACTTTTTTTCCTTATAAAACTGTATCGAAAATTACAAAGAGCAATGTCCTAGTTATGACATAAAAATTGATAACGGATTCAGCTGATCGATTTTGCTGCGGGGCGAAATGTTGTGGTAGCAAGCACCTCTCAACATTCATAAAGGTCATGGAGATCTCCTGTTCAATCAACCGTCAACCAGATTGATCACATTGCGATCGACGGTAGGCACTTGTCCCACATTTTAGATGTTTGAACTTTCCGAGGAGCTAACATGACGACTACCTCGTCGACCAAGGTAGTGCTACGAATATCCCGACAACGGCCAAAACAAGGAAATGCTGCAAGAAAATTCGATGTCGGAGGCTACAATCGCAAGAGATCGCCAGATCATTCTATTGTAAGAGTCTTATGCCGCCAACATCAAGTATCGAAGACCAGTGGCAACATTGCCAGAAAGCAGTTAGAGATGCCGCCTGTAATGTGCTAGGTTACACATAGCCACCAAAACGAAACCCCTGGTTTTGACGAAGAATGCAGGCAGGCCCTTGCAGCCAAGCAGGAGGAATACAAAGCAGGGCTGCACAGAAGGACAAGAGCTCTCGACTCTACGAGCGAAAGAGGAGAGAGGAACGCCGGCTTCTCAGGAGAAAAAAAGAGAGAGCATGAGAAGCGTCAAATCGAGGATGTTGAGAGAGCCAACAGCAGGAATGAAGTTCGGAGGTTTTACCGAAAGGTTAAACAGCTGGCTCAAGGTCATCGAGCAAGAACCGATGCCTGCAGAGATAAACA
>CAKKXW010000001.1:15876551-16017901 GCA_920937365.1 Sphaerophoria rueppellii
CCGCAAACTGTACGAGCTGTACCAAAATGTGGATGTAGTCCACAAAGTCAAGAAAAGGCGACTACATTGGTTCGACCACTTCGAGCGAATGGCCGACAACTCTTCAGCCAAGAAAGTCTTCTCTTCGCGGGCCTCCGGTTCGAGTGACTGCGGATGCCAAAGCGCTTGGTTTCGGCGACTGGAGAGTGCATGCAAGGGACCGTTGCCGATGGAAGGCTGCAGTATATCAGGCTGAAATCCTTCATAGATTGTGACCCGGTTCAGTAATAAGTAAGGAATATTTCGAAGCTAAGATTTAGGTCAACCATAACCTTAGATCTTAGGAACGCTATGAGTAATTGTCGGGAAACCCACTTCAAACAAATTTCCAAAAGGAATTTTGTAAAGGAATAAAATTTAAGTCCTGACACTGACGGAGTTTAATTTCTTTCATATTTACGTTTTTAAGGAATCACGTTGCCGAAGACGATATAATCATAATTCATAGTATACTTTTGGCTGAATATTGAACCGGTCCGGAAAGTCCTTTACTGTGCAATTCACTGTGAAATTGCGCTGCAAGGATGGCTGGAACTTACTGAGGCTTGAACCGGATCCCAATCCTGGTGCAGATTAGGACAGAAAACTAAAAGATAAAAATCAAACTATAGAAATTTTGCTTCTCAACTAAGCCTTTCCGAACCGGTAAATATTATAGATTCCTTGAATTCTGTACAAAGAATTGTTGAAGCTCCTTTAATATATCCCTTGAGAAAGGTGACACATCAATTTTCAACACGACTACTTTCGAAGCGAAAATCGACTTTTTCGCTGTTCCTTATTTATGTGCTGATAGTCAAGTTTCATTTAAGCATACAATCAACGAACTGTTATCTCATAGTTTACTCCTCTTTTACAAATTTTTAGAACAACTAACACATCATTTTAACTAATTGCTGTACAACATAATCGAAACAAAGAATGTTCTTATCAAATACTTCACTTCAACAATACTGAATAGAAAAGTGATAAGAGCAAATTTGGCACAAACACCATTCCGCAGACAGGAACTGTAATAAAACCAAATTATTTGCAATTCTAAATATAGAAGTTTTATTTAAGACATTGAAAGCTCATAGGTCAGATTAAATAAAAAGCGACCATCACCATAGTAAACTGGAGACTGACTGGGAAGCCATTTGTAAAAAAACATTTGTTCAGAGCAGCTCCCCTCATCAGAGTGAGTTTACGAGCAGCTCGTCATACGAACAAGCACTTCTTCAGCGAAGGCTGTCAATTGTATTAACAAATGACTTGAAACCAGTCCAATAAAAGTGCTACTGAAGCACTTTAGTCTATGATGACGTGATCAACGCCCACAGCCACCACCTGGACAAGTGGATTGGGTGTGAACTATGCGTCCGATTTGACGATTTGGACGTAGGCCATCGTATTTAGGACGAAAAGGTCCTCCTCCACCACCACCGCCGCCGCCACCACCACCGCCGCCACCGCCACCGCCTCCACCACTGCCGCCGCTACCCCAACCACTTCCTCGATTGTCACGACTTCCGGATTTTTGATTGTCAAGCAAAGGCGTCAACAGTGTTCTAAAGAAGGTGAGAACTAATGCGAAGAACCCAGTAAATAATCCAAGGAATCTTTCGATGGTCCATGGTCGGTTACTAAGGACCTGACCGTCTACAAACAAAAAACAAATGTTATTGGTTGCTTAAATGCTTGAGAAATGAAACAAAGAAATAAATCAATTAAAATACCTTTTGACACATACACCATTTAGTTTTCTTCTTTTTTATTATTTTATTTAATTAAGAAACAGCAATTTTGCAATAGAAAAAAGATTTCAACCAACGAAAAATATTTTCCTCTTTGCAATGAATTGACAAGCTGAGGTTACACGACATCAACAAAACAAACAGTGTTACCGTAGGGTAAATTTTTTCGAGTCCCAGAAGCTTGAAAAACGAAAAATTAATTGTGTGGTTTTAATGTTCGAAATACAAGCGTTTAGGACAAAATATAGATTTAAACATGTGATTATTTTTTTCGAAATGTAAAATTCTTAGTAATTGTACCTATTTGTGTCTGCAAAAAAAAAGCCAAACGTGATAAAAATAAACACGAGTCCCGGAGTCAAAGAAGAAAAAACGAGTCCATTTTGACTCCATAGAGGCCATGTGGTAACACTGAAAAAAAAAAATTAAACTGAAACTGTCAAAACAAATAGAACTGAAGCTGTCAAATTGAGCTAAAATGATTTAGGAAACAGGGTGTTCATTTATTTTTTAAGCTACAACAAAGTGCATCCCTCTCCGCGGTTTTAAAATTTAACGAAGCAAACATTTCTGTTAGTGAAAGATTTTTCTGGTCCAGCCAGCTTCCTTCATGATAGAATTTTGTAAATAGATTTGATGATATTATATTGAATCATAAAACACGCTGAACCGATTTGATCCGCTTTTTGACATACATAATAAAATCAGGGTCAGGAAAATGAATTCTGCCAGAAAGTAAAAAAACATAGGCACAAAATTATAGTTCGATAATGAGCGCGAGTAGGATTCGAACCCACGACGTTCTGCTTAGCAGCCAACACACCTAACCACTAAGCTACGGACACTAGTTTACTGAGATAGTATTGGTAATAACATGCATACTCTTGCAGTAAACTTGAACCATAGCTTGTAGCCATTGTCATTTTGACAGCTTGGTTTCTCATCTCCCTTTTTAACTCATCTGTGTTCATCTGTTTTCCATATGAAAATGGCTACGTTCAATCACGAAACCAAAAGGTATCGGATAGCTTTTTGTTGCTGTTTACCATAGTAAAAAATAGCAAATACATGAACCATTACGTGTTAAAAAATAATCCGAAGCTTTGTATATAAATTTAACAGGTATAATCGAAATGAAGTTCGACTGAAGCGCCAACTGGTTACAAGCAGAGATAACCATTTTTTTTACATAAGTTTGTATTGTGTGTTTTCTGCTTGAAAACCAATCTTGATAGATAATACTCCTCAAATACATATACAAAGATCCGAAGGTATCTGAGAATTGTTGGTATACCTCGGGTATCCGAGTGTTCAGCTGATCAACATATGTATATGATTTTTTGACTTGACTTGTTTGGCGCGCAATTTTATCAGCTTACAAATTAAAACAAAATTGAAAGATGTATAAGCAGATGACTATCGATGTGATTTTTAATAATAGATGACTTGGAAGAAGTTTGTCGACGGATTCACAGTCATAAATGATTTCCTGTTCTCAAGCGTTTGATTTGTTGTTTATTTTTCATAGACGTTTTGACAGCAATCTGGATAAACGTATCTTTCCCGTCCAAAAAGATATTCCAGAAACGAGTATCTCAGATAGCATATCCGATAGGTAGGTGATTGAACTTATGTCGTTTTCCGGAAGCATTCGGAAGAGTCTAGAAGTCTTCTGAAACTTTTCCATTGAACTGACTTTGACAGACAGAATGCTACTGAGAAGAGCAGAATGCTTCTGTTTTGCAAACAGAATCTTTCGAAGAATGATACATACACCATAATCCGTTCCATTGGAGGTAGAAGAAGAAACGTCAAAAAAAGACTAATGGAAAACGATTTAAGCCAATGTGTTTTGAGCTGTCGATTAAAAACATCCACGCTGACAGATAGATGGTCGCGCCTAAAGGAAAGAAATCGGTCCAATGCTGTATGTTCTATTTCACGTTCCACTTTGTTTGATTTATTCGAATACGAACATTTTTTTTTATGGAAACATCTTGTATGCTTGGTCATTATATAAGCGGTTGTTATCCAGTACATCGATTACTTTCGAAAATATAAGAAGTATGGATAATTTTGTTTTGTGTTGTTTTTTTTCTCCATATTTTAAAGGATTAAAAAAAACTATTTATTGGAACGTCAACGTTCTTTTTCACAAGTGAACCCTTCCAACTATTACATCATGAAAAGTTAGAAAAGAAAAATTTATTTAATTCTACATATTAATGTTCAACGAATTTCAAAAGACAAACAAATCGACTTTATTTTAGGTTTATTAGGAATCGAGAACAAAGTTCCGTATTACAGCAATAACTTCAAATTAATAAACCTTTGCTCAAGCATTAGTTCTTGTTCTTGTAATTTATTGCTCTTAACAGCTTTTTAAAGTTTCTAGATTTATGTACCTACCCTACATTATGTGATTGTACGTTGTGTTAAACTACGTTTCTATTCTGTAACAACAAGAAGTGAAGGTACCTAATGTCGTTTTCATTTGGCAATCCAGAAGCATTCAGAAGAATCCAGAAGCCTTCAGACGGAATGCTTCTGAGAAGAGCCGAACTCTTCCGTTTTGAAAACAGAAGCGTCCGAAGAATGACACTTTCATCATAACCCGTTCCATTGGAGGTAGAAAAAGAAACGTCAAAAAAAGACCAATGGAAAACGACATAAGAAAAACGTCAAGTGTCAAATCTGATTTTAGGAAACTTTCAATACATTAAACCAATTTCGTTCACAAAGTAAACAAACGATTAGTAAACATCGTCAAACGTTTGTTTTGTGATATGTCACAGTCACAGGGTAAGCTAACAGTACAATTCCTCAAAGAAAACTGCTGAACTTTGCAATTTCTACAAAAAGTTAACAGAGTACCTTCAACTGCAACTATTTGAAATTATATCGCACGTTTCTTGATAAAAAACTTTGATATTTATAGAAATTTGATTTTAAAGTTTCCTCTTCAAAAACAAGAAGGAAACTTTTTTCATGTTTTTTTTTTTCTCAGTAGAGAAATGTCATTGATGAAAGTTTGTCGTTCCATAGACCCTTCATCCCAAGTACCTACCTGTCTGTTTGTTTCGTTCGTACCTTTATTTTAATTACATAACCTTGACAAAATTTGCAAACTTAAATTCAATTAAAGAATTGCGCTGTCGAACTCTGAAGTTAGGCCGAAATATGTAAGTAATCGTATGGATTAGTTTGAATTGTTTTGTCAACATGGAGATTTTCCACTCCATTGTGGTTAATAACACTATGTTTTATTTTAATTACAAAACTAAGATTATTAAATTTTTGTTCATGAGCCTTAAAGTTATCTCTTACAAACTCCTCTGTCTTATCTTCCTATGGGGAGATTTTTCATTAATAAAACTTCAGATTAAACCTTAAAGCTGACTATAAAAGTTTTCCTTGGGGATTTTTCAGCTTCACCTTATATTCTCTGTCTATGAGAGATGTCTAATGTCCATTGGGCATTCGGATCACCGCAGAGTGCTTGAAGGTTAGGCGGTCGTGCGTTGTATCAAAAACAAAATACGTATAACATCACATTACGCATTAACGATTTTACCTCGTGACCTACTTTTAGAAAAAGAAGAAGCCTGGAACCATACCTATAAAATTCTACTCACAATAACAATATCGCTTATAGAAAACTTTGTTGAAAAAGATACACATATTGTGTGAATAACATTTCTACGTGCCAAAAAGTTTTAGCAACCATTCGTCAGTCAGTGTCGGCAACAGCATCAACCAACTTCTACCCAAAATATAAGAACTCTGCATTTGATGGTTTCCGATTGTGGAAGGTGAATAATACCTTCATTTTATATTGAAAAAGTTGTATTATGATATATTATGACTACAAATGATCTATGGACAGAGACGTTAAGTTAGTGTAACGGTATTACATGCTTGTTTAAATAAATAACGTAAGAAATCACAATTAACTTTAATACAAACATAATACAAGCTAATTATCCAATCCTCGATCAAAATAACCAAATTACTTGACAAGCAGTAATGGTTATTATATCATTTACCAGATGTCACTTAAGTTCCGCCATTAAAGTTTCTTGTATTGATGTTATCAAATTCGTCTTTCAACGGGGGCATGGGCTGTTATGTATTTGATAATCGGCATAAAAAGTGCGCCGTTATATAATATTTTGACAGGAATGTGAAGCTGTCAACCTTCAAAGTTCGGAAATCCCCATTGAACAAACTAAACAGGAATTTGCTCGGTTCTAATAGATAAACAAGTTGAGTACTGTAGCTTGAGCTTACAATTTTTCTATAGTAAATATCGCCTTCTTCTATCCCCCCATTAAGCATCCCAATGCCCCATGTGAAGTTGACATTTCATGTCAAGAGAAACAGATTGTATCCGAGTGCATTTTGCAAGTTCTTGCATTACAAGGATTTTAAAACGATTATCATGGCTGCTTCACCGAGCGACAATCCTGTCACCTGCATCTGGATTCTACAAAAGGTAATACATACATACACGTATTCAATTCAGAGTCTGGGTGTTTCAAGAGAGAATAAATTACTTTTAACTATTTTGTTTTACGATGTGGTTGAATGATGTGTGTTCGCCTTGGTATGTGGAGACACTACCCACTGCCACTATATGTAAGATAACCCAATACCTCATCGTCTGATTAATGGTCTTGGATATGTTTCTTCTTCTTCGGACAGCATAATCAATCGTTCTGTGTGCACATATGGAGTGTGAAGAGTGTTAGATAAGTGGATGTCGAATTTCTTGAGGGAAGATTGGTGTAATCTTGCATTAAAAACAAAAAATAACGTAACGTAACGTTTAATACAATCAAACAGTGCAAGGTACTTTTAATGAGGATGTTATCCTTCAAGTGTTCTGGATTTATGGTCAATCTAAGATAATTTTTCTATAATTAGGGTTTTTATGGCGCAATGAATGTTGAGGTTCGCAACAGAAGAAAAACCTCAAATGAAAAATTATGTTCGCAACACATCAAATCAACAGCATAACAGGAATTATCGACTGAATAAATTTGATTTAAGATCTTTTGTCGACATTACATGAATGTTTATGTTCCTGAATTTTGGTTCAGGAATCTTTACCTTGCGTGAAATTATTTTTGATTGCTTCAATGCCATGTGACTGTGACTGTGACCTGTTGTTTGGGTTTGAAAATGTTCGTCTTTGAGGTAAATGCCGTCATTCGTTGTTGCCTTGAATCAAGTTAAAGCAAACAGTTGTTGTTTATGTTATCATATTTTTCTCTCTTAACAGATTCAGCTATTTTAGTTGTGGAAATTGGAGAACAAGGTTGTTTTCGTTCAGTTACCCCATTGTGCTCCTGTTGCCTTTCCCCTGCTTTTGTTCACAGCTGTTAATAAAAGTTGTTTAACAGCCAAACTAACAGTTCAGCATTATGTTACTTGCTTGTGGATGGTTTTATAGAGAACTGGGAAATGTCACAAGAAATAAAAGTGAATAGGGATTTTTCTATTGAAAAGGAATAAGAGGTGTTGCACACAAAAGATGTGCGAATAAACCGAAACAAAAATGCATTCGTCTTTCACTACAGGTTAGTTTTTTATTTGATGTTTTTTTTTTGTGGTAGTGTCCGTGGCTTAGTGGTAAGGTGCGTTGGCTGCTAAGCAGAACGTCGTGAGTTCGAGGCCTACTCCTGCCCCTGGTTTTTATTTCATCTTTCATGGGCACTGCCTCTTGCGAAGAACTGACAAAACTTCCAAGAGTATCATCTGTCACGAAAAAGTGCTTCTCAACTTTGCCGTTCGGAATCGGCGTTGAATTGTAGGTCCCCTTAATTCTTCACTCACACCCAGTGTGGCTTTTGCGCCACTCTATTTTATTTTTTGTTTTTTTTTTCTATCCCTTTGTTCTATCAATTTTTTCCTGTTCGTGCGTTTTTTCACGCAAATATTCAGGCATTTTCTGGTACGAATAGTCGTCAATTCTTATTCGTGCTATTATTCTGCGTTTCTTCGTTCAGTCTTTCGTGGGAAAATTGTGGAAACATACTTTTTTGTTTCATGTGAATATTTCTGCGTTATTTTGAGTTTCTTTTTTTCGAACTAGTACTAGCAAAAAACCACAAAATTGTTCAGAGCTATCAGCAAAGTGGCTTAAGCTATTCTTTTACTTTTTCTACTTTTTTTTTAATTTCAAGTTTACGATAAATAGTAGTACTTAAATTGAAGCTGAACAAACACAACTATTATTGCTTAATTGAACTTAAGTTAATGTCAAAAAACCGGACGAAAAACCGAGGCTAACTAAAGTATTGGAAACAAGGGGAAGCTAGTGTCAGAATCGAACGAAACGCTCCCTTCCAATACCAAGTAACCCATAATAGACGGATAACGGATAAGTACGGGAAATTCTTTCAAAATATTTAAAACTTTTCTGTTTTTCGTTTTAAATAGTTTGCTAACTTTGTTGGCCATTTATAAAAAAGCGTAAGGGAGCGAAGCTTACGTATGTTAGCAAAACTAATCTAAAATTGACAGCATTAAGGGCACAATGTAGGTATGGATTTCTTGTTCTCGCACAGTTATGGACGGCCACAGTACACAGAATACAAGGTATTCTCTCATAGACCAAGATGACAGAAGTGAGAAAAGGCACAAAAAGAAATGCCGATAAGACAACAACAACTTTTATTGTATTTTGACATTTGGTTGGTCTCTGAAATGTGACAAATGCGCGAAAGGCACAAAAAGAAATGCCGATAACACAACAACAAATTTTTGTTGTATTTTGACATATTGGTCTCTGAAATGTGACACATGCGCGAACATTAGGAGAAGACAATGATCGGAAATATAATACCTTGTATTCTGTGTACTGTGATGGACGGCTTCATCCGCGTCGTAATGTTCATTATAGTTCTGGCTGTAAGTGAGCAAAAGAAATAGACTTGACCTTCTCTTTGTAATGATGCATTAGCTGCATATACTTCAATTTCCAAAATAGCATAAACTATACCAACAAAATATAGTTCATATCGTACCAGAAAGACTTTTGTATGAAATTTTACAACACGACAGAATATAATTCACACCCAGTATTTGTAAGAAATGTGCATAAGGTAGCGAACCGTCGTTGACCAAATGAGGAAGCCGATCAGTCGGTCAAAGTATAAGTCCCGGATCTGCCCGGTGAAACACCGGTTAACCCCGTTGAAAGCCGAAGGAAACTTCGTTGTAAGGCGGTCCAAAGCCGTTGATGAGCCAATTGAAACCTTGTTGATAGCCTATCAAAAGGTCGTTGTTGGTACACCGGTTAATCGCTGTTAAAAGGCGGAGGAAACTCTGTTGGTAAACCGGTTCAAAGCTGTTAATGAGCCAAGGGAAACCTTATTGATAGCTGATCAAAAGATCGTTGATAACTGATAAGTCGTGCTCATCTTTGACTCATCACAAATTAGAGAAGTACATTAAGTTCCGAGCCGTGAAGGAAGAAAGTCATCACCAGGAAGAACTCTAGTCGGCTTACGCTCACTTTTAAAAACTGAGAGGGAGATATTCAGATATGCATTTGTAGAAGCAGTACAGAACATAACTTCCACTGTTTTGTACTTTTTGGCACTTTATGTTCCGATGTAGTTCAGGCTTTAACCGCACTTATAAAATTTGAACGAAAAGTTCAAGTCATTTACTTAGTTCGTACATATCAACTGACATTTTTGTTCCACGAAATTTCCCACGAAGTTAAAACGGTTTCATCCACAAAGCCATGACCGTCATTAAGTTCCTTGTTACTCAACCAAGTGGAGTGATTTATTTTACGTACAAAACGTAGCAAATGAAATTCTAAACGGAGAAAATGTAAATGACAAGCGGAAATATCCTCGTATTCCATGTCTGGCACATAATGTCTTTGTTGAGTTCAACGACCGCCCCAACCTTAAACGGGGTTTATTCATTTTTCTGTTGATTTCATTACTAACTCTTTAGTGAGCATCAAAGTCCTTAAAGGACAAGCCATAACATTCTCTTGTGACATCAATTTTATAAATGGATGTCATTACAATAAGAAATTACTTAATGTGGGCATGTATGTAAGTGAATGAAATTGCTTGACCTTGCCATTTTTCGTTGGCCCTTTTGTTCATGTTAAAGAGGGATTTTCTTCTGTTCTTTGCTAAATGAAATCCACTTGAAGTGAAGTTTTAGTTGAATGAATATTGTTTCTTGGGATTTAGATTTGGATAAATTGAAGTCTGAGGAAAGTCACATAAAGGTGCACTAACACCTTTTAAGATTAAACAAATTTCAAAAGGGCTCAAAACTTAATTTAGAAATGATTCAACACATATCTATAAAGAAAAAAGAAAGACTTCCAATGCAACAATCTACAAAAGCCCAGCTTCCTGTTCTCTGAAAAAAGTGATTACCTACTCGTAACCGGAGTACACGTAAGGAACAAAAAAAAGTCACGTCGTTATTTTTTTTATCCAGTGACCAATGTCACTAGTTTTCCGAGTCAAAATAAGGTACACACATTTAAATTCCATCAACGTCAGTGATTTTACTGGTTTATTTGGCTCTAGAAACGCCTATTCAATTTTGAAGAGCACGTATTTCAAACTTCCTGAATGCTGACAGAGATACGAGAAAGAGGACATGCATTTTTCTGGTGCATCCTTGAAAATCAGTTGGACTATTGTTGAATGAGGATATCCGACATCCTGGGCAGCAGTAGCATGCTATGCAACATGCACTGTGTTTTCTATGATGCAACGGTTTTACTGTGAACTTTACGGTGATTGAAGTACTCAGAAATAATCCATTAGTGTTAAAACGGTGTGTCATTTGAATTTATTTTACATTGACAGGATGCAATCCTTCCTCATTCACTTTTAAAGTGTTTAAGGATTTGAAATTTAAGTAATCCTTTAAGTGATGCTCTAACAGTGTTGTGATGAATAAGTCAATGGCATTTATTCGGGTGCAGTTAGGGATGATATCGTTCTCAAGGTCGATTGTTGCTTGACTACAATTTCAAGAATTCATTAACCCATTCTAACCACAAAAAACACACTTCGTCGTTTCCTTAGACACGACCTCAAGAATTCTATTTCAATCCTTGATTCCAAAGTTTGTATAGCAATGTCTCTATTGCGTGTGGCAATCTTTAATTAAAAACAAACAATCGCTATTGCCACGAGCATTATTATTGCTATTAATTATAACATCGCAATTGGATACACTCGCATTTTGATTGAAACTTTTTCAATTATGATCGGAATTATGTCGGCTTCAAAATTACCATGGGAAAAACAATTCATATTAAATTTTGAAAGGAAAAGCGTTTTGCTTACTTTGTGGTCTGTAAATTCGATAACAATTACTTTTTTGCAAATGTGTCGTAGGTGGGTGTTAATGACTTAGAAGTAGCGATTTTGCACACAATTTAAGGCTTCCTATTTGGTCGCACAAACTTTCATTTGAATAATTGGTTTACGTTTTTTTGAAAGATTTTATTCCAAAAAAGGACATCTGAATCAAAAATATATTTCCGACAGTTTCCTCACACTTACTTACTTAAGGTGGCGCTACAGTCCGTTGTAGGCTTGAGCCTCAATCCAGTCTCCGCCAGCCAGCTCGGTCCTTAGCTAGTCGTCTCCAGTTTTGCGGTCTTCCTCTTCTCCTACCTCCCTCGGGAATAGTGTCGAAGGCTTTCCGGGCCGGAGCATTGGTGTCCATTCGCTCTAAATGACCGAGCCATCTGAGTCTTGACCCTTCTGGCTAGGTCCATGTTGTTTTACAACCCGTAAAGTTCACTGTTATATCTTCTTCGCCATTCCCCTTCAATGCACACTGGGCCAAAGAAGATGGTCGATGGTTGACTTTCCTGGCCTAAAGCCACATTGATAAGGACCAATCAGATTGTTGACGAAAGGCTTCAGACATTCACATATTATGGCAGAGAGTATCTTATAGGCGATGTTTAGTAGACTTATTCTTCTGTATTTGGCGCAGTTTAGAGGATCTCCCTTTTTCAGGATCGGCAAACAATGCTGAGGTTCTATTAATCGGACATGCATTCCTCTGACCATATCTTACAGATGATTTGGTGTATGCTTTGAACAGCTCAGCGGATAGCCCATCTGCTCCAGTGGTTTTGTTGGATTTCAGCCGTGATATTGCGGTTTTCATTTCTTCTAGGTCGGGTTCACAGAATTGTTGGCTATCATTGTGTCCGATGAAAGGCTTCTGTCTGACGGCGGTATTTTGTTCTTAGTCGCCGTTATACAATCTACAGAAGTGGTCTTTCCAGATCCCCAGCATTGACTGCGAATCTACTATGATGTTCCCTTGTTTATCTCTGCAGGCATCGGTTCTTGCTCCAGCTGTTTAACCTTTCGATAAAACCTCCGAACTTCATTCCTGCTGTTGGCTCTCTCAACATCCTCGATCTGCCGCTTCTCATGATCTCTCTTTTTTCTCTTGAGAAGCCGGCGCGGCCGGCGTTCCTCTCTCCTCTTCCGCAGCAAAATCGATCAGCATGAATCCGTTATCGGAAGTGGTATCGTGCAGGCTGTGCTTTCCGACTGTTCCACCAAAGATGTCCTCTTTTCCCAGCTTTGCGTAAAAATCGCCGAGGACAATTTTAGTGTCATAGCTAGGAAAATGCTCATACGTTTTGTCAAGGAGCTCGTAGAACACGTCTTTGGTGCCGTCCTTTTTCTCTCCTGTGGGGGCATGCGCGCATATTAGGCTAATGGCTAATGTTGCCCAATTAAGCCTTGATTCGGATTGTAGTGATGCGTTCGCTTACACATTTAAAGCTCAAGAATTTTTGCCTGAGTCTGTTTCCCACGTCGAATCCACATCCAAAAAGTCGCTGTTGTTGTTATCTGTAACAAAAACCATAGTAAATGTCACAGTTTCTCATCCTCCTTTTGCCCGGTCCATCCCATCGCATTTCCTGGATAGTGGTATTGTCTGCTCTGTGCCAGTTGAGGGTCTCCGCTAATTGTTCGGCAGCACGCGGTCTATTTAGGGACCTTACATTCCACGTGCATATCCGAAATTCGTTGTTCTTTATACAATTGCTTGGGTCGTCATCAGTGTATCCATCCGTTTCCGCGGCCTGCAGTAGCTTCCCACTAAATTCTTTTCTACGAAGTCGGGAAGTCACCCCGACGTACAACCCCTAACCTGGAGTACCAGGTGTTTAAGTTTATTTTATATTGAAAACACAATATGTAGTTTTACAGAGAAATCTAAGTATCTTTATTTTTATTGAAGTTCTCTAGACTATATTTACAGTAACTGCTATGTTGTCTATTATTATATTTATGTGAGTAAACATACACTCTACATCTCTCCTTTTAAGTTAACAAACAATTCAATTAAAATAAGATAAGAATAGTTAAATAATTGAAAATAATTAGTAAAATTGTGTATAGGAAAAATGCATTAAGAAAATAGTTCGTATAATAAAGCAAATTAAATTAAGTTCAATTAAAGGCATGTAATTCAAATAATATTCAAATAATGAAAATGATAAATAAAAATTCAATTTGAGCTCGATTGAATAAATTCAATTAATAATAATAAAACAATCAATTTAAGTAACAAGTATATAAAATTATAGATTTAATAATAATTTTATGATCATATTTAATTATTTTTGTAAGCTTTTTTGGCCTGGTTTCGGGTGTTGTGAACTTTAGCTTTAGTTCCTTCAGCACTATATGGTTGTGTTGCATGAGAAAGTCTTTTTCGTATATTTATAGAATTTCTCCTATACGTTCCTCCCCTTTCAAGTTGAACCAAGTAGGATCTTGGTTCCGGAAGTTTTGACACTATTATTCCGGGGAGCCATTTTTTATCCAAGGATTGCATCCAAACACGATCACCAAGGCTGAAATCTTTCTTATTGCTTGCATTTCTATTGTAATATTTTTGTGTTTTTTGCTTAGACTCCATAATGCAAAGTTGAGGGTTGTTCGGAAGTTTTGGTTTCAAAATGCTGTCATGTGTAGGTATTCTCGTTCGAAGAACCCTGTTACAAAGCAATTGTGCAGGTGAGTAACCAATACTAGGAAGAGGTGTATTCCTGTACTCCAGAAGAAGTATAAATAAGTCTGTTTTTGAAGCATGGCTTTTGCGGAGTAAGTCTTTGCTTATATTAACAAACTTTTCAGCTAAACCGTTAGATTTGGGATGGTAAGGGCTGCTAAAAACAAACTTTGCGCCAATTTTATTTGCAAAAGACAAGCATTCTGAGCAGTTAAATGGGTTATTATCTGATACAATGATCTTTGGAATCCCATGAGAAGAAAATGTAGTCTTAAGCTGTTTTATAATTTCATTTGCCGATTTATTTTTGATTGGTAACAACTCTAACCATTTAGAAAAGTAATCAACGATGACTAAATAATAGGAATTCGAGTATTCCAATAGATCTAGACCTACTTTTAAGAAAGGTGTATCTGGAATATCGTGAAGAATAATTGGTTCCTTTCTTTGAGAAATCTTAAATGGTTGACAAACCAAACAGCTGTTAATAAAGTTTTCAATCTGTGTGTTCATGTCCTTCCAATATAATAAATCTTTTGCTCTTAACTTAGTTTTATTTATTCCTAAATGACCTTCGTGCAATATACCTAAGTACTCATGCTGCAAAGATTTGGGAACCACTATCCTATTCATGTAGAATATAATATCATCTTCGATAAACAGTTCATTACTTATCCTAAAATAAAACTTCAAATCGCTTTCAACTTTGCTTATGTCTTTAGGCCAACCATTTAAAATTAAAGTTATAAGCTTCTTCAGTTCGGGGTCTTTTTGGGTTTCATTTTGAAGCTGAGCTTTTCTATTATCACTTATATTAATAGAATGAATAACTTCATCAAAATCATCATCGCTGTTGGTTTTTGTGACTTCTAGAAATGAGCGAGAAAGCAGATCTGCTACATGCAAATACTTCCCAGGAACATACACTACATCAAGTTTGTATTTCATCAGTTTAAGTTTCATTCTCTGTAACCTGGTACAATAAATCTTGTCTAAGTCCTTTTTACATATGGTGACCAAAGGTTTGTGGTCAGTTTGAACTGTTGTCGGTCTCCCATATATATAAAAGTGAAACTTTGTGCATGCAAACGTAATGGCAAGTAATTCCTTTTCTATTTGGGCATAGCCCTGTTCAGTGTCTGAAAGCGCTCTAGAAGCGAAACTCACAGGTCCTTCTGACTGTAAAAGACAACAACCCAGTCCACTTTTTGACGCATCACATTGTAAAACTATTGGTTTGTTATCCTGGAAATGTCTTAGCACAGGAACTTTTGTAATTGTTTTCTTGATTAGATTAAAAGTATCATTATGTGTTTCTAGCCAAACAAATTCTTTATCTTTTTTGAGTAAATGTCTCAGATTTTCTGACATCGTTGAAAGATTTGGAAGAAAACTTCTAAGATAATTTATAAGGCCTAAAAACCTTTGTAACTCCTTTTTATTCGACGGCGGCTTCATTGCGAGAATTGCTTCTACCCTATCGGGGTCAGGACTCATACCCTTTTCAGAAAAAATATGACCTAAGTATTTGACTGAACTTAAATTGTGTTGGAACTTATCAGCATTAAATTTAACACCGATGTCCCTAGCTTTATCAAAAACTTTTCCTAGATTTTCATCATGTTCACGTTGATCCCTTCCAAATACAATCAAATCATCTATGTAAACACAAGTGCCTTGAAGCTGTCCAAAATATTGATATGTGTACCTCTGAAAAATTTCAGGTGCCACGCAAATGCCAAAGGGCAACCTACAAAATTTAAAACAACCAAATGGGGTACTAAAAGTACACATATCACTTGAGTTTTCATTGAGCTCAACCTGCCAGAAACCACTTTTTAGGTCCAAAACGGAAAAATACTTCATTCCGCAAAGCTTCTCTTTAATATCTTCTAGCTTAGGTATTAAAAAATGTACTGGCCTTAATGCTTTGTTAAGATCTCTAGGATCCAAACACAATCTGATTTCTTTGTTTCGTTTTTCTACTATTACCAAATTGCTAACCCAGTTTTTTGGAGTCTCAACCTTTTTTATAATACCTTGCAATTCTAATTTCTGTAGAGCAATCTTAACAGGTTCTTGTAATGAAAATGGAATTCTTCTAGATGTTTTTGTTGTTGGTAAAGCTGAGGAATCTACTTGAAGAACACATTTCTTAGGAAATTTTCCAATCCCTGTAAAAATATCTTTATTTTCTTCAACTAACATCTCCTTAGTATTTTTTATTAAATCTATTCTTTTAATGAGATTCATATCAACGCAACTTTTCAACCCTAGCAAAGGTACTGTGTTTTCTTTAACGACATAGAATTCTACACTATAAATTTTATTGTTAAGCATACAATCAAGGGTAACAGAACCAAGAGGATATAATTTTTTACCACCATACACTTCCAAAATCCCTTTATTAGCTTTCAGCAATTTATTCTTTAGTAAAGTAATATATTTATACGGAAGCACATTAATTTCAGCCCCGGTATCAAGTTTGAATGAAATTTGAATATCTTCTATTTTA
Organism: Sphaerophoria rueppellii; assembly: GCA_920937365.1. Lineage (NCBI taxonomy): Eukaryota > Metazoa > Arthropoda > Insecta > Diptera > Syrphidae > Sphaerophoria > Sphaerophoria rueppellii. The sequence goes on from CAKKXW010000001.1 coordinate 15,892,896, forward strand.
ATGTTTTCACTCCAACAAGATTTTGGATTGCTTGTTAAAGAATATACGAAAAAGTTTTCCTCACCTGAACTTGATTCATCTGAATTGTTCGAAGGTTCATTGACACAAATTTCCGAAACGTTTTGTTTTGTTTTGCATGCAATCGCAAAATGGTCTGGTTTTTTACATTTTGCGCAAAATTTACCTTTGGCAGGGCAATATCCTGTTTCATGACCAGTGTAACACCGTTCACAACACTCTCCACCACCACCATGTCTTCCATATGCCTGTCTTGGATTAGAAAAATTAGAGTTATTTTTAGAAAATTTAGTTCTATAGTAATTTCTATTAAAATTTGCTTTTTTATTTTGTTGTGAGCTGTTGTTAAAATTGGGTAAATTGTTAGTATCTCTAAATAGTCTTTTGTTAGTATTAAGTTGTTTAAAATTTGATGTAACAGCATCAACTGTATGATTCCCGTTTAATGATGGCTCTGCTGATTTTTTGTTCTGTACCTCCTCCAGTCTGTGTTTGTCCAGCTCAAATAAGCGGCATTTTTTAATTGTTTCCTCCAAGCTGATATTTCCTACGCCTAATAGTTTCTCTTGACACGTTTTGGATTTAATGCCAAATATGATACGATCCCGAATAGCTTTATTTAACTCATTTGATGAAAATTCACACGAGGCTGATAGATGTTTTATATCAGTTAAGAAATGATCAAAACTTTCATCTTCTCTTTGAGTGCGGCTGTAAAATTTATATCTTTCGTAGACCTCATCTTTCTTGGGGTTACAGTAAATTTCAAATTCATCTAGAATGTTTTGAAGAGTAGCCTTTGCGTCATTGCTGATAGTCAGTGTATTGTAAACTTCAAGTGCATCTTCGCCCACGATATTAAGCAGTATTGCTTTTTTTATTTCCTCTTCTTTTTTATTACTTTCAGAAGCCAGCATAAATATGTCAAACCTTTGTTTGAACTTCTTAAAGTTTTCGGATAAATTTCCATCCATTAATAATGGAGCTGGTGGTTTAATCTCCATTTTCGGCAAGCGTTGATTGGTCTCCCTTTGGTCTAATTCTGAATCTGAGTCAATTTTGACCACTGTTTGATTTTGTGTAATTCTTCCGTCTATATCTCCTTTTATTTGTGAACGCGTTCTTACCATTACCAGAATTAAGGCAATTAAAAAATTCTGTTCGTATTCGGCTGCGCCATGTTTAAGTTTATTTTATATTGAAAACACAATATGTAGTTTTACAGAGAAATCTAAGTATGTTTATTTTTATTGAAGTTCTCTAGACTATATTTACAGTAACTGCTATGTTGTCTATTATTATATTTATGTGAGTAAACATACACTCTACACCAGGCATTTGATGTGACTCCAAGTGCAAGAGCCGGAAAAACCGCTCCTTTTGAGGCCTGGGCTTCAAATAAGTCGATGTAGCCCTTAAAGGTGTTCACCAAGTAGTTCGGCCTAACTGGAATTGAAGACGCCACCGTTGATTCCAAAAGAAATATTCATTCGCTACCGTCCCTGGATGCGAGTGCCTATTCCTAACAGCCTACTCCGCTGTTTCCTCACACTCAAACATACAAATACCTACATACGTTTGCCCGAAAAAAGATGTCACAAACATCCTTTATTCAAAAGACATCTTTCAATTCGTCAGTAAAATGATACCTTTTACAGACATACAGTAGAACAAAATTTGACATTTTCTTTAGAATAAACAATCGGAAGAGCCTTGAAGGTATGTAGATGATAATGCATGTTTTCAAGGATTCGGGATCAAATAAGGAAATTCGATTCAATGTTTACCAACCATCGAAAAGGCAGTTTGGCAGAGAATAATAAAAAAAGGCTGGAAGCTGTCTTTTTTTTTATCAAAAATCCCAACTTTTCGCATAGTTTGTTATTTGTTTTTGTTTTTTTTTTTATTATTTTTTCATTGTGATTTGTAAAAAAAATTGTCGAGGGAAAGTAGGTCACGTAATAAAAAAAAGACGTGTTTACATTGGTATTGATTTATTGAAATCGATTTCTTCAATTTTTCCAGAAGTTAATAGAATCCTTAAATTTGGGTCATATGAAGGTTATCCATTTGTGTTTTGGTTATCGCTCAAATCTTCCATAAGTCGACTGGCGACAGATGCAGAATTGTCAATCAGCAACCTGTATTCAGAACCAAGTGGCCACAAAAAGAGAATAAGACATTACGAAAGAAAAATTGACGTAAAAAAAAACCTTTAAACAGACTGCTTTTGCAGTAAAAGGTAAAAGGGGCTGTCGATGGGTGGGAGGTTACCATAAGGAACGTCTCGTTTTTAAATCCATAAAATAAAATATGCCTTATATCAATTCTATAAATGGCAAAGATATACACAGAGATGTTTTGGCAGATTGTTGCTATACTCAGCCAAATGATGAATGGACTTTTTTATGCAAATGCGAGGTAGTCTGTTTCTGTCAAAAGCGAAATCAGATGGATAAGGCGCATAATAATTTTGAATGCTTGTCATATTTGAACGAATATTAAATGAGTTTCAATTCCAATAAAATGTATTTTTAATGCTAGTATCTGTTAGACATTGACATTGATATTTCACAGTACTTCGCACATAAATGTAAAACTGCAGACACATATAAGAACTGGCGACTGAGTCCATCGGCTGAGTATCTGTTAGAAGGGCAATAAATGTACACAATGGACATAATTTACGCAATATATAAGTTGTGTAAATGCATTTTATGTAAATTAAAGAGGCGCAAATTTATAGTCAGATAAAGTACACTTTAAAATGATTTTAGTCGATACTAAGATAGTTTTTGACAATTATAGTCGAAATAAAACCAACTTTAAGGTAAGTAGCTCGTGCTAAACTTAATACCGAGGAAAGGACCTTTTAAATTTTAATATCGACTTCAAAATTCTGTGGTGTAGCAGAAAATTATAAAATTTCAGATTTCAGATAGTTTATTTGAAGATTTTAATATTTTTGATGATTATGAACTTTTTCGAAAACCGAAAGTCTATAAAAACCGGGCAAATCCTTTTGATGGCCTTGACGAAGACGACTTTTTATAAGATCACTGTCAGGTTTTTGATTGAAACCCTCATATCGAAGAAGAAGAACCTTTGACAAATCGTGAGCTTCCTACACCTGTATCCTTACAAGTCCTTTTTACACTTCATTTTTTTTAAAGAAAAGTTTGTGTTAAGGAATTATTCCAGATTTTCAAGGGACTTCCATGGAATGTCCCAAAAGGATTATTTTCGCTTTGTTGCCCTTGTTCTAGATAGTAAAAGATGCTTTTTGACCAATTGTCTTAACATTCCCTTTTCGCCATGGCTCATGGCTCCACGCTATAAAGAAATATTACTATAAATATCTCCTATGTTATTTGTTTAATAAATTCCTTTCCCAAATTCATTTTTTTTTTAGTTACACAAAATTTTCACGGTTTCAATTCTGATTTCAAACTGTATTTTCTCCTACAAAATTGTATTTAACTGTGAAAACAATCGCTCTAAAACTGTAAAATGTATTGTAGGCGCGACCTAAGGCTTACACTAATTACAAGCAGGTTAAAAAATGTCTATTAGTTGACATAAGACTAGTAGCTGGTTTGAAATTTGAAATGGTTTTATCTAGTATCTACTAAAGTTACTTAATAGGAGCTGACTGTAAATTTGCGCCTATGTATTTATATTACAGGGTTTGTTTGAGAATAAAGTAACGCTCGTCACTCTTTTGCTTTGTCTTCGTCTATGTAACGGTTCACCCGTTTCGAGTTTGCTTTGAATGACATTTCTCCCTTCATTATTACCATCCCTCAAAAATCAAATGAATTCTTTTTGTTGACTTTTTTTACAGATGTTGAGGTGTCAGACAAAGCAAATGTTTACCATATTTGAATTAGAGCTTCCGTTTGGAGTTACGTTATGTTATTTGCTTTACGATTGTCAAACGAAACGTGAGGTAAACTGCATTGTAATAGCATCATAGCATGCATTCCTATGTCTTCACTTGTAAACGTCAGGCGAAGCCAAAATTTAAAGGCTGAATCACAAAGACGATTCAGCTTCAGCTTCGCCTGACGTTTACGAGTTCAGCTATAGAAATTTAATGTATGCTACCACAATGACGTTTCGACCTTACGTTTCGTACGTAACGTGTCTCCAAACGGAGGCTCTAGTTCAAATATACCATTGAATAAGAAGTACAGGAAGCGGTGTTAGCTACATGTACAGTGTTCGTGAGTGAAGCAACAAAAATGTCTGATGATGTCCATTTTTGGGGTATGTACTGTCAATTTTTGGGGTATGTGCTGTCAAACTTTGACTGTGTTGTCAGTCGAGTTCAAGGGTGTATTATTTCTGATCGTGATGGTAAGGCGCTGCAATTCGTTGAGTTCCCGTAGTGTGCACGGTTGTTTTGAATAGTTTTCCATCGTGTTTCGAAACGTTTTGATTTGTTGATTGTATTACAATAGGCGTAATAAACGTGATGAATTACGGATGGAAAATCATGAAAATGTACTGGAAAATAAAAAAATTAAACATTTAAAACCGCAGTGCACCTTTAGTGTTAAAACACCAAGCTTCCTAAAAAAGAATTGAGATTGAAAAAAAAAATTGAAGCAAAATCGATGAAATCTTGATTCAATCAGCCCTGTTGTAATGCGTTTGTTGGTTTGTGAAACTCATACTACTTAGAAAAATGCTTCAATTCTTTTTCATAAGACCCCTTCCTGTACTTCTTATTCAATGAAGAAAAAAACTGACTCATTTGCTCAATAGAATGACAAATGACAGCGATAAGGGGACACCTGTCAAAAAGTGCACATTCAAAGTGAATAGGCCAGTTCGATCTGGGACCCGACTAAACCTCAGTGAGGTGCCCTTAGAGAATTTGTTTTTGAAAAAAAAAGTAATTGAAAAACTGATGAAAATTTGTTGGATCTGAATTCTCCACTCACCCATTTTTCGGTTTTTGACATATTAAGAACGACGGTATGTAATGTTTTGTAAGGTCAGCGTCACATTGAAATGTCAGTGTCACTTGGAACTAGTTGAATTTACAATGAATATGGTTTGGATCACAATGCCAGCAAGGATTTTCTATTTTTCCTTTCAAAAAGCAATTCGAAAAAAAAACAATTATTTCTAGATTGGGCTCCAAAAATATTCTTCCGTTAAAACCTTTTTCCTTTCAATTGCGAACCACTATAAAATATTTGATGCCATTGATCCAGTTGTTCTTAAAGAGTCCTGGAAAATATCGTACAATTGTGGTGTATTTCATTCGGCTGCTTAAGTAGATACCTATTTTTCTGCTTCTTCTGTTTAGCAAGAATTATATGAAGAGAGCAGAAGCTGATTACGGTGACTGTACCTTTAATATTTACCTTTATATTCCGACATCCTTGTAAATATTTTTGTGGAACAAACACCTAAAATACCTTCATCAAAACCCCCGCATTTCTTGGAAAAAAGGAAATTCCAAACGCAAGTTCATTGACATCCACAAAAGTTGATACCAAATACAGTGGGTTTTGCACAAAAGCTGACTGATGGCTTTCAATTCATTTCTTAAGTACTTATGTACGAGTATACAATAGAAAGACAATCAGTGCATAGATATAGATTCCTTGTTCGCAAAGGTAGACATTTTACTGTGAATGGATTACCTTAACGGCTTAACTTATTTGTAAGAAAAAGTCGAACGGAAACGCCATCGATGCATCATCTGTTACGAACATTTTTCAATCCTGATTAATGTTGTTAATACATATCCAGTGGGATAAAAAGATTTGTCGAGTGCCTAAAAATATTAGCACCCAGCGTTTAAAATAAACACCAAGGATTATTGACCTTTTCTTCCTAAATTCACCGGATGGAAAAATAATATTGACGTTAAAATTTGATGATTGATTCAAATGTTGTGGCTACAACAGATCGGAAGGAAATGGAATTAATCATCATCAGCAATAATATCCTTCTTTTATAGGCCCATTAATCACGACAAGAAATCTATTGGAAAAAAACACCGATAACAGAATGTTAACATTTGAGGAAATATTTTTGAGATTCTCTTTATGAAAAGGAATGCCAACTTTTTGTTGTTGTTTGCTATTGGTCAAGGGATATTATGTTGTGGAAGCTGATGTTGATTGATGATTGATGACCCATCAACTTTTTGTTGTTTTATTGAATTGAGTTAACTTCCATAGCAATGTGCTTTCCTTCATAGATTAAAGTTTTAAAGGAAAACATTTAAGATTGACACAATATTCTGTTTCTTTAAAAATAATCGATTTACAGTCAAGCACAAAACAGCGCCAGCGTGTGTTTACAAATCCGCCAGATATCTTTGCATAAACAATGCAATTTTGCCATCCCTAATACAAGCATTGCATGTCCTTTCCTCTGTTGCCATTATTCATCGTAATCTATTTATATACCAGTTGCGTTTTACTTGTCCACTATATGGCCACCCCGTACCCAAGAGCTTGAATATGTGTGTAACTTTAGGACTCGTTAACACTCTTGGGTGTAATAACTTTTCATATTTATGTTTCTGTGTCGACTTTCGACATGCAAAGTTCTGTCATGTGTTAAACAATTTATATATTGTTCTATTCATCGACAAGGATATTGTGTTGGAATTAATTCCTTCGATTCATCGAAACAAATCCCCAGATTCGGTTTTGTGCCACGAGAGTTGTTGTTTATGGAATTCTGTAAATTGGCTGGTACATGTTTGACCTCTTCAAATAAGGTTAACTCCCGTTCTGACAGTTGGCTTTGATTAGGCTTTTCAATAAATTAATTGTTATCATTGCATTCTGATGTTGAGGACTTGCGATTCCAAAAACGGATAAGCCGTTAATTCTCAAACAAAGTAATCTTTCAAAGGTGGTGTTTGGAAAAGTTAAACCTGAACGGAATTAAATGGTATTGACATTTCTTTCACTTCTTGTTTTGTTTGTGAATGAAGGAAGTACAACCAATACAGCCACAAACAAATCACAAACTCAAAGAAGAACACCCTAACGAACAATGAATAACGAGAGTATGATCAGGATTTAATTCTTGACAAAAAGAAGTTAAGCGTTCTTTTCAAAAGGGAACCGGATGTTGCTTCAAAGAATATTTTAGAAGACTTAAAGGGAAATTATTCAGTTTCCTTTACCACGGAGTTCGCTTAGACTCTTACAGTATTTTGAATTTTTCTTGGAAATTTAAAAACAGATTATAACAACCTATTTCAAACCACCTTCAATTTTGTCATTAGAATTTTCTTTGGAAAGTGATTGAAAAAAATCTTTTTGAAATAAATAAAAGGGGACATGAATTGCGTTAAAAATTTTCTTTTGGTATGAATTGTCAGTTTTTGTTCGCATGCGATACTTTCTTTTACAAAGTCAAACGTTTGTTGTCTTCTTTGATTCCCTCTCCTTAATGATTTGATAAATGTTCCAGGAAGGAGATTTGAAGCAGAGTTTCAAATTTCCAGTCAACTAAAATAGTTGTGATTCTAAGTCTTGCAAAAATGTCAGGTGAATGTATGCAGAGTGCACTCGCTAATTTTTGAATACAAAATAATATTCAACGTAGCTTCACAAATTGTCTTCATCTTACTTACTTACTTAAGGTGGCGCTACAGTCCGGGGTGAACTTGGGCCTCAACCAACAAACCTCTCTAGCCATCTCGGTCCTTAGCTAGCTGTCTCCAGTTTCGAACGCCGAGTTGGTTGAGGTCGTCTTCAACTTCCGTCCATCCCTTACACGTGTACAGACCCTACAGTTTGTCATTAAATCTTCTCTTCCATTCACATTTTATGCAGGGCGCTCTCATCCGTTTTTAAGAGGGTCCATGCTTCTGCACCATATACCAGGATGGGGATGATGAGGGACTTATGGAGCGTCATCTTAGATGTTCGGGAAAGAGCTTTACTACTCAGTTGCTTTCTTAGCCCGAAGAAACAGCGATTAGCAAGAGTTATTCTTCGTTGATAGCGGAGCCAAAGTATACAAAGGGTGATATGAATAAAACAGAGCACCTACTTCAGAGCAGGCTCTCAGAGCAGCTAAAATAAATAAATAGAGTGGCGCAACAGCTCTTGAAGAGCCAAGGCCTAAGTGGCTTACTCTCATCAACAATTCTCTAGGTGCGTGTGAAGAATTGAGGGGACCTACAATTTTACGCCGATTCCGAACGGCAAAGTTGAGAAGCACTTTTTTCATGACAGATGATACTCTTGGAAGTTTTGCCAGTTCTTCGCAAGAGGCAGTGTCCGTGAAAGATGAAATAAAAACTTTGGGCCCGAGTAGGATTCGAACCCACGACGTTCGGCTTAGCAGGCAACGCACCTAACCACTAAGCTACGGACACTACAGAGCAGCTGCTCAGTAAAAAAAACATGCTCCGATTTCGTATGAATAAAATGTTCACCCGAACTAGTGAGCACTTCCTCATAATACAGAGTACGTACGCCGTACTCTCATACTTTAAATCAAATCACATTTTTTTTCACTTATGAACTGTGAATGATTTAAAATCCTCTATTTGAAAGTCTTCATGTCTAATTCGCTTTGCAACGTTGTGTAGGATAAAACAACAGAGTGTAAGAGATGGAACTGTCTCAGTTTTGACACGCATTTTATTGTGTAGTATAGGGAATCGTTGCTTGAGCTGCCCAAAACATCTTTCAATAATCACACGTTCTATGGGTTTAACATTTATTGAAGGAGTTTTTTTCAAAAGTATCTGGATTTTGATATGGAGTTAAAAGCCAGGGAATAAGTCCTTATCCTGAATCACCGAGTAGGAGGGTACAAGCTTCATTCCATTGCATTATTTTAAATACAAGAGAGTTTTTCAAAATTCGTGAATCGTGCACTGATCCAGGCCAAGAAAGGTCAACACTTGTAAATTCTTCCTTGGCATTGCATGTTGCCTGAACGTTTATGCTGTGGAATCATTTTCTATTGACGTATTCATCTCCATGAAGAACTGGTTTCAGTATGGTAATGTGGGTGCAATCAATTGAGCCTATTGCAGAGGGAAAATTATATTTTGCCTGCCATTCTCTTTTTTCACTGTGCAGTTCTGTAACACTTGTGGGGAAATTTGATCCAGATGTTTGCCTTTTCTTTGATTGCCACACAAACAATGGAAACGGTCTTAAACACTGTAGACTGGTGTACACCAATGTCTCCACTCCAACTGCAACTCCACTTTGAAAGCCGGGATCTCCTAGGTATCGTAGGATATTTTTTGATTGTTTGTCAATGCACCACCTCTTCTTTCTTGATTAGACCCAAGAAAATGATTAGCAAGAAAATCAACATTTTCCTTGCTGAATCGGTAATCATTTTCATATCCTTCCCTTCTTGTTTAAAAACAAAAAATTGGCATGAATTCCACCATTGAAGGTAAAAAGAACATTTTTTATGAACGTTGAGCAAGCAAATGAGCTATCTCACACATACGGAGCAGCTGCTTCTATTGATGGAGTACCTGTTTCGGTTTATTCATATAATTCATTAGAGCAGGTACTCCCTTTTATTCATATCACTGAAAGTCCCTAACTAGCTCGAAATTATATGAGTCTATGCGTGACGTTTTGCCCAAGACGACGATGTTGGGTGTCCTTTCTCGATGACAGCATATACTTTTTTTCCAGCCTCTGTCTGTATACTCGCAAAAGTACCGTTGACATCGTGCTGCATTCTCCCAATGATATCAATGTCATCAGCGTACGCGAGTAGTTGCACAGACTTCTGAAAGATAGTGCCTCTAGTGTTGACGTTGAAGTTCTGCACTATTCGTTCCAATATGATGTTAAGGAAATCGCATGACAGTGCATCACCTTGTCTAAAGCTTTTTTTGAGGTCGTTACCGACTTTAATGGAGCAGCGCAAGTTCTCTTACTCAGACGAATGAGTTTTGTAGGGATGCCGAAACTGGACATAGCTTTATACAGCTCTTCTCTGTAGGTGCTGTCATACGCGGCCTTAAAACCGATAAAAAGACGGTAGGTGTCTATTTGGAGCTCTTGAGTTTTTTCCAGGATCTGTCGTCTTCATCAGCCCTCTTAATATTGAGCTCATAGAAGAAATGAAAAAGCCAAAAAGGTCTTGCTTGTGATCGTCTGACGCCGCTGTAACTGATGTTGCTAGGGCTTTAAGCTGAATATATATAGGCTGTCCGCCTGCTAGTTTACCTAATCAGCGGGCGGTCGGATGATTGCAGGAGTTCGGTTAGCAGTATTAATTTAATTTAATTTTGTGATGTGTACTGGTCGGGGAATAGGTGGAGACTTATCACTGATGTAAATGCGAATGCGAACAGTCGGCCACTGTTATTTCCTGGACGATGATCGGTCGGAAACTGACGATAATTGCGAATGGGAGGAACGACATCATATGAGTTTTATTTTTTGCAATGTAGAAATAGGTTTATGGCGGGATTTGTCATGAGTCATTAAATAGTTAAGGTCCAACGACTTTGATCACGTGGATTAACTGAACAACATTTTTAAAACTACCATAACAGAGCTAGTGACCGAGCTTTCTGAAGTACCTGTGGGATGAGACTTTCTGGTACTTCTCCGAAAACTAAATTCTATAGCAAAGGACAGCAAGTATAAGCTGATTCCATCCATTTCCTGATTTGAAGAGTGTCATCTGTCCAGAGCTTAGGAAAGAACATCACTGGCTCACCATCAGAATGGCTAATTAGTGTAGAGTTCTTCAAAACTCTGATATTCATTTCTGTATTCAAAAAAAGCGACACCAATACTTACTCAGTCACATCCAAACAAGCCTTTGTTTCCAAATCTCCTGGTTCACGACAATTCTTCCTTTTACTACAATGGCGAAAGAATATCGTGCCGGTTACCGGTCACTTCGCCGACAAAACGGCATTCGCATTTCCGACCTTGATAATTAAAACAGAAGAAAACACAACTTACTTAAACCCTCATGAGGTTATCCATATGACTTTTTTCTAAAATGACAACACTATCCACCTAGACATTTGAAAGTTCGTGCAACAATTATAACTTTTATTATTAATTCAAAGAACTTATTGGGATTATTCCATTTCAGGAAAAACTTACTTTTGACTGCGTGTTCATAGCATTTAAGGCTTATTGCATATGTATTCAACTTGACACGTTTAAATTCGGTCTCCACTCCAGAATAAACTGTAAGACGGCATTTTCTGTTAATCTTCATGTCCTATAAAACAATGTGATTACTTAAATGACTCCCAAGGACTAACCAAATTCATTTTGCTATGCAATGACACCAATTTCAATTACTCCCGCTGCCCAGTTCCCTTTTCGCATAAAACCTTCGGAAGTCCTTCGGAAAGTAAAGCTTCTAATGGTTCGTTAATTTTTAATCATGTCAAAATGCACAACAGACAATTTGTAAATTAAATGCAAATTTCATTAGAATCCTTCAATCTTTTACTATTGTGATGTTGCTTTGCATCTTGATATCCCTTACGCTTGCATTGGTAATTGCGTAATTTTTGAGAGAACAGACCCTAATCGGTTTCCTAAAAGTGTTGAAGGTTGTAAAACAGGAACAGAATTTTCGAGTAATATAGAATTGTAAAGTGTTTAAAAGGAGATTATTTAAATTAAGTGTTCGTGATTCTTGATAAACCATCAGTGTGACCCAATTTGATTGGGCCAACAACACAAGCAAATTGGAAAAGGATTTGAAGGTGTAATTCGGTTTGCAGGATGACAGCTTTTTCCAGAGCCGACGAAAAGCTATGGTTGTTTTGTTAACAACAAACATAATTTTAAATAAATTAGATGTAAGGAGACGATGCCTTAATGTTCTTTGAAACTTTTTAGCAAACGTTTTTGTCAGAGCTGATTGTTAAAATTAATATTAATCCCTTTTAGAAATTTAAATTCCAAAAGCCATCTAAAAACTTTTTGGAAATAAAATTTAATTTCATAAAAAGGCCCAAGGTCAATTTATGAAGGTTAAACTAAGCAACCAATAAAATTAAATTACGATAACAGTGGCGAAGAATGGAACTTTATTTAGGGGTGAACGAATATTAAAGTCAGCATGTCTCTTTCTACGAGATGCGAGTTATGCTATTGAGTTTGTTTGTACTCTCCTTCTTAATGTCTTGGCTTGAATTATACTTCCAAATATCTAAAGTAAAAATACAATTTTTCCAAGATTTAAGAATTCGGATTTAATGTGACTTTCGTAAGATTGAGATTTGTGTATTGTCGTAAAAAAGGAGTTTTTCCCCAATTGTCTTCTAATTGAATTCAAGAACAGCACCTCAAGTGCGTTTTTATGCTGCCATCTGCGAACGCTGTTTGAACGGATTTTTGAATGGATCACAAATATTCAACACACTTCTAAGGTAAGTCTTTTGAAGTAAGAGCGTACAACGCATCATTTACAATTGCTTTAAACTTAATCAGGACAATGAATATCTCTATACTTGGTTATGGAGTACTTCCCTGGAGGATATTGGCTTAGTTTGATGAGTCGCAATGGACCTTTCGACGAAGACATGGCTGACTTTTGCCATTTATGCTTTCCATTTTTCTGTTCTGCTGTATGGGCAATATCCATCGCGACATCAAACCGGAAAACATTCTGATCGATTGCTTTGGCCATATCAAACTGGCAGATTTTAGAAATGCCGCTGCCTTGAATCGTGACGGGCATGTGTACAGTTCCTCGCCGGTTGGAACTCCTCTTACATTGTTCCTGAAGTGCTTGAGACAATTTCCACCTGCAAATCGACCAAATCCCAGCATAACGTATACATACGATCTTTCAAACCTCGAGTTTTAAACACTGAAGCTAAAAACTACTTACAGGTCAGCTGTGACTTCTGATCCATGGGAATCATAGGCCGTGAACTCATTTGCGAAGTCACACCATTCCACGAGGACAATGTCCACGAGACATACTCGAAAATCCTCAGTCACTGCGAGGAGAGTCACACCAAGGAAATGATCGCCTTTTCAAGTGACTTTTTAAGTTAGCAGCAACTTCAAGAATCTCATTTCTTCCCTGGTCACAAACCCTTCCAATCGAATTGGCGATCAGCAAACATCCCTATTAAAACTGCAACTGCGCACCGAACTGCAGGCCGCCAAAGATGGCGAAGACAGTCAGCGTCAACGGGCGGATAATTTATAAAAAAAAAAGTCATAAAAAAACACGAGGACATGGTCGAGAAGACGAGAAGTTCAGTGAACATGCGAAGGAAGAGCGTCGGCGATATGCTCGAGAAGCAGAATAAGAAATCGGAGGATATTAAGAAGGAGCACAAAATGTGGGAAAAGGCCGAGAAGGAGAGGATGAAGGAGAAATCTGAGGTGAGTTTTTCATCTCTAAACAGATCTCATATAACGTTTATTGTATTCTTTAGGTCGTCGATCAAATTTCAAATGTTTATAGTTTAGAATAACGCGTCTCTGAACTCCGCCAGAAACTCACCCAGACTCAACAGAAGCATGACGTTCTAAGTTTGGAGAACAAGAAACTCCTTAGTGGATTCAACGAAGAGCGCAAAAAGTCCTCATACCCCAGCGATGAGGCTTCAGCTTTCGAAAGAGCTTATAGACCATGTAGTGAATGCAATTTGTTCGGTTGTAGCAAAGTTAAGTGAGACTTCTGCAAGCAAGTGATGTCTCGATGGCCAAAACAAAGTTTCGATCTACAAAGTTTGTTATGCACCGGATTTAATACAACAACCAATCGTTGCATGGAATATTGTTCTGTAGTCATATTAGTACATAAGTAGTTTATTTTTGAATGGAAATTATTGCTTTTATTATTCTGTAAGCAATGAAAAAAATGTTTAGTTAGTTTCAAAAAATAAAAAATGTAAGGGCCATTTTGAGGGCCATTTCCAAAATATGCGGGTCACAATCCCACTACCCTAGACAAAATTTGTTTAAAAAAAATAATAACAATTTGTCTTTTCTAAATAAATTTATTATAATTCAGGTCCTTGTATGTAAGGCATTAGGTATCACAATTGTTCAAATTCAGTAAAAGAAATAATATAGTAGTAGGTAACGTAGGTGAAAGGTGACCCAAATAAGGCCCACCGTATTGTTTTTCCTTAATAACTTTCAGACCTTGATAAATATAGAAGCGAACTTAATATATTATAAAAGATATTTTTATAATACACAGGAAAGCAGACTTTTAAGTCGACAGTCCATGTCGGACCAGGGCCTCACCCAACAAACAGCGATTAGCAAGAGTGATTCTTCGTTTGATTTCAGCGCTGGTATTGTTGTCTGAGTTAATAGCGGATCCCAGGTAGACAAAGTCTTTAAATACCTCGAAGTTAAATCTGTCTATATTGACGTTTGCTCCAAGACGTCGATGTTGTCGACCCATCTTCCTGGCCTCCGTCTCAATGCTCACAAACGCTCCACTGACATCACGCTGTGTTCTTCCAATAATGTCAATGTCGTCTGCGTATCCTAGTAGCTGGACGGACTTTTGAAAGAAAGTGCTTCTGGTGTTGACATTCTAGCTTTGCACAATCTTTTCAAGAATGATGTTGAAGAAATCGCATGACACGCATCGCCTTGTCTAAAACCTTTTTTGACACCAAAAGCATACGTAATGTTTTTTCCGACCATGATGGAACAGCGTGAATTTTCCATTGTCATCTTACACAGACGGATGAGTTTTTCTGGGATGCCAAAACTAGACATTGCTCTATATAGTTGGTCTCTATAGACGCTGTCATACGCGGTCTTGAAATCGATGAAAACGTGGTAGGTATCGATTTGAAGTTCCTGGGTCTTCTCCAAGATCTGCCGTAGGGTGAATATTTGATCGATGGTGGACTTTCCGGGTCTGAAGCCACACTGATAAGGACCTACCACGTTGTTGACGAAGGGCTTCAAACGTTCACACAGCACGCGCAGACAAGATCTTATAGGCGGTGTTAAGGAGACTTATACCTCTGTAGTTGGTGCAGTTCAGGGGATCTCCTTTTTTGAGAATCGGGCATACGATGCTGATGTTTTATAAAAAAAAAATCGAGGAGTGGGGATGAAATTTTGTGATGCTCCCAAAAAGTAAAAGAACACTTGACTGCCTAAATCTCCCAAATGCACAAAATTATGTCAAACATCAACAAAATTCAATACTTCTTATCGTTTGAAAGATAACATACAAAAACTGCCACAAGAAATGTTTGGGCTAAAATCGGGCGATACGGGAAATATTTTTCTCTTTCTTACTTAAAGTGACAGAACTTACAAAAATTGAGAGTAAAAGAATAGAAAAGTGGAGGAATTTGGGAGCTTTCGGCAGTTTTATTGAATAAAAGAACAGACCTTTTATTAAGAATTAATGTTGGTTCACAATGGTGTTCACATTAAACAAATCCTTGGCGGATAAGAGATATGATGAACATGTTGTTGAATGTGAACCCCCTTAAATATAAAATCAGTGTACCCGAATTCTTACAGCTCAGTTGACTAATAACAATAAGAAGATTAAGGAGAATACACAACAGTTTTATAATATAAGAAATTTATACTTTTCACTTTTTCAAAACTACCAGTTGAACAACAATTTTTAATTCCAGCTCTTGTGTAACTTGTAAAATCTCACTTGATGTAGTTCTCGTAAAGTAAAAAGTAGGTCAACGTTTTGATCAAAATGAATAGAATAAAAATTTACATAACAAAAAACAAAACATTTGTTCCCTAGTCTTAACACCATCAGAAATGTTGAACAATTTAAATACAAAAGCCTTAAAACGTTGAAAAATTGTTGAAGTTAAACATTTTCATTATGTCTTATTGCCTTACTCTCTTACAAATGGTATCATTAAGACAGTTTTTTTTTTTTGTTTGTGGGAGGGGGTATGGTTTCGTTTCGTCCCTAAACACTTTTCACTCATCTTAAGGCCCACTTCAACACAAAGAATAGAAATACCCAATTATTATCATTTTCTCCCGAAAAGCCAAAACCCATGAAAAACAGGAAGCCCATTTAAGTTACTTTGACGGCAAAGTTGTGTACAGTCGTTTTTATCTTAAATTTCCCTTAAAGTCCCGGGAAATGAACTTATAGGGATGTTGATTATAATCTTTTTCTCTCAGATGTAATATAGTCTGTCTGTGTTCTGTTCCAGACACCGAGGCCGACCTAGTTTTGTTGAATGCGATTTTGTGATGGTAGATGGTGGCGACAGAATCAGATGTTTATGTCATGGGATTGTAATGCCGACAATGGAGAGAATGGAGTCACAAACCACATAAGCTCTTTTGGCATCAGTTTTTATGTGGTATAGCTATACGCTTTTGTAAGGAGCTGTGAACTGTATTAAATGGAGTTTTCTCCTGCTTCATAGAATGTTCAACTCAAATGTCTCAAAAAGAAAAAGAAAAATTGTAACTCTAAACTAATTAGGAAAATTAACTTTCCTCCCATTTTTCAGTTTCAAAACAATTGCGAAAATGATTCAAGTTTTTTTATGATGTTAAAATGTTTTTAATTCAAATGGGTCTAATTAGGACACTTAGGGTAGAAGGCTGGCAATGGTGGATAGGTATAATAAAACGGATTAACAAATGAACCACCGGGGGCGATTTCCAGTTGTTAAAAATTCTGTAAATAATGGACTTATTTTCCAAGAATTGAAGTGACCTTGTTATTGTACAGTCTGTGAAGAATTTTTATTTTGTTCATATCGATATGTTTCAACGACCAAAACAAAGCAATTTCCATTTACTCCAACAAATTGCTTAATTTACCGTAACGTCAGCAACTTGACTTTTGAGACAAAAAAAAAAACTGTCACCCAAGGAGTAAAAGAAACAGAAAAAAGTTCATTTTACGGCTACTTAATGTACTTGACCTTGAAGTCAACAGGATAACGAATAAAGTGGCGTTGGTCTCTTGAACCCAAAAAGCATTATCCCGTAAATGAATAATACTTTCTTTCCTGTGACATTTCCCTTACAAAATTCAAGATAAATCAATCTTATTTGTGGCACAACTTAACATTAATACTATGAACGACTACGATGACTGACGGGACGGATACGATTAACAGAACCTTTTTCCTGTAAATTTATTTTGGAATCCATTCGAAGTAAATTCATTCATACACTAAGAAAGTTAATGGGTGCAGCAACGACTATCGATTTCTTTGACAACAATTGTTAATTCCAGATTTCAAACTCGATATTCTGATAAAACATGATAGGTACTGTGATGTGCTTTTTGTTTCCCAGCCGAGGTTTCGCTCTCCGGTCTCACCAAGGTCTATTGAAGAAAACACGAAACTCCCATGATAAGTCTTCTGAATCTTATAACAAATTCTTTATTGGACACACTTAATAACAACAACTTTAGTATAGAAAATAATTCAGTTTTGCTCGAATTTTATTAAACTTGCTAAAGCGGATATCCGCTGGCGTCACTTCCGGTGTGTACTCAGGTCTAGTCCCGGTTACTTGCTGTCTTGACTGACGGAAGGGCTTCCACTACTGGGTTTCCTGTTCCTGTTTCCGTTTGGGCTTTTAGTAAATCTTCACTCGACCGGTTAATTTTCGGGGAATCAGCAGGTACGTTTTTACGGCAGGCAATAGCTCTGGTGGATCAGTACGTATATTTAAGACCCTTGGTGGCACTACATGGCAGGCAATAGCTCTGGTGGTGCATCAGGTATATTTAAGGCCCCTGTGGCACTACACTGCAGGCAAAGGCTCTGGTGGATCAGAAGGTTTATTTAAGGCCCCTGGTAACACTACACGGCAGGCAATAGCTCTGGTGGATCAGCAGGTATATTTAAAGCCCTTGGTGGCACTACACGAAAGGCAATAGCTCTGGTGGATCAGCAAGTATATTTAAGGCCCCTGGTGGCACGCAGCACGGCAGGCAATAGCTCTGGTCGATCAGAAGGTTTATTTACGGCCCCTTTTGGCACGCAGCACAGCAGGCAATAGCTCTGGTGGATCAGCAGGTTTGTCTACGGCCCCTGGTGGCACTCAGGACAATTTTCCTTCGATGTTTAAAGTCCTTAACACTAGTGGGGGGAAGGCTTAACAAAGAAATGGCGGCTGCGGCACGGTCGGTATTCGGGACAATTTCCCTCGATATTAAAACCTCTTACCAATGGTTAAGGGAAGCTTCAATAATAGAAATGGCGGTCGGCGGCGGAAATGACCAAAAGCACTCAAATCGAAACCTAAAGTTGAAATGACATCTAATAGTAGTGACGAAAAGTAGTGGTAGTGGTGATTTTACTACGAAAGTACTGATCCTCATATGAACTTTACTACAAAAACCAAGTGTGAATTGTATGAGTGCGAAAGTTTAACTTTCATGTGTTTCGGTTTGATTGCTTATGTCATGTATCAAGACTGTTATCGATGATGAATGCAAACACGCCATGAGTTAATGAGTCATACGAGATGTTTTGTTTATGTATTGTGAAAAATCGAATTACTGTATAAGAGCATGTAACGCTTCGTTACAGTACTGCAATTGTAGAGAACTGTCAAACTAATTCTCAACCCTTTTAATAAATTGTTTAACCTACAGTTTTCAAAGTCCAATCAACGAGTACATCAAAGACAAAAGTACAATTTTTCAAAACTCAATCCAATGAATTATCCTTTTTGTGAATTTCGCTGGCAACCAGATGCAGACATTATTTAATCTGCATTATGACTTCCGAAGAACTTCACAAAAAGAGAGAAAAGTTTTATTGTGCTCAAAGGAACAATTATTATCGCTGGCATATCAAATGCGTTTGAGCCTCTCGTTAATTTAAAGGACTTTTTGGTGGTTCATTTGCGGGCTTTTCGTTCTCAACAGTTTTATGACGTCCCAGTCTGTTTTTTTTATTCAAGTGATATCCTTTTGAATTGCCAATGTTAACAAATTCATATTTAAACTATCTTTTGAAAACGATAACCATGTTACTAAATTCTGCTTTAAGTTTATACAAATTTCATACCCTAACCCAACAAAACAAAACCACAGCATTGACATCAAAGATTATGGATATTGTGTGTCGGAAACGTGTTGAACTTAAATTTGTCAATTCAACTTCATATCCTCTGAATGGATTACATGTCGCGTCGTCGGTCGTTGGTCGTTCATGGAAGTTGATTCTGTTATGAAAATCCACACAAACCAGATGGGGTGGATGAAAATCTATAATCCGTAACTTTTGTTCCGTTCATCCATTTTTTTCGTTAGTCAGGACTGCTAGATTGCTAGAGAATGCTATAAAACCAAATTGAATTTCGTGGTCGACTAGGATTGTGCTGATTGGGTGCAAGAAAATTTAACTACTGATGAAGCACCAGCTTTTTGATAGAAAAAAATTGAAAGTGTTCGAGATAAATTGAAATGTGATCTTTTGAGGAAGAAATCGACTAAACATACGCTTTGTGATTAAGTAGAACAATCTTCGAAAGAAGAATTGGTTGAGTGTATATAAATTGTAATGGGACTCGGGTCTGTTTTGCACGTTTGAAAACTACTATTGGAAGCCGCCGAAAAAGTCAGTTAATATATTTTGATGATGACGAATATTTAACCGCAGCCTTTGACAAGGAGTGTCTTGTGTTTCAGGCTAAAATTTTCATGCGTATAATAGATTTGCGTTGTATTTTGAATTGATTTTGAAGTATTTCTACAGTGTACGGTGTCGTATGCGTAATATTTTCTGTATACCACTTTAAACTGAAAGTCGAAGAAATGTCTCTTGCAATAAAGCCATATACGCTCGAGTAATATGGCATGAGGCACCGTCTTGTTGCAACCAAGTCGTATTCTTCAATACCAGGCTAAAAAAAAAAGACGGTGACAGTCGTTCCATCGTCGTTTTCGAAGAAGTAAGGACCAATCACACCTCCGAACCAAAGAGCGCATCAAACAGTAACTTTTTGTAGATGTAATGGCCTCTCTTCAATTACTTGATGATTCTCAGAACCTCAATACGACAATTTTTTATTAACATACCCACCGAGTGAGAAATGTGCTTTGTCCCTGAAGTCCCTCGCCTGATGTTCAAGCACCCATTCGACGAATCTACGACGCCGACGACGTTGTGAATGGTCAGCTGGCTTCAGTTGTTGTGTGAGCTGGACTTTATATGCATATAGGTGTAGATCCAGATGCAAAATACGCCATAATGTGCAATAAGACAGTTCTTATCCCTGAGAACGACGAGGAGGAATCGACACAATCGACATTTTTTCGAGATTAGTTAGCTTATTAAGTTAAAAATAATAGTCTAAGAGCCGCTGAAGACCGACCTACACCGATCTGTTAACCGGATGAAACACATTTTCTATCAAATATAACTTATAAACAAATATGAATATGATAGCTTGCATATCGTAAAGTGTGCCGGGCTTTATTAAATTAAACTATATTTTAATCAATAACTAACGCCTCCTTCACCCATCTGTTAACCGAATGGAATTCATCTCAAAAGATAGTTTTCAACACACAGAATATGAATATGCAGGCATGCCTCCTTAAATCTGTGCCAGGGTACCAGGCAAGCCGATGTTAAAAAGGTAAGTATACGGGGTGATTCACGAACGTTGTGCCAAATAGCTACAGCGTGTTGGTAGGCCTGAGACAAGAAAAAAATTGTATGGGAGCTACCTCCGTTTAGCCAGGAGGGGCAGTTTTCCGAAAAAATGACTTGTTTTATAAAAAAAATTATTAAAATTCAACGGCTTTATCTACAACAACGTGTTATACCTCGCTGCAAAGCCAAAAACTAAATCTTTTATGTTGCTTTTAAATTAAATTGTGTTAAATAATAGTTTTAGAAAAATTTATTTCCAAACTCAAAATTTTGAAAAAAAAAATTTAATGTCGAAGTAATATTTTTCAAGTTTTATATGACTATGCACTAATTTTTTTTTCAAAATTTAATGCTGTTATTAATTTTTAGTCGAACACAATAAACCGGATTGAAATATACTTTGCCGTTTTGGAGAAATAAAGAAAAAAACCAAATTTAATATTTTGTTGTATTATGTACAATTTTGTTGAATTCTGTTGTTTTGTTAAAAGTTTAAATAAATAAAGTTATGAATTAAATTACAAAAAGATGTTTTCATTCAGAAAAAGAATTTTAAAAAAATCTCGAAAAATCTCATATTACCATTTTTTTTTCGAGATTTTTTCGAGATATTAGGTCTGTTCCTTTACTTTTTCAAGTAACTTCAAGTAACTGTCAAATTTGCAGGAATTTGGGATGAATTCTCTCACAGAAAGTCAAATTTACGAAAAAGTAAACGCTTTTGTAGTAAGTTTAAGTAAAATTGCTACATGACAGAAACGTCAAACGCAAAACCAAAATAAGTCTTTGTAAATCGTGATTAATAAAAATAAATCAAGACGAATAAAAAATTATTGCGTTTAATATCGTTGTTGGCTGATTCATCAGAACCAGAAGAAAGTGATACAGCTGTTTTTGACAGCTAAATTTTAGCTGCTAAAAAGTGCCCGAAGAAATTTCTTGGGCAGATTTTAGTAACTTTCTCATTTGAGGGGAAACGTTTTACTCTCTTATCGGCTCTCTTTTTTACGAAATGTTTGTGTTAGAGAACAGGATTAAGCACTTTTTAGTAACTTTCGGCAGCTTGAAGTTACTTGAAAAAGTAAAGGAACGGACCTATTGTCTTTCGACCTTCTTGTACGTTCGCGATTTGTGTACGTTCGAGATTTTTGCATTCGAGATTTTTATTTTTTTGTTTTGAGATTTTTTACATTCGAGATTTTTGTTTTCGAGATAACGTCATGCTCCCGCCTTACACACATCAACAAACCTCTGAGTGCATGCGAAGAATTGAAGGGACCTGAAATTAAACACCGATTACGAACGGCAAAGTTGAGAAGCACTTTTATCAAGCAAGATTGATACCCTTGGAAGTGTTGTAAGTTTTTCGCAAGAGGCAGTACCCGTGAAAGATGTAATAAAAACTTTGTGGGTACGAGTAGGATTCAAACCCATACTTTCTGCGTAACAGCCAACGCACATAACTCCTACGCCACGGGTACTTTTTAATATTACGTTTGTGAATAATTAAAAATAAAAATCCAATAGTACAAGCACTTCCTGATCTTTCTGTCTTTTTTCGAGTAATCGATTGGGCGCGTTTCGTCTATAGGCTATATTCGATAGACCACTAACTGTCAAATTTTATCTTCAGTGAAAATAACTCAATATTCCCAGTAAGTTGACACTTTTGTTTATTAGCTGCCACTTGAAGTTTAGTAATGTGATAACTAATGGTTGCAATTCACGAAAAGGGTAGTGATGCAAACGTAATCATCAGTATCACGTACGGCCTGGAAGTACGTGATGCTGATGATTATGTTCGCCATAATGAACTGACTGCACATGAAATTAGTGAAATCGTGTAGAAACTTGAAAAGACTGGTTGCGTTGCACTTATGTACACAGACAAGAAAAAGGATATGGGAAACAAAACTGTCATGATTGATTTTACCAACAAGGATTTTTTAGTGTTAAACATTGGTTTCTCTCGTCTTATCACTGATCTACGGTCATAAAGTATTTGGAGAGTAAAATGTAAGTCAGTTTCCGAACTGGTTTCTCTGATCTTTGATGTTGTGCATCATCGTAATGCTCGTTGAATACGTACTGATAACATAATAGAGTACGGGAGCGGTAGAACTTCGTGCAAGTGGCCAGTTGACATCATCTCTATGGTTGAGTCTCAGTTGAAAATATTGCTGTTATAACTGCAACTGTTGATTCGAATTTATCGATTTCCTTCCGGTCGCAGTAAATTAACGTGACGTATAATCCTCAATTTGGCGTTCCATACAGGCAAAGTGATTTTTTCAGTCATCTAATTAATAATTGCCGAAAAGTTTAAGGAAGACACAAAACTCCATATTTGTTTGCTTACAAGAATTACAAATTATGAAAACAATGGAAAAAGTAAATTACATCAACCATGCCTCTGACTAGACTACATTTCCATTCCATGCTTTATGCATTAAATATCATCTGTCAACTAAATATTTTAAAAAGCATGCTAAGTGACTATTATTACATGAAAATGTCATAACAATAAATCAAAACAACCATAATAATAACTGCACTCTATGCAACCCAAAACACAGGCCCTCGTTTCCCGCGTGTACAAACAGTTTTTGTTTTTGTTTTTTTTTTTATTTTTGAGAAAAAAAACTCCCATAAATCGCTGCTTTCCCAACAAAAACTGAGAATGGTTAGGGACGTTGTTGGCGAACCGAAACGTTGCGAATTCTGAGCTTTCCTTTTATATTTTTGTTTCTTCATAATAAACCACAAACAGCAGCATTCCCGCAAGGTAACAAGTTAAGGATTTTATTTATTGCAGTCCAGGGACGATGGCAGATCCTGCGGGGCTCTGCAGATGTGTAGTCTTGCTGTTTTGAAATTGCGTTGCAACCCAGCATTATGAATGTATACACAAAATGTGTACAGTACATACAGACAACTTAACGAGTACGGGCTCCTCGTAGGTACTTTTTAAATATTCCCACTGATGACTTCATCGCGACGCGTCTCTGTTGTTTTATGGGAGAGACCTTGAAGTTAACTGCTGGGTGTTTTATGGGTTTCATTAGACAGGTTTACCTTGAAGTTCGTGGACCAGATTTTTCTTCGGCTCAGAGATTTAACTAGGCATTTTCATTCTTATCATCATATTCTGACTTGTAGGCACATATCCTTAAGATGTTTATACTTCTGGTGAAATTCCCAAGAAAAAAAAAATAACTTTCCCACAAACTACAAAACTAAAATGTAACCCGATACAGCCAACAAGAGAATGTAGGTCAAATATTGTTGGTCATTGGTAATGTCATTGTCGCGTCATGATAACATCCATTAAGTTTTATGATAGAAGGATGGGAAGGATTCATCCCACAACCGATTCTATTGAACTGGGGGAAATTTCATACCTCAAGGGAATTGGTGATTTTTCCTTATGAAATTTGTACACTCATACAAACACAGCTCGGGAATATGATTATGATATGATAAGTTTTGTGAAATTATCATTGGTTTAAGATTATATAGTTATGATCTTATTACATATTGATTGGAATCCTTTCAGATATTTTATGGCAATTTTCGACAAAAAAAGGAGCCCTAAGTTGAGTTATTTTTATGATTGGTTACATCCTGTAAAAAAAAAATAAGAAAATGTTAGTTAAATCTATAGTTTGGTCACTGTGACGTATACGTACTATTTTTTTCACTTTTTCTTAGATAATGTTCGTTTCAAAAAGAACCTGAGTAGAAGAAGCCCATTGCCCCAGATTACAGATCGGAAGACCAAGCCTCCGATACAAAAGCCAGAGCGTTTGGATTTGACTGCCAGATACATGCTAGGACCCGCAAGCGTTGGAAGATTGCAGCATCTCACTTCTTGAAGACTCATAACTCATAAGTTACTTACTTACCTTAAGGTGGCGCTACAGTTCGTTGTGGACTTGGGCCTCAATCAAAAGTCTCCGCCAGCTAGCTCGGTCCTTAGCTAAACGTCTCTAGCTTTGCACTCCAAGTTGATTGAGGTCCTCTTCCACTTGAGTACGCCACCTGAGTCGCGCTCTTCCTCTCCTCCTATGACCCTCGGGAATAGTGTCGAAGGCTTTCTAGGCCGAAACATTGGTGTCTATCCGCTCTAAATGACCGAGCCATCTGAGCCTCTGGACCTTGACCCTTCTGGCTAGGTCCATGTCGTTGTACAACCCGTAAGGTTAGCTGTTATATCTTCTTCGCCATTCCCCTTCATTGTACAGGGGGCTAAGATGACGCGAATAAGAACTTTCCTCTCGAAACAGTCTAAGGCACTTACATCCGATTTTGTCAAGGTCCATGCTTCCGCACCATATACAGCAGGGCTGGGATGATGAGTGTGTTGTACAGTTTTATCTTAGTTGCTCGAGAGAGGGCTTTTCCACTCAATTGCTTTCTAAGCCCAAAGAAACAGCGATTAGCAAGAGTTATTCTTCGTCTGATCTCGGCGCTGGTGTTATTGCCCGTGTTTATAGCGGAGCCTTGATAGACAAACTCGTCTACTACCTCGAAGTTGTATGCACCTATTGTGATGTTCTGCCCGAGCCGTCGGTGTTGGGTGTCCTTCCTCGAAGACAGCATTTACTTCGTTTTTCCATCATTTACCGCTAAACCCATTTTTTGCCGCTTCTCTCTCAATTCTCACAAAGGCGCCATTGACGTCACGCTGTGTTCTTCCCATTATATCAATATCATCGGCGTACGCGAGAAGTTGAACAGATTTTTGGAAGATAGTGCCTCTGGTGTTGACGTAGGAGTTCTGCACTATCTTCTCAAGAAGGATGTTAAAGAAATCGCACGACAGTGCATCGGCTTGTCTGAACCCTTTTTTGACTTCGAAAGATTCCATGAGCTCGTTGCCAACCTTGATAGAGCAGCGTGAGTTCACCTTCGTCAATTTGCACAAGCGAACGAGCTTGGCAGGGACGCCAAAACTAGACATAGCCCTATACAGTTCGTCTCTATAGATGCTGCCATACTCGGCCTTAAAATCGATGAAAAGGTTGTGGGTATCGATTTGGAGTTCATAGGTCTTTTCCAGGATCTGCCGCAACATGAAAATTTGGTCGATGGTTGACTTTCCTGGCCTGAAGCCACATTGATGAGGACCAATCAGATTGTTGACGAAAGGCTTCAGACGTTCACATATTACGGGAGAGAGGATCTTGCAGGTAATGTTTAGTAGACTTATTCCTCTATAGTTGGCGCAGTTTAGAGGATCTCCCTTTTTCAGGATCGGGCAAACAATGCTGAGGTTCCATTCATCGGGCATACATTCCTCTGACCATATCTTACAGATGACTTGGTGCATGCTCCTATCTAGCTCGTCGCCTGCTGCTTTGAACAACTCAGCAGCTAGTCCATCTGCTCCAGCGGCTTTGTTGGATTTCAGCCATGATATTGCGGTTTTCACTTCTTCTAGGTCGGGTTATGGGAATTGTTGGCTATCATCGTGTCCGATGAACGGCTCTTGTCTGACAGCGGTGTTTTGTTCGTCGTCGCCGTTATACAATTTACAGAAGTGGTCTTTCCAAATCCCCAGCATTTACTGCGATTCTACTACGACGTTCCCTTGTTAATCACTGCAGGCATCGGTTCTTTCTCGATGACCTTGAGCCAGCTGTTTAACCTTTCGGTAAAACCTCCGGACTTCATTCCTGCTGTTGGCTCTCTCAACATCCTCGATCTGACGCTTCTCATGCTCTCTCTCAGACTCAGACTCATAAGTAAGAATACTTATAACACATGCACAATTCGACTGAATAAAGAAGCAAAACACATACTCGATTCTAGTTCCATGAAGCTATGTGGTAGATAACATTACCTAATATACGAGTACAAACAGATGCATGTGCACTATGGTTAGAGTAGTGAGGATTTGTGATTTTTTTTCTAATACCATCTAATACGGTGTGTAAATATTTTCTTTTATTAACTACATTTTCCAATATTGTTTCAAAAGCTAAAGAAGATTGTTTTCTGTTTGCTTTCTATGTAGGTTCTTCTGGGAATTGCATGAGAATAAAAGTAAACGTCTGTTCTTCTGCGAATTATGAGGATTAGTGACATTGCAGATAATGTTCTTTCGTTCTTTATGACATTTCAAATATTTTCTTTGTGACATACAAATCTAGTACCTTTTATTCTCTTTAATTTGAATCTCAAAAGCAATACATACATAGTTCTGGCGTTTGAATTGCTAACCCGCAAATTAATGTTTACAAATTCGTTTCAATTTTGCTAAAGTTCCAGGAAAAAAAAAACCAAATAAATTTAACATTCCCTTTTTGCAGAATCATTTCCGAGAAATCCAGGAATTCAACACAGAACCGAATCGATGTTTGTCAACAACCACAGAAACCGCCATTTTCTATGAAATGTCAACTCAAACTCAAATGACGTGTGATATCACTTTTACCATTTAAATTGACCCATTCATTTGTATTTCAAACAATTAGTTAAGTTATTTGAAATTCAAAATCAAACACACCTACCCATCAACATAAAGCTTGTTCCATGAATATTGCAAACGTTGTTCTTTTGCTGTTTCACGTTTTAATCAATTTATGAGGCTTCTGTGGACGTGTGCGGTGAATCATTGATTTGGCTAAAGGAATTCCAATTAACTGCTCGGTTGTAGTTTTGTGAGTTGCTGGAAAGTGAATTAAGGTTCGATGACGTATATTTATATACAGACAGGACAGTGGAGATGGGTACTGATTATTATTCGTCAATATGTTTTGTGTATGGGAGTATTCCTTCCATTAATCTTTATGTAACATTACGATAGTGGAAGTAAGTTGACGTTTTGTCACCATACGACGGAAGCATTTTAAGGACACAAATTCCGTCAAACAGCGTCAGATGCGGGCGTTCTGTGAATTTGGAGTGAAGCAATAGTTCCACCTACAACATCTCACTGAGATCTCAGAGATCTCCGAGACTTTTTAAGTGGAACAAAAAATCTCAGCTGAGAACTGAGATTTTTTTCTGAGATCTCTGAGATAAAATTATTTTGCATTCGATTTCTCACTCAGCTATTTTGACGTGACTGACATATGTTACTTACTTAATTATGGTGGCGCTACAGTCCAGGTTGGACCAAGGCCTCACCCAACAAACTTCTCCAGCCAGCTCGGTCCCTGGCTAACTGTCTCCAGTTTTGCACACCAAGTTGGTTCAGGTCCTCTACCACCTGCGTGCTCCACCGGAGTCACGGTCTTCCTCTTCTGCGACGTCCTATCGGGTTGGATTCAAAGACTCTACGAGCCGGAGCATTATTTTCCATTCGCTCAACATGGCCCAACCATCTAAGTCGTTGTGGACCTTTACTTATCTGGCTAGGTCAGTGTCGCTGTACAGCTCGTACAGTTCTTGGTTGAATCTTCGTCTCCAATCTCCATTAATGCAGACAGGACCAAAAATCACTCGAAGAATTTTTCTCTCGAAGCAGCCCAAAGCGTTTTCATCAGATGTTGTCATAGTCAATGTCTCTGCACCATACATGAGGACCGGGATGATGACGGTTTTGTAAAGTATCGCTTTAGTTGGTCGGGAGAGGACTTTACTACTCAATTGCCTTCTAAGTCCAAAGAAACAGCGATTGGCAAGAATGATTCTTCGTTTGATTTCAGCGCTGGTGTTGTTGTCTGAGTTAATAGCGGATCCCAGGTAGACAAAGTCCTTAACTACCTCGAAGTTAAATCTGTCTATGTTGACGTTTGCTCCAAGACGTCGATGTTGGTAGTCTTTTCTTGTCGACAGCATTAACTTGGTCTTGCCCTCGTTAACCGCTAGACCCATCTTTCTGGCCTCCATCTCAAGGCTCACAAACGCTCCACTGACATCACGCTGTGTTCTTCCAATTATGTCAATGTCGTCTGCGTATCCTAGTAGCTGGACGGACTTTTGAAAGATTGTGCCTCTGGTGTTGACATTGGAGGTTTGTACAATCTTTTCAAGAATGATGTTGAAGAAATCGCATGACAACGCATCGCCTTGTCTAAAACCTTTTTTGACACTAAAAGCGTCCGTTAGGTTTTTTCCGACCATGATGGAACAGCGTGAATTTTCCATTGTCATCTTACACAGACGGATGAGTTTTTCTGTGATGCCAAAACTAGACATTGCTCTTTATAGTTGGTCTCTTTAGACGCTGTCGTACGCGGCCTAAAAATCGATGTAAAGGAGGTAAATCGTTTGCGTGGGTCGTCATCATTATTTCCATCCGTATCCGAGGCTTGTTGGTGGTTCGAAACTATAGTTTCCTTATGTGGCCGGTCAGTCAACCCGACGCACGACCCCCAACCTGAAGGGCCAGGTCTTTAGTTTAACTCTAAGACGAAGAGCCGGCCAAACCGCTCCTTATAGGCCTGGGCTGCGAATATGTCGTAGAACCCTATAAGGTGTTCACTAAGTAGTTCATCCTGACTGGAACTGAAGACGCCACCGTAGATTCCATCTTGGGAGTTCTTCCACTGCCGCCTGTTGAAAAGGAGGCATGCCTTAGTGGACGCATACCTCCTCCCCCTCTCTCTCTCTCTTTGCTACCGCCAACAACTTCCAATTGGGGTTGGAACCCAATCTTCGGTTGAAGGTACTGGGCACCCGATGTTCACCACGGGGAGGTGGAGAGTAGGAGTTGATAGACAGAGGTTTCAGTGGACGCTTGTGTCCACTTGAATGCACGTGTCTACCCTTCGAACATCACATGACATAACCATTTTATCTCAATGAGAACTGAGAATTAAGTTCCACCAAATGATTTTGCCTCAGTCAAAGTGACATTGAGATCTCAGTGAGGTGTTGTTAGGTGGAACTGGCCTAATCATTCATAATTTCTTTAGGAAAATAACATTTGTCACTTTTTTTTGACAGAAATGCAGTTCATATTATAGGTTTTTTCGATGTTAACAGCCCCGTGGAGCTCCGGTGCTTGTCATACTGTGAACGGAGCTGTCAAAAAACTGAACAATTTCTCTGGGTTTGGTTTCAGCTTTGAGCGCGTTTATGTTTATTTGAGAACGTTTTTTTTTCTCCCTTTGTTGTAACAGCTGGTTCGAACAACTCCGAAATACTCTTCCGAAAAAAACTTGGGGCGATTCAGAGCGCTCCCGGAAATGGAAATGCACCGGGACGAAAAAAGAGTGATATCGAACAGCTCAGTGCGAAATCAGAGCTCCACAGAGCGCACATCGAACAAACCTATTGTTATTATAAGAATTAAGAGATTCTTAACAGCCACAGATCAGATAAAGAGAGATCGGAAACTGGCTAACGTTTCACCCTCCAGATACTGCAAGTTTTGTTTTTCCGTTACCTACTTGGAATGTGTGAAAAAAATGAGAAAAAAACAACAAGTAAAATTAGTTTAGGTCCATCTCAATGTTGAGAAAGTTTGGACTTGCTTGTATTAAAATTTATTTTGACATTTTGGTTTCCTATCTCTGTTTTAAGCTTAAAATGTATTAACCTACTATTTTTTAAGACCAAGTGCTCTGTTTGCCAACTATGAGGGAATTCTTATTTCTGACATTTTGTGCTTTAATGTAAGTCAGTACTTTCACTTCTATAACTAATGGCAAGTTCAATGTTTACAATAGCAAAAGCAAACATAAAACAGTCAGCCAAATTCAACTCATCTCAAAACAAGACTCATAAATCTACTATTGACAGCTTTATTAGCACGCCATCCTTGTTGCGTGTTCTATCCTGAATAACTATACCATTTCAGACATAACCTGCCTCACACATAATCTCAGTCAACTTTCTATTTACATTGTACATGCTAGCTGGATCATAATGTATCTTCAATTCGTAAGGCAGTTCGAACCTCGATATAACCTTGCCGGAATATTTCGCACAAAGTTTATGAATGAATAAAAACCTCAGCCTATGCCGTCGCTGCCATGTTGGCGCATCGTTGGTATATTTTTGCAAGAAATAAAACCAAGCTACAGCACGCAAACATCTAACCATGATGAGCTTTTGAACAATGGAGGCAATATCGAACCCCCGTCATTCGCGAAAAGGAGCCTACCTCACAGTTTTTGCTTGCTCCACTAGAAGGACTAGAGACAATAAAGAAAGCTATGCAAAATGAAAAACTGTCCTCTGAATGTCAGTCTTCCGTTGGTTGCGCTTCCACGCGAACACTCGATACAATTCATATTTTCAAGTCATATCCGGTTTTTGTTTTCTCTCTTTTCTTTGTCTCTGGTTTTCTTTGGTGTTCGATATCAGTATTTAACCGTTTCGTCGTGTGCGGCAGTGGAAGAGTGCAATAAAACGTCACTCTGTGACAGTGACAATTATGTCGAATAGTCAAAAGGCTGACGATGACAATGACGAAGACAGAGAAGGGAAATTAAAGCCAAAGGTCAAAGCCGAACTACCTTATCTCTTCGTAAAGGAACTAACACAAAATCAGAATAAACGAATTTACATTGTCGATGAATTCATTGCCACCGAACGGGGTATGCTAGATGGCACTTTTTTCTAACGTTCAAGCTTGGAATCTCATTTCTATGCAAAATATCTTGCTGTTGGTCTTTTCTTCTAAAAGTTGTGTGTGTGTTTTTGTCTGTATATTGCAGTGACGCCCATCGAAGGAAAGTTTTATTCGAAATTCAATGATGCAAACATCAAGGGCATTAGGGAAAGGCAGTATTTCTGGAAAACGGCTGAAGAACGACGAAATGGATCAAAATTGAACCTGGAGTTTCCTGTTTTAGAAAGTCAAATGTACGGATGGATGCCGAGGGGAGTTAACAAAATGGCATTGAGGAGAATCAACTATATTCAGGCACCAAAGTTGCGTTGTCCCATGACTGTCCATGGTGAGAAAATCAGCTCCGAACGAGTGACGGAACGGGCAAAATTTACTGGCGTACGATTCAATTTGATGTGAATTTAATGTAAAGAGTATGTAAAAAAAAATGTCCACACTAAGAAACCAAATAAATTTGCTTTGCAGAAAAAAGTATCAAACAACATATGGTAAGCAAATGACAGTTGTATGACAGTGGCAAAGGATGTAAAATGAGGTCGAACTATTTTGAATGTGAAGCACTACCCAAGGTTCAATGTCAAAAAAGTCCTCACCACCACCTTGTGACTTGTCAAAAACCACATTACCATTTGTTGGTTTTTAGAGTAATTCTTCCACACAGACAAGACAATGTCTACAAAATTTGATTAGAGTATTTCGTGTCACATGCCATCCGATAATTGATTGAATCCAATCGTCATTGAGTAGGTATACTCTTCATGATTTATGTTAAAAGTATCAAGTAGCTAGGTACATACATGATAAATATGTATCAAATCGATTGTTCATTTTGATGTTTTTGTGACCTAAATACAACTAAACAAATAAAATCGTTAGGTTTCATAGAAGCAAAAAAAAGTAACTTGTCAAATCAAATTTTCAATGACAGTGACATAATTGTTTGTCCAAAAAGAAAATCATGCTGTTTCTCAGGATGACAATTTTTGTTGTATTTATAATGTACATTATATGGTATATGTTAGTAACTGATAATGTTTCTTATACGGCAGTAAATGCCAATGTTGTAAAGTTACGTAAGGTTAGGTTATGAGGGGTGTGCACAGCGTAAACTGTTGCATACACGGGGGCCTACTGGTCCAGTGTGATCCCCTATAAAAATAAAAGTTAGCGACCGGCTCGTTAACGAACCAGCCTGTGTTATCTATAAATTTCCTCATGCTTGCCATTGAGAGCTGTTCCCCAACAAACCTGTTCCCTGTTGACGGAGTCGGTTTGTTTGGAGGTTCGGACAGTCACAGAGCAGGTGTTTAATGGTTTCTATTTCCTCCTCATCCTGACAGCTATTACAGAAATCGGGTGCAAAAGCCCCTATGTTGTTGGCCATTGTGCCAATGGCGCAATGACCCGTTAGTACACCTATCAGAATTTTAATGTTCCTTTTACTCAGCGATAAAATATACCGAGTTTCCTTTTCATTAATGTTAGGCCATAAACTCCTAGAGATTACGCAATCGTCCCTGGATTTCCAGGAGTTATTTTGATTATCTTTTTTGATTTAAGGTCTATCTTCCTCTTGAGTACCCCAATCGGGACGAGTGGTCCCCTATCTGAATGGTCACTACTACTTGTGTCTGCTTCTGACCCTTTCCTGGCTAGTTCATCTACTATTTCGTTCCCTTCTATATTGCTGTGTCCAGGAACCCAGCAGAGCTTAACCTGGTTAGTGTGGCAGATTCTATTTAATTCTCTCCTACAGTTTAAAACTGCCTTTGATCTTATGGTCTCACTGGCTAAGGCTTTGATAGCAGCCATAGATCTCGGCCTGAAAGACACTACAGTCAGCTTGGAGTTTATACGCCTCTCTGATGTTGAGAGATTGGCAAAACACTCCAGCACCTGTTCCTGATTCCATTTTCAAACCGTCAGTGTAGAAAGGGATACCCTGTTCACTTATAAGTGAATTAGGATCCCAACCCTGTCTTTCTGGTATGCAAATAGAAAACTTCCTGTCAAAATCCAGTAGAGGGGGAATGTAATCGTTGGTGTCCATCAGTCTTAGAATCATGTCATATCTTTGTAGGATTGACCCGTGTCCATAAATGCTATGCTTCCAAAAACTCAGTTCTTTTAAACGAATTACGGTTTTGGCTGCCGTGCGCCTTATGAACTCATCCTGAGCCGGGTAATCCAGGATCATTTCCAACAAAGCCTGTGGTGTGGATCTCTAAGCCCCTGTTATTCCTATACAGGCCAGTCTCTGTACCTCATTCAGGTTCTTGAGATAGCTTGATTTTTCCACTGCTTTTCATAATACAATACAGCCATAGGTGAGAATGGGTCTGACAATCGCTGTGTACATCCATTGGATGACTTGCGGTCGCATACCCCAACGTACACCGAAGGTCCTTTTGCATAGTTAGAATGCACATAGTGGTTTTTTCATTCTTTCCTCAGTCTTGCGCTTCCATGTCAAGGGATCACCCCTAGAAATTTAGCTTCCTTAGAGAGTTTTAGAGGAATACCATTTAATTTAGGAGGGTTGAAGCCCTCCAGTTTCCGTTTTTTCGTAAACAGAACTAGCTCTGTCTTGGTAGGGTTGACCCCGAGACCGTTCTTAGTTGCAGAAGAAGATAAATCTTTTAATGCGTTTTCCATAATGTTTCCAATGGTGGTAAGGAACTTGCCTGACACCAAAGACACTATGTCATCTGCATATGCCACACTTCTTATGCCCTGATCTTTAAACTTTGTCGGACCAGGGCTCACCCAACAAACTTCTTCAGCCAACTCGGTCCCTAGCTAGCTGTTTCCAGTTTCGTACACCAAGTTCGTTCAGGTCCTCTACCACCTGTGTGCTCCACCTAAGTCGCGGTCTTCCTTTTCTGTACCGTCCTTCGGGTTGGATTCGAAGACTACGAGCCGTAGTATTATTTTCCATTCGCTCAACATGACCACCATCTAAGTCGTTGGACCTTAACTTTTCTGGCTAGGTCAGTGTCGCTGTACAGCTCGTACAGTTCTTGGTTGAATCTTCGTCTCCATTCTCCATTAATACAGACAGGACCAAAAATCCCTCGAAGAATTTTTCCCTCAAAGCAACGTTTTCATTAGATGTTGTCATGGTTCATGTCTTTGCACCATACATGAGGATCGAGATGATGAAGGTTTTGTAGAGTGTCACTTTAGTTGCTCGGAATAGGACTTTACTACTCAATTGCCTTCTAACCAAAGAAAGAAGCAGGGATGGACAAGAGTGATTCTTCGTTTGATTTCAGCACTGGTGTTGTTGTCTGAGTTGATAAAAACAATTGTGAACTAGAGAGTGTAATATCAACTTGAAACCGTTTGAAAATTGTGGCACTCAAACTCACCCCTTATCTTCAGTTTTCACCTCAGATTGGATAATGTAGTTTATCGTCTATTTTCATACTATACACAAACCAACAGCCCGAAAAATTATAGCATCGACACTTACACCGTTTTTTATTTCACCAACAAAGTTAGGTTTGATTTACTTTCACAACCTTCCTCCAGGTGGTGGCGCTGCTATGTGTCCTTACTATGTTCGAAAATTGAAATCTTAAAAATTCGGAGTGTTGCTTTGCCCTTTTATTTAGCTTGTGCTTTCATTGTGGTCAAATCCGTGGTTTTTATAGGAAAAATTATAGCAAAGTAATTTTTTTGTGAATCTTACTTATATTTTACTGAACTTAAAAATACAATTTTATATGAAAATAATAAATTAGCACTCATAACGATGTTTTTTTATCTGGTTTGGACATTGGACCAAATATGCTCAGCACAACTGGCAGCAGAATTAATCCATGTGCCGCACCAATCAATACTATTCCCAAATACATTCTAAAGTAATAGATGTGGAATATTTGCGATTTTGAAAATGCTAGAACAATAATGCCAGCAAACTTTGTCAGAGTAATTCCCGACAAAACACTACTTCCGGTAATTGAAAGTGCCTTGCTGGCCCGTTCATGTGTTGACCCTGTATAGTTTTTGTACGATCGAAGTGTGTGTGCCACAAATTCAACACCAATTCCAACACACACAACTAAATTGACAAGTGAAACAGCATTCAATGTTATACTCCATAGCCACATCATGCCTCCCATATTGATGAGAATCAAGAGAACTGTAATTAGAACCATCAGGAAGATATTATGTCAAATCCAGTTATGATGAATGTGACCAAGAAGACAGCTGCCAGGGATATTCCCAGAGAGAAAATTGTATCATCCCAAACTGTCAAATATTGTTCGTAGAAAACGAAGAATACACAATAGGGAAAGAATACAATATCATTGATGCCATTTTTCTTGAACATGGCCTTAACTTCCGCTTCTACTCGTCTGGCTTCTTTTAAAGCTGTGTAGAATTGTATCGAAGTGACAGATGTTGTTGAGAATTGCATGAAATTTGTGTCAACGAGGTGAGTGTCGCCTTTTTCATCGAGAGTGTATATCACAGACTGGAAATAAAATAATTTAAGGGCCGATTTGTTCAGACTAAATTAATTCTAACTTACGTCATAATAAGATGGTCGTCCAGCTTTTGCACAATCGGCGTCGGGTAGATCTGACAGGAAGAATGGGATGTATTTGTTGAAAGTTTCTGGTGTCGGTCGAAGACCGTCTTCTGAGTATGATCGTGGACAGGATACGCATTCATCCTCATATGAATCTGAAATAATTGACTTTAAGGTTAATTTGAAGTGAATGATTGGAGGCAAACTTACTGCTAGCACAAAACGTTCCGTCAGTTTGATTGATTTTGCAACAAGTGTCAATGCTGAGCCAGTCAATGTAGTCGTCAATCCAAGAAGCAGCAGGTCGTGCTAATTTGGTGCTACAAACAAATTTGTATATTTTAGGAAATGACGAAAGTGGGACTAATCATACAAAAAAACTCACATTTCAGGATATCTTGACTGAATATAAAGCTGTGTCGACAGAGAATCATTATTGCATTCAACACCACCACAAACCAAATTTTGATGGGCTCTCTCGGAGTAGTTTAATCCTGGCCCAAGTACCCAATAAACAGGAGCTCCAGTTGACAACAGTTGTGCCATAAACTGGAATTGGAAGAAGTGTTTACCACGTTTTCGATCCTAAGTAAATTACCAACCTGAAAATACTTGACGACATGTGAGTCTTTTGGCATTGACATTTCTTGATCCAAGCCAAGTTCGATTGATGGAATTATCATTATCGACAGAGCTGTCACTACGGTGAAAACGATCAAAACGATCACTTTGAAACCCCTTTAAGAATGCAAAAGAAAAGATTTGTTTTCAAATTACTTGAAGATAATTACGTATTGAAGTACTTAGGGTCAGTGAGCAACTGGCCCTTAATCTTTCTAACTTACTTTGATAGTAAGAACGGTGAATAAATGTTCGTAAAGAATTTCTCCAAAAGACTGGTGTCATCGTCATGTTTTGGTTTTTTGCTGGACTTAATACAACACAACAAATCGAATCGTCCTGATTCAAAACGTCTTTCGTCCAAACTCATCAATGCCACAAATGCCGTTATTTGGAATAGGAAATCCAACAAAATCGCAGCTGCAGCATACATTGCAAATGTTTTGACAGCTGGCATTTCAGCGAGGGTACCTTTAGTTGTCAAACATTAAACGTCATTTCAAACTTCTTTTTTGTAATTGTCACAGTCTTACCAATAGCAAAACATGCAAACTCCGAAGCTGCAGTTTGCAAAATCGATGGGCCAATCCGACCAACAGCTTCTCCCACTGCCTCCGGAACTGACGGAAACTCTGATCTGTCAAGCCGATGGTATGTGTGGACCATAATGAAAATATTGTCCACCCCAACTGCCAATACCAAAAATGGCATAACCTCAATGGCCAACATAGTTGTGGTCACTTCGAAATAGCTCCAAAATCCCAAACTGCATATAACCGAAACCATAACAATAAAAATTCCACCAATTGCCAACATAATTTTGGATTCCTTAAAGAAGTTGGAGCAGCTCCGGATTTTGCCCAAGGCAATGGCAACGTAAACAAACATCACAACATAACTGATAACAACTGTCAGGGCTTCACCTTCTGACAGTTCAACAATAGCGTCTTGAATTGAACGTTCCGCACTGAAGGCAATGTCCATCTTGTCGTTTTTGTAGGCTTTCATGAAATCAACGAATTTTTTTTCCCATTCTCTTGCGGGTTTGGTGGCTTCTTTATCGACATAGTTTTTGACCAAGAAGGTCAATATTATTCCAGTTCCTAGACGATAGTCTTCACTTTCACCAGGTTTTGGTTTGGGAGGTCCACCAACACCGATATTGGGTTCGATTGGTCCACCATATGGCGCGAGGCATTTATCCAACATTGGAACCCTAAAAAAGATGTAAATAACTTTTCGGAGAAAATATGCTTAAAACAAACAACTCACCTTAAACAATCCTCCAAATGATTTAAATAGTTTACCGTCAGACCATCTGCCTCGTATTCCTTTTCGAATTCTTCCATATTGTTTTTAAAGTAACCGAAAATCGATTGCACCAAGCACTTATCGATTATCGGCTTTTCCCCGGGATACAAAACCGGGGCAGTGCAAATTTTGTCCAGCCCCAAGCCATCTGCCATGCCGATTTCTTGAATTTGAAGCTGTAGCTTGAAAACTTCACGTAGGAAATCCTTCTCAAAAGCTGGACCAAAACGAACTTCTCCAGCTGGAGTTTCATGGGTGATCTAAAAATCATATCAAAGCATTAACTGTGTCTAAGAAAAATCACCCAACTTACATAGTCGTTTTTCGTAGGCTTGATGAAGAGCTGATTTGTTCGATAGAACGGCCCAAAATGACTATCAAAATATCTCTTCTCCTGCAGTGTGGAACTCTGCTCACTTGACCACAGCTCAATTGGATCCGTTGTGATTTTCATATAACGCACACCATAAGCAAGACCTGCTATAACCCATGAGCATAAGGCCAAAATCAAGACCGGATTTCGAGCGCAAAATGTTCCCCACGCTTTGAAAAGTTTGTACAAAAATCGATTCATAAAACCAAATCCTCCACAAATTGCCGGCAGCTTGGGTTTTTTCATTCGGCAACAGTCTAAAGCGCCCAAAAACACCAATCCAATAATTGCAATACCAAGGACAATGGCTACTATAAAAGTGACTCCATTTAGACCGGCAATTGTGAAACCTTCCTCATCGGCTTTTGGTACATCACCAACTGGACAGGATTCCTCACAGTCAACGCATGAGCATTTGTGTGAATTCGGAAATGAAGTGCCACAACTTTGAGCTGGGCCCATATAGCGCCCTGGCACACTTTCATCCAAAAACGTGTAATTTATGGGAAACGGTACATAATCGTTGATTGACTTGTCACCCATAAATTCAAACCACCGCTTATGGCTGCATGTCAGAGCATCGTAAGCACCGCAAGCTAAATCCATTGCAGGCCGTCCAGTTGCAGTGTGTATGACATTTTTGCAGCTGTCGTAGACCTTTTCAGTGAAATCATTGTCGATAGCGTATGCCACAGATTCTACGTATTCATTGTTGATGACTTTTGAAACAAGAAATTCACTGTGATTTTGTGCACAGGTCATGGCACAAATTGACAGTCCCATATTAATGGTACAAGTTGGGCAGCGACCGAAAATTCCATCAGCTTGTGACATACCGTTGTCCATCGTGAAGACCTGTTCATCGTCACAACAGAGGTTTAGCGGTGCTTGAAAAAAGACGGGAAAAAAACAGTTATGGTAAATAAAGTCAACTTTCAAAACAATTTGAAATCTCATATTGGGGGCTTTGGGATAATTGTACATTCCCTATTGTAGAGATGTCAGAACCTTCAGACAGTTTTTCTGAGGCTTTATAAAGCAACGTCATAACTGAGATTAAAATGACAGTTGGTTGATTAGCAGCATTGTATTTCTATCTAGCTAGTACCTGCGACCTGGCAATTGATTGTGGTGCCATCTTGAGAGCTGGCACAGTGCTAATTTTTTACATAAGTTTTCTATTGCGATTTTTTTTTGGGTTTGATGTAGCACATATACAATGATTAGCAGAAAATGACAGATCAGCGTCAGTCTTCACCCTATACCATTGAATAAGAAGTACAGGAAGGGGTCTTATGAAAAAGAATTGAAACATTTTTCTAAGTAGTGTGAGTTTCACAAACACAAACGCATTACAACAGGGTTGGTCTGCAGTTGAATGGTAAATCTCAGGGGCGCCAAGCGAAAATTGATTGAATCTAGATTTCATCGATTATGCTTCAACTTTTTTTCAATCTCAATTCTTTTTTTAGGATGCATGGTGTTTTCACACGTTTCGAAACACGATGGAAGAACTGTTCAAAACAACCGTGCACACTACGGGAACTCAACGAATTGCAGCGCCTTACCATCACGAACAGAAATGATACATCCCTGAACTCGACTGACAACACAGTCAAAGTTTGACAACACATACCCCAAAAATTGACAGGACAAGTAAAAAATTGACATCATCAGACATTTTTGTTGCTTCACTCACGTACACTGTACATGTAGCTAACTAACACTGCTTCCTGTACTTCTTATTCAATGCCCTATACCAATGGCATCAACTTGTCTTCTATTTTAATTATAAAAAACAATTTGAGTTTTGAATTTTCAATTCAATCCGAAAACACAAAACCCAGTAATTACTAACTTAAGGCGGCGGCTGCAGTCCGTTGTGGACTTGGGCCTCAATCAACAGTCTCCGCCAGCTAGCTCAGTCCTTAGCACTCGGTCCTCTCCTCCTACGTCCCTCAGGAATTGTGTCGAAGACTTTCCGGGCCGGAGCATTGGTGTCCAACCGCTTTAGATGACCGAGCCATCTGAGTCTCTGGACCTTGACCCTTCTGGCTAGGTCCATGTCGTTGTACCTACAACCCGTAAAGTTTGCTGTTATATCTTCTTCGACATTCCCCTTCAATGCACACGGGGTCAAAGATGACCCGAAGAACTTTCCTCTCGAAACAGCCTAAGACACTTTCATCCGATTTGTGTGTTGTACAGTTTTATCTTAGTTGCTCGAGAAAGGGCTTATCCACTCAATTGCTTTCTTAGCCCAAAGAAACAGCGATTAGCAAGAGTTATTCTTCGTCTGATCTCGGCGCTGGTGTTATTGCCCGTGTTTATAGCAGGGCCTAGGTACACAAACTTCTCTACTACCTCGAAGTTGTATGCGTCTATTATGACATTCTGCCCGAGCCGTCGGTGTTGGGTGTCCTTCCTCGAAGACAGCATATACTTCCTTTTTCCCTCATTTACCGCTAACCCCATTTTTGCCGCTTCTGTGTCAATTTTCACAAAGGCGCCATTGACATCACGCTGTGCTCTTCCCATTATATATAATTATCATCGGCGTACGCGACAAGTTGAACAGATTTTTGGAAGATAGTGCCTCTGGTGTTGACGTTGGAGTTTTGCACCATCTTCTCAGGAACGATGTTAAAGAAATCGCATGACAGTGCATCGCCTTGTCTGAATCCTTTTTTTACGTCCAAAGATTCCGTAAGCTCGTTGGAGTAGCGTGAGTTCTCCATCGTCATTTTGCACAGGCGAACGAGCTTGGCAGGGACGCCAAAACTAGACATAGCTTTGTACAGTTCCTCTCTGTAAATGCTGTCATACGCGGCCTTAAAATCGATGAAAAGGTCATCAGAGAAGGATCTGGCGATCTCTTGCCATTGTAGCCGTCCGACGTGGAATTTTCTTGCATGCTAGACAAGTGCCTTCTGTCGATCCCAATGTGATCAATCTGGTTGACGGTTGATTGATCAGGAGATCTCCATGTACCTTTATGGATGTTGAGATGTGGGAACCAGGAGCTTTCTACTACAACATTTCGCCCCGCAGCAAAATCGATCAGCCTGAATCCGTTATCGGAAGTGGTGTCGTGCAGGCTGTGCTTTCCGACTGTTCCACCAAAGATGTCCTCTTTTCCCAGCTTTGCGTTAAAATCGCCGAGGACAATTTTAATGTCATAACTAGGACATTGCTCGTACGTTTTGTCAAGGAGCTCGTAGAACTCGTCTTTGGTGTCGTCCTTTTTCTCTACTGTGGGGGCATGCGCACATATTAGGCCTAATTTTACTTGATTCGGATTGTCGTGAACTCCTGATGCGTTCCCTAACGCATTAGAAACTCAAGAATTTTTGCCTGAGTCTGCTTCCCACAACGAATCCGCATCCAAAAAGTCGCTGTAGTTGCTCTCGGTAACAATTACCATAGTAGGTGGCACAGTTTCTCATCCTCCTTTTCCCGGTCCATCCCATCGCATTTCTGGATAGCGGTAATATCTGCTTTGTAGCAGTTGAGGGTCCCGCCAACTGTTCGGCAGCACGCGGGCTATTAAGGGACCTAACATTCTACGTGCATATCCGAAATTCCTTGTCCTTTATACATTTGCTTGGGTCGTCATCAGTGTATCCGTCCGTTTCCGAGGCAACAGGCCTCGCAACTCGATTCTTTTCTACGTGGTCGGGAAGTCACCCCGACGCACAACCCCCAACCTGGAGTACCAGGCACTTGATGTGACTCCACGTGCAAGAGCCGGAAAAAACCGCTCCTTTTACGGCCTGGGCTTCAAATAAGTCGAAGTAGCCCGTAAAGGTGTTCACCAAGTAGTTCGGCCTAACTGGAACTGGAGACGCCACTGTTGATTCCAAAGAAGAAATTCATTCGCTGCCGTCCCTCGGTGGGAGTGCCTTGGTGGAAGCACTCCTTCGTTGTGCGGTAACTAGTAGTAACAGCCTACTCCGCTTCGACCTGTCGAAAATGGGAGGCCCTTATGCGAAAACAAGTTTCGCGATCGCATAGCTCTAAGCTTCATAGTTGTAGTTACGGTAAGCCGCTCCGCCATGTTAGGGCTTACCCCTTAGAGGGCACAAAACCCAGTAAAGCTGTGAAAATTATAGGAACAAACAATGACAATTTACTAACAATTCGTAATGACTTAAAAAAAAAACTGCTTGACATTGACAGCATGATGTATGACGAAATTAATCACTTCTTATTTCTATTGATAAAATTTTGCTGATTTAAAAACGGGTCTTAATAATATTAAAAAAAAAAAAAACATAAAACAATTATAGTTGTAATAATAAAGATAAACTTGAAGTGCAATTTAACATAAATTTTCTGATAGCCTATCAGAATTTAAAATTAACACTAAAAGAAGAAATAGCAGATAAAGTATGTTTTCCTATTTTGTTGAATAAATCAATCTAAGCACGGAAAATCCACAAAATCGTAATCTGATTTATCTAAAATGATATTACAAATAAAAAAAAAACCTTACCACCATCATTGCCATTTGTGTATTCCTCGTAAAAAACTGGGCACCTTTTTTTGAAAATTTCTCTAGCCCTTGCATTCTCCAGAGGTTTAGGTTCTCCAGTGTAATGTTTATTAACCCAAAACGAGCCTTCCATATGATGTTGGCCATACCAAATGCATTTACTTAGAATACATTGACACATAAATCCAAGAATTAATACCACTGCCGAGAGGAATACATTTTCAAATAGAAACGCAAGATCACTTATCGAAAAAGTCACACCGTACCCTTAATCATATTGATTTCCATTTTAGCTCAAAAAATTTCGTCGATAGAAAGTTGATGATAAACTTTCATTCACGAACAACGGCCGATCGAATTTAGAAACTGTCGATCGTAGCCCAATCGATTATACTTTCAAGACTAAAACAATAATTGGCCTTCTGGGTCTTGGAACCCGATACCTCGTCGGCAAGAAGGCTTATCGGGGTTCGGTATTTATGGTATACTCGAAAGTGACGATAAGATTTCTTAAACACCTGCTTGAATTATGAGAGTTCGATTAGAAGGATAAGCGAATTGTCTGCATCTTTTTTAATGATAAGCTTAATTGTTTACATTGTTGCAATACAAGTGAACTTCAATTGACAGCTAGTTAATCCATTGTAATTTACTTGTAATTGCCCCTTGTTTAAATTTCAAACTTAATTTGTGATTCTTCGAAGAGAGTAGGTTGATTGCACTCTCAGATTGCAAAGTAGTTATGAATGATGCGTTGAGCTGAGTTTCAATTTCAATTCAATATTGAGCTAAAATGAAATATTTTGACGGGAACTAGCAACTTGCAATTCGAAAAATATCAAATCTATGATAATAGACACAAGACTGTATACAGAAACAGGTGTTCTTAATAAGCGATTTCCAGTATTACTCATAAGATAAGGATCGTTTTGTAAAAAAGCGAAATTGTTAAAATACAAATAAAGATAATAATTATTGTTGACCACAATGGTGGAAAGTGGTTTATTGGAATAACATAGATAGCTTTTGTATTTGTCACGGTCATGGGTTCTGAGCAATGAGTCGAGATAGATGAGTATGGACTTATAAACTCTACCGGGCTCAATAACAGATTTTTTGAAAACTTAAG
The DNA here is from genome assembly GCA_920937365.1 of Sphaerophoria rueppellii. Classification (NCBI taxonomy): domain Eukaryota; kingdom Metazoa; phylum Arthropoda; class Insecta; order Diptera; family Syrphidae; genus Sphaerophoria; species Sphaerophoria rueppellii. Next base: position 15,936,492 of record CAKKXW010000001.1, read on the forward strand.
CTTTTGTATGGGAATTCATAACAGAATAACAGAACAAAAGATCACGCCGAATAGGCCTAATTGTTTGGAGACTTAATTCAAAAGGGAGTTCCAATGGGAACTTCATGGCTGAGACACAAACACGATTTAACTTCGTCTTTATCTGAGTTGCGATGTATCTTCTCGAAATAGCTTTGAATAACATTTCTCCTTTCATCATCATCATCCCTCAGAACAAGTTGTTGAACTGTCAGACGAAACAAGTGTTCAGCATATTTGAACTAAAACTTCCATTTGGAGTCACATTACGTAACATAACGTACGAAAAGTCATTGATCGTGATAGCATGCATTGAATTCCAATGGGAACTCGTAAACGTCAGACGAAGCCAAAGCTAAATCGTGCTTATGTTTCAGCCATCAAACTTTGACAGTTGATAGTGGTCACAACGTTGAAACTACATCTGTACATCAGTCGACTTGATTGTCATTAATTCAGTCTGTTTAGCCAAAACAGTATAGGTATAGACGGATTTAAAGTTTAAAGTGTGTTCTTTTCGGGTAACGTTGAGTGCGTTTAGCCTATTGAACTGTCCCCATAACTAACTTCAGCGATTTAGACTATGTCATTGGTTCATTTTGGAATCCTCTTGGACATTTAAGAAAATATTATACTTCACACTTAAGCCAGAACTACAATGAACGAAACGGCGCCGACGGAGCCTTCCGTACCTGAGCGAGAACAAGAAATAGATATTATTGTGCCCTGAATGGTGGATTGCTCCGTTTTGTCAATTTTCGATTAGTTTCGCTCTCAGATGTAATCTGCGCTCCCTCTCACTTTTGTTTAAGGGCTGAACACAATTTTGCGCACGCAAGTCACTTAAACGCTGAACTATAATGCAGGTACAAAAGGAGATCGGAAACTGGCTTACGTTTTACCCTCCGGATACCGCAAATTTTATTTTACTGTTACCTCGTTTATGTTAGTAAATGAGAAAAAACAGCAACAAAAATGAGATAGTTTGCTCAAGTTTACTGAGATAGTATTGGTAAAACACACATACCCTTGCAGTAAACTTGAACCATAGGTTCATTGTATATGGAATCAGCTAGTATAATCAAGAATGGTGTTTTCGATATTTTGTGCTACATCAAACCCAAAAAAAATCCCTATACCAAACTTATGTAAAAAAAAACAGCACTGTGCCAGGTCTCAAGATGGCACCACAATCGATTGCCAGGTCGCAGGTACTAGCTAGATAGAAATACAATGCATAAGTTGTAGGGATTATCATTTTGACAGCTTGGTTTCCCTTCACCCAATTTCGCTCACCCGAGCACGCTTAAGTGGACCAGCAAATATATATGTGAACGCTATGAGCAAATCATAATGTACTTAAGAAACGTTCCTTAACTTTTCGTTCAAATTTTACCAGTGCGGTTTCATTCGCTCATTGATTTGACAATTTGAAGAAGAGAAGTTAAAGCCTACTTTTTTGATTTACTTAACCCTGTGGCTACATGAGCAGGTTCTGGCCAGCAAGTAGCGTACATATATTATTTGTCAAATCACTGTCGGTTTACTTGGTGTGACGTAGGTGGCAAGCCACTTGCTAGTCAACTTGCTGGTAAGTTCACACTTTTTTTTCATATGAACTATTTTTACTGCTTGTTACATCCAATTTTGAATTTTGAAGATGTCAACAACAAAAAAAGAAATTAAGGGCCCCGAAACTTCAGACTTTTTATCGACCGATAGTTTGGTCGGCTTCTTAAATCATAATCAGTATGGAGAGGTATGCATATGCGCACACAACAGCGATTCAGTATCGGCCGATAAAAAAGTTTAATGGGCTACTCGATTACATTCAAACTAATCTGTCGGCCAACTATCGGCCACTACATTCCTATGCTTGAACTTTATACGTCACTCAACGCTAACAGCAAAGCAGCTTTGTGTTTTCCGCTTTAAGCCTGATCAAAATGCGTCCCGTGTGTACGAGTTCAATAAAAAAGAAATGAGAATTAGAACCTGACCATCCCTTCATTGAACACAGCCCATAGACTTGCTTGTCTTGTCAAAAACCATCTGATCGATTTGACGTTTTCAAAATTAAAAAAATAGAACAACATAAAAAGTTTTTTCCAGCGAGTTACGTGTGCTGTTTATTAAACCAATTATTTATTTTTCTTTTAATTTATAATTTTAATTTACGTTTTCTCTACAAATTCCCACTGCCCCATTCACTAAATCTATCTTGTCATTAGTTTGTTTCCATTTCGGTGCTCCATTTACGAAGTTGTCGATAAATATTTCAGTTCCGTAGTCCTTTATTCATTTTTATTGCAATGCGAACAAAAGAATCAAAATTATACTCCAATTGAGACTTTGGGCAAAAAATGCGCCGTCAAGGAGTTGATAACTCCTTGTTCGCCAACAACCCAGACGATCCGGATCGCATTGATATCGTTACAGAAGCGTCATCGCACAGTGACCTCCATTCGACGGGAAGCCATCATTTCCTCACCGGTTTCAAGACAAATTATCGATTTACCAATCCGGACAATGAAGAGGAGTCTGCTAAAATTCAATCTCCAACAAATAGAGTAAGGCAACCCACTACCATATCTAGAATGTGTATTAATATTTGTTTAACAGGTTCGTCGATGGTCGCAGAACATATCGAAAATTGGCAAAAACCGAGGTTCAATCCGTGACAAGACCATCTACAGGCTTCCATCGCGTACGGTTTCCGAAGTCGACGGAAAACTAATCCCAACTGACTGTGATGCGGAGATTGAGCAGCTTGTCGAAGAAATCGAACAGCATGATTACTTAATGCAAGACACGGCCGTCGGAAAGCAAATAAGAATGTAAGTTGAATTCAGTCTTCAAGGAATTTCCTTTTTAATTTGTAAATTTAGAGAAACTATTCGAGCTCTTCCCCATCCCTTGTCTATAAAACGACGACTCAAGAGCAAAATCGCCCTCTCCGTGACGCAGCATCTATCCGGTGAAAGCAATCAGCATATGAAGCGTTTCGGTGATTTACTTTGCCTCTGTGGCCGGAAAATCTGGGCTTTTTTGGGAAATCTCTTCTCAGGCATTGAGATCTGGTATGATGCAATGAAAACTATTGAGGGCCACTTTGGCTGCAGTGTTGGAACTTACTTCAAGTTCCTTCGTTGGCTCTTCGTCATGAATGTGGTCGTGCTGGCATTGACTTTTGCATTCATAACTCTGCCGCAGATTTTGTTCAATGCATTCGATCCGAGGAGTCGGCATGTGAGCGATGTTATAATTGAGCGAAGGTTTTTTGATCTTTTGACTGGAGAGGTAAGTTGACAAACACTTGACAGAGGAATACTGATAGAGATTGGTTTTTCTATTCTCAGGGATTCTTGAAGAATTCGTTACTCTTTTATGGTGCTTACACAAATATGACAATCACATTGGGAACATCGAGCAGCTATAGCCTTCCGCATGCTTACTATGTCACCATGTTGCTTATCTATCTCGTAACCTTTGTGTTGATCTCTTCCAGGTAAGCAATTTGTCAACAATCCGAATAGACCTTTAGATTTCAAATTTCGCAGCATGGCCCGGTCATATCGAAAGAGCTTCATTGAATCGTCGGGTGGAATTCCGAGCATGTACGCCCACAAGATATTCTGTTCATGGGACTTTGGAATTTCGAACGGAAAAGCCGCAAATATTAAGCATGAGTCGATATTCAATGAGCTCAAGACCGTGTTGACTGACATCGATAGGGACAAAAAGGATATTCCAAGGCTCTGGAAGTTATGGATATTTTGTGCTCGAATTGCTGCTCATCTTCTGGTTGTGGCGCTGATTGCTGGCCTCGGAACTGCTATTTGGATTCTTTTGAAGGTGAGTCATCAATTTGGTGGCAAAAAATATAACTAACTTCATCTCTTTTCAGTTCTATGGTGAGGCCAAAGCACACACTCCTTGGAAATCCCTCTACGTGGCGACGGTAGTTAATATATCAATGCTTCTTTTGCAAGCGTTTTTCTCTTGGATTGGAAAGTAAGTTTACATTTGCTCCACTGATTTGTTGTCTTTAAAGTTGTCATATTCCCTAGAATGGAGGACTACAGATGTCCGAGAAGATCTCTTCACGTAACGCTGGTTCGAACGTTTCTTCTAGAAGGAGTCGTAATTGGAGTGTTGGTCTTTTTCTGGCTGAACAAAAAATACCAAGGGTGCTGGGAAACGGCCGTTGGACAAGAAATCTATCGCTTAGTCATATCAGACTTTTTCATAAACATTTTTATTGTTCCTTTGTTCGATGTTGTGCGAGCAAATGTTGTGGCGTAAGTCCAAACTACATCAATCTATTCATTCGTCTCATCACACGTTTTTGCTTTTTCAGACGACGATGGCCAAAAGTAGAAAAACCTCATTTTGACATATCACAAAACAGCCTTGGCTTAGTATTTAACCAGACCCTTTTGTGGATTGGTCTTCTATTTTCACCGCTGCTTGCCTTAGTGTTGGTCGTTAAAATGGCTCTCACCTTTTACGTTAAGAAAACCACAATCATCTACCTATGTAAATCGCCGAAGCACATGTGGCGTTCAGCACAAACCCAAACCCTCTATCTAGTCTTTACTTTTCTCTCCCTATTGGGTGTGATCCTGACTCTGGGCTATATCATGACTCAAGTGCCCGTGAGTCAGAAATGCGGTCCTTTTCGGGACTTTGCTTTTATGTTTCAAATATTTATCAATGGTGTGCTTAAATTGCGTCAGAACGACTGGGTCTGGGGTGCTCTCATGACTCTAATACGTCCGGCAGTCGTTGGCGGAATTTTGTTGGCAATGATGGCAATTGTGTATTATCTGCGATCGAAAGCCAAAGCTCGAGGAATTATGGTGAAATTGCTTAAGGACATGCTTTATCTCGAAGCAAAGGACAAGGAGTTCCTTGTTATGCACATAACAAGGATCACGAAAGATCGTCAGTGGATGTTTGAAGAGGACGAACAGAAGAGCAATATCTTGCCGCCAGAAGATCCGTCGGATGAGTTTGCCGAGTCATGTTCGACTTGGAAATTCGAAAGACATAAGCCGAGGAATCGGAGCACTAGCAGTCGAGGTAGTGTGAGTACAACTCGGACTGTTAATGGATCGGAAGTTTCAATGCATTTCGACGAGGCCGGTGCTGCGGGTGCGGGTGTAAAGGACGCTTAAATAAAACCACAATTACCAGTCTTCCATGTATGCCCATTAAATGGCATAGCCGGAACAGTATCTCAGAGAAGTATTTAAGTTTCATTTAAAACTACTTAACGAGAATTGAATACGTATTTGTGAATGCACATTTGCTATAGATTAAGTATTATATGAAATACTTTAATGTTAAGCAACGAAGCGGCTATTTTTGAAAGAATTGAACATGTTACTACATTTTTTGCGCAATAAAATATTTTATTTATTTTATTTGTCTGTTTTATTTTTTCTTTGTCTAAGAGAACTTCTCATATCCTATCTTGATTTTTCAGAGTTGGAAAGATGCATATTTTTTATTTGCTTTCATATTGGCGTGGCCATCTTATTGCCAAGATTTCGGAACACTCTTAATCTTTTTATTAACTTTGTTCCAAATCGGCAGCAATAAAGCTGTGATTGACGTTTATTAAAATGCGATCCATCCCATCTCCCATGGTAAATACTTTTTAAACTAAACGTCTTTTCTTCGTAAAGATCACAGATTAGTTTAAAAGGGAGATGGGAAACTGAGCTGTCAAAATGACAATGCCTACAAGCTGCGGTCAACGTTTACTGCAAGAGTATGCGTGTTTTTACCAATACTATCTCAGTAAAGTTAGGCACCCCATCTGGGGAAAAAATTAACCGGTAAATTTGAAAATTTGTAGTTTTAACGTACGAAAGGTGAGTAAAAGTGAGCAGAAGAGGGATATGTTCAGAAAGATAGCAAAAAAATAAAATTGCGTAGAAGCAGTAAATGGCATCAAATGTATCCAGCAGTTGAATTTCCGACATCAAAATTGACTTCAGTCCAATAAAGGGCCGGTAATAGGAATTAGAAAAATGTATCATTAAATATGGGAATAGTGGAATAATATAATATTTTTTTTTTTGTCATCAGATATATGTATCTGATGTGTTGGAAGAAAAATAAATAAATGAAAGCAAGGCTGTGAAAGTGGCAGTTCTTCAATCCGTCGATTCACCCAAGAGGAATAATTTTGGCAGTTAAATTTGAATTTAGAACTTAAAACTAAGAATTATAAAACGTTTAGTATAATACTACGTTTTTTCCACCCTAAATTTAAGAAATGTCGAGATATGTTCTTAATCTACTTCACTCAATCTCGTGATGAGCGTCAGTTGAATCAGCATATTCTAACACTGAATACTCTTGACATGAACACGCAAAAAAATATGTATTCGGTCTAAAGTTTCAGAACGCATCCGAAATCATAAGTTCTAGTATTTCCGTGGTGAGTTTAAGAAAAACGTGTTTGACAATTTCAAAATTCAATCTAGCAATCCATGATAAATTTGAAAATGCGAAAATAAACAAAAGAGAAATGTAAAAATAGAAAAATCTCACCTCATCTCTTTGTTTTTGTAACTCACATGTATTCATGTAGACAAAAAGAAAAAGAAAATGAAGGAATAGGAGAATTGCGGGATCTAGGGAGTGAAACGTATGTAAGTTTCCGATCTCCTTTTGTCTCTGGTAAAGATAATGTAACGTAAAGGGTCAATAAGAGAAAGTTGTAAGTGGTAAGATGTAACCAGTGCTGCCGAAAGTACTCCCTTCGGAGTATTGTACTCCTTTCAGCACTGCCGTACTCCCGTACTCCTCCTTTCACATTCGTACTCCTTTTTTTTAAGCCCTAAAATATCTTCCACTCCTAGTAAACCTGAATAAATTTTATTCACTTTATATTTATTGCAAATTTGGCCGCGTTTTTGCCTTCAAAACTGTCTTCGAAAGGGAATTTCCCTCATTATTGTTGTGCTTCTTCACAAACACCGTTCACCGTTCGTTATTTATTTCATTTGCTTCGTTCAATGTAACCAGCCCCGGGCGCTCCAGTGCCCTGTTTTTTCCCTTTGTTGTATAGTAACAGCTGATTCGAACAGCTCCAAAATTATGGCCCCGAAAAAAACAGGGGGCGATAAGAGCGCTCTCGGTGCGACCACTGAATACACATCGAACACGGTGGGAACGCACCGGGGCGAAAAAAGAGTGAAATCGAACACCTTAGTGCAAAATCAGGGCACCACAGAGCGATGCAGAGCGCACATCAAACAAAAATATTTCAACAAAATGAAAAGTACATATTGTTAAATTGATGATGAAAATATCTTTAGTTTACTTAATTCAAAGTACATAAATATTTGTAGACTTTTAAGTGAAAAAAGATTCCTTTGACGCAAAGGCCGTGTGCGAATTGGGTTAATATGTGGTTAAAACTTGACGTTTGGTTAAATTTTGACACTTCGCATTGAATAAAATGTGTTAAAAATTAGACTAGCTGCGGAGCAGGTTAAAATATGACGGGACAATTCATCGAATTCGCACACGACCTTAAAGGCAAAAAGGATGTAAATGTTTCTGTTATTGCTGGAGGTTCAAAAACAAATAAATATGATGTGGAGTCCTTATATTCTGCATTTAAATCCCCTGCTGCAAGAGCCAACAATGTTGAGTTATCAAATTCTGAAAAAAGGACGACTTTCAAAGTTCATGAAGCCGCCGCGGCCACCGCACAATACGTGCGCAAACACTAATTTTGAAAAAAAAAAACCGTATTACTATTTAATCGAAAATACTCCCTTTTTTTTGCATCAGTACTACCTTCAAATGTTATTGTCCGGCAACACTGGATGTAACGATACTTCGTAACCAAATTGTTTTGGTTATCTCTTATGTATACTGTATCATGTATGTGGTATGCCAATTGTCAGCTGAGAAATATTTACATTTAAAGAGAATGTGCTGGTGCTCTGCTGCGTGCTGTGCCAGTGATGAAAAACGACATTTTCCGAATTTATTGACAGCTGAAAAAAAGTGTACGAAATCGAGCGTATTTTTATGGTTTATCGCAAAAAAAAACAACTATAACGAAAATTTAAGTTTTTCATTCGATAACATAACGGTCATAATGGTCAACGGTCAACGGTATTTAAAATACAAATGCATTTTAATATCAACAGTCGTTATCTTCAACTAGCAGTTGGCCTCGACTTCGTCCGCCTCTGCCTCGTTCACCAGGCAGAGGTGCGTCTTGATTTATGCACCAAGCGAGCGTGGGAAAATTGTGAAGTTACTTTTAAATTGTATAACAGTCCACTCTCGCTAAGTCGAAATTCTTCTTTTAGTTCTAAGCCTTCAAATATGTATAAATTTCACTGTTTAAGTGACATTCTTCAGTGATGCTTTGCTCTTATTTTTCGCAGCTTAACGTTGTATAGCTTACAGCCTTCCTCGATAAATGGAATATCCAACACACGCCATGAACGCGCTGTTCAAACAAACAAAAAATTAATAATTTTTTCAGCCTTCCATCTGGGACGGTCCCTCGCATGCACTCTCCAGTCGCCAAAACCAAGCGCTCTGGCATCCGCACTCTCTTGGTCCTTGTACCATACGTTCGGCTTTGCTTGTCATCTCGAACCTGGAGGCTTGTATAAGAAGACTTTCTCGGCTGAAGCGTTGTCATACATTCGCACGAAATGCAGTCGTCTTTTCTTGACTTTCTGGACTACATCCACATCTTGGTACAGCTCGAAAAGTTCTCGTCGAAGAATTTTTCTTTCGAAAATGCCTAGTAAGAATTCTCCTTTTTTACTTATTGTCCAGCACTCGGCGCCGTAGAGCAGGACTGGTAAAATTGAAACAACTCGGATGAGCCGTTGCCCATTTGCAAACTGTACTGCGTATTGTTTAGCGTCATGCGGCATAGTTGGATCAGTTTGTTCGGGATCCTGAATTCAGATATCGCAATCATAAGCAGGCTTTGATGTCGAGGAAAAGATGGTTGTCTTTTCCAGGGTCTGCCTCAATGTGTATATTGGGTCTTGAATTGTTCTGCCTGGCCTAAGGCCACACTGGTACGTGCCGATTATTGTGTTGCAGTTTAAGACGCTCACATAGTTCAGTGCGGATAGGATTTTATATGCAATTAAACTGCGTTTAGAATGTTTGCTTGTTCATTAAAATATTGAAATGTGATATGTGAGTATTTAGATATGTAAATGAGTATTATGAATTGTAGGAAATATTGAAAAGATGTACTTGTGTACATTCTAAAATTCAATTGTACGGATTTCCGTACAATAGTAAGTTATTTTTCATCTCTGTGCTGTGCTCTGTGCGATGTACGTACATAAAAGCATAGAGGACATATATTACACAGCATAGAGGTAATATATGTCCTCTATGCATAAAAGAGCGGAGGCCAGAGCCAGTCTGGACTGCAAAAGTCGATCCAATTGTACTTTTTTCGATACACTTGCTCTCTTTAACCCTGCGGCCACACGAGCAAGTTCTGGCTTGCCAGTAGCCTACATATATTATTTGTCAAATTTGTATCGGTGTACTTGGTGTGACGTAGGTGGCAAAAAATTTGCTAGTCAACTTGCCAGCAAGTTCACATATTTTTTTCCATTTCAACGATTTTTACAAGCTTACCTGCTTTTAACATCCAATTTAGAATTTGAAAGATGTCGGCATTAAAAAAAGAAATTAAAATCCTCACTTCAACTAATATTCTCATTTAATTTTGTTCATTTTGATACATTTGGCAAAACCTGTCAAATTACTTGCCCGTTTTACTTGCTCGTTTTACTGGCTTGAAAATTCGCAAGCCAGTTGCCTGGCCAGTACTAAAGCCAGTACTAAAAGTTTGAATGTGTGAGTAAAACATTTGATTGTATGCCAGAACTTGCTCGTGTGGCCGCCGGGTAAGTACACAAATACACTTTTATTAAATTCAATACAATTATGTACTTCCACAATTTAACGCCGATTCCGAACGGCAAAGTTGAGAAGGAATTTTTCATGGCAGACTGTGTTTTGTCAGATCTTCGCAAGGGGCAGTGCCCGTGAAAGATGAAAGTCCCGCGTAATCACCACTATCGTCACCAAGTGCAACCAATTATTGGCATACGCAGACGACATTGCAAAAATTAGAAGGAACCCACAAGTATTTATCCATAGCGAGCAGGCGGCAAAAAACCTGGCGCTGCATATATATAAGGGAAAAACTAAGAACATGGTGGCGCCTCCGGCTGCTGAAAACGTTTGCAAAAGTAGAAGAACAACTATTAAGGTGGAGAAGCACTAATTCAAAGAAGAACGATCCTTGAATTGCATACCTTGGGTCAGTAGTAGTAGCCGATATCAAAATGGAAATAAAAAAATATTCGAGTGGCTGCTCAGAGCCAACGGATTCTGCTTTAACCTTTCAAGTAGGCTCTTTAAGTCCAAGAAATTTACCATTTCCTCGAAATTGCTACTGTATGAGATGATAGTCACTTGTAGTCACTGACGGATCCGATTACCTGCAGTAAAATTCATAGTAAGATAGAGCGCGGTAGACCAAATTTATGCTGGAAGGATGGAGAAGCCCAAGATTATGTTTAACTAAACTTAAAAAAATATAAAATAATTTTTATGTATCAAAAAGTACAATTCGATACATTTTTAATTTTGATTTCGATACAATGCTAAAAGACGATTTTTCATCCCTGGCCAGTGCCAGAGAACTAAATAGAGAAAAAAAAATCATATTCTCTTCCTTCCTCCCACATCTACCACTACCATCACATTCAACAAAATCGCAATAATCTACTGCATACATAAGTGCTGCCACTTACTAGATCTTGCGTTCAATGGCCTTATTTATAGGGAATCTAGAAGTATTTTGAATGCGTTCAATCCAGCAAAAGTGACAGTTTTGATTCTGAAAAGAAAAGATTCTGATTTTAAAAAAAGGATGTTCTTTGAAGATTCCAGATTGCCAATTAAAACGCCGTAAAAATTCAAAACAGGAAAATTCAAAAAGTTTTTGTCTTTCACTTTTTGTTCTATGTTAATATTCATGTTCATCACAGAAACATAATTCTATTGAATTGTAGCAGCACTTCGAGCAGCTTCTGAATGAGCATAATGTCAAGCCAGACAATGATGAAAGAAAGGCAATGTCAATGAGGAGGGACACAGTTCAGGCCCCCAGCACATAAGATTTATAGAAAGCCATCTAAAAGCTAAAAATTAACAAATCCGTCGAGTTGGATGGTATATCTGCGGAACTATTTTAATATGGAGGAGGTGATTTGATGAACCACATGCTCTAGGTCATTAAAAAGGTGTGGGAGGAAGAATACATACCCGCTGACCGGTCTATGGGATCCTTATGCCCCATTTAAAAAAAAAAAACACCCTATGTCATGTTAAAACTATTGAGGGATATTCCCGCTTAATGTTGCATACAAAATCCTATCCAACGTACTGTTTGAGCGTCTTAATCCTTTTTGCAACACATTAGTCGGCACGTACCAGTGTGGCCTTAGGCCAGGCAGAATATCGATAGACCAAATATTCACACTGAGGCAAATCCTGTAAAAGACCAACGAATTTCAAGTCGACTTCAAAACTCATTATAGCTTTACAGCTGATACAGCTGTGCCGCATGACACTTGACAATATGCAATGCAGTGCAATGTGCAACTGAGTTATATCATGTCATGTGATTTCTTCAACATAGTCCTGGCGCAGATAGTAGCAAGGCGATGTGAGCACGAAAAACACTATCTTCAACAAATCCACCCAGCTCCAAGGCTATGCGGACGACATAGATAGTTTCGGCCGATCCAAGAGCACTGTGCTTGAGGCCTTCACAGCGAATGAAGAACAGGCGAATTTCGTTCGTCTTGAAGTGAGCGAATGACAAAACAAAGTATATGCTATCAACAAACAAAAGTACATCTGTCCACCGCCTAGGACAAAAAGTCACTGGCTGTTGGTAGCAGCAATTTCCAGGTAGTTAAAGGGTTCACCTACGGGTTCCTACGAAGAATGATCCTATCGAAGCGCTGTTTATTTTGTTTGGCCAAAAAACTGGGTTCGAAACTCTTCACTCGACAGACAAAGTGCCTACTATACGAACCTTTGATTTTATCAGTCCTACTCTACGGGCGCCGAGTGCTGAATGTTAAGTAAAAAATGGGAAATGATCCTGGATATTTTCAAAAGAAAAATTCTTCGACCGATTCTCGGTATTGTATGCGATGATTGAAAATTGAGAAGAAGGTTCAACCGCGAACTGTACGCGCTGTACCAAGATGTCGATCTAGTCCAGATAGCCAAGTCCAGACTACATTGGCTCGATGGAATGGAATGGACGAACAACGCTCCAGCCCAGAAAGTCTTCTCTTCGCCCCCAGGTTCAATACGACCAGGAAGACTGAACCTTGAGTACTGCGGATGCCAGATCACTTGTTTTTGACGACTGGAGAATGCATGCGAGGCACATTTCTCGATGGAAAACTTCTGTGTCACAGTGTGAAACGCTACATGGATTGAGAGGCATAAGTTAGCAAGTAATATTTATGTTTTTAGTACTCGAAGCGTTATGGTTGCGAGTTTATTGCTATGCAAAATGTATGAATTCGAACGAATGTAATCTCAAGGTAGGTGGTAAGGTTAGAATGGCTTTTCTAGGCAGCCTCTACCCAGGAACAAAACCAGCACTTTCTTATGCCGTTTTGATACTATAAAACTCATGATACCTAAAATAACTAAACTGTCAAAATATACACAGTAATGTGCGTAATAGAGATTTGGAGTGTTTAAATACAATTGGTTTTGTTAAAATAAAGAATCAAGCTCTTAATCTTAATATCTGAGAGTTCGCTAAGCTCGCTTAAGAAAGGAGCACCCAAAAACTGTAATCTCAAAGTCCAACTATTATTTCTTCATAAGGACAACGTTAGCAAAAAATATCTCTTACAAAATCCTCTTCGTTAATATTTAGAAAAAACTAACTACAACATTTTAAGATGTTGTTTGAGAGAAAAATCGTGGAAGACAGCACTGTTATTTAATAGTAATAAAGTGTCAGCTCCTACTTTTTCCTCTGTTGTTATAAATTCTCTTAAATTCTGCCTAGAAAAGAAATAGAAAACTTGAAAATGGCGCATGTCAATTAAAACAAAAACAACAACAGCGAATTATGATAAAGAAAACATGAGACAAAAACAACACCACATAATAAGAAAGACCGCACCAAAAGGAATTGAAAAACACACATTTATTTTGTGTTGGCAATTTTTGTGTGTTTGTCGACTTGCTTTTGTTTTTGCCTCTTGTCAATCCAGTAGCCGACGGACAGCGCAGTCTTTTTTCGTCTGCCAATTCGTGAAAATATATTAAAGTCATCGTTCTCGTACAAAAATTTAATAATTGAAAAAAAAAAACTGAAAAACCAATAATTTTTACACTTCCTACTGCGCACAATAAAAACGCATTTAATTAAGAAAAAAAGCAACAAACTTTATAAAATCTAAGATCTTTTGTTTTTATCTTTTGATTTTAAAAAACTTCCCATTTTTTGTCCACTGAAGAAAAAAAAGGTGACGTGAATAAAATTTCCGTTCTTGTTGGTTCTACAAAGTCCAAGTCGAAGTGAATTTAGGTCAAAACAAAAGAAAAGTGGAAAATTCTTATTCAAATAAAGGAGACAATTTGTGTTGTGTTACATTTGGGTGGAAAAATAAATAAACAGTAAACTTGAAGATTAATCTTGTTCGCAATTCTAAGGATGCAAACTTACACCGATGCTTTGAACGTTAAGGGATCTAGAAGTTTTGCATTCGACATCGATATGGAAATGGATATGGAGAACGCCGAAACCAACTCCACAACCTCCACCAAGCCAGGTAAGCGGAAAGGGAACCCAAAAATATAAATCTTCATTTATCTCACATTCACACGAAGAGCGCTGCGGCGGAAAAGGTATCCTTCCTAGCCGCAAAAACATGACGCATTTCTATTTAAAGTCGCTCCTCCGGCCATTCAAAAGGATTGGGTTGTGAGCGAACAACTAACTATTCAAAGCCAGCCTATCGTGATGTTTTCATCATCTGCAAGACCAATAGAACCCTCCATTAAAACAAACGAGGCAATTTTCTCAAATTTATTGATTAATAGGACTTTTGTGCGGTTCTTGTGAGTCCATGAATTCTGATACAGATCGAAAGATTCCATAAACTACGAAGGAATCGTTTCAATTAAAGGTGCACACGTACGCAACAAGGTGAGGAAAGGGATTTATAAGAGTGTTGGCCAGTGGGTGTGGAATATGGGAGAAGTAATATCCCCAATCCCCCATTGGTCATGGACGCATAGGGTCGAGGTCATTTGAAAGCTTTATTTATTGTTTTTGGCTTCGTAGAGCTTTTGATAAAGTTTTGAGAATTTTAGCACAACAGCAGCCGGTTCGGTTGCGGTTTCGATTGCTTCCGAACCATGAACATATGGTACATACGTAAATGTATATTGTTTTTCTCTTCTTTCTAGTTGGCTCTTATGACGAATTTAATTGGAATGTTATCGCAATCGGTATTATCTAGCTACTCAATTGAGATTCTTGTTAGATTGGGTATCTCCATAGAAAGCACAAATTGGACTGTCTATCGTATAAAGAAAGTAATTTTGTATAATTTAGCTTGTTGTGATACATGAAGCCGGTTCGCCGATTTACCGGTTATAGCGAAGACATTTTGCTTACGTAGAAGTTACTTCGTCTTCCCTGCACTTTTCTGTATTTTGTTTGTAGGAACGAAATTAGATGTGATGAATTTTGATTACCACTGCAAATACCTAGTTATACTGAGTAAGCAAGAAGTGGAACATAAGGATCGTTCAATGATTTTTGTTTATGGGTTTCTGTAAATCCGAATTGAATTTTAAGTAATTTGGGTTGCGGTTGGGGTGCAATCGGAGTTGCCCCAACAGATTTGGGGTATGATAATTGTGAGTCTAAGTGGTTTGAAGGACATAACTATAGGAACTTATTCAATGCCTTAATTAAGGTGGTTTTTCTAATCCGGTTAAGATGAAGTCCTCATCCACTGGATGACAACGAAGGGTATCGATTTTATCTTTTCCAAGATCTTGCGCAGAGTAAATGTCATCATCTTCGATGTTGTGTTTTCTTGGCTACACTGATATAGACTAGCAGGTTGTTCACGCAGTTTTAACTTCTCACTTACTTACTTACTTATTGTGGCCTACAGTCCAGGTCGGACCAGGGCCTCATCCAACAAATGTCTCCAGCCAGCTTGGTCCTAGCTAGCTGTCTCCAGTTTTGCATGCCAAGTTTGTTCAGGTCCTCTACCACCTGTGTGCTCCACCGGTCGCGGTCTTCCTCTTCTGCGACGTCCTTCCGGGTTGGATTTGAAGACTACGAGCCGGAGCATTATTTTCCATTTGCTCTACATGTTCCAGGCATCTAAGTTGTTGGACCTTAACTTTTCTGGCTAAATTAGTGTCGCTGAACAGCTCGTACAGTTCTTGTTGAATCTTCGTCTCTATTCTCCAATTATTCAGACATGACCAAAAATCACTCGAAGAATGTTTAGCAGCCCAAAACGTTTTCATCGGATGTTGTCATGGCCCATGCCTCTGCACCATACATTAGTACCGGGATGATAAGGGGTTTGTAGAGCGTCACTGAAGTTGCTCGGGAGAGGACTTTACTACTCAATTGCCTTCTAAGTCCAAAGAAGCAAAGATTGGCAAGAGTGATTCTTCGTTTGATTTCAGCGCTGGTGTTGTCTGAGCTAATAGCGGATCACTCGGTACGACGAAAAGATCTTTACTGTGATCTAATGACTCTAATTGGCGCAGTTCTAGTTCTGCTTTGCTAAACTGTAATAAACAATTTTGGAACTCGTTCTCGGTTAAGATTTCGAGCTTAATGAAAGCAACAGCGTGAATACACTCACAAAATCAGCGATTTCAAAGAAAATCAGTCACCAAAGCTTTACCAATGCAACACTTGCGCGAGTGCCAGTGCCCTTACATACACCAAATGTCAGCGACCGTAATTTAAGATGTTTATTAACTTGAACATAGCATTTTATTGTAATTCGAATATCAAAGTGAATATTATTTAAATTGTAATCTGAATATATGTTTTCAATCATCGGAATCAAAGCCCTGTAACGATAGAAATTAAGTTGAGTTTGTTGATGAGAAAGCGAGTAAGCCGCATTCCAGAACATTCAAAATTGTTTTTTTTTTTACCAAACACTATGTTCTGATTCTTAACTCGTGCGTTTCTACGCCACCAACTAAAATAAATTTGAAGGAAAGACATTACCCAATTATTCAATTCATTTTGAGTAATTTTATTGATTTTGTTCATTTGGAAACAAGAGTGACATTGCGGCGTTTTGTTTCATTTCGACATTTATTCTATGCTGCGGGATACACAATATTTCTTGATTTTCTATCTGGTGTGTATATGAATAAATCAGAGCAGGCCACATGTAAAATTAACATTAAAATGGCAAAACAACGTTTGCTGGGTCCGCTACTACTCCTGAATACCGTAGTTCTCTGTTTGTGAACGAATTTTTCTAATCGATTTACATTTATATTGTAAAACAAAGTTTGATGGGTCAGATAGTAAAGTCATTCCAGATCAGAAACCTTCTCGAGCTCGGCTTAAACAACTATGGGCTATTTCTCATGAACGGCCTTACCGATTTTGTACAAACTTCTTCAAAACCACTACCCGACCATTTCCTCAAAATTTGTTGCCACTGGAAGATTCAAAAGTAGTGAGTTCTCAACGAATTTGCATTAGATTTTTATATATGTACCCGGCGAGCTTCATATCGCGTAAGTAGTCGATTCTATAATTTTTTATGTTTTCAATACTTATTGTTTCACGTTCACTGCGGTCTTTACAATTCTGATCAGTACGAGTATATAATGTATAACCATTGTCGTATTTCTTACAAAAAGAATTAGCGAAATCGATTCAACCGTTCTCAAGTTTTGTGCTTAGCATACATATTCAGCGATTCATTTTTATAGTATAATAGATCACACACTAACGGTCTCGTGAGCCTTGGTGATACAAACAAACTCTGTTGTTTTCAACGCAAACACCATCAAAAGAAACATCATAATCAACACCAGAAATTCAATATGTTACCATTATGGTGACTCTGATTTTTCCTCAAAACAAAGTCTGTGGGGTCCGCTAGTGTTATTAAGTTATGTCATTCTAGTTGAACACAAAATACAATTTTTGATAAGGCAACGCTTTTCGGTCCGTGAGTATTAAAATCAGGTTTGCCAGTCTATTCTCGTGGGATATTTACTACTTACTTCCATTCATCGAAAGCAAGCGTTCTGGCATCTGCAGTCATTTGGTCCTCGTTTCCTTATTATCGTCCAACACTCAAACTCAAACACTAAATCAAAGTTTTGTACAACAGACATTTTGTCTTTCGACTTTCGAGTGAAGAGTTTCAAACCCAGTTGTTTTGCCAAACCGAAGCAGCAGCGGTTCGCTAGGGAATTCTTCTTCGGATTTCCACTTAGGTGACGTTTGTGGGATTGGTGTAGGGACTTTTTCCCATTTCTCTTTTTGTTCGGTATTCTTCTCCTGCTGCTCTTGTTTTCCGTTGCAGCATCTGCGAACATTAGCATTTTCCGTCTCTCTTTTCAATAACGCGCACTCATCATCATACCACGCGTTCTTTTTCGGTGGCTAGTAACCTACGGTGGTATCGTTTTTAATTATTTCGCGATATTGGCTCCACAAGGTGTTGATATCTGTGGTATTTGGGAGGACGGACGGAGAGTCGCTCACTCAGTGCTCACTGAAGTCTCCGGCATTCTCCGGAGTGCTAAGGCAACCGATGTTGAATTTCTTTCTTTGAGCCGTGCCGTCCAATCGAGCTCTAAACTTAGCCACTACCAAAAAGTGGTCAGAGTCGACATTTGGTCCTCGGAAAGTGCGCAGTCTCAAGGTGTTGGATGCGTGCCTTGCGAATATTAGCAAATGATCGATTTAATTGGTGTTTTGACCATCCGGTGATCGCCACGCCAGATTACTGTGTAGATATTTCGTCTTGGAAACGTAGTGACACTTATCATCGTCGGAAGCCGTTATCTATACTGGGCATAGGTCATTTTATGTTTTAAAATATGAACACGCATACAAAATGTATAGGATAAATGAATAGGTACATAATATCAGTTTTATGTTTTTCCTCAACAATTAGAAGTCTTAAGTTTCATTGCAAATATTACAACTGAAATGTCCTCAATTAAGAAAAAAGTGTTGCCCTATATTTGCTTGAAAACAAAAGAACTTTCCATTGGAGAACATCAACCATTGAAGCTGAATAATAATAGAACGGCGCAACCAGCAGTGCAAGGATTGCATTCACATTATAAACTCCTAGGCTTTTGTAGCTCTATTTTCTGTTGGATTCTTTTCACTATGCATGCCAACGGCTTTATCCAAGAATAACCACTATGGACGCATTCTACGGCAACCATTCATTTGTAATGTTTAGAAAGCTTATAACGCTCGTATAATCCATATGTAACAACATGGAAGTACATTTTCTCCTCGTCCTCATAACCATGAGTGCAAAAGTCTTATTTTTAGAAGATGAATAGAACAACATACCTAACGTTTGTAGAATATTGAAAACTTTTGAACCATAAAATGAAGCCTGGGAATATATAGATTCATATGAAACTGGTTCTCTATATTATGGTTTGCATTTGCAGCACAAAACCGTTTTTATTATTTCTATTTTATTGGAATTTCTATGGAAGGCAGTTTTGTGAAGACACTTCAAGTTATAACTTCACAAGAAGCGAATATTGATAGCAAAATAATTTAACACTTGACATACTTGCAATTTCTTAAATCAATTAAGTTCATACCTACATACCTACGTAAATCAAGATTCAATTTAGATAGAGCTGTTATTTGTGACTTCTTCGCCGTTGCTCTGTGCCAAACGTTCACTTATTTTTGCTTTGAGACTAAAGAGAGAAAAAAGGACCTGGAAGTGAGGATAAAGATGGTATTTAAAATGAAAAATTTAATAAATTTACTCTCGGTTCCACTGGAAAACAGGACTACTGAACCAAACAAGCTCTGTTCGACAACTTCTCGAATGTAAATGTAAAGGGACCAAAAGGAATTAATTTTATGGCTGAAACACAAACACCATCTAGCTCTGGACGTCTACGATTTCAGCCATAGGAATGCATGCTATTATTATGAAGCTTCGACCACTCGTATCGTACGCAATTATTTTTTTTTATAATTTGCACCCACTCAAAGGATTTTGTATACCCTTTTTATGCCAGAGACACAATGAATGCATTAGGAAGAAAGGAAAATGTACGAAAGGAGGTGTCGGTGTACATTGGTCTTAAATTCTTAAACATTGTAATGACTGGGAGAGACAGAGTGTGGAAGAGAGTTCTCCATTCGCGAAGTTCGGCTAAAAAATGATTCTCTATACTTGAGAGTACGTCCGAAGTTGGGCTCAAGGGTAAACTGATGGGCATTCCTGGAAGCGTGGGTAATACGGTTGAATTGTTTAAGGGGAGGAATGCAACTGGCTATTTCTCTAGAGCAATGTAACGCAATGCGACTCTACTTTAAATCTGCTAAGAGTTTGCCTTGTTTCACAGCTCAACAGCTGAACAAATAAAGTCAACAAAGGATGGAGGGAGAAATGTCACACAAAACAAACTGGAAGCGGGCGCATCGTAACGCCAACGAAGACAAAGCTAAAATAGGTTTATGTTTCAGCCATTAGAAAAACTGAGATTTTAGATAGAATATCTTAAAGACATTTATTTGTTCTAAAGGCAAACAAAAAATTAGAATTTTATGTCAAATGTTCTTCGCAATACCGTTTTGAAACTTCAAGACACCCAAACTGAAAATTGAGTATGAAGATAAGTGTCGTGAAATGTGCCTACTGTATAAACATAAATCATCATCATACTAAAATGATACTAGCTGACGCAACAGACTTCGTACTGCCTCAATATATATGTATATGGTATTCCACCTATAATTTTGAAAAAAATGTGTTGAAAGTCTTGCCGCCGCTCTTACTGTTCTTTTTCAATTATCAATCTCTGCTGGTATCTTTCCTGAGCTATGGAAGGAATCTTTTATTATCCCAGTCTACAAAAAAGGCCCGAAAAATAACATTACAAACTATAGACCAATTGCAAAACTTTCTTGCATTCCTAAATTATTTGAAAGTATAGTTTATGAATCGACAATACAACGTTTTCTTCTGTAATCATGTGTCTAATCCAATAATTGCATCTTCTAGTGTTCCTCAAGGTAGCCACCTCGGTCCAATTATATTTGTCTTGGCCAATAATGACATTTTTATATATAAGAGATAATATTATAAAACGACTAACGATAATTTTTGCGGTGCACTTTACGCGGCCAAAAACAGAAAGGGGCATAGTCTCTAAGCTGAAGTCAAGTGGAGTTGAAATAATAGCCTACGCTGGCGATCTTGCATTGCTAGCGACTGACAAGTTTTTATCCATTATCAGTGAACAGACCAAATGGCGAATATGTCCTCTTGTTGGTAAGTAAATGGACTAGGAACTTTGGGCTGACAGTCAATCCAGCTAAGATAGAACTGCTGCTGTTTAAATGACGAACGTAAAATACCCGACTGCTTAAAGTACCTTGAAGGCTGTCCTCTAAAAATCTCTGAGCATGCAGAGTTTCTGGGTCTGCTCTAGGATAAAGAACTAACTTGGGTGGGTTTGAACACCAAAGAAAGATATAAAAGTCGTTGATTGCCTATTACTCGTGCAATTGAATTTTCGGAAAAACCTAGAGACCAAACCCTAAAATTATCAGATCGATGTATTCGGCAATAATTTGCTGGAATGCTATAGAAAAGCACGAACTTTAAAACTTTGATAAAAGTACAAAGACTTGCGTGCACTGGCATTAAAGGGGCAATATGATCCACCCCAACTGCGGGACTGGAACTTATCCGCAATTTAAAACCCCTAGATCATTTTGTTTAAGAATCTGTAGCTAAAAGTGCTTTGCGATTTAGTCAGACTAAAGTCTGTTGCAACAGTTACATAGGACATGCTTAGATCCTTCATAAAGTTATGGGTCATAATACTACGGTAGACTATAAAAAACCCGAACTTGATGTTCACAAACCATTCCAGGCTGCCTTTCCAAGCAGAGGAATGGGTAGATAACATACCATACTGCAGTGAGTCGTCAATAGCTATCTATACTGATGGCTCTAAGATGGAAACTGGTGTTGGTGCAGGCTTCTATTCTGAATCTCTCAAGTCAATCGACTCGCTTAGGCTTCCAGACTACAGTAGTGTCTTCCAAGCGGGAATCCTGGCAGTGAAAACAGCTGCTAAACAGGTATAAGTGATGGCGATATAACGGGCTGATATCACCTTTTACATTTGTGCCAAGCAGCAATAAAAGCGATTACTGCAACTGAGGTAAAATCGAAGCTTGTTTCATGCTTCCGTGAAGAGCTTAAGGTTCTTGGCGTACATAACATTAGACTCTGCTGGCTCCCAGGCCAAAGGGATATACCAGGAAACGAGAAAACTGCTTGTCGTAACCCAAGCTCAGCTAGCCAGCACTCCACCTTGTTACTTAAAGCAGGAAATTTTAAATGGAATAACTGTTACGGCAGATGAAAGGTGGAATCTTCTTGACACCTGCGGCACTACAATAAAAATCTGGCCCTGTTTTAACAAACAAACAACGGAAAAATTATGCAACAAAACAAGAGATCACTTCGATCTATTGTAAGTAATATCACCGGACATAATCTGTTAGGATATCACAAGAAAAAGATGAGAATCAATTCAGATGACTAGGAGGTACATGAAGACTCTTCGCACTTTCTATTTCACTGCCCCGCACTTTCCCCACTGAAGGAAGAAATTTGCTCGGCAATTATTTCTTCGGGGACTTAGAAGAACTCTCTAGTACCTACTCCAGTTACTAATATTTTGAACTTCATCAATGCCTCCAAATGGCTTGATTAACTGAACACATAGGTTTTATTACCTTGAGTAGCAATACTCGCTACTATCAGTGTGACGATAACGAGATCAACTGTCAGCTCCTCAACCAAACCTTATCTAACTGATAATCCTGTTGTTCCGTTGTACATGACTTTGAACAAAATAGTTCATTTCAGTTTCCAGTCATAAGAGTTAAGCTGAATCTAGTTAAAATCACGATGTGAAAGAAATCTAATAACCTTAACCTTTCAGGCCGTTCTACAGCCTACGCCCAATAACCATTAACTCCACGAACACTCCAAAGATAACCTGTTAACTACGAAAAAAACCATCAATCAGTGATCGGTCATTAAATAATAATTTTTATTGAAACAGTTTCCACTTTAATAGACCTGTTCGTTATGGATCGGTGTACTGACGTTTAATTTGATGAATTGGAATTCCAGATCAAATGTCAAGTAATTATTTCTATACCACTTCTCAAAAGTCATCTTACCATTAAATTCAGAATGCATTCATTAAAACAGGTTTAAGATTACATATTTTGACAGATAATAGTTTAATCCGACAATGACATCCTACTCAACAAATTATTAAGAGAATTAAACGTCTTGACAAATAAACCTGTTCGCTTAAAAGTTATCAAGAATATCGCGAGCTAACGTACCTACTCATTTACTACTTTCTATTTATTCTGAATTTATTTTTATGGGACTACGCCAACGGCTCATCGGCCAACGCCTTAAAAATAACGAAAATAATGTCAAACAAATTATTAATTTTCTCAAGATGTAGACACCGTGGAAAATTCCATTGCGAATAATAATTGTGGTGTCATTTTATTTGTCACAATAAAACATCGAATTCAGGGGTTTACTTTGTCATTTTGGCAAACAATTTCGAAGACGCAGCGCCACTCAATGCATTGGCATCGGCAAAAACATAAAAAGTTTGAAATATGTGGCGTTTTCGAACTTATGACCTCCTGGAATGAGTTGAGTTATTCATGAAAAGGCATTTTTTGAAGTGAAATTATGTTTTCTCTTAATTTACTTGGAAGCAAGCCAAATCTGTCAAAAGTAAATTGGAAAAAAGAAAATTTATTGCCAACATTGCCGGCATATCGGACAGAACATGGCCTAAAGCAGTGATTGGTGAGTCATGCAGTGGTTTTTGTTCTTTGTTTGCGCATCAGCTGGATACAAAGAAAAAAAATTATTCTGTTGAATTTGAAAATTATTGATTGAAATCTAGAGACATTCTTTGGGTTTCTGTGTTGCAAAAAAAAAAAAATAACTGGATTTTGCTATCAATTTCAACTGATAAGATTGACAAACACAAAAGTTAATAAACTGTTCATAATGACCCTATGTTATAAAATGAACGATAACTTTGACGGCAGTCCATTTGTTTAAAAATAGAGTTTTGTTGTTGTTGTTTTTTTTTGAAATTATAATAAATTGACTTTGCAAGAACATGTCAACGTTTTGTTGTCACTGATAACAATTTGACAGGTTTATCTACAGTTAGGTAGGACTTATCAATATAAATTAAACATTGACTTTTACAATTTGTGTAGAACTACTTAATTTCGAAGCTCTTGATTTGATTTATTTAAGTGGCCAACAATTATTATTTTAACGGACTTCAATGGGGCTTATATTTATTAATAGGTACATAAGTGTAGAATTGATTGATTTACCTATAACCTAAAATAATTAAAAATAAAAACACTGCAAAAGACAATTGAACTTCTTTTCTAATTAGAATTAAAATTGAATTGAAAAATTGAAAATTCAAGTTTAAAAGACTGAAACCATTGAATAAGAATAAGGCGGCCAACCGTCCTGCATTCTCCGGGAAAGTCCCGTAATGACAGTTGTAATCCCGCATTTCAATATATAATAAAATAGTCCCGCAAATTATCCTACGTGTCCCGTATGTCCCGCAATCCTCGTATCCAGTCATATTTCTCATATAACTATAAAAGTGTTGAACTCCACATCGAAATTACGAATGTCTGCAAGCTCAAATTGACGAACAGTGAGAGTATATGCGTGTGTAATACAAACATTTAGCTCAAATAACGAACGGTGAGAGTGTTTGCGTGAAATACAAGCAAAAAGAAAGATCAAATGAAAGAATGGTGAGAGTTCATGTGCGTTTTCCACAAATTCACCAAAGGAGATTAATTTGGCAAGAACTCTGTGTACGAAAAGAAAAAAACGTATGTCAGTTTTGGATTCTCCTTCCTTTTATCTATATATTTGGCCATTTGAGATTTGAGGCAATCACAGATGTAAAGAAGGTTATTTAGTTATTACACGCCGCGCCGTGAAAACTAAGAAATCAAAATCATTAACTCTTTTATCTCTAATTTGGCCATTTGGGACAGTCACAGATGTAAAGAAGGTTAGTACAATTGACAAGTTAGTAACCATAATCATTAACTCGCATTCTTTCAATTTCGCTAGAAAATTTAATTGTTGCAATGCCGCCGACCGCGAAAAAGCGAACTTGCAAGTTCACCGATGACTTACGAAATTATTTTCCTTTCTTGCAAAAGTGTTCAACACCTTCAGAAGTGCGTTGCAACAAATGTAATGGAACATTTTCTGTTGCTCACGGTGGAAGACATGACATACAAAGGCATTTGATATCGGACAAACATAAAAAAGCACTCACCGCCGCAAGTACGTCGTCTTCACTGGCTTCTTACTTCCGTCACGAAAAATATGGGGACAAAGAAGCAGAGCTGGAAAAAGCCGAGGGCTTGTGGGCTTTCCATACGGTATGTCATAATCAAAGTTTTCGATCAATGGAATGCACTTCCAAATTAATTCAAAAAGTTTTTGATAAGAAGTTTAGCTGCGGAAAACTAAGTGGAAGCTATTGCAAAAAATGTGATTGCGCCGTATTCTTCAGATATTCTGAACAAAGAACTTAACGCTGTCCCATTTATCTGTATCTGTACAGATGCTTCGAACCATAAAGACATCAAAATATTTCCAACGCTAGTAAGGTTCTTTCACCCTACAACCGGCACTAATAATGTCAAAATATTAGACCTTACTTACCTGGTGAAACCGCTGAAATTATAACAGATTCCTTAATGGAAATTTTGGAAAAGCACAACCTTAAACAGAAAGTGGTTGGATATTGTGCGGATAACGCAAATACAAATTTTGGTGGGGTTAATCGTGAAGGTCAATGTAATGTTTTTAAGAAACTGCAAGGTAGTTTGGAAAGACAAATAGTTGGTGTTGGCTGCGCAGCACATATTGCACACAACGCCATTCAAACACAGCAGATTTGTTGCCAGTTGACGTAGAGCATATAGTTACGAAGATTTATTCGTACTTTTATATATATGCTGTGCGTGTAGAAAATCTAAAAGATTTTTGTGAAGAAGCAGAAATGCAATACAAAAGAATGTTGGGGTACAGTAAAACCAGATGGCTTGCATTTTTGCCTGCAATTGAGAGAATTCTTCAAATGTATTCGCCATTGAAATCATACTTTTTATCCCAAAATAAATGTCCAACTGTTCTACATAATTTTTTTTTCGAATGAATGCTCAGAGCTATGGTTACAATTTGTTCACGTTCAAGCATCAAATTTTAACGATTCCGTTAAAATGATGGAAGGAGATAAACCAAGTTTTACAGAAGTGTTATATCTGTTTATGGATTTAAAAAACAAATACGCTAACCGTTTGGAAAATGATTATATTCCTTTAACCATAAGAAACGAACTAACGAATCTTGTGGAGAAAGGTCAAATCAATAGAGAATATTTTATGGGGCATGTTCGCAACTTTTACCAAAATTGCATCCAGTATCTGCAAAAGTATGAACATCAATACAACGACTTTAAGGCATTTACTTGGATTCAACTGAAGAAAAATTTGAAATGGGCTGATGTACAGCAGACATTCCAAAAGTTATCAGCGCAGATGCCCACAGCTGCTATGAACTTAAAAGAAGATAATTTGTTCGATGAAGTAAGTTACGTGGCAAATTATGTGAACAACGATATCCTAAGCAGATGGGATGGAAATGAAGAGCAGTACTGAACAACGGTGGATAGAGGTGTTCAAACATTTCAAAGACAACGAAGTACCGTTCCAGAATTGTTAAGCCATCGTCCAGTACCTTCTCTGCTTGCCTGGAACAAACTCTCCTACGGAGCGATTATTTTCTTTAATGAATAGCTTATGGACATTCGAAAAGTCGTCGCTAAAAGTGGAAACATTACGCGCGATGCTTATTATAAAATTTAATATGGGCAGTTGTGAAAACTTTTTAGAGATATTAAATCAAAATGCAGAAATTGTAAAAAATTCCACTCATGTGAAAAATATGACTTTAAAAATAGATGTTAATTCAGTTGTAGTTTTGTTTGTTTTTATTTTCAAGTATTTTTGTGGACAGGGGTCGGTGTCCCGCATTAACTTGTTATAAAGTTGGCCGCCTTAAATAAGAAGAACAGGAAGCGGTTATAGCTACATGTACAGTGTATGTGAGTGAAGCAACAAAAATGTCTGATGATGTCAATTTTTGGGGCCTGTGCTGTCAATTTTTGGGGCATGTGCTGTCAAACTTTGACTCTGTTGTCAGTCGAGTTCAGGGGTGTATTATTTCTGTTGGTGATGGTAAGGCGCTGCAATTCGTTGAGTTCCCGTGATGTGCACGGTTGTTTTGAATAGTTCTTCTATCGTGTTTCGAAACGCTAATATTTGTTGATTGTATTAAAATACTTCTACATATATTTTCCCCTTGTTAATATTTGAGTCCCTCTCTATGTCTATTGTGAATTATATCTTCAAGAATTTGAATGCTCTAAAATACATTCCCTGACAATTTTGAAGATTTCCGAAAGCTGAATGGAAAAGAGAAAAGTGGATAGAAATTCTTTAATTGAATGGAATAAATTCTAAGTTCGTACTGTACACATACAAAATTAATATATTTTTGAATCAGCGTTACCACTTGAAAACAAAAATGGAATCGAAGTAGATTGAGAAAAAATCGAAACATTTTTTTAAAATAGTGTATATTATACTGGCTATAATATAAAGATATTATCAAAGCCGTCTTTGACTTATTGGAGGCCCTGGGCATATTACGATAATGGGGCCCCTATGACTTTGACAGAACACTATTTTGTTAGATTAAACAAAGAAAGAAGATAACCGTGTTTCTTAGTTTCATTTTTATTGACAGTCACATTAAAGTCGCCACAAGGAATAGTAGATGTTTTTAAGCAGCACTTCGCACAGCTGCTGAATGCGCATAATGTCGAGCGAGCTATTGGCGAAAGAGAAGCAAGATCAGTCAATAAAGACCCAGTCCCAGCCCCCAGTTCAGAAGAGGTAGAAAGAGCCATCCAAAAGCTAAAAAAATAACAAGTCTGCCCGGTCGGATGGCATACTTGCGGAACTCTTTAAATATTGAGGAGGTGTTTTGATGAACCGCATGCACCAGGTCATCACCAAAGTGTGGGAGAAAGAATGCATGTCTACTGACTGGTCGATAAGCTCCATATGCCCCATCTACAAAAAAGGCGATTCGATGTCATGCAGAAATTACCGTGGCATATCCCTGCTTAATGTTGCATACAAAATCCTATCCAACGTTCTGTGTAAGCGTCTTAAACCTTTCTGCAAAACAATAATCGGCACGTACCAGTGTGACTTTAGGCCACATGACGCTTAACAATACGCAGTGCAGTGTGCAAATGGGTAAAAGCTCATCCGATTATTCCAAAAATGCGCAGGGTTTAGGCAAAGAGATGCGTTGTCATGTGACTACAGATAGTGCTCAAGGCATCAGGTGTGAGCAAGGAAAACACTATCTTCAACAAGTCCACCCAGCTCCTAGGCTATGCGGACGACATTGACATCATCGGTCGAGGTGCTTGAGGCCTTCACAACGATTGAGGAACAGGCAAAACTCGTTGGTCTTGAAGTGAATGAGGACAAAACAAAGAACATGCTATCAACAAACAAAGCAACATCTGTCCACCGCCTAGGACAAAACGTCACTATTGGTAGCAGCAATTTCGAAATAGTTAAGGAGTTCACCTACAAACATCAATCCCACAAATGACACCTTAGTGGAGATCCGAAGAAGAATTACCCTAGCGAACCGCTGCTGCTTCGGTTTGGCCAAACAACTGGGTTCAAAACTTCTCACTCGAAAGACAAAGTGTCTGCTTTACAAAACTATGATTTAACCAGTCCTACTCCATATTGAATTGATACTGGTCACTTTCGAGAGAAAAATTCTTCGACGGATTTTCTGTACTAGCTGTATCAAGATGTGGATGTAGTCCAGAAGGCCTAGAAAAGACGACTACATTGGCTCGGCCACATCGAGCGAATGGACGACAGCGCTCCATCAGCCAAGAAATTCTTTCCATCCCAGCCCCCAAGTTCGAGACGACAACTAAGACCGTACCCACGGTATAAGGACCAAGTGACTGCGGATGCCAGAGCGCTTGGTTTTGGCGACTGGAGAGTGCATGCGAGGGACCGTTCACGATGGAAGGTTGCAGTATCTCAGGCTGAGTTCCTTCATTGATAGTGAGCCGGATAAGTAAATAAGTTCGTAATCTGGCAGTGACGAGGGGGCCCCTATCGATCACGGGGCCCTGGGCACTTGCCCAGAGTGCCCAGTGGGAAAGAGGGGCTTGGATATTATCAAAATGTTTATATAGACAGATCTACAATTTGGGCCGTTTCCGAATTGTGTTAAAATATTCGATTTAATTATGAAAACTACATAGGGGATAAAATGTGTTAACAAGCAGGCTAAAATTTGACACTAGTGGTTAAATTCAACCAACATTTTAACGCAAGTCGCACACGGCCAAAAATATTAAACAATTCAATACAAGCAGAAGCACGTAACTCATACTTTGCGTATTTGTGTGGGTTGACATTTTGTATTTGTATTGTTCGCGTATAACGATAGAAACTTTATTGCTGATGTCACTTATATATTTTCCTGACGAAAATAGGAGAAATATGATGAAGGCGTGCGATTTTTCACTGTAAACTGTATGCATGAAATTATGTCTTCGAAGCGGATTTTAGAAATATCAAGCAAAATCGAATTAATTTTTTGCTGAGTGACGTAGATTTTAAGAAATTCTTGATGGTGCGAAGCAGGTAGTAGATTTTCAAAGTTAAAAAGAAAAAAAAAAAATCTAAATAAAGAGTAAAGTGGCAAAGTGAAGCCGAAGTTAAAGCGTATTTGTGATTCAGTTTTAATTATTGTTCTTGAAATTGAATTCGAACTTCAACTTGAGATTGAAACTTGAATTGAAATTGAAACAGACTAAAATTGATTTTTAATTTTTTAAATATAGGCGGTGTGTGAACTGCGTTAAAATGTGTATTAAAACTTGACGTTTGGTTTAAATTT
Organism: Sphaerophoria rueppellii; assembly: GCA_920937365.1. Lineage (NCBI taxonomy): Eukaryota > Metazoa > Arthropoda > Insecta > Diptera > Syrphidae > Sphaerophoria > Sphaerophoria rueppellii. The sequence continues at coordinate 15,966,023 of CAKKXW010000001.1, forward strand.
GACACTAGTGTGGTGAATAAAATGAGTTAAAATTTATCCAGCTGTGGAGCAGGTTAAATGGATTAAAATGTTGACGTTTCTTTTTTTCCTCATCTCATGAATGATAGAGAAATTTTCTTATGTTTCGTTGTTTTGTTCTGTTATTCTTCTTCTCCGCTTTACTAAGTTCCTTGTTATAATGCGTTTATATATTAAAACATTAAAATTAAATAGTTTTATTGATCATATTTCTAAATCGCAAAACGATATTGGTTTTTTTTTTTTGAGAATGATAACACATAATAGCTGTGAAAACTAGTTTTCCAGTGTTACTACACGGAATAAACCAGCTATCCAAAATGGGAATTTTTGTTTGGAGATTTTTTACTGTTGTTTAAAAAAAAATAAATAAAACATTTTATTTGTTACTTTTAGTGACTTTTTTCACTTTGTTTTTTTTTTCTCTGTACGCGAAATTATTTTACCTGGAAAAGCAAAAACATATTTTGTTTAGGGTAATTTCGGAAATCATGAGGGAATTTTTTTTAGTTCTACTCAGAAATGTTGGTTAAAAATCCTTTTTAACGCAATTCACACAGAAAATGGCTAAATTTGATCCCATTTTCAACGCAATTCACACAAATTTTAATTGAAAGAAGTAGAAATTTAAGAAGAAATCTGAAATGAAAAATTGAATGGAAGTTGAAACTGAAAGTGAAATTGAAATAGAATTCTTGTTTATTGTTATATGAGTTCTTTCAAAAGGGTCTTCCGGAGAATTCCTTCCAAACTTTGACAGTCGATAGCGGCCATCTCGTTGAAATTACTTCTGTCAAAATGGCTGTAATTTAATCAGTTTTGTTTTTGCCGAACTAATATGGAGGGATTGTGGAGTTCCATGACGTGAATGAGTAAATTTCTATGTAAAAACAAAATATAAAAAAATCACAAGTTCACTGAAAACACCGCCCCCTTAAACAGTAGAAATAAGAACAAAAAGATTAATCATCTTGATTTAATAATTAATGAGTACATTGCCAGCATGTCGCCATCAGGAATTCTTTTAAAATGCCATTAACAATAATTTATTTCAAGAACAATTTCTGACAAAACCGTTTATTCATTTTACGTTGACTCAAAATGCCACTTGATGTTTATCGAAGAAAAACAAAAAAAACTTAATGCATAAAACAATTCTGCAAGCGCCTACATAATGAACTTTACACAAAGCCACTCTCACTGTCTCATCATAATAATTGTCTTCATAAACCTCATCGAATACAAAAAGTACACCGAACTTTCTGAAATTGTTTGGCAAGGCAACAATTTTTCAGTTGTTTTCTTTATTTCTTGAACTTGCGTTTCCAAGGAATATTCCTTGCCAAGTTTTTGTTTCATATAAACAAATTAAATGCTCTCCGATGTCTTTGTTGTTGTTTTTCTTTTTCGTGAGAACCAACTTTTATTTATTTATTTTTTCTTTCCGGATAAATATACATTCGGTAAAGCCGAAATAATGTTTGGTGCTTGAAGGTCACTGTAGACTCTGAAAGCAGAGTATTAGAAAAATGAGGGAACAACAATTATTGTGATCTTGCCATCTGCTTTGAGGTGTTGATTGCAAAAACTTCTTTAGGAGTCAATTTTGAGCTTCTGGCTACTTTATGCCAATCATATTCATGTATTCAAACTTATCAAACCAAGAACAGCAAATTAAAGCAATGAAATACTGTTTAAGAAAACAGGTCCCAAGAAATACCCTTGAGGTACCTTAGAAAAGCAAATTGGAAACAGCAGAGCGTTTTTTTCATCCAAGTAACTTCGCTTGGTTGGAAAACACACAAAAAATTGAAGAAATGTTACCAAAACTGAGAATTTAAAGTCTGCAGGACCTTAAGAGAACTGTCTCGCTCATGGCGACATTTTCAAAATATTCCCTAACAACACAAATGCACTTGATTTGTTTTGTGTGTTCTCTCAATCGATTGTTCTCTTGACGAAAAGTTGTTGTCTTTGTCAGTTTTTATCGAATATACGATCGGTAAAGTCCGCTAACGAAGAATTTTACTTGTTGTGTCGTCGCGTCGTCGCCATATCGTGAAGAAAGAAAAGTGAAAACATTTAATTTATCTTTAAAAAAAAATTCTATACTTAAATCAACAGTGCATTCTAATAATTGTTGAATATTATTTCAATTCTGACGCACTCTATTTTTGTCAAACTAATGCGCCCTTCTAATGTCAATTCAGCATTCAGCATAAACAAAAATATTGCTGATTATGCAATTGTTAGGTTGTCAGTTTCAAAACGATGAACGCGTTCATTTTCTTGCAAATCGAAAAGAATTTAAGGGGATAATTAATAGTGTTGTTGTCATTCATAAAATTAATTGCCGCAATGGTAATTGCGATTTTGTGATAGTTTTTTTTTTCAATGCCAAAGTGTGTTTATTTATTTTTGAGAATTTATCGAAGAAACCAATTGACCATAGTATTGACAGTTTTCAAAATGGATTTGAATTTATTGCGTTTTTCAAAGGACTTTTTGCTCTGCAAATATCATTTGGTTTACCTTTCAAAAATGTTAGTTTTGCATTTTTGGGTATTTAATTAATTCAAATTGATTTTCTTTGAGGTTTATTTCAAGTGTGTGAAGGTGAAGAAGATGAACTTTTTGCGTAGAATGGGATCATCAATTCAGTATGAAATGAAAATGTTTGCAGAGATTGAAGGTTATAATTAGCTCCGCAGATGAAAATATTTAAATACTTTTGGTAGGAAACGTTTCTGACGTCAGGCCAAAATCGCCAAGAAGGAAATAAATAACTTATAATGTTCAAGCTTTAAAAAGACATTACAGTTGCATATAGGTACATTTATATATTTGTTACCTTAGAAATAGGTTACATTGACATCAAACTATGGCCGTGTGCGAATTGAGTTCAAAAAGTGGTTAAAATCTGACGTTTGGTTAAATTTTGACACTTCATATTGAATAAAATGTGTTAAAATTAGACTAGCTGCGGAGAAGGCTAAAATATTTTAAACCAAACTCATCCAATCCGCACACAGCCTAAGTTTTTTTTTTTTACGGCTGAAGGCTTTTTTGAAATTTTTTCTGCGTTACCACTGTACTCATTTGAATGTTTATAGTTCCAAGATATTTATCAACGTCTTTCTTTGACTCAAAAAATATCTTCCCTAATTTTAATAGATTTTTCTACACAATTTTGCATTTGTTGATTTTTAAATCTACATACGTTGATGTTTTCTTGTCTTAGTGGCAACGCAGTCATTTATACATATATCTACATATTTGTTTTAAAGTTTTTTCTTTTTCTCAACGATTATCTATGTATGTATGTTTGTTGTGTCATATATATTGTTCAAGTGACGTTGTTATTTATTTGGAAATTGAAACTTACTTACTTGGTGGCGCTTCAGCCCAGGTCGCACACTGGGGAAATTAGTATGGGAGTGCGGAAAAAATTCTATAAAAACTGAACCACTTGATGGATTTGGATGAAATTTTCAGGAATGATAACTTGGCACGTAAGAAATCAAAATAATGAATTACCGCCTACTGCCACGCCCCTTAATATTAAAAACAAATACATTTTTTTCGCAGAATTATAAAAAATTTAAATAAAATCATTAAAAAATGACAAAAATGTTATTGTAGTAATATTAGTAATCGTAAATACAGATATCAAATGAAACACATGAAAGTATAATGGAAAAATACAAAAAAAACCACTTTTATTGCATTTTATTGAAATTTTAGTCTTGTAGAAGAGCCATAACTTCTTCACTTAATTGATCATGATTTTTCATGGTAAAAGAAGGGGTGAGGTTTGAGATTAAGGGGTCAGATGTCACCATCAATCGGTTCATTACGTCCTGATTTGTTGCAATGCGGCTTCATTTCCGAGAAAGTCTAAGTCGGTATTTTTTATAGTCCTTATTTCGACATTCTTGAGCCTCTTCAGACGATGTTCCAACAGGGAATATACATTTTTCCATTATGGATCAATAATTATTTTTAATCAAGAAAATCTTAAAATCACTTTTCCACAAATTATTGACTTCAAAAGATTTCAATAAAAGTGTTTGCAGAAGATAACGGACCATTTTTTCTTTGAGCCAAGGTCAAATTATCATGAGTAAATTTTTGTAGTAGATTTGAAAAAAATGAAACATTACATGCAACAATTTTTTGTCTGGCAAATCTACTCTCTTTTACTTATTTTGTATTATATTCAAATGCATTAGTATAGATAAGAGAGCTTTTCGTCGAATTTAAGAAAAAAATGCGATTGTTAGCCAAAGATGTACCATAGCTCTTAAACGATAAGTTTTAAGAAAAAAGTGTCTTCACAAATTTTATAGGAAATTAAATTTTCTACAACTTTGTCCAAGGTGATTTTTCTCTATCTTCAAAATTGAGCCAGCTATGAGCAGCTTCTTAAATTCATGAAAAACAAAATGGCGGTTCATCCGGTCAAATTTTTTGTGGATTTTTTAAAAAATATTGTTTGACTATTGATGTACTTCCATATTTTCGTCAAAAATGCAAAAATAATTTACTAAAATAGATTTTGTAACGCAAACAAAACTTTTTTTTTGAAATTATAACCATTTTTATAGTTTATTTGTAAATAATTGCAGTTTTCCATCTGCAATAAAATACAGAGTGGCACCTGGTGGCACCTAAATTTGGTACTTATCGAAAGATAAACTTGAAAGCATTAAGATGACACAAGTCTCTGACTGTAGGCAAATGTAGCTAAAATTATATGTCCAAAAATATAAAAAAAATTACAAATTTTTTAGTGCTTTCTTAAAATAATCATACAATGAAAACCAAATTTGAAAAATCATTTTTTTCTTCGGTTTATATTGAGACAACAAAGTTCGTTAAGAAAAAAATAAAGAAAAATATTGGGGCGAAACCAAAAAACAAAAACAAAAACTTTTACCTTAGTGCTTTTTTACCATATAATCAATACCACTAACAAGTTATGTCTTTAAAAGGCTATAAAAACGAAACCAATGGTCCGATTTCAATAATTTTTTCTGATTTAGGTGCAGATTTTATTCTGGAATCAGAAAATATCATCTTAAATTTTGTTTCCAAATTTTATGTTTAAGACTTTTTTCCGCAAAATCCCCAGTGTGGGTCGGACCAGGGCCTCACCCAACAAAGTTCTCCAGCCAGCTCGGTCCCTGTCTCCAGTTTCGCACGCGCCAAGTTGGTTCAGGTCCTCTACCACCTGTGTGCTCCACCGGAGTCGCGGTCTTCATCTTCTACGACGACCTTCCGGGTTGGATTCGAAGACTCTACGAGCCGGAGAATTATTTTCCATTCGCTCAACATGACCTAACCATCTAAGTCGTTGGACCTTTACTTTTCTAGCAAGGTCAGTGTCGCTGTACAGCTCGTACAGTTCTTGGTTGAATCTTCGTCTCTAATCTCCATTAATGCAGACAGGACCAAAAATCACTCGAAGAATTTTTCTCTCAAAGCAGCCCAAGCACCATACATGAGGACCGGGATGATGAGGGTTTTGTAAAGTGTCACTTAAGTTGCTCGGGAGAAGACTTTACTACTCAATTGCCTTCTAGGTCCAAAGAAGCAGCGATTGGCAAGAGATTCTTCGTTTGATTTCAGCGCTGGTGTTGTTGTCTGAGTTGATAGCGGATCCCAGGTAGACAAAGTCCTTAACTACCGCGAAGTTAAATCTGTCTATGTTGACGTTTGCTCCAAGACGTCGATGTTGGTAGTCCTTTCTTGTCGACAGCGTTAACTTGGTCTTGCCCTCGTTAACCGCTAGACCCATCTTCCCGGCCTCCGTCTCAAGGCTCACAAACGCTCCACTGACATCACGCTGTGTTCTTCCAATTAAATCAATGTCGTCTGCGTATCCTAGTTGCTGGGGAAATTGAAACGTCATATTCAAATTGACAATCTGGATCTTTTTTTGACAGTTCTGAATGTGTTTATTTGGGCAAACGTGACAGTTTTGATTCTACACTCTCACAATTGTGATAAAAAGAACGCAGCCATCGAGTCTCTGACAACAGAAGTATTCTCCTTCTGTCTCAGAGTTAGAAAAATTAACATTTTATCGTAATTCACAAGCATGAACAGCCGACAAGAGTGCTTCCTTGTATTTGTTTTGCATCCAATACTTGTTGATAAAATTAGTTATGCTTGTTTTGGGCTCTTGACGCTTTCTATTTAAAACTTACAATGCCGTTTCACATATTCTAAGTTCAAGCCTTAATATTACAACAAGGAGATGCTTTACGATATTGTGGTTATACACAACACCATGGCTGAAACATAAAACACGCTTTAGTTTCGTCTTTGTGTTTGAATGACATTTCTCTCTCCATCATCTTCATCATCTCTCCAAAAACAAATGGCCTTTATTTACAGCTGTTAAGCTCTCAGTCAGGAGTCACATTAAATTACGTACAAAATGTGTATTCGAAGCTTCATTGCGATAACCAGCTTTGAATTCTTAGGGCTGAACTCATAAACATCAGGCGAAAGCAAAGCTAAAGAGCTCAACAGAACGCGTCACCTACCGGTCTGATTGATTTTGTATGGATTGAAAAAAGTTCAACTTTGTTGGGTGACTTTGACATTTCCATACAAATTTCAGCTGTCATTCTGTTAACCTCCTAAAGTATGTTTGTGTTCCAGCCATTAAGAGCACCTGTCTGGATCTTTTCTTTACTGTAAATATGTATGTATTTAAAAATGGATTCCAAAGAGGAACAATTAACTCATTTATTACAAGGCTTTTAACATGTTTGTGAAACACCAAAACCGCATTCATGAGCAAGATTTAATTTGTCACTCATCACTCTCTACGTCTACAGCTTGTGTTACTTGCGGTTAGAGCAGCAATATAATTAGTTCTTCCGAGACAATACTCAATACTTTGTGTCGTTGTGGTTTGTAAATGGAAGATCGGTACATATTAAAAGCTAATGTATTCAGTTAACATCTAGGAAGACCGCATTTTGATCTTGTTATCAGGTAGCTTTTAGAATAATTGTATCTATTGCATGAGATAACCACAATTTTACTTTCTTAAAAAAACACATTTCTCAAACAGTCTCTTCTCTGAACGAGCTGACCCGATAAACTTTGTTTTAGTCATTTGAGTGATATAAATATTTTTTCTTCACAACGTAACATCAAAGGGCTGAGATGTGGGAGCTTATGAATACGAACATTTTGATATATACGACCATATAATGATACAACTAAACAAGCTTTATGTCTTTAAAACAACGCTACAAAAATAGTTACTTTGTATCAATTAGAAGAGAATTGATTGTCGTCGAATTTGATTGTTCAAATAACTTGAATAAAAGCCGTTTTACACTTTGTATACGGAACCCTTCCATCCAAGGCGAATGAGTTAATTTCTTGCTGTAAAGTTTTGTGGTAACCCGAAGTTCGTTTTTTATTAGTCGTGTTTTTTCATTACTCAGTAGCCAGCACAGTAATCAATTGCGAATAAAACCCTCCAAGTCACTTTATCTGTCAAATTCAATTTGTATGGCAATAGTTATATAAAACTATTAAGGCCGATGAAAGTGGAACTTCTCTTGACACCTCCGGCAGTACTGAGGCCCTGTTTTAAGAAACGAAGAACGGAAAGAATTATGCAGCTACACAAGGGATCACTTCGATCTCTTGTAAGCATAATTACCGGACATAATCTGTTAGGTTATCGTATGAAAAAGATGAGAATTAGATTAGACGATCTATGCAGAAGATGCGGTGATGAGAAGGTGCACGAAGGCACTTCACATTTACTGTGTCACTGTCCCGCACACACCACCAAAGGAAGCCATTACTCGGCAACTATTTCTTCGGGGATTTAGAAAAACTCTAGTACACCAGGTAATAACATTTTGAACTTCGTCAATGCCTCTAAATGGCTTTATTAACTGAACACAGGTTTTTTATTAGCTTGAGTAGCAAAACTCACGGGTATCACAATGGATCTGTATTGTTCTAAGTGTGATGGTAACGACAACAACTGTCAGCCCCATAACCTAACCTAATCATATACAACGTCACAAAATGGACCTGAGGGTTGCGCCTCGGATTAAAACAAATTAGCAAATACTTCAACCTAAAAGATTTCATAACTCAGATGATAAGATTCGCGTAGAAAAATAATTCTTCTTGATGCCATCAGTCTTCATTTCAATAATTGAAAGATCTATCGCCGGTACAACTGTCATTTTTTACTGCACTCCAAATTGTTGTTGTTTGCAGTGCTGCCTGCTGAGTAGTGATTAATAAGAAACACGGCTATTATCTAAAGGGTTTTCCAATAAGAGGTGTTATTTTGATATTCAAAGAAAAATGGCATTTTATGTGATAAATTATCGGATGTTTATTTCATTATAAAGAGGAAGGTATGCCGTTAATAATGGAACACAACATCAGCCAAATGGCCGCCCCGACCACGCTTACAGGACCATAATATCCTTTTCATGAAATTTTCCATAACCAAATCGCAAAGTGGCTGCCCTATGTCCTCGATAGCCACACGAATTCCATCTTTGAGGTCTTGAATCGACGCTGGGCTGTTGGCGTAGACCTTATCTTTCACGTGGCCCCAAAGGAAGAAGTCGCAAGGTGTTAAATCACAAGATCTCGGTGGCCAATTGTGATCACCTCTTCGAGAGATAACACGGTCCGGAAACTTTTCCCGTAAAAGATCGATGGTTTCATTGCTTGTGTGGCACGTAGCGCCGTCTTGTTGAAAGTAAACGTTGTCCAGATCAATACCATCCAATTCCGGCCATACAAAATCATTAATCATCTCTCGATAGCGCATTGACCATAACTGTTGCTACAGCCTCATTTTCGAAAAAGTAAGGTCAAATGATCCCGCCGGACCATAAACCGCATCAAACAGTCACGCGTTGAAGATGGAGAGGCTTTTCAACAACAACTCTTGGGTTTTCCGAGCCCCAGATGTGACAGTTTTGCTTGTTGACGTAGCCTCCGAGGTGGAAATGGGCCTCATCAGTCAAGATGATTTTTCGATGAAATTCCGGATCATTTTCATGCATTTTAAGGACGCAATCAGCAAAGACACGACCGACGTTGTTGCTGATCAGCCGGTTTGAGTAATGACGGTGTAATGACGTTTGTGGAATGCCTAATTCCAAAGAACGACGAGGAATGGATAAACCTGGGTTTTCTTCAACACTTTGGGCAACAACAGCAATATTTTCAGTCGTTCTTGAGCGACGTGCACGGGTTTTATTCTTCACATCACTAACTTGTCCCAACAGCTCGAATTTGTCCACCAATTTCTGTATTGCGGTCCGACAAGGTGCTTCACGACGACCCAAAAATGTTTTAGTTTTACGAATCGTCTCTGCCAAATTTTCACCATTTTTATAGTGAATTTTAATAATTTCAATGCGTTGTTGAAGCGTGTATCGTTCCATTTTTATTAATGGCGTAGTTTCTACTTGTCAAATGTCAAAAAATGACAGCTACCGGGCTATTCAAAATAACACCTCTTTTTGGAAAACCCTTCATTATTTTATTTATTTCGAATAGAATTCTCACGGTGGAGTTATTGCACATTTCCGGAAAGAAATTAAGGAAGTGGAAGTTGATCCCTTTATTGAATTTTGTTCTGTCTACGAACGGACTTGTTAAATGACATTCATACAAAAATCAGGTTATCAAATTCTTCGCCTTTTTCGACAGATCACTGTCACTGTTTTTCAATTCACTCTTTGTTTACATTTACATTTTTCACAGAGTGTACCTACCAACCCAGATAAACATAAACATAATAAAGAAATAAACAATTTTATTTACTTGGCAATCACTTTCAGGGGGCTCGTAAACTCCTTTACATGTATGTATGTATTGTAATGTATGTCTATAGACATTTGACAGCTTATTTGGGAATTTGTTTATTTTGTTTTTTATCTAAATCACCGTTGAACGTTTGTGTATCGAATAAAGAGGTCTCTCGTGCTCTTTTTTAATTAGCGTCTCGCAAAGCGAAACGGTTCAAATGAATATGTTTGTGATAAAAACACAAAGGCAAATGCCATTAACGGTTGTATTATCTTGTCAGACTAACTGACAGTTGTTGTTTTTGATGTTTCTCTTCAAATCAGCTCCAAGTGAAATTGGGGAGAGAGACCGCAGAACTTTATTTAGTTTCGTATCGTCAAGAATGCACTGTAGTTTAACTTTTTAAAGTTAGTCAATTTTTCGATAAAATAAAATTGTTTCTCCGAATTTTCAGTCTCATATGAAGTTATATTTTTCAAATACACAACATCAAAAATACCGGTGAATTTCCAAAACTTCGGAGACAATTGGTGACATATGTATTGACAAAGTATAATTTTACTGTGATTAGATTTTGCATTACGTAATTTGAAAGGTTAATTGTGAATCAGAACTGCGCGAGTGAATCATTTTGTGAAGGGCTTTGAAAAAAAGTGTTTTTTGTTAAATTTTTAATATAAAATGAGTTCTCGGGGTGTCCGGAGTACCTTGGATGTGAGGAGACAGTCGACGCCCGATGGAGACCATCCACAAACTTCTAAATTGGTGCAAAGTAATATAACCTTAGAAAAAGCAAGTAAGTTGACTAGTTTTTGTGAACAACTATAAAGGTACAGGGTTATCCATTTTGGTCTATCCATTTTGCGGTTTCAAAAGTAAACGTTAATTAAAAAGTCCAGCGGTGCCAAATCGCATGATCGTTATGGCCAGTTGATATCACCACGACGAGAAATTACGCGGCCAGGAAATATCTCTTGCAATAAAGCCATATTCGCTCGAGTTGTGTGGCATGTGGCACCTTCTTGCTGCAACTACATATTCTCCAAGTTGCATTCTTCAATAGCAAGCACAAAAGTCGGTTATCATATGACCATAACGCTCCGAATTGACGGTGACGGTCGTTTCAAGGTTGTTTTTGAAGAAGTAGGGTCCAAACACACCTCCGGACCAAAGAGCTCACCAAACAGTGATTTTTGTGGATATAATGGCCTCTTTTCAATTACTTGAGGATTTTCAGAACCCCAAATACGTCAATTTTGTGAGTGAGAAATGTGCTTCGTCGCTGAAGAAAATTTTGTTCGAAAAATCGCCGTCCACCTTCTGTTGTTCAAGCACGCATTCGACGCATCTACGATGTTGTGAATGGTCAGCTGGTTTCAGTTGTTGTGTGAGCTGGTCTTCATATGAATGTAGGTGTAGATCCAGATGAAAAATACGCCATAATGTGCCATAAGACAGTCCTAATCCCTGAGAACGACGAGGAATCGACAAATTCGGTTCTTCGCCAACACTTTCACTTACAGCAGCGATATTTTCAGTGGTACGAGCAAAACGATGATGCACATGTCTTACAAAATCTGTAACCAATGCAGTCTCTTCAAATTTCTTCACAATTTTGCCAATTGCTTGCGTAGTTGGACCGTTATGTAAACCATAATCTCCTCTTAATGCACGATATGTGGCTGTGGCAGAATCACCATTTTTGTAAAAGGTTTAAACAACTTTTATGCGTTGTGCGATAGTTAAGCGATCTATTTTCCTAAATGTCAAACTTTCAACTGTTAACAACTTAGTTTGACAAATGTCGAATTCCAGCCCTCTACTTTTGAAACCTCAAAATGGATAACCCGTTATTATTAGTCAAAGAAAAATGCGACCTTTTTCCAACGTTTTTCATAACCTTTAAGAGTGTAACGGGTATGTGTTTGTTTAAGTTCGTCAATGCCTCAATGGTTTGATGCTTGATGGCTTTCACTTTGCTTTTAAAATAACGCCACCGTCTTGTTAAAACCGATAGTTTTGAAGACCTTTTTGACAAATTTGTGGTCAGACATCCAAGCAACAGAACTGAACGACAATTTTCAATGCATGCTGTCACTATTTCAGCGCGTTCTTTCGGTGTAAAGCGTTTTCATAGTGAAAATTGTACTGGTTTGACGTTTCCAAAACAGTTGAAGTCTAGTTAATCGGTTGTCAAACGTATGACTTTGACACAATGTTGCAATAGTACTGTTTAATGAAGAAAAACCAGATCAGAATAGCGCAGAACAGCAGATTTGAAAACTGTCAGAACAAGTTAGAACAGAAAATCTTTTTGAAAGTTTCCAATCAGCTGTTTCCAAAAATTGTGTAAGCCAAGACAAGCCTTCAAGCCTAAACTCTAGGTCTGTTTAATGAATCTGCTCCGCACTGAAAAGTACAGAAAAGATCCAAAAAGTACACGTTTGTGTGTTCCATGAGTAAAAACCTTGCCCCAAACTGTTCTACAATCTATCATTTTGTGTTTCATGAAGTTGTTCAGCTCAGTTTAGTACACATTTTTCTGCCCCTACTTGTTTGCTGGTGTAGCTTTGTGAAAACTATCAAATGTCAAAATTACAAATGCCAAATTATTTTTATTTTTTTCCAACCAAACAATTTTTTGAAATTATCTCGATTGACGAGTTTTCCGAAGAAGTAAAAATTTCTCAAAAAAAAATCTAAAAAGCTATTCAGAATCTTGTTTCCAACAAATGAACATTTTATTCAATTTGATTTCACCTGGAATATTTATTTAACAGCTGATTTTATTCTGTCAAAAAGATTAAACAGGAAGCTGATCTTTTTTGTTCTTACTTGTTCTGACAGTTTTCATTTACTTGTACTGTTCTGTGCTGCTCTGATCTGTTTTTTCTTCATTAAACAGTACTTCTGTCAATTTGGATAAAGTAAAATCCCTATAACTTAATTGAATGAAATAAAAGAAGAAAGAAGCTGTGTTTTTTGATATTTTTGTTTGCCTGTGAAATAGCACTTTGCCCATAGTGAAAACTTAAAGTTGCATGAAATGACAGGGTTTATTCATATTTTTTATCATTTTCATATGATTTCGTATTTTTAATGATCTTTCGACCTGTTCAAGTCACTCAAATATGCCCATCAATAATGACGTGAAACACAAACACGCTTTAGCTCTGGCTTCGACTGACGTTTATGAGTTCAGCTGTAGGAATTCAATGCTACTGTCACGCTTCGACCTCACGTTTCGTACGTATTGTTAGGTAATGTGACTCCAAACGGAAGCTCTACTTGTCTGACAGTCTACAACAAAATTCATTTTGTCGATGATGTGGAGGAAGAAATGTCATTCAAAGCAAACTCTAAGTGGATGCACTGTAACGCAGTCGAAGACGAAACAATTCAGCTATCAGTCTCTCGACAAAAAAGAAAATATCTTGTGGCAAGCAATTTCCTAACCTATTCATTTTGATATAAGCCTTGCTGTTTTCACTATCAGTAGCCAGCACTGTAATCAAGTGCTAATCTGCCCTATCGAGGACTTTTCGGAGCGGAATTTTATCTGATCTCGTACGTTTCGGACAAGTTTTGCTTCGAGGTATTCTTCCGACTTACAATTCGGAATTTTTTCTGACTTGAAGTGAAGCATTCATTTTTGATAGTTTGATTTCCGATTTGTCCGCAGAAAATTGTTTGCGAATTTTTTTTTTTTTTTTTGAATCGTGTTAAAGCTGTGCACACTGAAAAATGTTGGTTGCCATATTTTTGTCCGATGACAATTAGCTCGAATACAAATTTAAGCTCCGACCATATTTGCGTTGCGGAAAATTGTCCGCTCCGAAAAATACCTCGATAGGGCAGAATAAAAAGCTCCACCTCACTTTATCTGTCAAATTCAATTTGTATGGCAATTGTTACATAAAACGTCGCAATATTGACCTTAGCAAATACTTCAACCTAAGAGATTTCATTACACAGATCATTAGATTCGAGTAGAAAAATAATTCTTCTTAACGCCATCAGCGCTGTCTTAATTTCAATAATTGAAAGTTCTATCGCCGGCCGGCACAGCTGTCATTTTTTTACTGGCCTTTTTATCAAATGCAATCCAAATTGTTGTTGTTTGTCAATGGAAATTTAATGTGCTGGCAAATGAATAGTGAAAAAAAACTTGGCTATAATCAGACGTTATGATTATTACTGTAGTGGCAGACGGCATAGCCAAGCCTAAAGATTTTGTAAATGAAAAATGTAAATTACTTATGAATTGTCTAATAAAATCTTACTTACTTACTTACTTATCACTGTAGTGCGTTCTATTAATAAAAGTATGTATTCAGCTATTTGGCGACTATTTGTCCTCCTGAAACAGAAATATTAACGATTCGACACGGAAATAACGTCAAGTCATTAGTCGTTCTTAAACGCATTGTTAATGTGTCAAAAGTAAATGTGACTCAAACTCATAACTGTTCCCAACTCATCTGTTAGAGGTAGGTTAAAAGTGGTGATCTGTCAAAGTGATTTGTTTTTAACATTTTGAAACCAAAAATGTTTGCTTTGTTCAAAGTTTGTGTATAGCAGCAACAAACAAAACATAAGGATTAAGCAAAATCTGCAGAAGAAAATTGCTCACGAATGAACACAATCGTTCTTCACGTGTGAACAAGGCCAATGATATTAAAAAAAAAAAAACAAAAAAAAAACAAAAAAAAACTGTAACTTTAAAAATAAGATTTTTTGACAAATCAACGCAAAAATGCGTTCTGAAATTATTATTTCAACAATTTGCGACAGATTCCACACGATTTTTCTCTTTTGAAAAAATCAAACTATAACGATTGTAACTAACAGAACGCACCATTGATTATCTATAGGCTATCGCATTCGTCTTGGTTTATTCTCTGCAAAGTTTGATTATATTCTGAACTGAAACTAAAACAATCTTATAACCAAACATAAAGTGGAGTTGATTATTATCAAGACAACAAAAAAACGTCAGCTGTCATGTAAATAAAAAAAAAACAATGGTGTTGACATGCCATTCGTTTAATGAATATTGAAAGAATGACAGTTTTTACGAAAATATTACCGCGTACCAGTGGCGGATTAGATGTTGAGAGCGCTATAGGCAAGCATCCCATCGGCCGCGCCCCTATATAAGAATTAACTTGTATTCTAGTTTAACCGAAACCTTAGAAAAACGGGTTGTAATGGGGGCCAAGGAAAAAGAGAACAAGTTAACATGAGATTAATAGATATTGTCCCAAAGGCCAAACCGGATTCCTCGGGTGTCCGCCGGGGAAGTACATATACTATTTTTGTTTTTTTTTTTTATTACAATGGAATTACTTTGAGACCTCTTTCCACAACAAGTTATTTCAAGAAATGGTGTCTTGATTGGCCTCCACGGTCACCTGATTTGACTGCTCCGGACTTCTTTTTGTGGGATATCTAGAAAGCAAGGTTTATGGAAACAAACCAGAAACGCTTGACCAACTCAAACAAAATATTCGAGATGAAATTAATGAAGAAATACCGTGTGAAATGCCTGAGAATGTAATGAAAAATGTGCTCAAAAGGATCGCATTTATGAGACTAATAGAGGCGGACATTTAACACATTTATCTTTATAAGATCCATTGTCTTTCATTTAATCAAGAATTATAAACAAACAAAGAAGTATACCTTTCCGGCGTACTTAATGAGCAGAAAGTTTAAGTTTTAAATCTGTCAAAATTCGACCATTACGTTAGGCCTTGCAATAAGTAAAATCGAAATTCAAAAACACTTTTGAAAAATGTACACGACTGGGTCGTACGAACTTGCTCCTGCATGCTAAAGCTAAATATTTATGATTACTTTTATGTTACAAAAATTGCAAAAAGTAGTGTTAAAATAAAAGATATACTTTAAGCCATTCTGATTACACTCTTACTTACAGCTTACACTTAAGTCACAAAAAAAAACTCAATATATAAAGATAATTAGAATTTATTAAACAAATTAAAATTTGAAAATGCATCTCGTAAATACATTTAATTCCAAAAATTTAAATGCTAAACAAATTCAAATTTTAGTCTTGATTTATTGAATTTTTTTTTTTAATTGTCGGAGCCGTTTTTTTTTTTTTTTAATTAATGTTTTATATATAAAATCCTTCAAAAATATCCTAAAATTAATTTGGGTATGCAGTTTTCAAGACCATGTAAATATGCGTATTATACCTAATTTTGGATTTTTAAAATTGATCCGTTTTTGAGATACAGAATTTTGAAAAAAAGTTTAAAAATATTTTTTAAAAATCCAAAAAAAAATTTGAAATTTCTTGAATACAAAATATTATTTCAACAAGCTTTATATACTTTCGAAAAAAAAAATACGCTGATTGGACTTTCATTTTTCGAGAAAATCTAATAACAAAAAAAACGGTTCTATGGGAGGTACCGTTTTGAAGCAATACAACAATTTTTTTTTACATAAAATACATGAATGTTTAAAAAAATGAAACTCGAGGAAGTTTAAAAAAATCGTTCTAGCCGTTTTGGAGAAAAAAAAGTTTTGGTTTTTGGCCAAAAAAATCGTATGGTGGCTACCTTAAATTTTGATCTTAAAACAAAAATAAAAAAAACTGGGATATGAGTTTTTGCTCAAGTCTCTAATTTTCAAATTTGAAGTCAATCGGACCGGTAGTTAAGGCTGTAGATGCCTGTAAACTTTCCGACAGACAGACAGACGGAATCGCCGGACCCACTTTTTTCGACTTCTCTATCATCGTTATGTCATATCTCATCCTCATCTCAATTTTTTTTTTTTACGAATTCAATACTTGCCATATATTCTATATGTCACAAGTAAAAATTAGAAAGAAGCTCATAATCGAATACCGAATTAGCAAACCGAATAGGCAAACCGAGTTGACACTGTAAGTGGAATTGGTCAGGACCGATTTTTATTTTAACATAAGTTGGAACTGAGGTTCGAGTTCTCAAGTTTGCTTTTTTAACAACCACATATGTATGAACTCGCTGCACCCGCGCGCCCCTATGTTGCCAGCGCCCCTAGGCACATGCCTAGTTTGCCTTTAGGATAATACAGCACTGCCGCGTACACTTTATCCTATTTCTTCTACAAAACAATTCGATTATCAACGAAAGTAAAATGTAAATGAAGAAACACACTGAAATCACAAAATTGCAGAACAACATTCATGTTGAGTTCTTGTAAGCGCCAATAATGGCCGCACAACCGAGCAGATTAACGAGAATTGGCACATGACCAATTGGACAATACAGCAATTAATTGTAATCTTTGTCATTTTGGTTTTGTTTTTTTGTCAAATTCTTTAAACGACAATTATATTTCTTCGCCTTGCTGATTTTCAACAGACTAAAATAATTATTGTAAACTTTAAGAATACAAAGTACGTAGTGATTTCTCTTTGCATTTCATTGAACACCTGTCAATTGCAAACCCACAATGCTATATTTATAGTTTCTATAAAAATAAAACTGCGAATACCTTTGAATTTCCCATCATCATAAACACCTTACCATTTTCCGCAATGAAAATTAAATCAAACTCATTTGGTTTCTTTTTAATTTCTAGGCATTGAGGGTGAAACATCAAACAAGGTTTTAGTTACACGTCCCGAAGAGGTTGTTGATGACGCTTTACCAAATGAAATTTCCGCTCCATACGAGGTGCCACAATTTCCCATTGAACAAATTGAAAAGAAATTACAAATTCAACGGCTTCTCAATGTCAAGTAAGTAGAGAGAAAAAACAACATCCAAGTGACATTTATTTCCATTTGACAGTTTAGTTTTACAAATTTATGTTAAACCAACATCCGGAACGTGAACGTGAACGTGATGCAAACAATTTACTGTAAAATAGAAAGAGAAAGAGTAGGAATTTATTTCAATCGAAAGTGTCGAATCTCAAAAGACTGTATAGATAATGCAAGGCAGTGACGGTCATGTCAATATTTTGAAAACCAATATAGAATAATAATTATGGTTTAGGTGGATGATTTTAGTTTCATATTCGGTATATCAATTGACGTCATTCCTTAGGTTCATAAACAAACTTGAAAGGCGAGATGATATTATGCCGAGCTATTTTGGGATCAACTTATTTAAATTATGTTTAGAATACAACGTTTCTTGATAAGAATTGGTAAATGTTGATAAGAACTCGTTATATTTAATTCGGAAAAAGTTAATGATAACCCCATGGATAATAAGAAAAAGAAAGAGGAAAATTCCGCTCTTTTTGTTTTTGTTTTTGAAGAGTAAACAAATGCTGAGTGTATTATCTTTTATTTTTATTTTTGTTGTGTTGACTTGCATTAGCGTTGAAAATGTCAAAATATTTACCAAAATAGCTTACAAACAAATGAGTAACTCAATTAAAAAACATTCTTTTATAATTATGCGCCCAATATCAAATGTTCAATAATAAAGGATCGATCATGATGAATTACATTCGCTCTAAATGCGATTATGTTAATTCTTTTTCGTTTGCAAGCAAATTTACAAAAATGTCTGATAGTTGTGTGATTTGGGTGATCCGTCTAATAAATAGGTGTGATTTTTTGGCAAAACCATCCAAAGTAAAGCAAGATTTTACTTACTAATTTAACCGGATCTCAGCCTGAGATTCTGCAGCCCTTCATCGGGAACGGTCCCTCGCATGCACTCTCCAGGCGCCGAAACCAAGCGCCTCTGGCATCCGCAGTCACTTGGTCCTTGTACCGGAAATTCAGTCTTTCTGGTCATCTCGAACCTGGAGGCCTGCGAAGGGAAGACTTCCTTGGCGCGTTGTCGGCCATTCGCTAGATGTGGCCGAGCCAATCTGGTCGTCTTTTCTTGGCTTTCTGGACTACATCCACATCTTGGTACAGCTCATAGAGTTCTCGGTTGAACCTTCTTCTCCAATTGGCATCGTCAGTCGCCTACCGGACAGAAAATCCGTCGAAGAATTTTTCTTTCGAAAGTGCTCAGTATTCAATTCTCCTTTTTTACTTATCATCCAACACTCGGCGCCGCGCCGCTGCCGTAGAGTATAGGACTGGTAAAATCAAAGTTTTGTATAGTAGACACTCTGACTTTCGAGTCAGGAGTTTTGAACCCAGTTGTTTTGCCAAACCGAAGCGGTTTGGTAAGGTATCAGATCTTCAATAAGGTGTCCTTTGTGGGATTTATGTTTGTTCGAAAGTAAGTGAACTCCTTAACTACTTCGAAATTGCTGCTACCAAGAGCGACGTTTTGTCCTTGGCAAAGGACAGATGTTGCTTTGTTTGTTGATAGCATGTGCTTTGTTTTGTCCTCATTCACTTCAAAACCAACGAGTTTCGCCTGTTCTTCAATCACTGTGTTGGCCTGAAGCACAGCGCTCTTGGATCGGCCGATACTATCTTTGTCGTCCGCATAGCCTTGGAGCTTGGTGGATAAGATGAAGATAGTGTTTCCCGTGCTCACACCTGCCTTGTCACTATTTGCTCCAGGACTCTGTTGAAAAAGTCATTTTGAGAGCGCATCTCCTTGTCTAAACCCTGTGCATGTTCGAAACAGCTCGGATGAACTGTTACCCATTTGTGCACTGCACTGCGTATTGTTAAGCTTCATAGGGCACAGGTGGATCAGTTTGTTCGGGATCCCGAATTCAGACATCGCCATCATAAGGTCTTGGCGGTGGATGCTATCATAAGCAGCTTTGAAGTCGATTAAAAGATGGTGGCTCTCGACTTAAAATTTGTTGGTCTTTTCCAGGATTTGCCTCAGTGTAAATATTTGGTCTATGGTTGTTCTGACCTGGCCTTAAGCCACACTGGTACTTGGCCATTATTGTGTTGCAAAACGGTTTAAGACGCTCACACAGTACGTTGGATAGGATTTTGTACGCAACATAGTTTTTGCATGACAAGGTTATGTTGGAGTGGCTGCCTAGATGTTAATGACGCACTTTGACCTCAAGGGTCCATTGTGATACTACTAAGGAAGTTACTCATTTGAGAGTTATGAACTTAAACAAACCATTTTGTACTTTTAATGAAGTTAGACAGACATTTTGTGTCGATCGTTGCCAGTTCACTAGTATTATCGAAGAAGGGATTACCAAGATAGTTATCTATGCCTTCTATTGGAGAGCGCCGGACATGTACATAGAAAATGTTGGACTGTTTCCTCTTCCTCCTCGTCCATGCAGCTTCTACAGAAGTCATTTGTGTAGACCCCTAGCCTCAAAGCATGTCTTCTATGAGGCAGTGTCCTGTTATGACTCCATTGTAGAGCTTATATTTTGTCTGCTATGGGATAGCAATCAATTTCACCGTTTCAGGTCTATGCTTGGCCATGCCATTTGTTTGGTTGCTAGGCAGGTGGTACCTGTGACCATTAGCATTTGTTGATTCAGAGCATATTGTTTGAGAAGATATTTGCATGTAGCAAGTGGTGTCCGTCCTATGTTATGTCCTTTGTCTAACGGTAGGCAAAAGTGTTCCATTTTTGCCGAGCTCATCGGCTTTGCAATTTCACGGGATGTATCTGTGGCCCGCACCCAAATGAGGTGAATGTTAAACTGTTCCGTTATCTCATTCAGAGATGATCGACAGTCGTGGACTATTTGAGAGTTTGTGGAGACAGACGCGAGAGATTTGAGCCGCGCGAGAAATTCGTATATCCTTGACAAGATATACGTTTTCTTTGAGCCAGGATAGTGCTTAAGTCGATATGATAGATTGGGAGATTCTAGATTGTTTCGAATAGATATCAGTTCCAACGCCGTAATCGGTCTTTGAACCGTCTGTATAGAAGTGTACCGTATTGTCTTCCAGAGGCCTCTCTTCTTCCCAAGAAGATCTTGAAGGGATTGAAACTTGGCAGCTATTATCAAATACCATTTTTGGAGTGGTATAGTCTAAGCGATCTTGGATAGATCTGAAGTTGTCTAAGATAGTAGTATGTCCAGTGTTGTTACTGATCCATTGAGAGGTGGCTCTTAGCCTTACGCATGAGTTAGTTGCCACCATTTTGGAGAAGATGTCAAGAGGTGTTAGGTTTAAAAGCACTTCCAAGGCTGCTGTTGGTGTTGAGCGAAGTGCTCCTGTGATGCACATACCTGCTGACCTTGCACTTTGATATGTTTATTTAGATTTACCATCTTGTCCAGTGCGGTCCACCATACGACAACTCCATAAATGAGTATCGGTCTGATAACCGAAGTGTAAAGCCAGTGGGTTATTTTAGGGGAGAAGCCCCATTTTGAGCCTATGGCATTTTTACAAGTAAAAAGCGCTGCAGTGGTCTTTTCACTCTCATCAATATTTGCCTTCCAATTTAGTTTTTAGTCTAAAATGAGGCATAAATATTTGGCTTGGTCGGAAAAGCTTAAGGGTATTCCTTTAATCGTGGGTGGGTTAATCTGACTAATTTTTGCATGACAAAGGAACCCCCTTTTTTGTAAATGGGGCATATAGAGCTTATCGACCAGTCAGTTGGCATACATTCTTCATCCAACATTTTGTTGATGACCTAGTGCATGCGGCTGATCAAAACACCTCCTCCATATTTAAAGAGTTCGACATTTCCTTCTCGAAAGTGGGCCCGTTAATATGTGGGATGTGTGCCTTGCGCTGATTAGCATATGGTAGATTTGATTGGTGATTCGACCATCCGGACCATCTTGGAAACCTAGTGCTACTTATCACCGCATAACAAGCTGCAGCAAAGTCGATTAGTCGGAAGCCGTTATCGTTGTAACTTCGTCGAGGCTGTGCTTTCCAACTAATTTGCCAAGATGTCTCAGGAAGGAAGAAACAAGTTCTTCCATGTAAACCGATTGTTGGCCGACGCCGGAGAACTAGGCCCGGCCGAATCCTGGTTTGGCGCAGATGAAGGAAGAATTTTCATTTGCCTGGCCGGCGATGATGAGGTACGGAAATGTCCAGACCTTCCATTCCGTTCCATTTGTTCTTCTTCCTGCCCCAAAGCGATTGAAATGTACCAATACTTCGATACTAACTAAACTACTACTTTTTTTTTATGAATTTTTAACAGAAACGCAAAGTGTTCTACTCTTCACAATCTGTAAGTCAATATTAAGTCGTAGATATGCAATTAAAAATATGTTTCATTATATAATTGCTTCAGTCTCCAACCAGAAAGCTAACACTGGATACAGTAAACATATATCCAGGCTTATTACTTGCCTATATACGTGCTTCGATAGTAGGAACATTTTTCTGTATACGTGCTGCTATCACGTACGCACCGTTTTTATATTTTTAATTGTGTCCATATCGATTTTCTCAAAGCTAGTCTTTAAAACAAGCTTTAAAATATAACAAAGACAATGCTAATGCTGTAGACACACAACAATGGAAATAGACAGCCTAAAGATGACCAAAAATAGAAGAAGCACAACAAAAGTCCAAACTACCCCCGCAACAACAAATATTATTTTCGACTTTGAAATCGTATCGAATCCCCTCTTCTTCAGATTAGACACATATTGAAGTGTTTTTTTTTTTGTCTCTTGTTTGATTTTCCAAAAACGGAAGAAGCTCCATCAAATTCCTAACTAAATATCGCTTCATCTCAACTGGAACTGAATTAAAACTATCAACTGTCATTAAAGATTCTTTTAAAGCAACTCCCACACCCTGTTCTCGTACAGTTAAATCCGGGGGTGTCTAATGGTCAAGATGTAACATTGATCGTGATTTGAATATTTAACTGGTTGAAATGTTCAAAAAACGATGCTCAAACATCTCGATTTCTTCTTCAAAACGAAAGGTATGAGTCCTGTGATAATAATGATCAAGCTTGAATTGACATTTTGACAAAAAAAAGTCTAATTGTTTTGATGTCTTTTAGAAGTTAGTTAAGTGGAAAACAGAGGGCTCATTGCGTGTGTTCTTGTAGGGTGTTAGTCTTCCAGCACAAAACAAACGAGGAATCACTAATGACATAATTCCGGGTGTCTGTCCATATAGAAAACAGCACGTTTCCTATCAGGTCGCCATTGTCATTTCAATACGGATTATTTTTCGACCGGTATTTGTGTGTGCCTCTTCAAGTTCATTATTTGTCAAAAGTGGTAGTCGTGTAGCGGTAGTATGGTCGCTGCAATTCCAACGAACAGTCTGGCCTATAGCCGAGTTTGAACAGCAAAAAAATGCTAACAATTTTTGTTCGTTCTACTTTTAAATGCAGTTTGAATTGAATTATTGTCAGTGGCCGTTTTCTATTTCATGTTTTCTATATATTTTTCATAATTTATTGCTTTGTAAATATTTGAAAAGAACAAAAAAAGTGAATCATTAAGAGCGATTACTGATTAGTAATCGAATCAGTGCGACTTGTGTGTAGTCTCATTATTCGTATCGTAAATTGATGTACAAATTAAATATTTCAAAAGAAATCTCGTCATGTTGTGTAAATAAATCATAATAACATGTTTTGTTGTGTGTGTGTGCGAACATATTGAATTAGACTGCATTCAATGTCATATTGTGGGCTGTTTAGTGTAACCTAATTAGTGGTGTGACGTTCTTTCAAAACACACGTTTTTTTTTCCACACGTGAAAATTTTGTAAACTTTCTTTGGTTTGATTTGAGATTTCTTGTTCTTTTTTTTTTAATCTTCAAAGCTTCGGATTTGCTATGGAAATGTAGGTATTTCCTTTTTATCTTTAATTGTGTTAAAATTGTTGAAAAGGAAAGAAAAATATTTAAGTAAAAGGAGACTGTATGATGACACGTCTAGCTTAAAAAATGTTTAAAGTATATCTGTGATTCTAACGTCATGGCTTTATGTGTATGTGTACATAGCATTAGTAGGTGTTTAGAGCTTATCCGAATTAAACGGACAAAATAGTTGAATGCAAGCTATTTCCGTTGTTAGTACCTAAATCAGAGACAAAGGAGATCGGAAACTGACATATTCCGGATACCTCAAATTTTATTTTACCGTTACTTCGTGTATGTGAATAAATGAGGAAAAACAGCAACAAAAGTGAGGTGGTTGGACCATATTTATTGTGATAGTATTGGTAAAAACACGCATACTATCGTAGTAACAATGGTCCATAGCTTGTAGACATTGTCATTTTGACAGCCCGGTTTCCCATCTCCTTTTTAAACTCATCTGTGACCTAAATATGTATTTAAGGCTAAAAAAAACTCATATGAATGGCGTTCGATTGCAGCAATGAAAAGGAAATATGTGTTTCGTTTTGGTTTTTCACGCTTTTTCTGAAAACTGTTACATAAGTTGCACACTGAAAAATATTGTTTGTGAAATTGCTACGCAATAAAGACGATACGATTTTAAACCAGAGATAAAAGAGGAGAGGAAACTAAGCTGTCAAAAAGGATTTGCCTGGAAGCTTAAATTTACGAATGGATAGAGTTTTTCACAAATACATTTTTATAGTTCTTAAATTCAGTAACTCACATTTATTCATGTACGCACGAAAAAAATAAAGCAAAATTAAAAGAGCGGGATTTAGGGGGTTAAAAGTAAGTCAGTTTCTGATCTCCTTTTTCTAATCTCTGTTAAACGTTTATGGCGGCCATATTGGATGTCCAACTATGACATATTGTTTTCAGTTGTCATCAACGCTTAGAAATTATATAAATATTCTACGCAAAATGACGAAGTTTTGTTGCTACTCAAAGATTGAAAAAGAGACAAATCATCTTTTTGGACGAGGCTCATTATGGCCTCAACGGCAAGCGCTTTGAGCCGATACGATCCACCGAAAATAGTTCCGACCGGATGAGCAAGTGCACAAATGAGCCGAGTTGGCCATTTGAAAGATCTCGTACAGTAAAGGGCAAACACCTTTTTGTAGTACACTTTACGGGCCTACAAAAACCGAAGAGGCTTTAATTACATATCAAACAAAAGCAATTGTGGAAATGTCAAATGACAGTGCTATAAAACAATTATTGTGTCCAGCATTGACATATGATAATAATGGACTGCTAGTTACCAATTTCACGCGTGTTCCAGAGTTAAGAGCGCTATTGGTTGTTGGTTGCCAAAAAAAGAACGATTGCCACTGTAAAAAATCAAAAAAAAAAAAAGAAAAAAACATAAACAAGCGGTCGCTGTTTTCTTAATTTCTTGGCTTAAAAAATATAAAATAATCAAAGGTGAACAGGGTTAAATCTTAAATATATAATTTATTTTGTTTTCATAGAATGGTCAAATGTAGCATATAAAGTTCGTTATTTTTTCATTCATTCGAATTCAAACATATTTCCTGGGACTAATTTGGCCGCGTTGAATCAATGGCGCTGCTGTAGCTCGTACATTTTTTCTTGGCATGAAATGTATGGAAATGACAAATGACTAGCAGTCCATATATATTGGCCGCATTCACTAACGTAGTCACTACGTAGTCAACTCATTCTGATTGGCCAAATACAACTAACAAATGAGTTGAAATTTCCCCTCCGACGTAGTGTAAAAATTTCGACTTCAAAGGTAGTTGACAGATTTTGACATTTCATAATCAGCTGTTGAATAAGAAACAAACGTTCAATTTCAAATTAAAAAAAAAATTTAAATGAAATTAATCGTACAATAAGACAATATTATTTATCTGATGGAGTCTGAAGACGCAATTTATGTAATCAGATCTTATCAGGTAGTGTTTTTTCATAGTATAACAAGCAAAACAAGAAAGGACTTCTATTTAAAGTTCCCTAACCTCAAATCACAAATTCACAAGCGTTTCTTACTTCATATGTTCATAGTCCAGTCATTTTAGGCATTATAAAAAAAAAAAAACAATCTTGGGAAAATTTCCTAGTGAGCTGAATTTTTGGATACATTTTTATTACGGTGTTGTCATGGAGGTGTTAAAAATCGGCGTGGATATCGTATCGTAAAAAAGTTATAAGGGTGAAAAGGTTACGAAATTCACTTTTTCACAAATATCTCGCGACACATACAAATTGATCGTGAAATTATCTACAACGCTGATCGTTATAAAGGTGTATACAAAAATACATTTCACTAGAAATTTTTCGGTAAATTAAACCTAATATTACTGAACTATCATTATTTGACTGTTTGTTTTCAACTAGCTTTATAGTGCATTTATAGTATACCTAGTTGAAAATAGACTACGTAGTGGCTAGGTTAGTGAATGCGCCCATTATGTCAATGGTGTCCAGAGTGTGTTCGAAGAAATGTCAGAAATGTCATTAACAATAATCAGGCCGTGTGTGAATTGCGTTAAAATGTGTATTAAAGCTTGACGTTTGGCTAAAACTTGACACTAGCGTGATGAAAAAATGGGTTAAAATTTATCCTGCTGGTTAAATGGATTAAAATGTTGCCGTGTCTTTTATTTCTCATGAATGATAGAGAAATTAGCTTCAGTTTTGTTGTTTTTTCCGTTCTTCTCCGTTTTATTTAGCTCTACGTAATAACAAATTAATAATTGCATTAACAATTTTAAGAGATTTAAATGAAATACTTTAAATTTATCATGCTTCAAAATCGAAAAATGAAATAATTGTTCTTTCTCTCGAGAATGATAACATACATAATATGTATATCAGATGTGAAAATATGTTTTGCATTATTACCACACGGAAAAAAAACAATCATACAAAAAGGGAAATTTTTGTTTGAAGATTTTTTGTTTTACTGTTGCTTCAAAATTGACATTGACATTGACATTTCATATTGACATGATTGCAACGAACTACAGAATCTTGGCAGTGAAAAACGCTGCTAATCAAATATCCATGATGGCGATATGACACGCTGATATAACCTTTTTCATTGATAGCCAAGCAGCAAGAAAAGCTATCTCTGCCACGCAAATCAAGTCAAAGCTTGTTTCTTGCTGTAGCAAAGAGCTTAGGGTTCTTGGTATGCAGTACAATGTAAGACTCTGCTGGGTTCTCGGTCACGTTGGTGTGCCAGGAAACGAAAAAGCGGATGAGCTTGCAAGAGAAGGCTCGGTACTTGATCCCTCTCTCATAGACAATAACATCAGAATCCCTCAATGCGAATCAAAAAAAAAATATTAGTTAAAATATCATTCAAAAAGCAGGAAACTCTGGCCTTATTACGACAAGGAAAAATCCGATAAGGTTTTATTTCTCAAAAAACCGTCCCTAAGATCTCTCGTAAGTGTGTTAACGGGACATAATTCACTCGGCTTCCACAAAAAAAAAAAAGATGGGGCTTAGTACAGATGACATATGTATAGGCTGCTGCGATGAAGAGGAGCACGAAAACACAGCTCACTTCCTATGCCACTGTCCCTGTCCAGAACTCTGCCGTACTAGATTAAAATTTTTAGGCAACTATTTCTTTGATGAACTAGAAGAATTGTCTGAACTCTCAGGCAATCGCCTACTGAACTTTGTCAAGTCCACCGAATGGCTCGACCAACCATAGAATTCATAGGTTAAATCACTTTTTCAGAAGTTACAATACTTCAGGGTATCACAAAGGATCTATATTGATCTAAATGTGATGGTAACAAAATCAACCGTCAGCCCATATAACCTAACCTAACCTTACCTAACGAACTACAGACACACATTGAATAAGAAGTAAAGGAAGCGGTGTTAGCTACATGTACAGTGTACGTGAGTGAAGCAACAAAAATGTCTGATGATGTCCATATTTAGGGTATGTGCTGTCAATTTTTAGGGTATGTGCTGTCAAACTTTGACTGTGTTGTCAGGCGAGTTCAGGGGTGTATTATTTCTGTTCGTGATGGTAAGGCGCTGCAATTCATCGTGTCTCGAAACGTTTTTATTTGTTGGTTGTATTACAATAGGCTTAATAAACGTGATGAATTACGGATGAAAAATCAAGAAAATGTACTGGAAAATAAAAAATTAAACATTAAAAACCGTGCAGTGCATCTGGTGATGAAATCTGGATTTAATCAAATTTCGCTTGGCGCCCCTGAGATTACCTATTCAACTGCAGACCAGCCCTGTTGTAATGAGTTTGTGTTTGTGAAACTCACACTACTTAGAAAAATGCTTCCATTCTGGTTCATAAGACCCCTTCCTGTACTTCTTATTCAATGTAGACACATAGCAGCACTGGCGACTGAGGCCATCGGCTGGGACAGAACAAGACACTAATACAACAAAAAGAGCCATGGCCACCTGCTGCTTCAAAATATCACTGCAAAATTTAGAAAAATGAATAAAAAATATTTTGTTTGTTATCTTGAGTGTATTTTCATGAAATTTATTGCTTAAGGTTTGGTTCTGTAGACAAAATTATTTTACCTAGAAGAATAAAAACATTTCTGTTGCGGGAAATTTATTAAATCATGAGGGAAGTTTCTTAGTACTACCCAGAAATGTTGGTTAAAAAAAATCCCTTTTAACGCAATTCACACAGCAAATTACTAAATTTGTTCCCTTTTTTAACCAAACGTCAAATTTTAACTAAACGTCAAGTTTAAATACACATTTTAACGCAATTCACATACGGGCTTAAGGTGTGGTGTTCACATTACACGACAACATAATAAAGAAGTTAATAAACATGTTGTTGAATGTGAACCTCCTCTAATGAATTTCAAATACAACAATAATTTTCACAACTAACCACCACCGCTTAAAATGTCACAACTTTCTTTACTTCTAGTTCTAAGTGCCTTATCTTCTCACTTTCACAAGCGCCTGATGCGTCAAATTTACCACCACCGTCAAAAAAGTAAAATTATAGTGATCCTTGTTACATTCTAAATGGAATTTTCATGCCACTTAAAGTGGTAAAAAAGCTCACAACCAAGAAAAAAAAAACTTCAAAAAACTGCACACAACACGCTAACATTCTTTTCATTTTGACACAAAAATGAGGCTCAGCTAGGTAGGGAGACGTTCAGCCTAAGCCCAATGTTGTTTCAAACAATAACCCTTGCTTCGTGTTGCACGATATTTTGTCATTTCGTTCGACACAAGAAAGAAAAAACAAAACGCGAACAGAAAAGTTTGAAGGGGTTGTGTTCAGAATAATTTGTAGCGATTAAAACATTTTGAAACGCAATGGCTGTTGTAAAATCGGCACGCTCTTTGTTCATAAGAAGTCTCAATTTTCATCAAAGTCAAATAGTGGGTAGGTATCGTTATATTTTGTCAGAATTAATGAACAATTAAATGCAGACGATTTGTTCATTGCCTAGTCAATTACAGAGGATAGTTTTGAGTATCTGATGATCCTTGACAGGGGCGGATTTACTCTTTTTTTGTTAGAAACTAATGATGTCATCTCTTTTTATTTTTGACAGTCAGACAGTTCAGCAGAAATTGAACCTATCCAGTAATAATAAAAAAAACAAATTTGAAATGTATGCTAAAACTTAAAGGCAAGCCCGTCCAGAACTGTTCCGGCCCTGCTGTTCATGCAAATGTAGTTGTTCTGCTATTGAAGCACTTTTAATTGCTAGCATTATTTTATTGAAATTCATTTTACAGTGTTAAGAGAGTAGTTTAATCAAATTTCAGCAAACTATTCATCAAACATCTTTGATGGTAATGGCTTTACCTTTAGAAATGATGGCCTTTGACTTCTGGCCAAAAAAGAATAATTTAATGTCTCATTTTGTTTTGTATTTATTGAAAGTGTTTTTAAAACAAAAATATTGCTGCCATTGGTGATAATAAATTTTCGAACGGCTTCAGTTTTCTTTTTCGGGCCGTACTCGAGTGACGTATATTTTGAAACTAAATTGAAAGCAAAACAATGTCGTTTGTCAATGATTCTTACAATTTTCACACTGACAGGTAAAACTATTTTATATCATTTTTAATTAAGATCAAAGAGAAAATATTCAATCAAAATTTATTGGTTCATTGAAAAGCGCCTTGTAGACAAAATATTTGGTCTCATCTTCTTACGTTTGTTGTAAGTTGTTTTCTCAGATCACTCATCAGTTTTTGTTGAATTTTTGAGAGTGTCGTGTATGGTTTTTTGGTTTTTAAACAAGCCGCGAATTTTGTTTTGATTTTTCAGTAAAACGTTTGCGACACAAAAAAGAATATGGCGGAAGAAAGGTTTTTGTTCTGCGTCGAAAGTGTGTAAGAGTTTTAGTTTGATGTTTGAAACGAACCATTTCATTTCAAATTCATAAAAATGTTAGAGTTTTTAGTGTTTCGACTGTTTACATTATTTAAGAAAAAACGTTAAACAATTTTCTCAAATCAATTGAAGGCACTTCCTCTTAAATGAACTTTCCATACTATCGTTAACTTGTATTTAAAAATTTCAGAGGAAAAGGCGGATTATCTGTTATTGCTGATACGGTTGACGATCGTTTGCCCATTGACGAACATGATTTCGTTCCGAATTTCCAGCGAGTCTCGATTTCCGGCGAAGACACCAGTGGCGTGCCACTTGAAGACTTGGAACGCGCCTCAACACTCCTCATACAAGCATTGGAACTACGTGCCCGTTACATGTCACAATCCGATCAGTCATTCCCAACGACAACATCTCGTTTCTTGAAGACAGTCCACGAACGTGATCGTTTCAATCACATTGAATACGAGGATCGTAAGACAATTGCAGGTAATGTTTAAATTACAAAAACAAAATTAAAAGTCAAAATAGGAACGATGCAATAATTCTCCACCGTCACAACCTACGCAATCTCCAGAAAACTATCAACTTAAACTATTCTGATCACTGAAGTCACGATTTTAATATTAACGAAACGTGAATGACTCTCAAGAAGGCACTTATTTAATTTTTTTGTTTAAAGTGTCTTGGATTTTTTTTTTTTTTAAATCATAATTTTTGTTTCTTTTGTTTTTTGTGGAAGAGAAAAAAAAACTATTTGCTTTTTATTTTTTCTGAAATTTTTATAGCCTTTATTCGAAAGATCAGTCTGCCGTATGTGCTCAAAGGTAATTCGTTAAGCGAAGAGAACAGAGGCATGTGCATTTTTTGTTTGGTTTGTTTTATTATTTATTTTCTTATTTAATTAAAAAAAAAAGGCTTTTTGTTTTGTTTTAAGTTGTTGATTTCTTAATTTTTAGTTTACATTTCGCTTTCCTTGTTAATTTATTACTTTTATGGATTTTTTGTTTTTTAAATACAAAATTAGAAATAGCATTTTAAGCAGCAAACACGCTTGATTTTTGAGTTTAGCCGGAAGAAAGATTGTATTGCTACGGATTGATAAAACTGGAATGGGAAAAGAAAGTTGGAATACAAAAATATGGTCGATGACTATGACCTCATAAAATATGAGGAAAACAGTGCGTAAAGATTCAGGTAGTCAATTAGCTACGTTTTCTTAAAAAAAGAACTTTTTAAAGGACAAAAACCTTTAACCTCTTACGGAGCGACAATGAACTATAGGGTTGTTGATTAAAGAAAAAAAAAATATATAACAGGGTGTCCGATTATTCGTGTACCATACCACACTCTGTGTCTTAGTTTTGGCATCCCTGCCATACTCGTTCGCTTGTGCAAAATTACGATGGAGTACTCACGCTGCTCCATCAAGGTTGGCAACGAGCTTACGGAATCTTTCGACGTCAAAGAAGGATTCAGACAAGGCGATGCACTGTCATGCGATTTTTTTTAACATCGTTCTTGAGAAGATAGTGCAGAACTCCACCGTCAACACCAGAGGCACTATCTTCCAAAAATCTGTTCAACTTCTCGCGTACGCCGATGATATTGATATAATGGGAAGAACACAGCGTGATATCAATGGCGCCTTTGTGAGGATTGAGACAGAAGCGGCAAAAATGGGTTTAACAGTAAATGAGGGAAAAACATGCTGTCTTCCAAGAAGGACACTCAACACCGACAGCTCGGACAGAACGTCACAATAGACGCATACAACTTCGAGGTAGTAGAGGAGTTTGTCTACCTAGGCTCCGCTATAAACACGGGCAATAACACCAGCGCCGAGATCAGACGAAGAATAACTCTTGCTAATCGCTGTTTCTTTGGGCTAAGAAAGCAATTGAGTGGAAGAGCCCTCTCTCGAGCAACTAAGGTAAAACTGTACAACACACTCATCATCCCAGTCCTGCTGTATGGTACGGAAGCATGGACCTTGACAAAATCGGATGAAAAAGCCCTAAGCTGTTTCGAGAGGAATGTTCTTCGGGTCATCTTTGGCCCCGTTTGCATTGCAGGGGAATGGCGAAGAAGATATAACAGTGAACTTTACGGGTTGTACAATGTTATGGACCTAGCTAGAAGGGTCAAGGTCCAGAGACTCAGATGGCTCGGTCACTTAGAGCGGATGGACACCAATGCTCCGGCCCGGAAAGCCTTCGACACTATTCCCGAGAAACGTAGGAAGAGAGGAAGACCGCGATGAATAAAACAACATCTGCCTCATCTGCGCTCATGCCCCCACTGAAGAAAAGGATGATGACACCAAAGACAGGTTCTACGAGCTCCTCGACAAGACCTATGAGCAATGCCCTAGCTATGACATTAAAATCGTCCTTGGAGATTTTAATGCTAAGCTGGGTAGAGAAGAAATCTTTGGTGGAATAATCGGACAACATAGCCTAAACGACACCACCTCCGCTAACGGATTTAGGCTTATCGACTTTGCTGCGGGGCGAGACGTAATGGTAGCAAGTACGCGATTCCCAAATCGCGATATCCACAAGGGAAAATGGAAATCTCCTGATCAATCAACCGTCAACCAGATTGATCACATTGCGATCGACGCACGACACTTCTCTAGCATGCAAGATGTCCGCACATTCCGAGTGCCAACATCGACTCGGACCACTACCTTGTTGTAGCCAAGGTACGAATGCGGATATGCCCATCAAGGCCAACACGCGAAAATGCTAGGAGGAAATTCGACGTCAAGCGGCTACAATCTTAAGAGATTGCTAGATCCTTTTCCGATCGTGTCTCCGAAAATCTCCTCAGAAGTCCTTTGCTGCCAGCACAAAATGTAGAGAACCAGTGGCAACACTGTCAAGCAGCCATCAGAGATGCCGCCTCTGAAGTGCCAGGGCTTACACGACCCCACAACGAAACCCCTGGTTTGACGATGAATGCCGGCGAGCACATGCAGCTAAACAAAAGGCATACAAAGCGGCGCTGCAAAGAAGGACACGAGCAGCTCGTGAGCTCTACGAGCAGAAAAGGAGAGAGGAGCATAAACTTCTCAGAAAGAAAAAAAGGGAGCATGAGAAGCGCGCGATCGAGGAGATAGAGGGAAGTCACAACAGGAACGAGGTTCGAAGTTTTACAAAAAGGTAAAACATACCACCAGGATTCTTACCCCCGAACCAAAGCCTGTAGAGACCATCATGGGAACATCGTAGTGGAACCGTGGAACAGTCAGTGCTGAGGATATAGAAAGACCACTTTTCCAAGCTGTATAATGGCGATGACGCGCAAAACTCCGTCAGCAATACAGGATCATTCAATTTGGGTGCAGAAGGTCAACAATTCCACCTACTCGACATGGACGAAGTGAAGATAGCGATATTTAAACTAAAGTCGATCAAAGCCGCTGGAGCAGATGAGCTAGCTCCCAAACTGTACAAAGCAGCTGGAGATGATTTGGTTAGGAGCATGCACCAGCTCATCTGCAAAATTTGGTCGGAGGAAAGCATGCCCGATAAACGGAACCTCAGAATCGTATGCCCGATCCTCAAAAAAGGAGATAGCCTGAGCTGCACCAACTACAGAGGTATTAGTCTCCTTAACATCGCCTATAACATCTTGTCTACCGTGCTGTGTGAACGTTTGAAGCCATTGGTCAACAACCTGGTAGGTCCTTATCAGTGTGGCTTCAGCCCCGGAAAGTCCACCATCGATCAGATATTCATCTACCCAGGAACTTCAATTAGATACCTTCCACCTTTTCATCGATTTCCGTGTATGGCAGCGTCTATAGAGACCAATTATATAGTGCAACGCCTAGTTTTGGCATCCCAGAAAAACTCACGCCATGTTCAGAAAAAACTAAACGATATCGATGTCAAAAAAAAAAAAATTAGACAAGGCAATGCGTTGTCATGCGATTTCTTCAACATCATACTTGAAAAGATTGGCAAAACTCTTAACCTCAACACCGGAGGCACAAAAGTCCGTCCAGCTACTAGGATACGCAGACGACATTGACATAGTTGGAAGAACACAGCGTGATGTCAGTTGCGCGTTTGTGAGTTGATGAGTGGGGATGAAATTTTGTGATTCTCCCCAAAAGTAAAAGAACGCTTGATAACCTAAATCTCCCAAAATCACAAAATTATGTCAAACGTCAGCAAAATTCAATGTACTTGTTATGGTTTGACAGAACTTACAAAAAATTCCACAAGAATTTTGTGTGGCTAAAATCGGCAGATAGGGGAAATATTTTTCTCCTTCAAAAGTGACAGAACTTACAAAAATTGGGAGTAAAAGAACGGAAAAGTTGGAGAATATGGCAGTTTTCGGCAGTTTTAAGGAGTAAAAGAACAGACCTCGTTGTAGCAATGTTGCCACTATATTATTGTTTCATGATGAATTCGCTTTCTGACTGAAATAGAGCTAGATTCACTTTTCAAAACGTTCAACTACATTTATATCTTCGCTTAGATCCAAATTAAGAAAAGAATAACTTAGGCCGTGTGTGAATTGCATTAAAATTTGTATCATAACTTCAGCCATTTCCTGTTTGTTAATTTCAGTCTTCAAGTGATTATATGATATTTTAAAACAGCAGTTAAAAATCTTCAAACAAAAATTCTCATTTTACATAGTTGGTTTATTCCGTCTGGTTACACTTGACAACTGGTTTTCAAAGCTGATATCTGGCATCATTTAAAAAAAAAAGAAATAATAATTTCGTTTTTCGATTTAGAAATATTTTATTTTAATCTTTTAAAATATCAATGCAATTATTAATTAATTATAACAAGAATAGAAAAAAATTAAAGGGTTTTCCGTTGAGATGTGTTATTTTGATATTCAAAGAAAAATGGCATTTTTTGAGATAAATTATCGAATGTTTATTTAATTATAATAAAAAAGGTACGCCAATGCCGTTAATAATGGAACACAACATTAGCCAAATGGCCGCCACGACCACGCTTACAGGAACATATCCTTTTCATGAAATTTTCCATAACCAAATCGCAAAGTGGCTGCCCTATGTCCTCGATAGCCTCACGAATTCCATCTTTGACGTCTTGAATCGACGCTGGGCTGTTGGCGTAGACCTTATCTTTCACGTGGTCTCAAAGGAAGAAGTCGCAAGGTGTTAAATCACAAGATCTCGGTGGCCAATTGTGATCACCTCTTCGAGAGATAACACGGTCCGGAAACTTTTCCCGTAAAAGATCGATGGTTTCATTGCTTGTGTGGCACGTAGAACCGTCTTGTTGAAAGTAAACGTTGTCCAGATCAATACCCTCCAATTCCGGCCATAAAAAATCATTAATCATCTCTCGATAGCGCAATCCATCCACCATAACTGTTGCTTCAGCCTCATTCTCGAAAAAGTAAGGTCCAATGACCCCGCCGAACCATAAACCGCACCAAATAGTCACGCGTTGAGGATGGACTGGCTTTTCAACAATAACTCTTTGGTTTTCCGAGCCCCAGATGCGACAGTTGTGCTTGTTGACGTAGCCTCCGAGGTGGAAATGGGCCTCATCAGTCAAGATGATTTTTCGATGAAATTCCGGATCATTTTGTGCATTTCAAGGACCCAATCAGCAATGACACGACTTTGTTGTGATCACCCGCCTGGAGTTCTTGTGTTAACTGAACTTTATAAGCCTTAAGACCCAAGTCTTTATGCAAAATACGGTGCAATGACGTTTGTGTAATGCCTAATTCCAAAGAACGACGAGGAATGGACAAACCTGGGTTATCATCAACACTTTGGGCTACAACAGCAATATTCTCAGTTGTTCTTGAGCGACGTGCACGCGTTTTATTCTTCACATCACTAAGTTGTCCCAACAGCTCGAATTTTTCCACCAATTTCTGTATTGCGGTCCGACATGTTGCTTTACGACGACCCGAAAATGTTTTAGTTTTGAGAACCGTCTCTGTCAAATTTTCACCATTTTTATAGTGAATTTTAATAATTTCAATGTGTTGTTGAAGCGTGTATCGTTCCATTTTTATTAATGGCGTAGTTTCTTCAGCTACCAAAATAGCGGACTATTCAAAATAACGCCTCTTATTGGAAAACCCTTTACAAAACAGAAGCAAAACTTCTTTATCATTCATGAGAAAAAAAGACACGTCAAGAGTTTAACTTATTTAACCTACTTCACAGCAGGATAAACCTTAACCCATTTTATTCACCACGCTAGTGTCAAGTTTTAAGCAAACGTCAAGTTTTAATACAAATTTTAATGCAATCCACACACGGCCTTAAGATCCTTTTAGAACTACTGCTTTTATTTAAGTCTATTTTTGTTTTATTTATTTAACTTTTGTTTTGCTTTTCTTATTATTTTTTTTTGTTACTATGAATGTTTTTCGAGTTATTTAATATAAAATGAGATTTATCGATGTATGCACTAATTCAATGCTGCACACACTTCACACGTTCCACACAACATACCACAAATGTAAAAAAAAAACCAGACAGAACCAACCCACCACAAAAATAACCCGGTTTTCTACCCGAATTTCACACTCAATTTGTGTGTTTACTTTTGTTAACAAATAATTTGATTGATTGACTAATGCATTCACATTTCGTGTAACCGAAAGACATAAAAGACTGATATCAACCCACGTCATAATCCACATTCACATCGGTTTGAGTTTTGTCTAAAAAAAGAAAATCAAATTTCAAAACAAAAAAAAAACTTACGACTTGATTGAAAATGTGTTCCGAAACATTGCGTTTTGTTTGCTGATTTACATTCTTGTTTAACGTTCTTTTTCTTACACATTTGAAAAACAAAAGTTTGCTTCAAAAAATAATGTTCTCCTCCTTTTGTTCCTCCTTATTGTTTCTAAATCTAGATCACCCCATACATCCACCAACAGAAACAGCAAATCCTTGGGACCTTGAGTTTCCTCCATCCAAAGGATACACCATCAAAGCCATTGATGGGGTTTTTAATCTCTTTCAAGATGCAGTAAGTTGAATTTCTTTTTAAGACTTAAACACAATAATAATATTGTTAACTCTTCTTTGAAAGGAATGCACTAAACCCGTCAAATATGAGTATCCAAAGCTGAGGGAGTTTGTCAATGACATGCAAGTCATGTGCAACATGATTGCCGACGGACCATTGTAAGTTTGAATTGTTTCCAATTAAAATGACGGTCTAACGTTTTATTTTTTCAAAGGAAATCCTTTTGCTATAGACGTTTGAGCTATCTGTCATCCAAATTCCAATTGCATGTGCTTTTGAACGAATTGCGCGAGTTGGCATCGCAGAAGACAACTGCCCACAGGGATTTCTACAACATAAGGTTCGAAAGAAAAACGAAACCACTGAACCGATTTCGATGACGATTTTTTTTTCTTCTTTAACAGAAAAGTCGATACTCACATCCATGCGGCATCATGCATGAATCAGAAACACCTACTACGCTTCATTAAGCGTGCCATTAAGAAGAGTGCCAATGAAGTCGTTACCATAACCAAAGGCCAACCAATGACACTGGCAGAAGTATTTCAATCGATGAATTTAACAACTTACGATCTAACCGTTGACATGCTGGACGTGCA
Organism: Sphaerophoria rueppellii; assembly: GCA_920937365.1. NCBI lineage: Eukaryota > Metazoa > Arthropoda > Insecta > Diptera > Syrphidae > Sphaerophoria > Sphaerophoria rueppellii. The sequence continues at coordinate 16,003,557 of CAKKXW010000001.1, forward strand.
CGCCGATCGTAATACCTTCCATCGATTTGATAAATTCAATGCCAAATATAATCCAATTGGTGAGTCGCGCTTGCGTGAGGTATTCCTTAAGACGGACAATTATTTGAATGGAAAATATTTTGCACAAATAATTAAGGTCAGTACACACCAGCACCAGCACCAGCAACAAAAAATGTTCAAAATCAAGTTTGTTTCCTTTTTCTAGGAAGTAGCTTTTGATTTAGAAGAATCAAAATACCAAAATGCAGAGCTACGTCTGTCGATCTATGGCAAGTCTCGAGATGAGTGGCTTAAATTGGCCAAATGGGCAATTGACAATGATGTTTATTCAAAGAACATCCGTTGGCTAATTCAAATGCCACGACTTTTGTGAGTTCAATGCACATTCTTCAGTCTGACAAAAATTTGCTTATTTTGTCTTTTGTAGCGATATCTTCAAAACAAACAAATTGGTAAATGCATTCCAGGAAATTCTAGACAATGTATTTTTGCCCCTGTTCGAGGCGACCAATGATCCCAACAGCCAGCCAGAGTTGCATCGTTTCTTGCAGTATGTCATCGGTTTCGATTCGGTCGATGATGAATCCAAACCGGAGAATCCACTCTTCGATGGAGATATTGCCACACCACCCAACTGGACCGATGTTGACAATCCACCCTATGCATACTACATCTACTACATGTATGCCAACATGAGTGTGTTGAATCAATTCAGGAAGTACGTCCGTCGGCTCAAATCTAATGGTTATGACTTATGACTTTTTTGCTTTGCAGAGAACGTGGATTAAATACATTTGTGCTTCGTCCGCATTGCGGTGAAGCTGGACCTGTACAGCATTTAGTTTGTGGCTATTTGATGGCTGAAAACATCTCGCACGGCTTGCTTCTGAGGAAGGTTCCCGTATTGCAGTATCTCTACTATTTGGCACAGATCGGAATTGCTATGTCTCCGCTGTCAAATAATTCTCTCTTCTTGGATTATCATAGGAATCCTTTGCCAGAGTATTTAGCTCGTGGTCTAGTCATCTCGGTGTCTACCGATGATCCATTGCAATTCCACTTTACAAAGGTTTGCTTTGTTTTTCTGTTTCTTGTTTTGCTCATCGGTGTTTCATGGATGCTTTTGAACATTCTAGGAACCTCTAATGGAAGAATACAGCATTGCTGCTCAGGTATGGAAGCTAAGCTCATGTGACATGTGCGAACTGGCTAGGAACAGTGTTATCATGAGTGGATTCCCACACAGGGTAAGTCTCAAAAATCATTCACGAAATTTCGAAGACTAATGACTGTTTTGTACTTCCAGATCAAACAACATTGGCTCGGACCAAATTATACACGAGAGGGTGTTGCTGGCAACGACATCACTCGTACCAATGTGCCAGATATACGTGTGGCTTATCGTTCGGAGACACTTCTGGACGAATTATCGAATATATTTAAAGTCCATGAAGCTCCATTAGCAGCCGTGAATTAATATTAATGAGGAACAGTCAATTTTGATATAACCATTAGCCTTTTTGAATCTGTTCCGATTGTAGACCAAAAGAGAGACCATTAGAGTTTGCTCGTGATGTTGTTTTATTTTATTTTTTATTCTTTATTAATGACAAATATTTCTGTCTCCTTCTTTCTTATTATGTTTTAAAATTTTACATTGAAACCAATTAACTTAAAATATTTATATTATTATGTTAACTTGTTGACAGTAAAGGAAAAATATACAAAATACTAAGCAGGAACACGATAACATTTTTATGTATAACCTCAAACTTTTGAATAAGTAACTTGATATAAAATGAATTTATTGATCTAAATTAAATAAAATTGTTTTAAAATAAAAAAAAGTTGTTTTTAGTTGTGAAAAAAAAACGTAACTGTAAATACTTTTTTTTAATTTATAATTTGCACCCACTCAAGGGATTTTTATACCCTTTTTATGCCAGAGACACAGTGAGTGCATTAGGAAGAAGAGAAGGGGTTGAAAAGGAGGTGTCGGTGTACATTGGTCTTAAATTCTTGAACATTGTAATGACTGGGAAAGACTGAGTGTGGAAAGAGTTCCACATTCGCGTAATACGGCTAAAGAACGATCTTCTATACTTGAGCGTACGACCGAAATTGGGCACGAGGGTAAACTGATGGGCATTCCTGAAAGCGCGGGTATTACGGTTGAATTGTTTAAGGCATGGAATGTAACTGGCTATTTCACTTGAGCAATTACCGTAGAAGTAATGTGAATGAGTTAGTGATGTCTTTGTCACCAATCATTCTTACTGCTCTTTTTTGTATACTACCCAAGAGGCTTAAGTATGTAGCTGGAGCACCAGCCCAAAGATGGTAATTGTACTCAAGCTTAGGACGGATATAAGTCTTGTAGATAATAGCCAGATCAGACGGGGAGAAAAATGTCTTGCACCGTCTTAAGAAACCATCTTGCGGCATTTTTGGTGATATCGCGTATGTGCTCGGACCACAAGAAATGGTCAGTGATGCACATACCGAGAATCTCGATATGTTTGGTCTCATTGATGCAAGTGCCACTCATGGACAGTGGCAAGGGCGGTATATCTCGCTTCAACGATACAAGACAGCATTGAGTTTTCGAAGCATTAAACTCTACATTGCTATCTAGATCTGTCCACATTTTCAATGGACTCCAACAAAGGGATGGACTGGCCTCCGTCGTCTTCAACCTTGCGTTGGCGTTGGAGAAAGTTATCCGTGACTTTGGAATATCCATCAGAGAAACTTTTGGCCCTCGACTTCGAAATTTTTGGAAACAACGCACAAGCTGAACAATCCTCATTTATCCAGATCGAGCAGGTGGAAAAAAACCTGGGGCTGCATATAAATAAATGAAAAATTAAGTACATTGTGGTTCCATCTGTAGAAAACATTGGCAATAGTAAAAGAAAGAATATTTAGCTGGAAAAGCATGCATTCGAAGTAGTGCGATCTTTCAATTACCTTGCGTCATACGTAGAAGAACTTGCTGAAGGAGGTCCGGACCGGAGGATACCTTTGAAGGCAAAAGTTTAATTGGCCAGGCGGACGATGATGATCTAACAGCAGCACATTTCAACTCGTGTTGTTGCAGTAAGTGACCCTGGAGTTTCGTTACTTCTAATATAGAAATCTCATGAAACATTGTGAACGGATATCACCCGTGCTCTCTATAAATTTTGTACTGTCTTCACAATGAATAAGCGTTCCAGATTGGCACAACACTTATAATATTCATAATGACAGGCCAAAATCTGGATAAACGGAATTTTAACTTGGTAAAAATAAAATATCAAGTATACGCCGTAGTGAATCAGAAGGCAATATTTTTATTGTTTTTTCCTCTCAAATTTACGTTGAACCAAGTGAAAATCGCTTAAAATTTTCTTCGTACATCTCTTTCTTTTCTTCTTCTTTCTATACCGGTTCCCAATCTATGTAGGAACTCAGTCCGAGACGCTGGGGCGTTGTCGTCCATTCGATCGATGTGGCCGAGCCAATGCAGTCGTCTTATATTTGCTTTCTGGACTTCATCCACATCTTGGTACAGCTCACGGTCTCCATTCGTCATCTTCGCGTACGGGACCGAAAATCCGTTCCGAAAGTGCTCAACATTATTTCCTTTTTTTTTACAGCACTCGGGCGCCGCCGCGGTATCTTCTTCGTATCTCCACTAAAAAGTCGTTTGTTGGACGGATGTTTATTCCAAGGTGAACTCCTAAATCCAAAATCCTGTTGAAGATAGTGTTTTCCCTGCTCAAACCTGCCTTTAGCACTATCTGCTCTAGGACTATGTTAAAGAAATCACATGACAATGTTTCTCCTTGTCTAAACAGTGCCCATGTTTGAAACAACTTGGATGAGCTTCTGTAACCCATTTGCACACTGTACTGCGTATTGTTTAGGGTCATGCTGCACAGCTTGATCAACTTGTTCGGGATCCCGAATCTAGAGAACGCGATCTTAAGCTCTTTGGGATAGATGGTATCATAAGCAGCTTTGAAGTCGAAGAAAAGATGGTGGGTTTCGATTTGAAATTCGTTGGTCTTTTCCAGAATTTGCCTCTGTGTGAATATTTGGTCTATCGTTGTTCTGCCTGGCCTTAAACCACACTGGTACGTGTCGATTATTGTGTTGCAGAAAGGTTTAAGACCTAGTATAGGTTGTATAAGATTTTGTATGCAACATCACAGGGATATGCCTTGGTAGTTTTTGCATGACATAGGAACGCCTTCCTTGTAAATGGGGCATATGGAGCTTTAAGAGCAGTCAGGGGACATGCATTCTTCTTCCTTCATATTTAAAGAGTTCCGCAGGTATGCCATTCCACCTGGCGGATTTGTTACTTTTTAGCTTTGGGATGGCTCTTTCTACCTCTTCTGCGCTGAGGGCTGGGTCTGGCTCCTCCCCTTCATGGACTGGTCTCGTTTCTATTTCGTCATTGGCTCGTTCGCGTTATGCGCATTCAGCGGCTGCTTGAATACATTTAAAATTCCTTATGCTTCGGTGACTAGGTTTCCTTCACCGTTTCGAAGAGCCTGTGTCCTGGGGCCTGATTATGGATTCGCTCTACAAAACCCTAATCATCCCGGTCCTCATGTATGGTGCAGGGACATGGACCATGACAACATCTGATGAAAACGCTTTGGGCTGCTTTAAAGAGAAAAAATTCTTCAGAGTGACTTTTTTGGTCCCCTGTTTGCATTAATCGGAGATCGTAGACGAAGATTCAACCAAGAACTGTACGAGCTAGTACAGCGACACTGAACCTAGCCAAAATAGTAAAGGCGTCCAACGACTCAGATGGTTGGGTCATGTTGAGCGAACGAAAAATAAATAAATGCTCCGGCTCCGTATGAGTCTTCGAATCCACCAACCTCGGAAGGACGTCGCAGAAGAGGAAGACCGCGACTCTCGTTGGAAGCACACAAGGTGGTAGAGGAACCTGAACCAACTTGGGCGTGTGAAACTAGAGACTGCTAACCAGGGACCGAGCTGGCATGGAAGAAGTTTGTTGAGTTAGGCCCTGGTCTGACCTGGACTCCTAGCGCCACCATAAGTAAGTAAGTACTGTTTCTATAGGGTGTTGACGTCTGTGGTATTTGGGAGGACGGCAGAGAGTCGCTCACTGTAGTCTCTGGCATTATCCCGAATGCTAAGGTAACCGATGTGGAACTTTGTTCTTTGTGCAGGCAACACTTGTTACCTTGTTAATACAAAGACAACACTCAAGGAAAACCCGAACATAAGCTGAACGACCAAATTTTCCATAAAAAAAAATATGTCAAAGGCAAAGGCTAAGGACGACGATTATGCGAGTGTGCCTATTGCCAACCCTCTATGCTCGAAGTTGTTTCCCTTTCCTGCTATTTACAAGTTCATGAATTAAATTTGTCTTGACTTGCAAGAACACAAAAACATTTTCTTTTTTTCGAAAAAAATCATCAAAATACTTTTATTGAAACTTAAAATGTAAACACATATAAATATTAGTTTAGAACTTCACTGTCAAATGTATAACTTTTTTTTGGCTTATTTAATACTTCTAAATTGTAAGAGAGGGAAACTAAAATTTCGATAAATTAACATCTTAACCTGTGTGTTTGTTCCTTGTTTTACAATGTTTGAATGTTCATAGAAAAATAGTTTACAAGTTAAAAAAAAAAAAAAAATACATGCACACTTATAAACCTACGCAAATGCACTCGAGTTAGAAAAAACTAAAAACAACACAAACAAAAAAGATATGCAGCCCAATAGAGGTAACCGTCGGAGGGGAATTTTCTCCGATTTCCTCCGAATTTTGCTTCGAGTTAGTTCTCCGACAGGCAAAATGTCTCCGATTTGGAGAAAATCGGAGAAAATTCCGCTCTGCCGGTTACCTCGATAGGGCCGATGTATAAATAAATAATTTTCTTTTGACTTTTTTTGTTGATCAACAATTTTGCACGAAAAAGTTTAGGGTGTCAGAAAAAGAATAAGAATTGAATATTCATAAGATTGTATCTCGTCTTTTAAGCTCTCTCTATTTGCCGATTTGTTTAGAACGGCGAATTCATTCCCAGTTTCGTTCCGAAATCTAATCTTGCTCTTCGTTGATATCTCAAGTTTACTCTTTAATGAAAAAAATCAAAAAGAATCATCAACTTTGATTGCAATAAAAAAAAAAAGACAAAACTCACTTAATTTCTTGCCATTTGCAAATTTCAGTCACTGCAAAACTGAGTAAACAGCTTCCACATGTAAATACAATAACCGGCCAAACTGCCTGAACTTCGTCCATGAGATTGCCATGGATAAGCAGTTGAAGGACACAAATAACCAAGTGCAATATGATAATTGATAAAATACTTAAACTCCAGATGCGATTTTTGAATGGATTCTTCCGCCATATCGAGTGATCACGATGTACAAACGAAGCGGATATTATCACTGAAACCACACCAATAGGCAATTACTGTTATCGAATAAAAAACAAAAAACCACAGACTTACCAAAGTGTAGAATAATTCCCAATAGGGAGAAAATGCGAGCGACTTTCAGATGAATGTGTATTTTCTCTTCGTCAATGTCGACTATTTCGTAAGGATGCGCAGTGAATGTACAGAATCCGAGAACAATGATCAAAACCGGTGTGATGAATTTGCATCCATAGCACCACAGCACAAAGCCAAACACCTTTGAATCGTATTCAGTTTGTTTTTTGGCAGTGGCACGATTCATTGTTTTCGAATCGGCATGGATGTGTGCCAGCGACACAGAAATCATCGGCACTGGCAGGCACATCAAATAGATCAGTGTTAACGGTGTTAGGATGGGCGGCAGCGACAAACAAGCACTTAGAATATTGATTACCGATAGAGTGCCAGCACAACAAGCCCAATATTGTATACAATTCCAGAGTCCGGACGAGAAGCGTCGTGACAATTCTATCAGGGCCACCGTCGACAGTGGATCGTCTCGACTCACCGATATCGAACATGGCAGTGAGTTGAGCAATCTACTGATATAGATCGGTGAGACAGTGTGTCCCTGTGACTGCATGGGACGTGCATCGGCACCTTCCAACAGCTCCAGGGACGCAGAATGCTGTTGCCTAGATAGGTTGCTACTTGAGAAGTTCTTCAATTTCATCAATCGCAATTTGTTGTTGAGGATATTGGTTTCGGTGAATGCGTCGATTGACTGACAAACCTGCGGATAGAGTGGTTCTACGGCTATACTGCAATCGGCTTGGAGGAAGATTTCAGCGTTGGCGTTGCTTGCACTCGAACCAAGACAGACGACGATTTCGCCGTAGGACTGCATGATGCTCAGCATCTCGCGTGTAGCTTCTGCCGAACAATCGGTGAATAGAGAAACCTGCAGAGGTACATTGTCGACCTGTTCCAGATGTGGGCGAATATTTTCGATGCCTCGCGGCAATTTAGCTCGATTTGACATGTCAAAATGGATGGGAGCACTCTGTTCGGTGCTATCGGTCAGAATGCTCATCGAACGTCCAGGTTCGTCCATTGCCGAGTCTTGGGATCGTTGGTGTTGCAGCGAGTTATCCATGTTGTTGATGGATTCATTCGATCCTCGGTTCGATGTCAAATTCAACATGTTGCATTCCTGATTCGAAATGGCTCCCGGGGCTGATGAACTCAGAGTTTTCGATGCTTCCAATTTGAGCGGCTGCAGAAGACAATTCAGTTCGGTTGTTCCTCCTGAAAGTCGTTGTTCGGGATTGATCGACTTGACTGAACTCACGGTAAATTCAAATTTACCCGAATTCTTTGGAGAATGCGGACTCGACTGATTCGGATCTTCGCTCAGCAACGATATGTGACAATTCCAACCCGATTCAAGACCCATTTTCTCTGAAAAAACCCTCGATCGCAGCTCATTCTCCTTACTAAAATGAACAAAACGTATACACGCCCGTTCCAGCTGCTCAACCAACTGCACAATGTCCGTCTGCGCCTGATACTGCATGGTCACCATACCGATGAACACCTGATGGCACTGCATCTCGAAACAGCCGTTCACATCGTTGATATCGTGATCGTCTTTCATTTCGGAGAATAGCAACGAGTCCGTACTGATCGAGTGGCTTAATTTTGTATGCCCCTCGAAATCACAGTGCGACTTGTCGACATGTGCCATCCGATACTTGGACTCTGGCGGCAATTCTAAATAAGCGATATTATCGTTTTGTGAACCGCTCAGAGCTCCGATGATGCCATGACGCAAGGGACGATAGGCGAACGCTGTGCAGTATGCGGTTAGAGCACTACGCTGATAAAAATCCTGAGCACGTTTGCGATCTTGTTGGCTGAGGGCGCGCAGATCTTTGCCATCCCAGAAGTCGTCGCAATAATCGAGGATGATGTCGGCTGTGCCTTGGGTGAAGAGTGATAAATAGCCGCCAGGATTTTCTCGCATTACCACTGACAACGAATGCGGAAACGGTACTTTGACTTTGGATGTGAGCTGGAGTTGTCGGGCCAAACGGATATCACGACGCACTACATCGGGTTGCTGCAAATAAACGACCGTTATCGATAGTTTTTGTCGGAACTTCTATTACTCACCAAATGCCTGTATGTGGCCAATTGGCTCTCCAATGCGAAACGATCGCACTGCATGATCCGTGAAACCGATTTGCTTTGCCAACTCACAAAGACAGCGTCTGTTACGATAGAAATGGTAATTTCAATGAAATCGATGTTTTTTTCTTTTCATGCAACTAAATAGAAAAAAGCAAACAAACAATCACTTTGAACTCAAAACAGAAAGAAAAACAAAAATGTGGATGGATTCACGGCAAGCTTTTATGGAACTTCTATCAGAAGCAAATGAAAATCAAATGAACAGAAGAAAACTCACAAAAAAACTTACATGGAGATGGGATGAAACATGGAATACGGAAGTGGATCGAATGACATTATCGGTGATTAATTGTTCGTAAAAGTCAATGGTTGTATTACACACGTGAAAATAAAAGAGGAAAATAAAACTAGAACTGAAACAAAATGATGGAACACACAGTTCGCATTTACCAACATAGAAAAGTTGTAAATTATGAGGAGATGATGGATTTTAAAGAAAAAGATTGTGAATGCAACCTGGAGATACTCTCGCATTTATTTACGTTTTTGTTAAGTTATTTGACCAAAACGTTCTCAAATCGAAAGATCAAATTAATAGAATTTGTCGTTATCGATAAAATCGTTGGGAACATCGATTCTTGCGGTTTCAAAAGCTTGGGGCTGGAATTGGACATCTGTCAAACTAAGTTGTTAAACCAATTTCTTTTCCAGTTAAAAGTCTGACATTTACGAAAATGGATCGCTTAGCTATCGTACAACGCATACGAATTGTTAAAACTTACTTCAAAAATGATTCTGTTAAACTGAAAATATCGCTGCTGTGAGTGAAAGTGTTGCCGAAGACCAGAATGTGTCGAATGTGCCTCGTCGTTCTCAGGAATAAGGACTGTCTTATGAAACATTATGGCATTTTTAGAATTTGGATCTACATCAACATCCGTATAAAGTCCAGCTCACACAACAACTGAAGCCAGCACAACGTCGCAGATACGTCGAATGGGTGCTTGAACAACAGGCGGTGGACGGCGATTTTTCGAACAAAATTTTCTTCAACGACGAAGCACATTAAACAAAATTGTCGTGTTTGGGGTTCTGAGAATCCTCAAGTAATTGAAGAGAGGCCATTACCACAAAAAGTCACTTTGGTCCGGAGTTGTTTTTGGACTCTACTTCTTCGAAAACAACGATGAAACGATTGTCACTTACAGTTCGGAGCATTACTTACTTTAGGTGGCGCTACAGTCCGTTGTGGACTTGAGCCTCAATCAACAGTCTCCGCCAGAAAGCTCGGTCCCTAGCACTTTCATCCGATTTTGTCAAAGTCCATGCTTCTGCATTATACAGCAGGACTGGGATTATGAGGGTTTTGTATCGTTTTACCTTAGTTGCTCGAGAGAGGGCTTTTCCATTCAATTGCGATTAGCAAGAGTTATTCTTCGTCTGATCTCGGCGCTGGTGTTATTGCCCGTGTTTATAGCGGAGCCTAGGTAGACAAACTCCTCTACTACCTCGAAGTTGTATGCGTCTATTGTGACGTTCTGTCCGAGCCGTTGGAGTTGGGTGTCCTTCCTCGAAGACAGCATGTACTTCGTTTTTGCCTCATTTACCGCTAAACCCATTTTTGCCGCTTCTGTCTCAATTCTCACAAAGGCGCCATTGACATCACGCTGTGTTCTTCGGAGTTCGGAGCGTTATCTTATATTATAACGGACTTTTGTGCCTGCTATTGAAGAATACGACTTGGAGAATATGTGGTTTTAACAAGACGGTGCCACATAACACACAACTCGAGGGATTATGGCTTTATTGCAAGGTACATTTTCTGGTCGAGTAATTTTTCGTCGTGGCGATATGAACTGGCCAACAAGATCATGCGATCTGACACCGCTGGACGTTTTTTGTGTGGGGCTAAGTGAAAGACCGTGTTTATGCAGATAAACGTTCAACTCTTGAGCACTTAAAAACCAACATTCGTCAAGTAATGGTTGAGATACCGCCCAAAATGGTCGAAAATTACTTCAAGAGAATCGATGCTTGCAACAATTCGCGTTGTGGTCTTTTAAATGATGTAGTGTTTCAAACATAATGTCAACGTTCAAACTTTGAATATATTATATGTGTTTCATTTACATTTACTTTTGAAACCGCAAAATGGATAACCCTGTATATTTTTCAGAGATTCAACTGAGCTTGAAGTTTGCACATTATCCACACACAATATGTCGTGTTTACACTTAGATATTTGCAAGAACTTGAAAATATGATCCGAAAAATCGATCGATCGAGGGATTCCGATTAATTCTGACGCTTGATCTTCTGTTTGATATGTTTTGACCAAAGACTATCTATTCAAAAATCAGGAATTTAAGGCAAAATTTGTTGTTATTTAACTCTGGAAAAATAATCAGTGAATATGGAGAAAACTGGAGGAACGAATGCTTCTGAAAATGGTTTAAAACTCTTAATAGCAAACCTGAATCCCCTGAAACTGAAAATTAATATATAAATTTAGTTCAAAAATACTTAACGATTGGGAATTCTGAATAACTGAATTGGGTCGATTGGTGTGAAAGAGCAACGTAATGTGCATTAAAACAATTTTTTTTTTTCGACAACAATTTTTTTTCTTTGTATTGCTAATGAAATGGGGTATGGATGGCTTTTCGTAACATATGTACACACAAAACAAACCTCTGTAGATGTTGATGTCATGGACTTTGTGAGTTGGAAGGATTTTTGTTTTTACTGTACAGTTTAAGGATAAGAAAAATGTTAATGTCAACGTTGTTTTTCGTTGTCACTTTTAATTAGTTGATTAACACTAGCTGTGCCTGTTGGTTGGTTGGATGTTGTAGGATCTAGGGGCATAAGCTTTATCTTTTCCTACACACCAAGTGCTCAAGGAGTCTAGCTAGGAGAATTTTTACGACCTCCTGGATAGAGCTGTTCAGAGAACGACGTCAAAATCGTACTCGGAATCTTTAAGGCAACAATCGGGAAGGAAGACATCTTTGACGGATTAGTTCGAAAGCCCAGCCTCCGAAGTTACAACAGATAACGGCTTCCAACTTATTGATTTTGCTGCAGCTCGTAATACGGTGATAAGTAGCACTAGTTTTCCAAGATGAAAGATCTACACAGCAACCTGACGATCTCCGCACGCATCCAATATCTTAAACGTGCGCACTTTTCGAGGAGCAATGTCGACTCTGATCACTTTTTGGTAGTTGGCTAAGTTTAGAGCTCGATTATGATATGACAAAAACACGTGCGACCCAAAGAAAGAAGCGACTCTCCGCCGTCCTCCCAAATACCACAGATCACACCTTGTGGAACCAATATCGCCACCCCCGAAAAAGAACCCGTGGTATGATGATGAATGCGCGTTGTTGAAAAGAGAGACGGAAAATGCACGTTTGCAGCTGCTGCAACGGAAAACAAGCAGCAAGAGAAAAGTACCGAACAAAAAGGAGAAATGAGAAAAAGACCCTGCGAAGGAAGAAAAGATCATCCGCAGTTTTTTCAGCTCAAAGATCTAAAAGGTCACGGGCAAAGAACAACATCCAACGTTTCTTTAAAAGGTCGATGCAATTAGCTTCTGGTTTCCAGGACACGGGCTTTTCGAAACAGTGAAGGAAACCTAGTCACCTAGCACAGGGAATTGTAGCACTTCCAAGCGAGCCAATGACGAAAGAGAAGCAAAATCAGTCAATGTAGACCAGTCCCAGCCCCAAGCGCAGAAGAGGTAGAAAGAGCCATCCAAAAGCTAAAGAAATAACAAGTCTGCCAGGTCGAATGGCATAGCTGCGGAACTCTTTAAATATACAGGAGGTGCACCAGGTTATCAACAAAGCGTGGAAGACGCCTATGTCATGCAAAAACTACCGAGGCATATCACTGATTCACGTTGCATACGATATCCTATCCATTGTACTGTGTGAGCGTCTTAAACTGTACTGTGTGTGGCCTTGGGCCAGGTAGAACAACGATAGACCAAATATTCACACAGATCCTGGAAAAGACCAACGAATTTCAAGTCGAAAGCCACCATCCTTTAAAGCTGCTTATGATAAAATCGAGCGCCAAGAGCTTATGATGGCGAAGTCTAAATTCGGGGTCCCAAACAAACTGATCCAGCTGTGGAGCATGAAGCTTAATAATGGGCAGTGCAGTGTGCAAATGGGAAGCAGCTCATTCGAGTTGTTTCAAACACGACACCTTATTGGAAATCCGAAAAAGAATTACCCTACCGAACCGCTACTGCTTCGGTTTGGCAAAATAACTGGGTTCAAAGTTCCTCACTCGAAAGACAAAGTGTCTCCTATACAAAACTTTGATTTTATCAGTCCTATTCTACGCTGCCGAGTGTTGGACGATAAGTAGAAAAGGGGATTGATCTGGGACTTTCGAAGAAAAATTCTTCGACGGATTTTCTGTCCCGTATGCGACGATGGCGAATGGAGAAGAAGGTTCAACCGCGAACTGTAAGAGCTGTACCAAGATGTAGATGTAGTCCAGAAAGCCAAGAAAAGACGACTACATTGGCTCGGTCACATGACGCGAGTGGCAAAAATGTTCCAGCAAAGAAAATCATCTCATTGCAGCCCTAGGTTCGAGATGGCAAAAAAGAACGAACGAAAGGATGTAACAGAGCTTGGTTTCGGACGTCGGGGAGTGCATGCGAAGGACCGTTCCCGGAAGCCTGCAATATCTCAGGCTGAGATCCTTCATGGCTTTATGAGCCGGTTAAAACAAAAACAAAAAAAAACTCAGTTTTTGATGTACCGCCAGATATGGGCGAAATAGTGGTTAAAAGTTATCTCAAAAGAATCGCATGCTGCGAAAACTCCTGAGGCGGCCATTAGAATGATATTGCTCTTCACACTTAAAGGCAGAGTCCAAATTTACTGTCGAAACCGAAAAATAAATGGCCCTTTGAAATTATGTTTTTAGTACTGCTTTCTTTTTCTGTCTATTCCTTGCAAACTCGTCGCAATAGGTTAGGTTAGGTTAAAGTGGCAGACGATACAAGATCCACACACTTGGCCAAAGATAAAGGCCATTGTGACACCACATGAATCTAGAGAATTAGTTCTTACTAGTCGAACCATTTTGAGCTTTTAATAAAGCGAAGAAGATATTTGATATCCCCGTTAGCTCGTAAAAACATTCCCCCAAATGAAGTTTGCGTCTTAGGGAAAGAGCAGGGCATGTGCAGTGAAGGTGAGAGATTGTTTCCTCTTCTTCTTGGTCCACACAGCTCTTGCAGAAGTCATTTGAGGCTACACAAAGTCGTATTGCGTGTCTGCCTATAAGACAGTGTCCCGTAAGGACATCTATTAGGGAGCTATTATGAAATCTGCTTTAAGATAACAAGTCTTTAGACCGCTTTAAGTCAAGTGACAGCCATATGTGGCTGCGCACGTTGGTAAATTATACCTAAAGCTTGTTATCGTTAAAGCTGTTTCTTTTAGCAAAAGCTTACAGGTGAGATAGGTATGACGGTTCCATTTTTAACGACTGCATCGGCTTTACATTTCGTTGATGTTTCTGTGGAGCGACATCCAACAGATACCTGCCTTTCAGGAATTGATTTTCTTAGATGAGGTTTTTTAATGTAACATTTTTACCTGTTTTTAAAACAACTTAACCCAAATAATATTACGGTACACAATATCCGCGGGGCAATAAAACACGTCTGGAGAGGATATAGTTAATAATTTTGACACTTTTTCTAATTGGAAA
>CAKKXW010000001.1:16047804-16062858 GCA_920937365.1 Sphaerophoria rueppellii
TATTTGAAATGCAAAGTGCAAAGTTTAAACGTTTGGTGAAACGAAATCGAAGAATTCTTTGCAAATTCACAAAACTTTTCACTTTTCAGAAAAGTACTTTTCACTTTGCAAATTTGTGGTTGGTGAAACAAAATTTGCAAAGAAGGATTTTTTTGTTTACTTTTCAAAAAAATAATTTCCTCTTTGCAAATTAGCGTTTGGTGAAACAGAATTTGCAAAGTTGAAGTGAAAAGTTGCAAAGTGAAAAGTGAAAAGTGGTTGGTGCAATAGGACCCAGGTCTTCAACGAAGTGTAGCAGAGAGAATGCATGTCCACTGTCTGGTCTATGAGCTCCATATGCTCCATTTACAAAAACGACGATCCTATGTCATGCAAAAACTACCGAGGCTTTAGGCCAGACAGAACAACGATTGACCAAATATTCACACTGAGGCAAATCCTTGAAAAGACCAACAAATTTCAAGTCGAAAGCCAACATCTTTTCATCGATTCAAAGCTGCTTATGATATCACCTACCGCCAAGAGCTTATGACGGCGATGTCTGAATTCGAGATCCCGAGCAAACTGATCCAGCTGTGCCGCATGACGCTTTACAACGCAGTGCAGTGTGCAAATGGGAAACAGATCATCCGTTTTTTTTCAACTTTCAACCATGCGCAGATAGTGCGCAAGTGGTTAGTGGTCCGTAGCTTAGTGGTTAGGTGCGTTGGCTGCTAAGCAGAACATCGTGGGTTCGAGTCCTACTCGTGCCCAAAGTTTTTATTTCATCTTTCACGGGCACTGCCTCTTGCGAAGAACTGACAAAACTTCCAAGAGTATCATCTGTCATGAAAAAGTGCTTCTCAACTTTGCCGTTCGGAATCGACGTTAAATTGTAGATCCCCTCAATTCTTCACACGTACCCAGAGAATTGTTGATGATAGTTAGCCATTTAGGCCTTGGCTCTTCAAGAGCTGTCGCACCACTCTATTTATTTATTTAGATAGTGCGCTAGGCAAGTGTGAGCACGGAAAACACTATCTTCCATCCAGACCCTAAGCTATGAGCAAGACATAGACATCATCGGCCACTCCTAAGCTGTGCTTGAGGTCTTCACAGCGATTGAAGGACAGGCGAAGCTCGTTGGTCTTGAAGTGAATGAGGACTTAACAATGTACATGCTATCAACAAACAAAGCAACATATGTCCACCGCCTAGGACAAAACGTCACTTTTGGTAGCAGCAATTTCGAAGTAGTTAAGGAGTTTACCTACATTGGAACAATCCCACGAACGACACCTTAGTGGAGATACGAAGAAGAATTACCCTAGCGAACCGCTGCTGCTTCGGTTTGGCAAAACAACTGGGTTCAAAACTTCTCACTCGAAAAACAAAATGTCTGCTATACAAAACTTTGATTTTACCATTCCTACTCTACGGCGCCAAGTGCTGGACGATAAGTTAAAGAGGGGATATGATACTGGGCACTTTCCAAAGAAAAATTCATCAACGGATTTCCGTTTTTGTATGCGACGATGCGAATAGGGACGAAGGCTCAACCGCGAACTGTAAGAGCGGTGCCAAGATGTGGATGTAGTCCAGAAGACATTAGCTCGGCCACATTGGGCGAATGGATAAAAACGCTCTAATAATGTCTTCTCTTCCCAGCTTCCTGGTTCGAGATGATCAGGAAGACTGAATTTCCGGTAAGACTAGGAACTGCGGATGCCAGAGCGCTTGATACTGAGGACTGGAGAATGCGTGCGAGGAACCTTTCCCGATAAAAATTGTTGTGTCTCAGGCTGAGATCCTACATGGATTGGTATGTAAGTAACTATGCAATAAACGTAGCGCTAAAGTATCATTACCAACTTAATTGCATTCAAACAAGCAGTCCCCAATTCCCCATTTAATATAATTAATTGAACCAAAACATTATTTATTGTGTTTTAATATTTTTGTGCTTTTGATTTTGAGGTGGTTTGAGGTAGCCTTGTAAAAAATATCGACTCATAACCGGTGCGATGTTGATATCCAAATATGAACTCAGTTAGAAGGTAGGACTCCAACAATTTTTATCTTCAAATTTTCGTTTTAGGTGCATTCATTGCTTTTATAAACAATGTTATCCTTATCTGTCAATGCCAATCGAAAATTTGGGACAAAAATAAATAAACAATAAATTCCTCGCACTTGTAGCTCGTCAGCTCGTTGTACAAGTGTTAAATCGATAGGTGCGTTCACTCAATATTTAATTAATTGTTGGTTAATTAGAGGAGTTCGTGCTGAAAGAAGGCACATAATATGGCTTCATCAAAATTTGTGATAATGAACAAATTTCGATTGAAGCCAATTGATAATGTTCTTCTTTTTAATTTCAGTTCAATGTCGGGGTTGTCGTTTTTTTTTCTGTTTATTTCGTTTGTGTTTGCTATAAATTCAATTAGTCAACTTTTTTATTAACAAATTTCATTCGCCGATCATCATTAGCATCACATGTTCCAGTTTTGTTGGTATTTCTAGCAGTTTTATTTATATTTTGACGGACTGAATAGAAATTTGGCAAACAAGCAGGGGAAGCGATCAGCCGCTCCTCCAAAAATAATCGCATCACAGAAACGAGCCAATCGTTCAGGTCCGGCCGATGGCAATTGAATGGTTGAAGTAACTTTTTACGAGATGCCGGTGTCGTTATTGGTGCGTGCTTGCAATAAAAACACACCGATACGGCCCTGAAGGTCAGACATTTGAAATAAAAATATTCTCGTCGCGGTGCGTCAGACATTTGTGCCTGGCGTGGCTATGCCTTATTATTCCTTTAATCATTTCAAATTCAACGATAACAACCAAACCAAGATAATCATTTTTGTATCTACACACTTTTTGTTATGATAAAAATGACCCTGACATGACCGATGCTCTATATACCTACAGACATTTGCATTTGAATTGAATTTCTTACCTCTCCTGATTGTACTTGGATTCATAGCAAAGGACAACCTGGAAGATTTCGTCGTGGAGTCGGGCCAACGCAACCTTGGTCGAGAATCCATAAGTGGCATTAGTTGGTATTTTATTGGATGTAATGTTGTTGCTGGTGGTCTTTGTTTCGGGCGATACGGACATTGTAATGTGATGCTCATTGAAGCGGAAACCTTGTCCTTTATTTTGATTTGTTTAGACTTTTGTTTTCTTCTTTTTCCAATTTGCTATTTTTAAATGCAATTAATGGATTCTATATTAAGGTACACACTTTTTGGCGTAGCGCTATGCGTTGCCTTCTCCGGTGGGTTAAATTTTTTTCTTTTTTTTCACTTTTGCTTAATACATAACTCAGAAGAAAACTTATAGATAGAATTTCTGATGGCACTGGTTGGACAAAAATATTGCTTTTTTTTAATTGGTTTCGCGAATTATTGCGCGAGTTAGTGGATCTATTTTATCTTCATCATTCGCTCAACACATTGGGCACTTTGCACTTAAAATGAACTGTGTTTTGGTTTAATGATTTTGTGATTTTTTATCTTTGGGCATTGGATATTGCGAGGAAGGAAAAAAAAGTATAATTTTGATGCGCGGCGACCTGAAGTTGTGGGATTTTTTAATATTCTGCAAGGAATTTTTCAGTTGTCAAATATTTGACAGTTTCTGGAAAATATAACAACAAGGTGTGAAGAGTGGCAATGAGATTGGAATGCTGGAAGATTCGGTAGGATGAACAGAGATAGATTGATTGTTTGTTGGTGATTTATTTGTTTTGTGCATTTTAGATTCGTTCAGCGAATTGAGAGTTTTGACTGTAGAAACGGAACATATAAAATCATATAATTTTTAAAATTCAGTTGGAGAAATGGGAAAATATATTGTCAATTATACTATAAAATATAATTTTCAATTTAAATACAATGTATTGGTTTTGGTTTTTACAACAATGAAAAAATAAAATTAATTCCTTTCATTCATATCAAATATAAATCTGAACAAAGCTATTGGTGAAATAGGTTGAGAATTTTAGTTCCGTTTGACTCGCAAGTTAGTGAGTACTTGTAAAAATTCGTAAAATTTATTTCATATATCTGGCAAGCGTTGCGTTGGTACGCTGTAGCAAATGGGTTTAATTGCACAATCGAGTCGGAGTTCAACTCTGAACCACGTATCAGGAAAAGAAAAACAGGTAATGAAAAAGTAGATTTCACATCGAAACGAGTATCATTTTCATGAGCTAGAAATGCTTGCAGGAGTGTCATGGCAGAAACACAACTTCGTCTTCTTCTGAGTTACGATGAACCCGCTTGGAGTTTGCTTTGAATGACATCTCTCCCCCATCATTATCATCTCTCCAAAAAGAAATTAGTTTGTTGACTTTTTTTGCAGTTATTGAACTGTCAGAGCTTCCGTTTGCAGTTCCATTAGGTACGAAACGTGAGGCCAAAGCTTTATTGTGATATCATGTATTGAATTTCTATGGCTGTTCTTGTTTGTAGGCGTCAGACGAAGCCAAGGCTAAAGTGTGTTTGTGTTTCAGCCATTAATCTCTTAATCGTTTTGCTTCCTGGAACTTTGCCTCAAGATATCCATAATTTTGATAGCATTTCGAGAAACTGAAGTTTGGTGGTTATCTTCAAAGAACAAAGAGTTTATTAAAATAAATATTATTGCCTAGTGTTCACACTTCTTTAAGTATGACCAAAATGGATGCATTCTCACATACCGCCTGTCAAAACACTTCGGGGGTAAGTCATGGACCATGCGTAAATTGGGTAACTAGTACGTAGAATTATGTTGCGCAAAATGTTTTTCGTGAGTCAAAGTGACGTTGAGCTGTCAAAAAGTGAGTAAATAGGTGGACTGAAAATAACAGTCTTATTATTCAAAGATTTTTACGGCGAGAAATATTTGAATCCTTAAGGGCTAACTATAATAGTGGAAGCAAACGAAAGCTAGTGTCAGAACCGAACGAAACGCTCCCTTCCGAACTGCCATGTGAACACTTTACTCATAATGAACGGATGTGTACGGAAGTATCCTTCAAAATAAAATATTTGTTTTTTATTTCCTATAATATGTGAATTTCGGTTGCCATGCAACAAACAAGCAATTTCAAGATATCAATTTCTTAAAATCAACAAAAAATCGAATTCCTCTTCAGAAAAATCAACAAAACCAGTCAGCTGTCAAATTTTCGTCCGTAAAAAGCGAAGGGGAGCGCAGTTTACGTCCGTAAGAAAAACTGAACGAAAATTGACGAAACGAAGCAATCCACTATTGCGGGCAGAACATAGGAATTCCTTGTATTCGCTCAGTTACGGACGGGTCCATCCGCTCCATTCCCTTCATTCTAGTTAGCCCTTTATTCTCAATAGGCTATTTAAACGATATCGATTCATCAACAAAAATTGGTAGCATCAGGGTCAGTTGGTATTGCACCCATTACATCATAGCTGAGAAACAGATACCACCGACAAATAATAGGCCAGTTCCACCTAACAACATCTCATTGAGATCTCAGAGATTTTTTAAGTGGAACAAAAATTCTCAGCTGTATTGTCTGGTCAGCTATAATATCGTTTTGTGCATGATAATCACAACAACAGAAAACTCAGCTATAGTAAACGTGTAAAATCCATGTACAAGTATGTGTAAATCCGTCTCCAAAAAAGAGATTCAAGAGAAATCAATCCTTCGAGAAATAAATTCAATTTCTTTGTGAAAGAAATGCGTTTAAGGGAAAAAAAATGCCACTTTTACGTCACGGATCAATTCTTGGGTTGTAAGAAAAGCCACATCAGTGAGATGTTGTAAGGTGGAACTGGCCTTAATTTTCTTCAATTAAAGCACTATTTACATGAGCACAAACAACGGACAACGAATGAACGAAAATTCGTCGATTTTGACATTTCTTTCACATGAGAGTTTTTAATTCGTCGCGAATGAACAACCAAACACAAGGCAAGAATGATTTTTGAGGATATACGCGCGCGAATATTTTGTTCGTTGGGAGTGTGGATTGTATGTGGAATGCGAGTTGGACTTGACAGATCGCAACGAAGAGATCTGAATTCGTGACGAGTATTTTCCGATATGAATACATTTTAGGTAATTAAGATCAAATTTTTATATTTTAAAATCTTCATTAACTGTATTTCAATCATTTTGCTAAATATCAGCAAGATAAGTTGGTAAAGTAATTTAAACCACATTTCTTCATTTATTCGTCGATCGTCGGTCGTTCTCATGTGAACAGTTCTTAAGAGCTGAACAGAATGCAGTCGCCAGTCGCCCGGCGACTAAAGTCAGAGCTGTCAAAAATTCGCCTTCGAAGTCGCTGAGAAATTTGTGAACACAATAGTCGCGCGACAGGCTATCAAATATGCCCATAAAAACAAAACAAAAAATTATCAAACATTTTTTTCTTCATTTTTTATTCATTCAAATTAAAAGATGAATGAAGAAGATATTTTGTGTTTGGTGCATGGGAATGCAATGAATTTGCGTATCGGATATATTCCATAATAATTCGTCACTTCTAATTAATTCGATGAAAACTTCTGTATTTTCTTAACCACGCAAAAAAATAATATCAGTAAAAATACCTTGAGTTGAGTCAACAAATAAATTGCCTTAAGAATAAAAGGAAACAACACCACGATATAAAAAAAACTCGTCGCGCGACTTAGTTGAAAAAAGTTCAACATCTGGGGGACTAGTTCGGCGACGAACGATGCATTGTGTTGCTAATGGGCGACTGCCATACAAATTTCACATTTTTGACAGCTGTCACCGCCGGGCGACTGGCGATGCAATCTGTTCAGCTCTTTAATCAATGAGATTTTATTATAGGGGTGAGTTATAGCTATCCGCCAACAACTTTACTGTAAACAGACAATGGTCAGGTAGGTCAGATTTATTAAATTAGAAACATCGCAAAAGACCGATAATAATTTTAAATAATACATATTTTTCTTATCAACGAAAGATGAGCTCTAACCTTAACATTGCCAAATAAAACACAATGCAATTTTGTTAGCTATCAAGCAATTGATTTTGAATTTCGGAGCAATAATAATTCAGTATTTAACGTTCCACGAGCCGTTAAACATGGCCGTCTGTTTTGCTTGAATATTCACTCACCGGATATCCGTTGTCATACCATAGTGCTTAAACTGACATCCCTTAAAACAGAAATTACAACACATCTATAAAAACCGCACACACATACACACGAACGCGTGCATTTTCATCGTCCTAAATACCAACAAAGTACATACAAAAAGTTTTCCCATTGCGGGTGTAACATGTAACAACATTTCCCGGTTAAGGGTGGCGTTTTGTGGGTGGATTACAGAATAAAACAAAAACAAAAATACAAAAAAAAATTATTATCACCAGGACGACACTTTACAACAGGAAGGAAAATTGAAAATAAAACCAGAGCGCAAGCGAGTTAATTTTACTATCAACTCGAAAATGTCAGAGAGAATATATGACACCAATAAAACCAGAAATTGAGAGAGAAGTGTTACATGTAAAAGTCAACAACAACAATGGGAGAATTTTGACTGGCAAACAAAAAATGCATTCGAAAAAATGAACACACTCATTTTCTAACAAAACCAACAACGGCGCGTGTCCTTTAAAAATAAAAGAAAAAAAGAAAACTTTGAGATTTTCAGAGCAGTTGATTCAAAGGACACCAAGGACCAAAGAGAGCCAAGAGAGAATTTATATGGTTATCGAAAGAAGAAAAAAAAAAAAACTAGAGGGTGTGACCGGGTTCTAGGAAAAAATAATTTTTCCTATCGTCTTCGCAAACTGCACACATCGGCGGACGGTTCGTTTGTGTCGGGAAAGATTTGATTTTGCAATAAAATTCAGATAAAAGGATTAAATTCATATCCTTTCTTCTGTAAGCAACTCAAAAACAACAATTCAAACCGCAAATCTGTTAAAATTGAAACCAATCGAACAAAATCGAAAAGTCCTTGTGAAAAATTCAAATCAAATTGTGTATTCCCTGGGGTGATTTCGGGAACTTCTAACAAGCATAAAAGTCTCATTTTGAATTAAATTAAATCAATTCCCGAAATCGAATTCGGTTTTCAGTGTTAAATTCTTCGATCTGAGAAAAAAAAATTGTGTGAAAATTTCAATTTTTCCCAAACCCAATCGCCCATTATCAAGGATCTCCTAGTGTATGCGTGAAAAGTGTTTCCTTTTTCTGTGCCGTTGTTGATTATCTTAAAAAAGGAAAAATGCAACTATGTCGTTGGTTCTAAGGATGAGAATAATATTCGTGGATACGATAATGGTGGTGTAAACGATGAGGATATAGGGACTAAGTATACGAACAAAAAGGAAATAATAACAGAAAAAGGAAAAGATGTTCTCGGAGTCCTTTCTTTAGGATAAAAAAAAAATTATATTAAAAAAAAAAATCAAACAAAAATAAAATGGGGTGGTGGTGTTGTGTCACAGTTTTGCGCCTCCCCATCAACCTGCACTAGTGGTGCTGCCGCTCTGCATTTCTCGAATTCTCATTCTCAAAAAGGTTCATTTTAGTTCGTTGTGTTTTCTCCCACCCACTTTCGTGCTCTCTATTTTCTTTTGCACTATACTCTCATCTCGTCATCATATCCTCGTTTTTATCCTTGATGCGTTTGTGTGAGTGTATTGCAATATAGAGTCCTTAGGATTACCATCACCATCGGGACGCACGGCAGGAATATAAATTCAAACAAAATAAAAGGAATACAAAAAAAAACAACGTAAAACTTCAATCAATAAAATACACGTCTGCAAGTGTTGGTGTTTCTATGAAAAGGATGAGAGGTTGCTGCACTATCTCGAGAGGAGTTGAGATTTCAGCAAAGCATCCTTGCTCTGCTTAACGTTTACCATTTACCGCATTTTACCCGCTGCGCCGCGCCGCCATTATCAAACCACCCCACCGATACTTCTTTTCTATCAATCGAAATGGTGGTGGGAGTGTAGACGGAAAAATCTATTATTTAATTAAAAACTCACAAAACAAGAGCTCGTTTAACCATCAGAATAAAAATAAATCTGACTAGTCGTCGTGGGCGGATACAAAGGATACAAAGTGGGTTAGCATCTTTTCAACTCCTTGACGATGCGAAAAGTAATTTCAATTAAAAATATTTCAAGGATATAAGCCTTCCTATCACGGTACCTTTAAAAATAATCCTTGACGTGGTAAATCCCGTATATGAAACGTCCCTCTATGCAGGACCAAGGATAAAAAGCCGAAAAACATATAAAACAAAAGAACGTTTTTTGTGAAGAAGGAAGTCGGTCCTCTCGAGTGCTTTTATTTTTTTTACATTGACGGTTTTTGTTAAGTGTCCTCGGTTGGTTTTTTTTTGTTGCTGCAACGAGAAACGTCAGGACGTCAGAATAATGAAGATGGAAATTAAGAAATCTGCACACACTCCAGAAATGAGCACAAATAAATGAGGCTCGAGGCATCTCTGCACCTAATATGGTAGCCAGGATAGTAGGATAATAATAATAATCATCCTTTTTGCCGACACCCTGTCAGGAGTAGGTGGAACGGTCACACATTCTTTTCCAAATGCAGTTGGCCTATAAGGTAGTTATACACATATGAACCAGGATACAATGCAGCATCGTCCTTAAAAAGAAAACAAAAAAAAGTAAACCTCACCCACAACCACCGTCGTCGTCGGTTGTCGTCGTGATCATCACTTCACTGCGGGAGAAGGAGTATAATCTTCACCAGGAGAAGCTACAATTTTCTGCGCGGCCCCCTATTTAAGAAAAAAAACATGTTTTTTGTGTTCGTTCTCCTTTTTGTATAATCGATGCGAGTTTGTTTGTGTATTGTCCTGTTGACAAAACCGTGTATATCCTTTGAAGAGGAAGCAAGAGTGTATACAATTTCGCTAGAAGAAACATGAATAATTAAGGACACGAATGTGGATTGTGAGTCTAGGCAAAGTTACCTCAAGGATAACACTTGACACACATAGTCCTTGCAGCCAACAACGATCACATAAAATACAAGCGGCTGATGCAAGTGGAAATTGAAGGCATAGTACTACTACCACAGGACGAAAGAATTATAAAAAAAAAAAACATTAGAACCTAAATAAAGCCAAAAAGACACAACAAAATGGGGGACTATCACGAATATACGGATCAATATAAAGTGCCTGTTATTGCGAAGCTATTGCATGCTTTGCCGCACTATAACATCACGTTTCATAAAATCAACAGCACCTTTAGGCCAAATGATGAGATTTATTTAGAGGTGAGTGTATTTTTGCTCTCAGCATAATTTTCCATCCGACATTATTCATAGGCATTTCAGCATGTCAATAATTGTCCTCAATAGTCTTTGTTTTCTTTTTAACTTTCTCTATACCCAAGCGAGTGTTGTCATTCTTTTTATTTTTGTATGACGGGAAGTGGGTAAAAACGGAATAATTTCTTATTTGTAGTCTGTTTTTGCTTTTGGCTTGAGGTTTAAGGATTGTTATGATCTGCTCCTTTTCTTTGAGATTCAAGAAGGTGTTTTCGGCGAAGAAAGTGAATTGATAATATAAGTTAAGGCATATGCAGGTGAACTTTCAAATTTTAAGCCATTAATAATGCGGATACTCTTAAAAATAAAAAAGAAATAGACTGGCGTGACAGTTATTATTATTATTTCAAATTAATTTCAATAAAAATGAAAAAAAGAACTAAAAATTAAAACATTAGGCCAGTTCCACCTAACAACATCTCACTGAGATCTCAATGTCACTTTGACTGAGGCAAAATCATTTGGTGGAATATTATTCTCCATTTTCATTGAGATATAACGGTTACGTTACAAATTGTTGTTGCACATATGTCAACCACGTCAAAATAGCTGAGTGAGAAATCGAATCCAAAATAATTTCATGTCAGAGATCTCGGAAAAAAATCTCAGTTCTCAGACGACATGATTATGTGTACAGAACTGCCCCAAAGGTCGAACTCATTAGAATTCTCTTGCAACGTGACTTCGAGAAGATTCAGCGATATTGCGATGGCTGGAAACTGAAAATAAATTTCCAGAAATGCGAAACAATTTTGTTCTGGACCTCGCTCGCTGGAGCCACGAGGGATACGCGCAGGAATTGGCGCAAGATGGTTATCGTTGGGCCTCACGGACAGCGATTAACGAGCAAAAGTGAAGTGTAGTACCTCGGTATTTGGTTGGACCAGTATCTGTATTTCGACAGACACATAGATGCAGCTATGACTAAGGCCAGAGAAGCCTTTGTTCTGACGAAACGAATGTTTTACAGCAGTCGGCTAGACTCCAGCGTGAAGGGAATTTGCTACATGGCCCTCATAAGGCCGATGATCGTTTATGGCTGTGCACCATCTCAAATGAAGAAGATTCGGGTGTTCGAGAGGCAGTGTCTTCGGCGCTGTCTCGGTTTATATCGGACTCCGGAATCTTCATATGTACATTACTATTCTAACGAGGTTCTATACAACGAGGCTCGAATCAACAGAATTGACAATTTCGTCACATTGCGAGAGCTATGACTTCGACTAATAAATTGATCTTTGGGGCGTTCTATCCGAATGACGAATATTTTGATAGTGCACGCTTGAGCGGCTTCATTCCACCAGAGGCGGATAGATGCGGTCTGATACAGGACAGATTGGCGGTGCCGCTAATCTACCACGTCAGGCGAAGAACCGTCGATCGGCGGCTTCTTTACAGTCGAGACGTCTTAACACAAGACGGAGCAGAGCACCTTCGGTTCAGCAGGGCTGTGTCCGAACGGGACCGAATCGATAGGGTGAAGCAGGAGAACCAGTTCTGGTGGCTTCAGTCAGCACTTGACAATGAGTAGTCGGGGTGGGGTTTTGAGCCTTGGCCAGCTTACATACTTGTTTTAGTTTAAGGGTTGAGGTTTAAGTAGAGTAGGCATGGTGGCGCACACATTGACAAAGACAACAAATGGTAAATACAAAATATGAAAAGGAAATAGCTAGAATTCTATTTTCTTTTATTCTTTAAAGAATAAAAATATAACAGAAAAAAATAGAAAAAAAATAAAAAAAAATATATACGAAAAATGAAATAAAAATGATAGAGATTTGCTGCTGTGGTTGTTCTAGTTCGTAAGTTGTTGTTGGGAAAAATAGGTAGTTTTAGTTAATTTTAAGTTTTATTTTTAAGGACCTTATTTTAAGTGATAATTAATAAAAATGAATTTTGGAAAAAAAGGTGCATTGGCTGCTAAGCAGAACGTCGTGGGTTTTTAGTTTTTTTTTTTAACTTTCACGGACACTGCTTCTTGCGAAGAACTGACAAAACTTCTAAGAGTATCAATCTGTCATGAAAAAGGCCTTGGCTCTTCAAGAGCCGTCGCGCCACTCTAGTTTTTATTTTTTTAAGGGAGTAAAAGATTAAAGAACAGACCTATTGGGCGTGTTCACTTTAACTTGGTTAGGGTATCTTTTTGTTTTTGTTTTTCATGTATAAAAATAAAGTAGGTGTCCAAACCAAACAAAACCAAAGCTATCCAACAATTTCTAGTATAGGTAGCTATCTGACAGAACAGCCTCTGAAATTCGTAAACAGTTGATTTTTGTTCTCTGGTTTCCATAGCTATCCAAATTTTGCTATCGAACTCCTTCACGAAAAACGAATTGGATAGGTTATCTAAGATAGGCTATCCAAGGCCAAACTGAAAGCGCCCAATATACTATCTTGCAAAAATTACAAAAAAACAAAAATATTCAATCCTTTCAAGATCTTGTTAAAAAAGTTTCGATTTACAAAAAATGTCTCCATTGTTCAAGTAAATCGGTTAAGCCTTTGAGGCAGTTCACTCTAGAATTTTGTCACTTAGACGAAAACCATTTTTACAATATTCGAATTTACGAAAGCAATACATACTTGATTGTTAGGGCAGTTATCATCCTTTTGCGCTGATATTAAATTACAAAATGTTTCTGATGGGTCTACCACGAAATACCGAATGCAAATATCTCGAAAACAAAAATCTCGAATGTAAAAATCTTGAATGTAAAAATCTCGAAAACAAAAATCTCGAATATAAAATCTCGAATTACCAAAATCTCGAAAAAATAAGAATTTTTTAGATAATGGTTCTATTTATTTATTTTTTCGAGATTAGTTAGTTTATGAAGTTGAAATAAAAGGGTGGTTTATTTTTTTCATTCGGGACAAATTTATTCATCGTAAAATAGAAAAGGAAAGTTTTGTTTAACAGTAAGGAAAGGATGAAAACTTTAGTCTACAAATACGAATGCTCAAATGCTTAGCTTTATTACCTCGGTGATATTCGTGACTATTTCTATGCATTGAGTCATACATTTTCCGAAAGAAGAAAGCAAATCAGGAAGTGGTTTGACAAAAACAAGATAGGTACAAGAAATCAGCATCCTATGTGTTTTCAGTCTTTTGTCTTGTGCAGTCCAAACAACGGAAATCTTACCAAGAACTCAAAACAAAGTTGAGTATAAGCATAGAAATATTAAAGTTTTAGTTGGTAAGCCGCACGTTGGCCTATACAAGCTGATTAAGATCTTAGCACAGGAGTCAGTTCAGGAAAAATGTTAAGTATATAGATTTGAGATGGGGGAAGAATTTAAAGTCAAGAGGAGTCCTTAAGGAAAAAAAAAGAAATATTGAAAATAATGTAAGAAAAAGAAGAGAGAAACTTTATCGGTTACTTAAGAAGTTTAGTTGAAAACTCTTTTTTTGAAAATTGAATATTTTGTTTAATTTTATAAAATTTTGTTGTTTCGTTAAAAGTTAAAATAAATACAATTATGAATTAAATTACAAAAACATTTTTTCTTTCAGAAATATAATCAAAAGAAAATCTCGAAATATCTCGAATTATCATTTTTTTTTCGAGATTTATTCGAGATATTGTCGTTCGACCTTCTTGTGCGTTTGAGATTTTCTTACGTTCGAGATTTTAATTTTTGTGTTTCGAGATTTCTAACATTCGAGATTTTTGTATTCGAGATAACGTCATGAACCCAAAATGTTCACATTCCTGGACATCAACAAATAATTTGTTTTCTAAAGATCAACTTAAAATTAAAGAACAACGCTGTTTATCTGCACCTAATAAATTTGTATTTTTGTCCTGTGAAACATTAATCTAAAACGTAAATAAAACGAAAAAGAACAGTAAAATAACGAAAATGCTACATGAAGTGTTTGCTTAGTTTGTATGTACTTACACAGGAATTACTGCCCGTACATTAGGCAGGTTAATAAGTAAGTAGTTTTACATGTCCAGCTCTATTAAAGATCATAAGAGCTTTTCTTTTACATCACATAAATCATCACTGTTCGCAAACACAACAAAATAACTTCCACTGCACTTCTCGATGATCATAGCTAAGCTACAATTAGGACCCATTTTCGATAAGATGACTTATATATATATTTTTTTAATTTGGCTGATTTCCTTAAGTTTATAAAACTAATCACTTTAGCTAATTAGTATTTTGCTTTTATTTAAGGTAATTGTTTTCGGCAGTGGGGACTAGTTTAAAATTCAAACTGCGGTCACAATGAAGATGATACAAATCACAAACCCGTTTATCCAGAATTAGTTCCTATTCATATTAGTATGGAAAGTTTACAAGTGTTTAAAGGAAACCATCCCAGTAAGCAATGAACAATAAATATGCTCATATGTGACTAATATAATAGGAGAGATCCTGTGATCACACATTTTCGTAAGGGTGAAGGCCTGGATGAAAAACTGCGACATCTACTATTGTAATTGTTACCGAGAGCAACAACAGCGACTATTTGGATGCGGATTCGTCGTGGGAAGCAGACTCAGGCAAAAAGTCTTGAGCTTCAAATGTGTGAGCGAACGCATCACGACAATCCGAACTTTTACACACTAGTGTCCTAGAGAGGATAATATAATCAGTGTATACTCGTATAAATAACAAGTAACGAATGACCCTACCAAAGGAAATTTGTGAACATTTGAAAGGTATGATTATACTTATCCTTGATTAAGACCTATTTGCCCAAACACTAAACAT
>CAKKXW010000001.1:16067447-16083763 GCA_920937365.1 Sphaerophoria rueppellii
TTTAGCAGGATAAGTATATTGAAATTACATAATGTAAAAATATGAAAATATTTCAATAAATTCCGAGATAACACTGGCTTTCTCATACCCTTTCATTAGATTGCGTCTAAGCAGTAGTAAAATGTAATTCAGGTGACGTCACATCAAAAGAAAGAGATAGGATAAGAACATGCGCAATATATTACCTTGTATTCTGTATATCTTGGCTTTATGTACTGTTAATCTGACTCACGTCCTCGAAAGCAATCTAGATTATAATGTAACGAAGCGTCACACTAAACACCCCGACCAACCAACCATCAAAAATAAAAATATAATAGAAAATATAACTACGCGCCCAGACTATAAAAAAAAGGAAGCAACTCTACCACCCAGACTATGTGACAACAAGCAACCTTACCATCCGGAATATAAATAAAATCGACGTCCACCGATAAAAGAAACATTATAAAGTACTTCGTATTTTTAGAATTTAAGTTCATTTTTAATTTTATGATTCACAACTAGTTTTTACCAAATAGCTATGAAGTAGAAGTTAAGATTAGTATGTAATTCGAGAAGCATAATAGTTGTTCTCTCACCGCTACCAGTTGACTAGCAAAGGGTTATGGTGTATAGGGCATTTCATATTGTTCCTATTTCTTAGACTAAATATTATTTTTGATATTATATTGATCGTGTTTATAGTTTCCTTCCTTCCGAGAATCCCCCTCATTCTGAGGCCGTGGCAAATTACCTTCTTCCGAGAATCCCCCTCACTTCGAGGAAGTGGCGAAAGGTTATGTTTTCCCTCCTTCCGAGAATCCCCCTCATTCTACTCCGTGGCAAATAGCCTCCTTCCAAGAATCCCCCTCCCTTCGAGGCCGTGGCGATAGGTTATATTTTCCCTTCTTCCGAGAATCCTCCTCATTCTGAGACCGTGGCAAATTACCTCCTACCGAGAACCCCCCTTACTTCGAGGCTGTGGCAATATCATATTTTTAAGACTAATTTTAAGAGTATACATAACAAGAGTGTACCTACATTTAATTTAAATTGTTAATACAAAAAGCTTAAATAAAGAAGAGTTAAAAATTATTTGGAGAGAATTCGGTGTTTTCTTTACTGAGTTTTATTGTGTTTTCCTCAGACAGACCTTGGGCTCCGACTCAGACGAGTATAACCCAGCCTGAGTAAAGCATCTCAATAAATCAATTATTTTTTATTTCCTTGGTGATTTTAAGAATGGAGATTTCAGAACATTTAATTGTTTAATAAATTGACATTGAATGTATTCAATAGGTCAGTTCCACCTTACAACATCTCACTGAGATCTCTGAGATGAAATTATTTTGGATTCGATTTCTCACTCAGCTATTTTGACGTGACTGACATAATGTACAGCAACAGTTTGTAAGGTAACCATTTTATTTTAATGAGAACTGAGAATTATGTTCCATCAAATAATTTTGCCTCAGTCAGTGACATTGAGATCTCAGTGAGATATTTTAAGGTCGAACTAGCCTAATGTTGGGAATTTTTAGATTTAACATTTGAACGTTGTTGTTTTGTTGGGGTATGCCTCAAATATCTCGTTTTTGATTATTTCGTCAAAGTTGCTTCGCCATTTACTTGTTTCGTATTTTTGTTGTTTTGTTTTTTATTTGTTTCGTTTTCGTTTAATTCGCCCAACTTATACTTCGCTTCATCATATTGTCGTTTATGGTTTATTTTGTTTTTGTTCACTTCGTATTTACATTATTTTGCCTTTCTATTATCTGGTCTTAAGTTCACTTGGCCTTCTATTATTTCGTTTTTGTTCACTTCGATTTTACATATTTCGCCCATCGTTTATTTCGTTCTTTTTCTTTGTGGATGTTATATGCTGATTCCACTGACGTTAATCACTAGATTAAGTGAAGTAGATTAAGAGCAAATTTCGACTTTTCTGAATTTTAGCGTAGTTAAAACGTAGTAGTATACTAAACGTACTATTATTCTACGTTTTGGTCGACGAATATGTACCCTAAATCCCATAAAACTAGAGATTTGTTCTTAATCTACTTCTCTAAATCTAGTGATTAGCGTCAGCATATTAAGAGCCCAAGGGCGTTAAAATTCGCGCAAATTTTAACGCCCACAAAGAAAAAGAACGAATTAAACGATGGGCGAAATAATTAAAAAATTATGCACCAGATATTTTGGAATTGATTGCTTACCTTTTGGCCAAATTTCTCTAAAAATTCTTATCATCGATCCCAATTAGACTGACAAAAGAACCTTGAATCAAATTAAACAAAAGGCAAAACAACAAGATAAACTAAAACCAAATAACTCGGTGCACTTGTAACGGAAATGCAAAACAACTAAAAAACAAAAGAAACAAACGCGAAGTAATAGTGGGGCGAAGTGATCGAAAAATTAAGTAAAAAAATAACAAAAAATAGTTTGGGAAATTAAACAAAAGTTATAGTGTGAAAAACGAAGTGTTTGGGATCCAAGTAAAAAAAGCAAAACAATGGGCACCCGTTTTGTTGTTCATCAGGAAGGTATTCTCAATTAGTTTTTTCCCCCAGAGTTCCTTATAATTATTGTTTTTCATAAACTTCAAATGCACAAAAGATATTATTGATAATATCAATGAAACTCGTAATATGTATATGTACATATTCATATGTATACGAAATAAAATAAAATATCACTCTATCCTATTTAAAACCGCTTTCAATTATAGTAAACAAAAAATAAAGCTCTTATTTCTATATAACAACTGTTAATTGATGCTTTCGTTCTTTACAGAGCCTGGGAATATTGGGGTCAGCACCAGCTGCGCTATTAATTATATCACTATTGGGATTGCTACTTTATTTGATGACAAGATGCTGTGACAGAAAACCACGGCCGGCGCATTCGATAACGAGCTTAAAAGTGGCACTTTCTATTGTGACGGTTATGTGTTGTGCAGCTATTGGATTGGGTATGTATTGCAAATTATATTAAATGTACATAGAAAGGATGTCAAGATAATTTGTATGCTTGTGTCTTTTCTTGAACTGATTAAAAGAGAGTGGGATTAAATTATTATCGAGGAAAAAGGAAAGAAGAAATAGCTCTTACCAAGTTTTGAAAATGAATAACTAGAGCAAAAAATATGGACATTTTCTTATCAAAACGGTTTTACAGGGACATTTTTTTCCATAAAATTACGCTCTAATTGTTGTTCTGCTAGTGCTTCCCGTATAGAAGATCTACCCCCAGGCATATGGTCCAACACATGTATAACGAAGTTAAATAAATTGGCAAAAAAGGATTCACTTTTTGCAGTAAAACTTCACTTCTTTCCTTATCCCAATTTTCGATGCTCGTATTCAATAGTATTGATTGAGTGTGTCTGCAAATATATGTATTTTCAAAATTTCTTAGCTGATTAAAAATTAATCAAGTCTACGAACTTAACTTTCCATCCTTCGTTCAATGGAATGTAGACTATTGATGTCCTCAATTCTTTGTTTGCGACTATAACCACCCTCGACACTCCTTAAACACGCAAGACAAAAGTGGATAAAGAAGTTCATTCATAAAATTTGCCCTGTGATGTTATTTTTAGAATGTTTTCGTTCATTCATGCCATAAAAGGCCAACACGCCTTGTCAAGCCTATTAAAAATCACCCTGCTAATATGGATCATTTCATCAGGATCTCATAAGCAACACTGAGTTCTCAACTTCAAAAAATTTGCTTCACAGACAAAGCTCCTTTAATCTAGTCGAAGCCATTTAATTTAAATAAACCGTTGATTGTAATAAATCGCCATTTTTTTGTTTTTGCCCAAATTATGCAAATTTCCCGGAACACCATTTGACAAATTTGTTTGAAGGCAAAGTTTCTAATCACATTAAAGACAAATGACGACCGCTCCTCCATTATGTTTTCTCAAAAGCTATAAATTACTCCATCACACATAGTTGTTCGTATTATCCTAATATCGACCACTGAGACTATTGTCCTCATTTCAGGACATAACCCATTTTCCAAAACATACTCGTACTATACCAGTTGTCGCTCGTGTCGGTGGGTTTTGGTTAGCGTTGTCGTAATATATGAATGCGCGTATGTGGGATAGTGTGCTCTTTGTGTATCCTGCATACGGGTATGGGCGTATCCTGTTTCGCATGCTGGATTTCAACTCTTTACCTTTTTATTTTCTTTTGGGCAATAAAAGAAAAGTTTTATTTTTTTTTCGTTTTAAACTGGTATTTTGGCAATATCCCTAATTTTTCGACATAAAACTTAGTTCGATTGAGAATTATGGTAAAACACATGGAATATCTGAATATGGGACATATGAGTACAAACAAAAAAATATTGTGTGTCATCCGGGTTGAACTTTACTCCCATTGAACCTAATGTGGAAAAATGTTTATTGAGTCATTTAACAAAGTTGAGAGTTTACTTCTTAGGGGATTTACGGATAGAGCATGATTCATACTTTATGGGTTTCTTCAGGAACTTTACAATTTTTCATTTTTTGTTTTATTCACAACTAATAAAAATGAATCAACATTTTAGGGATGTATAGGTACATGTCCCTATATGTGCTTATAAATGGCTTTCCAATAAGAGGTATTATTTTGATATTCAAAGAAAATTCTTTTTTTTTAGATAAATGATCAGATTATTTCGTTAGAAAGAGGAAGGTATGCCGTTAATAATGGAACACAACATCACCCAAATGATCTCCACTACCACGCTTATCCTTTTCATGAAATTTTCCATAACCAAATCGCAAAGTGGCTGCCCTATGTCCTCGATAGCCTCACGAATTCCATCTTTGAGGTCTTGAATCGACGCTGGGCTATTCTCGTAGACCTTATGTTTCACATGACCCCAAAGGAAGAAATCGCAAGGTGTTAAATCACAAGATCTCGGTGGCCAATTGTGATCACTTCTTGGAGAGATAAAACGATCCGGAAACTTTTCCCTTAAAAGATCGATGGTTTCATTGCTTGTGTGGCACGTAGCGCCGTCTTGTTGAAAGTAAACGTTGTCCAGATCAATACCATCCAATTCCGGCCATAAAAAATCATTAATCATCTCTCGATAGCGCAATCCATTGAGCCTAACTGTTGCTCCAGCCTCATTTTCGAAAAAGTAAGGTCCAATGACCCCGCCGGACCATAAACCGCACCAAACAGTCGCGTGTTGAGGATGGAGAGGCTTTTCAACAATAACTCTTGGGTTTTCCGAGCCCGAATTTGTCCACCAATTTCTGTATTGCGGTCCAACAAGGTGCTTCACGATGACCCAAAAATATTTTAGTTTTACGAACCGTCTCTGCCAA
The DNA here is from genome assembly GCA_920937365.1 of Sphaerophoria rueppellii. Classification (NCBI taxonomy): domain Eukaryota; kingdom Metazoa; phylum Arthropoda; class Insecta; order Diptera; family Syrphidae; genus Sphaerophoria; species Sphaerophoria rueppellii. The sequence goes on from CAKKXW010000001.1 coordinate 16,072,768, forward strand.
ATTTTCACCATTTTTATAGTGAATTTTAATAATTTAAATGCGTTGTTGAAGCGTGTATCGTTTTTATTAATTTTTATTTGTCAAATGTCAAAAAATGACAGCTTCAAAAGTGACAGCTACCGCAATAGCGGGCTATTCAAAATAACACCTCTTATTAGAAAACCCTTTAGGTATCTACTTACTTCCGTAGTAGTGGTTTCAAGTTGAAAGTAGGTTTGAAATTTGTTTCTACCTGACGAATTACCAATTACAGAAAATTACAGCCAAAGTAATAAACACAGAATAACGAAGGATTTATTCTTATTCTGTGGACTAATAGCTAATTTTTTCATCGGTCGAATAAATAAGAGCATTATTCATCGGATAAAGTCTATCTAACGATTGAAAAATTCAATATTTCGTTATCTGTCGAATATGCCTGCAATGCCCATATTCGTAGGACCAAATTCTTACATGACCAAAAATTAAGGCAAAAAATACTGCAATTTCCCAAAGGCAATAAGAATTTTTGGTCATCATTTGTAAAAAACTTGATGAATTCTTCTTCTTCCTCGGTCCCTACGCTCGTTGACACTCGAGTTGTTAGCTCTCTCGCGAAAGCTAACTTTTTTGCTAGGCTGTTCGCCGCCAACTCTTCGCTGCGAGAGACTGTCATGACTCCACCTATTCTTGAGCGCGTCAATGATTCCATGGGACAAATCTTCTTTCGCACTCGTGCTGTGGCGAGAGTCCTAAGGGATCTTAACATACATAAATCCGCTGGTCCGGATGGTATCCCCTGTATCCCCGCTATTGTTTTGAAGAGGTGTTCTTCCATCTATCCTATTCTTCTGGGCTCTACCGCGCAGTTGGAAAACAGCATTTGTACAGCCAATCCCAAAAAAAGCGAATCCTCCTCTCCCTCCAATTATCGTCCGATTGCACTCACGTCCTTTCTTTCTAAGGTCATGGAAACGCTGATAAACTATCAGCTCAAGAAATATCTCGAAGACCGAAAGCTTCTTAATGACCGGCAGTACGGCTTTCGCAGCAACAGGTCCACTGGTGATTTGATGATTTATCTCATCGAACAGTGGAACAAATCTTTACATCGTTTTGGAGAAAGTAAGATTGTTGCACTTGATATTTTAAAGGCATTTGATAAAGTCTGGCATCTTACTCTTTTATCGAAAATGCGTGCCTTCGGTATCGATGAATCCCTTCTTCGTTGGATTAGAAAATTTATTTTGAACCGTTCAATACAAGTTGTATTGGACGGTTTCAAGCCTGAAACCCACAATATAAATGCTGGTGTGCCCCAGGGCTCCGTTTTGTCTCCGACCCTCTTTATTTTTTTATTAATGACCTCTTGTCTGCAACTTCTAATCCAATTCATTGTTTCGCTGACGATAGTACCCTTAGCTTTTCATATACGTTTCCAGATTCACATCCTTCCTCTTTGGATGTGGAACTGCAACGGCAAAATATGATAAGTTCATTAAACTCTGGCTTAAACAGCATTGTCCAATGGGGAATTAAGAACCGTGTAGAGTTTAATGCTTCGAAAACTCAATGCTGTCTGGTATTGTTGAAGCGAGATATACCCCTCTGCCACTGTCCATGAGTGGCACTTGGACTTGCATCAATGAGAATGAAATTCTCGAGATTCTCGGTATGTGCATCACTGACCACCTCTTGTGGTCCGAGCACATACGCGATGTCGCCAAAAATGCCGCAAGATGTTTGGGTTTCTTAACACGGTGCAAGAAATATATCTCCCCGTCTGATCTGGCTATTATCTATATCCGTCCAAAGCTTGAGTACAATTTACATCTCTGGGCTGGTGCTCCAGCTATGGAATACAAAAAAGAGCTGTAAGAATGATTGGTGATAGAGAGATCACTAACTCATTCACTACATTGGAACACCATCGTAACGTTTCGTGTCTCTCCTTGTTTTATCGTTAGGTACTTCTACGGTAATTGCTCTAGTGAAATAGCCGGTTGCATTCCTCCCCATAACAATTCAACCGTAATACTCGCCCTTCCAGGAATGCCCATCAGTTTACCCTCGAGCACAACCTCAGTCGTACGCTCAAGTATAGAGAAGCGTTCTTTAGCCGTACTACGATTCGATCCCGATCATTGCAGTGTTCAGGATTTTTAGACCAATGTACACCGGCACCTCCTCTCCAACCCGTACCCCCTTTCCCAAAGCACTCACTGTGTCTATGGCATAATAAGGGTATAAAAACCCCTTGAGTGTGTGCACATTATAAAGAAAAAAAAATGAAACAAAAAATACTATCACCTGGGACGGTGGTATAGCGATGGAATAAGAAATGTAAGAAAAACTACTTCTCTATCAGCCACAATCGATTGCCATATGTATAGCAAGAATAAATAGGTAGTTTTACCAAAGGGAATTTTTGGTAAACGGAGCAGTAAATTTCGGGAATAAATTGTTTTTATTAATGAGGAATTTTAACCCATAGATAAACTCTTATTCTATAGGCTAGTTAAACCGTGGCTGTTGAAATTTGTCTGATAAAACTAAAGTAATTATACTCTCTAGGTCTGTATGGAAACGATGATCTGCACAATGGACTTTTGGAAGTGCTAACTGCCGGACGAAAGGTCGACAACCTTGTTACAACGATTCGAAATCAAACGCATATCCTTGAGAACACTCTGAAAAATCGAATCCGGCCGCAACTAGTCGAACTTGCTGACATTTTCGATCAGCCAGTGAATAATCAAACAGCTTTGTCAATTCTGTTTGTTTCGTTAAACATCGTTCAAGGAAATGTCACTGCTGCAACCAATGCTGCCGGTGACATCCGTCGTCCATTAATGGGAATTTCAATGACACATTTTCTTTCGGTTAGTATTGCTTTCACGTATTTTCATTCAATTTGAACTGTCATGTAATGTTTTCTATTAGCGAGGCGATCAATGGGAGTTGATTCGATGGCCCGGTACAGTGGCAACACTGGCATTGCTTTTGGTGCTGTGTGCAGTGCTTTTGGTGGGTGTTGCTCGGCATTCCCGGTGTGCACTCATTCTTTTCAGCGTATGTGGACTTCTTGCTGTCACCGGATCGTGGTTGATGTCTGGGCTATATTTGTCATCTTCAGTGGCAGTTGGTGATCTATGCATCAACCCAGCTGACTTTCTTGTCCTCACCGCACCAAGGGACCTACCAACAAATGTCCTCCTCCACTATACACAATGTGAGCCAGGACACACCAATCCATTTACCCAGCGATTGAGAGAGTCCCAGAATTCTCTGAATAACGCTCGCAGCGCCATGGCTACTGTTATGAAAATCTCATTGGTTCTCTTTAAATCGTCTGGCTTGCAACCCAAGCTGGGTGCAGTGAATGCAGATCTTAACAGCAGTGAGAGACTTCTCACACAACTGACAGCTCTGGTCGATTGCAAAGTGGTTCATCATAATTTCCTTACCGCCGCCAGAGGTCTCTGTGAAGGTGGCTTGCTAGGATTGGTATTGATGTTGATTGCAAGCTTCATCGCAGCCATTTTGCTGACAATTATGGTCTGGGTTGACTCACATACATGGATTTACATTAGAAAACGCAACGACTACGCTCAGGTTGATGAGCCGTCGTACATTTCCCATCCAGCACCACAGAACCATCAACAAATGATGAATTCCCGAACACTGCCTCGCAATCCAAATGGGTAAGAAATGATGTACTTTCGAGTTCTTCCATTTTCATTTTGTTCTTGCAGACACTTTAGCCCACCGGCTATTAGCGGATCGCATACTTTGCAGCATCCATCAAAGAGACAGCAGCAGCACGATATGATGGGACACGCACACATGCAGCAGAACATGAGGGCTATGGGCACCCATACTTTGGGAAGGTTGCCATCGCACAATCATAGCCCCACCCACCTAACTGGTAATATAATCTTTAAATTCCCCTCCAATAATTTGAAAAGACTTGCTAACCGGTTTTTTATTTCAATTTAGGTCCAAATAACGGTAAATATGCAACTTTAAGCAAACAATGCAAAACTTTGGAAGCAAATGATTTTTACTGAAAATCGTCAGCCTGTAGCGATATGAACAACCGCCAGCCATCACAGCAGCCCATCTACTGTCATCATCCTCATCCGCATTCGCATGCCGCAGCAGCAGCAGCAGCCGCCGCCCATGCTCATTATCATCATCAGCAGCAGCACCAACAGCAGTATCCTTATGTACCAGCAAGTGCTCAACAACTTCAGCAGCAACAAAATCAAATCTATCAGCAAATTCCAGCACAATTAGGTCCAATGCCAGTCACCAGTGGCAATCCACACTCGATCTATCAGTCAACGAGCGGACCAGCACCAATTTATGTCTCCAATTCGGCGACAATGCGTCGCCAGAGTTCTCAAGGCAGTAATGGTCCACATTCGTTGTACGGCCAACATCCCCATCATCCTCCGACGCATCAACCACTGCCGCCACATATGCAACATCCACCACTGATGTCCAATCAACTAACATCAGTGAAGTCTCCACCGAATGAAACAATTGAAGTTCCAAGTTCGAATAGCATAGACAGTGCTATGCATGAACGAGACAAACAGATCTACAAGTGTTCGACTCTGAGACAGGGTGGCAAATTTGATCCTAAATACAAGCCATCTATTTTGAATTGCCCCCTGCCGGAAATTCCAAAGGATGCTGGCGACTCACCAAAACGGGAGGAACCAAGCAATAACTATTCAAAGTAAGTATCGTGATAAGTGGTTGGATACGGAGATTTTTTGTGAAGTATCTTTAGCGAACACAAAATAGTAAACGACAAAAAAGCAACGTAGACAGCTCTGGCCTTGAGTATAGACAATTGCTATGAAATTGACATTTGCCTTCGGAATATTTGGTGTCGAAAACATACCGACATGTTTTGTAAGTTTGACAGGTCGATAGTCCTGTCATAGGAGACCCTAAGTCAACTCTTATCTGGTGCAGTCATCAGATTATTTCTGACAACTTTGAAAATGGGTTATATTAGAGTGAGGTTGTTCGGCTTCCGAGAATTTGACAATTCTAATGACTTTTTTTAATTGGAAATCTGGAATCGAGTCGTCTACTAAAGACATTTAAATTCTCTTCTTTTCAAATTCAGGATTGTCACTTTTGTCCAACTTGAAACTTTCAATGTTTTCGACGATTGTGAAGGCATTGACCCATAGAATCCGTCAATCCGTTACGTCAACGTATGCGTTGCTGTCGACGTATTTGCCGGATGGAAACGTCCCATGGAATGAATACGTTGTATACTTTGACAGTTTCATTTGCTTGATGTGAAATCCTGCAAACCTGCAAACGAAAATTGAAATAAATGGGACCATTTTTGAATTGAATTGAATTGACTGCTCGTTTCACATTGAATAAGAAGTTCAGGAAGGGGTGTTATGAACAAGAATTGAAGCATTTTTCTAAGTAATATGAGTTATACAAACACAAACGCATTACAACAGGGCTGGTCTGTAGTTGAATGGTTAATCTCAGGGGCGCCAAGCGAAATTTAATTGAATCAAGATTTCATCGATTTCGCTTCAACTTTTTTTTCAATCTCAATTCTTTTTTTGGGAAGCTTGGTGTTTTAACACTAAAGGTGCACTGCACGGTTTTTAATGTTTAATTTTTATATTTTCCAGTAAATTTTCTTGATTTTTCATCCGTAATTCATCACGTTTATTTCGCCTATTGTAATACAACCAACAAATAAAAACGTTTCGAAACACGATGGAAGAACTATTCAAAACAACCGTGCACACTACGGGAACAAAACGAATTGCAGCGCTTTACCATCACGAACAGAAATAATACACCCCTGAACTCGACTGACAACACAGTCAAAGTTTGACAGCACATACCCTAAAAATTGACAGCACATACCCTAAAAATGGACATAATCAGACATTTTTGTTGCTTCACTCACGTACACTGTACATGTAGCTAACATCGCTTCCTGTACTTCTTATTCAATGTCGTTTCATAAGAGCATGTGTATTTTGAGCTGTCAGTTAAAAACGTCAACGCTGACGGATTGACGCATTGTCGTTTTCCATTGGATGTCCAGAAGCATTCGGAAGGGTCCAGAAGTCTTCTTAAACCTTTCCATTGGACATACGGGAGACGGAATAATTCTGAGAAGAGAAGAACTCTCCTTTTTGAAAACAAAATTGTCCGGAGAATCACACATGCATCACACATATAAAAAAATGAAAATTAGGCAAAAATATAATAGTTTTGTTCGATGTGCGCTCAGAATGGCTCTGTAACGCTCTGATTTCGCACTGAATTTTTCGATGTCGCTCTTTTTTCGCCACGGTGCATTTCCGTCCTGTTCGATTTCGATGTGATTCAGTGCTCCCACTGGGAGCGCTCTGAATCGCCCCAAGTTTTTTTCGGGGTGAGAATTTCGGAGCTGGTAGAATCAGCTGTTGCTATACAAAAACAAAGAGAAAAAACAGAGTAATACTAGCGCGTTCGACGTGAAACCAAAACCAGAGAAATTTTTCAGTTTTTGGCAGCTCCGTTCACAGTATGACAAACACCGGAGCACCCCGGGGCTGGTAACATTGAACAAACCTAATATAATAGAGCACGGAAGGTAGTAGAAAAAAGTTACATCGGACTGTGAGAAAGAAGATCTAAAAGTTCTTCCTTTCTCTCTCTGAGCTTTTTTGTAAGACAACAACAATTTTGATTTTGACGTTTGAAAGGGAAAACTTTTAGACATTCTTTCTCGCTTGACTTGACGTGACAACTCCAAATGTACGAAGTGCTACCTTTGTATATGGAATTTATAGTAGTTGCAGCCTCGTGAATCGACCCGTGAATTATGATCTCTATGAATTTAACCGGTCCCATTGGAGGCAGAAGAAGAAACGTCAAAAACACACAAATGGAAAACGACATAATGAGTCGCGCCCATAGAGATAATATAATAGAGCACGGAAGCTAGGCCTAAATCGTGTTACCTCAAATTTTGAGTAAGAAGATATTAGGGAGTCCCTTTCTCTCTCTAATGTGGCTTTTCTTACAACCCAAGAATTGATCCGTGACGTAAAAGTGGCAATTTTTTCCCCTTAAACGCATTTCTTTCACAAAGAAATTGAATTTATTTCTCGAAGGATTGATTTCTTGAATCTCTTTTTGGAGACGGATTTACACATACTTGTACACGGATTTTACACATATACTACAGCTGAGTTTTCTGTTGTTGTGATTATCATGCACAAAACGATTTTACAGCTGACCAGACAACACAGACATTCAGAAAAGGGATTGATTCGTTTTTTGCACATTTCTTACAAGCTAAAAAACATTGAATTTTAGTAGCAATTCTTCGTGGTTGTAAGAAAAGCCACATAAGCTCCTAGGTTAGACAATAACAATTTTGATTTTGAAGTTTCTTTTACTTTGTTTACTCTGTCCATCAGCGACAAGCTCAGAGAGAGAAAAGGACTCCCTAATATCTTCTTTCTCAAAATTTGACGGAGTCAACTCCACTTGTAAGAAGTGCTCCCGTCCTCTATTATATTATCTCTATGGCCGCGCCTAACACTGAATATATTAGAACATTTTTGTTTTTAGGATAGGATTTAAAATTTTTGTGGCACCCATACTGGATGCATTATCTAGCTGACAGCTTTCATCCATTTTGAATGTTTGAAACGGTGTTATATCGATTGTTTTCAAATATGGAGAATTATATCGTGGATTTTTGATCCATCGCATTTAGTTTCTTAAAATAAATTTGTGTTCGTGTTAATTTTTCTTCCAAATAAATAAAAAGAAACCGGTTGAATGACATTTTGTTACCATGAACATTTTCAGAACCCTCCAACGGCCACCAATGAAACTACCGCCACATATGAAGGTTATATCACCGCCAAGGATTGAAAATCCTACCCAAACACCATCACAATCGCAAAACGGTGTCAACAACCATATGAATGGTCAGGCGATGACACCATCAATTCCTTCACCACCAACAACGGCGGCTAATCCCCAACAACCTGGTTCAACAAACACTCAAACAAAATCACCTCCACCACCATCAGCTGTCAATATGAGTTCATCGCCACCCAAAGTGATGGGTGGTGGTCTTCCTCAACAGATGAATGCTAACAATAGTTTGCCAAATGGAGATGATCAGGATTTGCCACCACCACCGCCGCCAGCGTTGAATGACGACTCGAACTATGCTGTGACTGAACTTTAAAAATAAAATACTTTTTACACCAACAAAAATTAATAAATAAATTGCTGCGCTGGTAAGAAAAAATAACAATAATTAAAAATTGAACGCCTGTTTATCCTTGATTGCTGCTTAAATATGGAAAACAGAAAAAAAACGGTTCTTTATTTTGAAGTGTCAAATATTATTGAGATGATGATGATTATGATGCATTTAAGTATATTTCCATGAAAATTGCAAATTACGCTACAGGCTGATTAAATGAATTAAAAAAAATTAAACTTAATTTGCAATTGATTGGATTTTGAAATTATAACAAGAATACGAGAATTGTGATTGAATGAATAACACGACATGATACAAAAATGTAGGACAAACGTAACGTAAACGTAAAATCAAAAGAAGACGAGTAGTTGTAGTAATGTGTATAGAATGAAAGCTGTGAAGCTTTTTATGCTCAGTTTAAACAAATTAGACGTATGCTTAGCTTATTCCTATGTCTAACAAGTTATACGAAATAGAGTAGAGTGCACAGAAGATTGTGAAGGGGAAGAAAGAGACTTCCAAATATTCATCAAATGGATCTTCGATTTAACATCTTAGATGTCAGTTTCCATAAACTATTGAACTAAGATTCACTGTGACGTATGCGTAATATTTTGTTTTCCATAATTTTCGATGCCACTTTCTTTACTACCTTACTTAAGGTGGCGCTACAGTCCGTTGTAGACAGTCTCCGCCAGCCAGCACGGTCCCTAGCTAGCTCTCTCTAGTTTTGCACTTCAAGTTGATTGAAGTCCGCTTCAACTTGAGTGCGCCTCCTCTTTCCTCCTACGTCCCTCGGGAATAGTGTCGAAGGCTTTCCGGACCGGAGCATTGGTGTCTATCCGCTCTAAGTGACCGAGCCATCTGAGTTTCTGGTCCTTGACCCTTCTGGACAGGTCCATGATGTGTACAACCCGTAAAGTTCGCTGTTATATCTTGTTCGCCATTCCTCTCAAAATAGCTTAAGGTACTTTCATCCATCATTTTGTCAAGGTCCATGCTTCTGCACCATACAGGATGTTTAGGACTGGGATGATGAGGGTGTTGTACAATTTACCTTAGTTGCTCTAGAGAGGTCTTTTCCACTCAATTGCCTTCTTAGCACAAAGAAACAGCGATTATCAAGAGTTATTCTTCGTCTGATCTCGGCACTGGTGTTAATGCCTAGGTAGACAAACTCCTCTACTACCTCTAAGTTGTATGCGTCTATTGTGACGTTCTGTCCGAGCTGTCGGTGTTGAGTGTCCTTCTTGGAAGACAGCATGTTTTTCCCTCATTTACTGTTAAACCCATTTTTGCCGCTTCTGTCTCAATCCTCACAAAGGCGCCATTGATATCACACTGTGTTCTTCCCATTATATCAATATCATCGATGTACGCGAGAAGTTGAACTGATTTTTGGAAGATAGTGCCACTGGTGTTGACGGTGGAGATCTACACTATCTTCTCAAGAACTATGTTAAAGATATCGCACGACAGTGCATCGCCTTGTCTGAATCCTTTTTTGATGTCCGTAAGCTCGTTGCCAACCTTGATGGAACAGCGTGAGTTCTCCATCGTCATTTTGCACAAATGAACGAGCTTGGCAGGAATGCCACAACTGGACATAGCTTTATACAGTTCGTCTCTGGTATATGCTGTCATACGCGGCCTTAAAATCGATGAAAAGATGGTGAGTATCAATTTGGAGTTCATAGGTCTTTTCCAGGATCTGCCGCAACGTGAAAATTTGGTTCATGGTTGACTTTCCTGGCCTGAATCCACATTGATAAGGACCAATCAGATTGTTGACGAAAGGCTTCAGACGTTCACATATTACGGCAGAGAGGATCTTGTAGGCGATGTTTAGTAGACTTAATCCTCTGTAGTTGGCGCAGTTTAGAGGATCTCCTTTTTTCAGGATCGGGCAAACAACTCTACTTAAAGATTCTTAATTAGGATTTCAACAAATTTCCGACTGAGTTTTCAAGCATTATTCTTCTCCGATTTTGTTTTCTTTGTTTATGTATTTCACTCACTCTGCTCGAAAGCTAGTAGTATAAATGAGCTATAAGCAAATTTTCATTTGCCATGTAGATACAATTTGTAAATTTCCTTAAAAAAAAAACAGGTACGGGAGGTGCACAATACAATGTAGATTAAGATGTATCAATATTGAAAAATATTAATTAAAAGCAAAATAACAAACTCAATAGATGTAATGTAGATTTATTTAAACGCGTTAATTTCCTATTCATACGGTGTTGTATCTCATAAGTAGGTAGGTACTAAAACAACTCAAGCTGGTAAAGCCAATAAAGTCTCAAAAATCATGCATATAGCTTCATTATAATTAATATTTAAGCAATTCAATTTTCATGACGAAAGAGCATATTATAAGAAACTACTAAAAACTAAAATAAAAGAAAAATAAACAAAATAGTATTTAAGGCTGTAGAAAGGAGGACTTAAACACTAAACAAAAAAACAAGATAATGCTTCATAAATAACAAAAAAACATATAGCGATAACCGCACACAGAAAACTAATGTAAAAATTTAACAACATAAAAAAAAAAACTATATTGTAATGATCATAATATATTTCTACTAGATATTCCTACAACTTAAACTGACAACTGCCTACACAGACAAAGAACAAACAAAAGTTGGCATTTACAAGTAATTTATTTTATTTAATTTTTTTTTTTAATATAATAATTCATAGTACATTTTGAAATTTATTAAAAATAAAAACAAA
>CAKKXW010000001.1:16095518-16107040 GCA_920937365.1 Sphaerophoria rueppellii
ATCCGCATCTAGGCTTAATTCATAAACATAAGCCTCATCTGCGCTCGCTCCCCCACTTAGGAAAAGGATGAAGACACCATATACAGATTCTACAAGCTCCTCGACAAGACCTATAAACAATGCCCTAGCTATGACATTAAAATTGTCGAAGATTTTAATGCTAAGCTGAGTTGAGAAAAAATCTTTGGTGGAATAATCATGTTATTCGATTATTCCACCAAAGATTTCTTCTCATCCCAGCTACACGATACCTACCTCATCCGATAACAGATTTAGGCTAATCGACTTCACTGCGGGGCGAGTCGTAAAGGTAGCAAGTACGCGATTCCCACATCTCAATATCCACAAGCGGGCATGGAAATCTCTTGAACAATCAACCGTCAACCAGATCGCATTGGGATCGACGTGAAACACTTCTCTAGCATGCAAAATGTCCGCATATTCCAAAGTGCCAACATCAGCTCGGACTACCTTGTTAAGCCAAGGTACGAATCCGGATATCCCGATCAAGGCCAACACGCGAAAATACTAGGAGGAAATTCGACGTCAAATGGTTTGGAAGTTTTACGAAATGGTGAAACAAACCTTCAGGGCTTATACACTCCGAACCGAAGCCTTTAGAGACCATTATGGGGACATCGTAGTGCAACCACAGTCAGTGCTGAGGATATGAAAAGACCACTTTTCCAAGCTGTATAATGGCGATGAACGATACCCCGGCAGCAATACAGAACAATTCAATTTGAGTGCAGAAGGCCAATAATTCCACCCATCCGACATTGACGAAGTTAAGATAGCGATATCTTAACTTAAGTCGAACAAAGCCGCTGGAGCAGACGGGCTAGCCGCCGAACTGTTCAAAGCTGCTGGAGATGATTTGGTAAGGAGCATGCACCAGCTCATCGGAGGAAAGCATGCCCGACGAATGGGACCTTAGCGTCGTATGCACACTGTTCCATCATGGTCGGAAGAAACCTAATGGACGAATTTATTGACAAAAAATGTTTAAGACAAGGCGATGCGTTGTCATGCGAATTCTTTAACATGATACTTGAAAAGATTGTCCAAGACTCTAACGTTAACATCAGAGTCACAATCTTTTAAAAGGCCATCCAGCTACTAGGATACGCAGACGACATTGACATAATTGGAAGAACACAGCGTGGTGTCAGTGGAGCGTTTGTGACCCTTGATACGGAGGCCAGGAAGATGGATCTAGCGGTTGAAGAGGGCAAGACCAAGTTAATGCTGTCGACAAGAAGGGACTACCAACGACGTCTTGGAGCAAACGTCAACATAGGCAGATTTAACTTCAAGGTAGTTAAGGACTTTATTGTCTACCTATGATCCGCTATTAACTCAGACAACAACACCAGCGCTGTAATCAAACGAAGAATCACTCTTGCCAATCGCTGCTTCTTTGGAATTAGAAGGCAATTGAGTAGTTAAGTTCTCTCCTTAGCAACTAAAGTGACACTCTACAAAACCCTTGCCATCCCGGTCCTAATGTATGGTGCAGAGACATGGACCATGACAACATCCAATGAAAACGCTTTGGGCTGCTTTGAGAGAAAAATTCTTCGAGTGATTTTTGGTTCTGTCTGCTTCAATGGAGAATGGAGACGAAGATTCAGTCAAGAATTGTACGAGCTGTTCAACGACACTGACCTAGCCAGAAAAGTAAAGTTCCAAAGACTTAGATGGTTGGCTCATGTAGAGCGAGTTTAAAATAGTGCTCCGGCTTGTAGAGCCTTCGAATCCAACCCGGAAGGATGTCGCAGAAGAGGAAGACGACTCAGGTGGAGCACACAGGTGGTAGAGGACCTGAACCAACTTGGCGTGTGAAACTGGAGACAGCTAGCTAGAAACCGAGCTGGTTGGAGACGTTTGTTTGATGAGGCCCTGGTCGAACCTGGACTGCAGCGCACCATAAGTAAGTAAGTAAGTATATACCTTCATCATTGGTTTAACTAGTGTAACGTTTTTCTATTTTTTTAGAGTAATGACATTAAAGCATTGACATTGTAAGCCAAAAAATGCTCACAAAAAAATGAAAAAAAAACTCCCATCTAAGGACAAACTGCTCTTATCTTTTGCAGAACAGTGAAACCTTGAAATTACTCACAAATTAACCGCTCGAATACCACCATCTAAGTGCTCTAATTAAAATGCACTTACTTCACATGTACGCAAAAGAGAAATGATGTTCCCTACTTAGGTCATTAATTGCACCACTTATCACATTTAAGCACACTGCACTAACTGTTCCTCACCAAAGGAGAACAAAAAAATGTGATACTTTCACATAAAATAGAAGGATACAGAAAAACCAAGCCAAGGTCAAAAACATTTCAAGCCACGCATCACCATTCTTGCACTTACTTCTGTGTGGTGTGAATGAGAGACGAAGTGTTCCTATTAACTTTTTAAGCTGTGTGAACAATTAGAGATTAAAAAAAACGTTCATAGTCTTCTAGGTCTACCCAATGCCATGTGACATGGTGAACGCCTGCTCAATTGCAACTTCAACGGCAGCGCCTTTCAGTTGTGCCACATTGCTGTTGGCTTAACCCACAATCCTTTTCTCTTGTCATAAAAGTTTGTCAACCCCCACTCTTTCTGCAAACATATTCCTCTGGAAACATTCAAAAACAGCAATGCGATTGAAAGATCTTTTAAGTGCACAAGAAAGTCCTTATACCGAGTAAATAAATTCATACACAGAAGTACAAGTATGTTTCAAAAAAGCCTTCAGCTCGAAAATGAAACACAGATTTGCGTGTGACGAACTCATAGACTTGAGGAGTCAAAAGTTAAGTGACGATAGCCTGCAGAGAAATAAAATTCTTTCTTTCTTACCCTTTTTTCGTCTCTTTGATGTTTTTGATAATTCCTACATGCAACCATGAGAATGATTAAAAGTATTTTCATGTGACTGACAAAGTGTCATTCTTGTTTGACTTTATTTTAGAATCCTTTTCTGGAGCAGATAACAAGAACACATTTACTCAAAGATACTTGTGTAATCAGAAACAACATTCATTATTCACCCTGGTATTTGATGCTGTTTGAAAAGTTGTAAATTTGACTAATTTTGAACAACTTATCTCATTGATCGAAAAAGAGTACGTTTACGCCATAGGGACCCCTTGAAGTTTTTCTGTGTTTCCATTGAATTTTAAAAGCCTGTTTGGGAAACATGGCATCTTTGAGGATTACTTTAAGAACAATGACACTGAACTGATCTGAAAAAATCGTTCAAAGACTTGTTTTAAGTGAAAGGATATTACAATTTGGGCCCCTTAATAAGGCTTAATCCTGCGTTTCATTATTTTAATGGCTTTAATACCCTTAACACTCGTATGACACATTTCCATTTCGTTTTTATTTATAGAGAAAAAAACAACAAACACGCACAGACACAGAATGCTTTAATAAAATTAAACATGCGACGAAATTTCCTCTTTCAATAAATTCATTCACTGCATTCAGCAACGTTATGGCTTCGCATTGACATTACTTGGCCCCAAGAACTGTAAATAAATAAAATGCAGGCACGTTACACACTGTTAACGAACTTGTATCGTGTGTACATTTTAAGGCTTTTATAAAAAGAGAAAACCAGGTCTTTTACACTCTTGAAATTATAAACATCAATACATTTATTTCACAATGGCCTTTAGCAGCTTTGTAGGTTTGTTTTTCTCCTTTTCATTTTCAGATCTTTTAAATTGAACTCTATAAGGCCGTTATTGTTTCATCGGAATCTATTAAAGTGACAGAGAATTCCTCGAATTAATCAGAAGTAAGTAAGTAATTGATTCGTCAATTGGTTCCATCAAACTAAATCGAGTAATGCATTTTCCGTGTTATTATTGATTAAAAGCAGAAAATGCTTAGTGGACTTTCCTTGTTTTCCAGGTATCGAGATTGAAACAAAATAAATAGAATTAATGTTCAACGCAAGCACCTTTTCGTATTCTAAGCAAATCTTAACCGTATACTATGAAAATGTCCGAATCTGTTCGTCAACAATTTGAAAAGTTTTCAATATAAGGCAGACAAGGCACTTACCACCACTTAATCAACAACGACTATGTTCTAATCAATATACAAATACATCCGAAGAGACTTTAGGTTAGGTAGAAGTTCCCGTTGAAAGCATTGTCGTCTTTTAATTTTTGTAGGTTTAGATCACGCCACCGCCTTTCCTGAAATTCATCCTGAAAGAACTACATCTATATTTAGCTAAGCAATTCTTCATATCGAATTACACCGTAAATGAAGTGTTCGTTTCATATTTTAAATGAACTTGACTACTGGCAATGACATCATCGACTCGGGCGACTACCTTGTTCTAGCCAAGGTACGAATGCGGATATCTCAATCAAGGCCAACACGCTAGGAGGAAATTCGACATCAAACGACTACAATCGCAAGAGATTGCTAGATCATTTTCCGATCGTGTCTCCGAAAATCTCCTCAGAAGTCCTTTGCTGCCAGCACAAAAGATAGAGAACCAGGGGCAACACTGCCACCCAGCCATCAGAGATGCCGCCTCTGAAGTGCTAGGGTTTACACGGCCACCACAACGAAACCCCTGGTTCGACGATGAGTGCCGGCGAGTACATGCAGCTAAACAAGAGGCATACAAAGTGGCGTTGCAAAGAAGGACACGAGCAGCTCGTCAGCTCTACGAACAGAAAAGAAGAGAGGAGCATAAACTTCTCAGAAAGAAAAAAAGGGGACATGAGAAGCGCACGATTGAGGAGATAGAGGGATGTCACAACAGGAATGAGGTTCGAAAGTTCTACAAAAAGGTGAAACAAACCTCCAGGGCTTATACACCCCGAACTGAAGCCTGTAGAGACCATCATGGGAACATCGTACTCGAACCGCAGTCAGTGCTGCATTTAATTTGGCTGCGGAAGGCCAATAATTCCACCCACCCGACATGGACGAAGTGAAGATAGCGATATCTAAACTTAAGTCGAACAAAGCCGCTGAAGCAGATTGGCTAGCCGCTGAACTGTATAAAGAAACTGGAGATGATTTGGTAAGGAGGAAAGCATGCCTGATAAATTGAACCTCAGCAACGTATGTCCAATGCTCAAAAAAGGAGATTTCCTGAACTGCACCAACTACAGAGGTATAAGTCTCCTTAACATCGCCTATAAGATCTTGTCTACCGTGCTGTGAAGGGCTTGAATCCCTTCGTCAACAACCTGGTAGGTCCTTATCAGTGTGGCTTCAGACCTGGAAAGTCCACCATCGATTAAATATTCACCCTACGGCAGATCTTGGAGAAGACCCCAGAACTTCAAATCGATACCTACCACCTTTTCATCGATTTCAAAGCCGCGTATGACAGCGTCTATAGAGATCAATTATATAGAGCAATTTCTAGTTTTGGCATCCCAAAATAACTCATCCGTCCGTGTAAGATGACAATGGAAAATTTATGCTGTTCCATCATGGTCGGAAAAAACCTAACGGACGGTTTTGATGTGCTCCAATGTCAACACCAGAGGCACAATCTTTCAAAAGTCCTTCCAGCTTCGGGGATACGCAGACGACATTGACATAATTGGAAGAATATAGCGTGATTTCAGTGGAGCTTTTGTGAGCCTTGAGACGGAGGCCAGGAAGATGGGTCTAGCGGTTAACGAGGGCAAGACCTTGCCAATCGCTGCTTCTTTGGACTAAGATGGCAATTGAGTAGTAAAGTCCTTTCCCAAGCAACTAAAGTGGCACTTTACAAAACCCTCATCATCCCGATCCTCATGTATGGTGCAGAGACATGGACTATGACAACATCTGATGGAAACGCCTTGGGCTACCTTGAGAGAAAAATTCTTTTTAGTGATTTTTGGTCCTGTCCGCAGAAATGGAGGAGAATGTAGACGAAGATTCAACCAAGAACTGCACGAGCTGTACAGCGACATTGACCTAGCCAGAAAAGTAAAGGTCCAACGACTTAATAATGCTCCGGCTCGTATAGTCTTCGAATCCAACCCGGAAGGACGTCGTAGAAGAGGAAGACCACGACTCAGGTGGAGCACATAGGTGGTAGAGGATCTGAACAAACTAAGCGTGTGAAACTAGAGACAGCTAGCCAGGGACCGAGCTGGCTGGAGAAGTTTGTTGGGTGAGGCCCAGGTCCGACATGGACTGTAGCGCAACCATAAGTAAGTAAGTACTGGCAATGACGTATAACGAGTTGGGGAACGTACAACGTAATACGTATACGTTATCAATTTTTCTCGTGGAAGTAAAGTACCTAATGGTTGGGATACAAACACGCTTAAGCTTTGGCTTCACCTGCCTATGCTATCACAATGAAGCTTCACAACACGTTTCGTACGGAATGTTACGTAATGTGATTTCAAACAGAAACTCGAGTTCAAATAGCTCTAAAAAAATCAACAAACAGAATTCATTTGTGTTTGGTGGAAAGATGATGATGGAAGGAGAAATGTCATTCAAAGCAAAATCAAAGCGAATACATCGTAACGCAGTTTAATTTACTTCGACATTGAATAGTTTCGAGGCAATCACCTTTTCAAACCAATATCAATACCAAATCCTCTGATATTTCTGTTCTATTTGCTAAGTGCATTCATTTCAGTATAATTTGCTTTGAAAATTAAGCCGATACAAAATTGACCCAAATCCAGTAAAACAAATAAATGTCCATTGATTCCATTTGTCACTCGAACCAAAAAGTTTAATTGAATTGCCCATAACCATATGACACATATGACACAGATTCACGCTATCATCGCGCCACTGATAAATTTCCCTCGATAGAAAACATAATAATTCCGAAAATAACGACTTTTCCCAAAAGAACCAATCAAACCCTTTCAAACTAGCTTATGGATTCAAAACCACACTTGTTTGTATCTCTCCGAAAAAATATTTACAGAATGCAAGTTTGGAGAGATCAAACTGATTCTCCGGGCTTTGAAAATGATGGTAGTTGTTTGAAAAAAAAAAACTTCTGTAAGGTGAACCACCACCTGGAACCTTAATTCTAACCGGGTACGAGCTATTAAGCACGCGCCAACTGTATACGGAAAAACCGCTAATATCATTTGCACCATGGCGCATGGACTAACCTAAAATTGTAGTGTAGTTGTGATGTGTCGCTGTCGATGCTGCTTATAGTTTCCCATAGAATACGCATAAAGATGGCGCTGTGTTAAGCCAAGCCATTGCTTTTTTGTTGAATTTTCGGTTCGAGGTAAAATTGAATTTGCCTCATCGATGTTGTGCTGGTATCGTTGGCTGATGTTGAACTGGAAAACTCGGATACAATTGAATTACACAAATGAAACGAGTACCTACCCATTTTTGCATTGCATCGTTTTTTGGTTATGAGGAGAATTTCACTCAGCAATTTGTTACATTTTTGGGATTGAGTCGACAAAATCGAAAATAGCTTTCAAACCTGATTAATTTTACATATGTCAAAGTCTAAGTGAAATTTGCCACCATATGGAATAGTTTAGGCTCTACTTTCTTTTAAAAGATCCTGAATTTGAAGATGAAAATGGTCTCAAACGATAGATTAGCGTTAGGATTGCACAGAATGCATGATTTAACGTCATGTTGTGATGCTTTATTTACTCAGGCTGGGGTATACTCGCCGGAGTCCAAGGTCTGTCTGAGGAAAGCACTAAAACTCAGAAAAGAAAACACCAAACTCTCTTCAATCAGACTTTAACTCTTCTTTATTGAAATAATTCAACTTAAACTAAAATGGGAGGGGGACTCTCGGAAGGAGAAAAAATATAACCTTTCGCCACAGGCTCGAAGTGATGGGGAATTCTAGGTAGGCGGTAATTGGCCACGGCCTCAGAATGAGGGGCATTCTCGGAAAGAGGGAAAATCTAATCTATCGCCTCGGCCTCGAGAATCCCCCTTTCTCGGAAGGAGGGAAACTAAACTCAATATAATCTCAAACAATATTTAATACCAAAAAATAGGAACAATACGAGTTGCCATATGCACCATAATCTGTTGCCAACTAGTCGCGGTGGGAGAACAAAATAAAATGCTTCTTGAATTACATGCTAACCTTACCTTCTACTTAATAACCATAAGGTAAAAACTAGTTGTGAATCGTATAATTTCAAAATTACAAGTGAACTGAAAAAATACGTAATGGTCTATGGTGCTGTTTATTGATGTAATTTATAGTCTGGTCGGTAAGGTTGCTTGTGGTTGATTATTTTAATGTATAGTCCGGCTGTGCCGAGTTGCATTTGTTTACGGTTGGTTGTTGTGTAGTCCAGGCGGTACGGTTGATTATTCTCCTAATAGTCCGGGTGTACAGAGTTGTATTTATTCTAATTTATGTTTATGGTTGGTTGGTCGGAGAGGTGTGAAGTGTGACACCTCGTTACAATGTTTAGGAAAGGGTTTTCCAATAAGAGGTATTATTTTGATATTCAAAGAAAATTGGCATTTTCTGAGATAAATGATCATATGTTCATTTCATTATAACATCAGCCAAATGGCCGCCACGACCACGCTTACAGGACCACATCCTTTTCATGAAATTTTCCTTAACCAAATCGCAAAGTGGCTGCCCTATGTCCTCGATAGCATCACGAATTCCATCTTTGAGCTCTTGAATCGACGCTGAGCTGTTGGCGTATCTCGGTGGCCACCCCTTCGAGAGATAACACGGTCCGGTAACTTTTCCCTTTTACGAACCGTATCTGCCAAATTTTCACCATTTTCATAGTGAAATTTAATATTTTCAATGCGTTTTTGAAGCGTGTATCGTTCCAATGGCGTAGTTTCTACTTGTCAAATGTCAAAAAATGACAGCTTCAACAGTGACAGCTATCGGGCTTTTCAAAATAACACCTCTTATTGGAAAACCTTTTACTTGCAGACTGCGTATATTAATGGAATTATTTCGGGCCGGGAAATCTTTTAAATATTTCCCTTTGAGGACATTTCAAACGTCATTCGCCGCGGACTAAAAAATATTACGAAATTTGTCACTATTTTCACTTATACTGATGCTTAAATGCATTTTCTCATTATAAAATAATAGTTTTTAAAAATCACCCGAAATTTTTAACCATGACTGCAGATTCCAACATTGGGTAATATATTACTCGTCTACCAACACTAACATTCTGCAACCTGAAGTTGTTTCCTCAGTATTTGACAGCTAAAAAAGAATACGAGGAGGACTCCTAAAGGAAAGTCGCGCCAAGATTTACTTATTTGCTTCCACTTCTATATTTTACCCGGTGAAATTCACTCATCTCTAAACCGTGCTCTAAGGACTAAAAGTGTGAAGCAGATTTACCCATTGTGCGAATGATACTGTCCTGCTGTTGCCTGCCTCTAAGAATAATCAATTCGAAATTTATGTTGGCCTCCAAATTGGATTATCTCTGCTCCCTCTGGGTCTGAAACACAAGCAGCATAAGGACCAGGCACAGACATGGTTTCACTATTATTCTGGCTCGTATATCGTTCCATCTACCACGCGTAGAGTGTGCTGCATCCTGATTTGGGTTCACCGATGAATGAAGAGGACATCCAGGAAATAATGCATGACTGTTACAGTTTTTTTTCATGTCATATCGTTACTTTAAAATCAATGGTTATGGCCTATACTCATTTTAACTGATTTTCCTTAATGAAGATGAATACAAGCGTGCTAATGGGAATTAACATGGTCCCGCGTAGCTTTTCTCAGAGTCTCTCAAACTCGAAGAGGTTGAGTAAAAGAAATGATAAACTTATGAAGCTATGAAATCATTGACAAACTTGGAAAATGGAAATTAAATAATGGAACTTCAACACTTGGGTTGATCACTTGTTTTCGACATTTTCAGACAAAGAGAACGATGATTAAAATTTGGATTTAAGTCAAGTGCTTGATGATGATACATCACGTTGTTTTGAAACACGTGCTTTGAAGAATGTTGATCATTGTCGGGGAACGGGAAGAAGCAAAAGACAAAGTTTAACACACACTGTCTCATAGAAGTTTTTCATTAATTTGTTATGATGTTGCGGAAGTTTATGTGCTGAGGAAGTGATTAAAACGGAAGAGGTTGTTTAATGAAATTTAAATTGACTTCCGACTTGAAAACAAGAGTTAGAAATGAACGATGTGTTTAGTTTTATACAAATGATGATGGATTTAATTAATTCTCATTGTGGTGTATTTAAAGACTATAGAAATATCATAAGATAAATTTCATATTCTATTGAAAGACATTTTTAATTAAAGCACGAAAAATTAATGAAGAAGTCTATCAAACCTTTAATTTAGTTTAAATCCAAATTTCTGATTGAAATCTTTATTGCTTGCGCACATTTTACTTTCTCTGACATTTTGGCATACAAATTTAGACTTCTCACTTATAATGTCATCCAGCATGTCTGTGTTTTTATTTGTCTCTGTAATGCAACAGCTGTGACAGTATGATGCAACGGGAATTATAGCGTAGGTACAGATAATAGAAAAAAAGATAATGAATCGAAATGAAAAAGACAAATTTGCTTACAGGGTATGTAAAACTTAAACATAATTTTGCTATAGAGTTTACGTTAAACGTTTTTGGCTACCGCATTATGGATGCAAAAACATGACATATTAAGTTGTCAGTTGTCATATGACAACAGCGCAGATCGCCCTAAGTTTAATTTTATCTCGATTTGAAAAAACCGGCTTAGTTCCTATGTCTCAAGATGGCGCCACAATCGATTGCCAGCTTGCCTATACCAAAGATTAAATAAGTAACAAGATGGGAAACTGACTTACGTTTCACTCCCTAGATCCCGCAATTTTCATTTTCTTTCATTTTATTTTCTTTCCTTGTACATGAATAATAAAAAAACAAAAACTGTGTAAAAACACGCATACTTTCACAAAAACTATGGTCCAAACTGTGATAGTATTGGTAAAAACGCTTGTAGGCATCTGTCATTTTGACAGCTTAGTTTCCCATCTCCTTACCTTAAATCATCTCTGGCCTATACTACTCAAGAATATACAAAGCCGAAGGAGCCCGAGCCGTCGGGTGTTGGGTGTCCTTCCTTGAAGACAGCATATACTTCGTTTTTCCCTCATTTACCGGTTAACCCATTTTTGCCGCTTCTGTCTCAATTCTCACAAAGGCTCCATTGACATCACGCTGTGTTCTTCCCATTATATCAATATCATCTTCGTACGCGAGAAGTTGAACAGATTTTTGTAAGATAGTATCTCTGGTGTTGACGGTGGAGTTCTGCACTATCTTGTGCAGATGTTAAAGAAATCGCATGACAGTGCATCGCCTTGTCTGAATCCTTTTTTGACGTCGAATGATTCCGCTACCTCTTAAGTGCGACGAGGTAGTTCCAACCGTTGCTCGAATGCCTTAGTAAGCTGCAGTTTTTTCCTAAGTCTGTTCCGCTACGTGACAGTACGCTAAAGAAATTGTAGACGTGTTCTATCACGTCTTGAGGTGGCAGTTGTGGTCTCTATGATAGAATGTTTT
>CAKKXW010000001.1:16107070-16123258 GCA_920937365.1 Sphaerophoria rueppellii
TTACGTTTCACTCCCTAGATCCCGCAATTTTCATTTTCTTTCATTTTATTTTCTTTCCTTGTACATGAATAATAAAAAAACAAAAACTGTGTAAAAACACGCATACTTTCACAAAAACTATGGTCCAAACTGTGATAGTATTGGTAAAACCACGCATACTTTCAAAGAAACTATGGTCCAAACTGTGATAGTATTGGTAAAAACGCTTGTAGGCATCTGTCATTTTGACAGCTTAGTTTCCCATCTCCTTACCTTATATCATCTCTGGCCTATACTACTCAAGAATATACAAAGCCGAAGGAGCCCGAGCCGTCGGGTGTTGGGTGTCCTTCCTTGAAGACAGCATATAATTTTTTGTAAGATAGTATCTCTGGTGTTGACGGTGGAGTTCTGCACTATCTTGTGCAGATGTTAAAGAAATCGCATGACAGTGCATCGCCTTGTCTGAATCCTTTTTTGACGTCGAATGATTCCGTAAGCTCGTTGCCAACCTTGATGGAGCAGCGTGAATTCTCCATCGTCATTTTGCACAAGCGAACGAGCTTGGCAGGGACGCCAAAACTAGACATAGCTTTGTACAGTTCGTCTCTGTGGATGCTGTCATACGCGGCCTTAAAATTGATGAAAAGGTGGTGGGTATCGATTTGGAGTTCAAAGGTCTTTTCTAGGATCTGCCGCAACGTGAAAATTTGGTCGATGGTTGATTTCCTGGCCTGTAGCCACATTGATAAGGATCAATCAGATTGTTGACGAAAGGCTTCAGACGTTTACATATTACGGCAGAGAGGATCTTATAGGCGATGTTAAGTAGACTGATTCCTCTGTAGTTGGCGCAGTTTAAAGGATCTCCCTTTTTCAGGATCGGGCAAACAATACTGAGGTTCCATTCATCGGGCATGCATTCGTCTGACCATATCTTACAGATGATTTGGTGTATGCTCCTATCTAGCTCGTCGCCAGCTGCTTTGAACAACTCAGCAGCTAGTCCATCTGCTCCAGCGGCTTTGTTGGATTTCAGCCGTGATATTGCGGTTTTCACTTCTTCTAGGTCAGGTTCACGGAATTGTTGGCTATCATAGTGTCTAATGTAAGGGCTCCTGTCTGAGGGCGGAATTTTGTTCGTCGTCGCCGCTATACAAACTACAGAAGTGGTCTTTCCAAAACCCCAGCATTGACTGCGATTCTACTATGATGTTCCCTTGTTTATCTCTGCAGGCATCAGTTCTTGCTCGATGACCTTGAGCCAGCTGTTTAACCTTTCGGTATAACCCCGAACCTTCATTCCTGCTGTTGGCTCTCTCAACATCCTCGATCTGACGCTTCTTCTGCTCTCCCTTTTTCTCCTGAGAAGCCGGTGTTCCTCTCTCCTCTTTCGCTCGTAGAGCTCACGATTAGCTCTTGTCCTTCTATGCAATGCCGCTTTGTATGCCCCCCGCTTGGCTGCATGAGCCTGCCTGCATTCTCCGTCAAACCAGCGGTTTCGTTTTGGTGGCTGTGTGAAACCCATCACATTAGAGGCGGCATCTCTAACTGCTTTCTTGCAATGTTGCCACTGGTCTTCGATACTTGATGTTGGCAGCATATGACTCCTTAAGAGATTACTTGACACTCGATCAGAGAAGGATCTGGCGATCTCTTGCGATTGTAGCCGTCCGACGTCGAATTTTCTTGCAGCATTTCCTTGTTTTGGCCGTTATCAGGATATTTGCACTACCTTGGCTACGACGAGGTAGTGGTCCGAGTCGATGTTAGCTCCTCGGAAAGTTCGAACATCTTAAATGCTGGACAAGTACCTTCCGTCGATCGCAATGTGATCAATCTGGTCGACGGTTGATTGGTCAGGAGATCTCCATGTTCCCTTATGGATGTTGAGCAGCAAAATCGATCAGCCTGAATCCGTTATCGGAAGTGGTGTCGTGCAGGCTGTGCTTTCCGACTGTTCCACCAAAGATGTCTTCTTTTCCCAGCTTTGCATTAAAATCGCCGAGGACAATTTTAACGTCATAACTAGGACATTGCTCGTACGTTTTGTCAAAGAGCTCGTAGAACTCGTCTTTGGTATCGTCCTTTTTCTCTTCTGTGGGGGCATGTGCACATATTAGGCTGATGTTACCGAATTTAGCCTTGATTCGGATTGTCGTGATGCCTTCGCTCACGCATTTGAAGCTCAAGACTTTTTGCCTGAGTATGCTTCCCACGACGAATCCGCATCCCAAGAGTCGCTGTTGTTGCTCTCGGTAACAATTACCATAGTAGATGTCGCAGTTTCTCATCCTCCTTTTGCCCGGTCCATCCCATCACATTTTCTGGATAACGATAATATCTGCTTTGTAGCAGTTGAGGGTCTCCGCTAACTGTTCGGCAGCACGCGGTCTATTAAGGGACCTAACATTCCACGTGCATATCCGAAATTCGTTGTCCTTTGTACATTTGCTTAGGTCGTCATCAGTGTATCCGTCCGTTTACGAGGCCTGTTGTTGCTTCGCAACTCGATTCTTTTCTACGTGGTCGGGAAGTCACCCCGACGCACAACCCCCAACCTGGAGTACCAGGCACTTGATGAGTCTCCAAGTGCAAGAGCCGGAAAAACCGCTCCTTTTACAGCCTGGGCTTCAAATAAGTCGAAGTAGCCGGTAAATGTGTTCAACAAGTAGTTCGGCCTAACTGGAACTGGACACACCACCGTTGATTCCAAAGAAGAAATTCATTCGCTGCCGTCCCTCGGTGGAAGTGCCTTGGTGGGAACACTCCTTCGTTGTGGGGTAATTGGTAGTAACAGCTTACTCCGCTTCGACCTGTCCTTCTGCGAAAACAAGTTTCGCGATCGCATAGCTGTAAGCTTCATAGTAGTAGTTACCGTAAGCCGCTCCGCCACGTCAAGGCTTACCCCGTGGGGGGAGGACGAAGCTAAAGAGTGTTTATGTTTCAGCCATCAAATCCTTAAGTAGTTCATGAATCACCAAATAATCACTGTTTGGTGTTGATTAGCGACGATGGTGGCGTAATTATGGCTCCTTATATTACATCGTTACTGTTAACAGCAAGGATCATCGTTTAAACAGGCCATAAAACGAACGTCAAAATGGACTTATTGCGTCAACAATCAAATCACTTGATTGTTCTAAAAAGTTGTTATTTTATAAGACAAAGATTCTTAAAATGCACACCCTGTTAAAGAAGACTTTCAAGTTCAAAAAAGGACAGTTCGTTTTATTTTGTCTCCAAATAAATTTTTGTTTTTTAGTTTTTTTTAATCCTGATTATTGCACACCAAAAAAAAAAATGTGTCTTTTTTCCAAACAACTTCCACAGAATAAAGAAAAAACTTGACAAAAAGTACAGCAATGGAAAGGTACGCTACGAGTCTTCTCAACAATATGTGCAGCGCAGAACGAGCACACGACTTGTTCAAACTTTTCAACAAAAATGCAAAAAAAAAAGGACGAAAACAATCACAAAACGGAAAAAAAATTACAAAATCCTTATAAAAATATAATCGTACCCATAAAAGTATATAAAAAAAGCGAATGCACACTAAAAGTGCCAAACTTGAGTAGACCAATATCTACTTTCATGCGGTCTTTTCTAAATTTCGTCCGCAGGATAAACCCAAACTGACCGACACACGACGAAGAACGGACAAGACCAACAAACTGCCCAATCTAATGTTGGCCATATTCTCATTGTCGTATATATGAGATGAATCTTATTGTATAAACGAGAGAAAGAGAGAGACAGAAAAATAGGATTAAAATGAATGACCGCAATAAAATACGAATGACATCAATTTGAAGGGAAGAAGTACTTTTTCCTTGCAGCAGCACATATGTCCTTTTCCATCAGCAATAATCCTCTGCAAAATTATTACAAAAAAGAAAGAGTTCAAACTCACTTGAATGAGTGAGTGTGTTTGTCGTGTAATATTGGCCATCTTACGGTTATTTGTTGAATCCTTTTTGGGGAAAGGCTCGTTTATATCGAATTGGATTGATCGATTCGGTGGATTTCCGAAATCGAAAGGATTCATAATAGATTTTCAATCGGTTTACCGCAGGGACGAATTTAACACATACCTAGGAAAAGTTTTTTGTTGATAGAAAGGAGCAAGGAGGACTATCGGTCAGTTTTCGTGGTTTTTGAAAACGCTCATTGGGACGGAAAACTTTGTTACTCGATATTATTGTCCTGATGCGGAAAACAAGTTTGGAATTCTCCAACGACGACAACATTGGTACTGGGTAAGGTTCGTTTAATCTTGGAGAACAACTTTTGGGTTGTTCTTAAAGAGAAATTTGCATATCGATATGGCACAAGGATTGTGTTATGAATTTGTCTCTTTATTCATACAAAATAAACTTTCCTGGCATCTGTTCTAGACAGAGAAATTTAAACATAACATTATTTTCTTTTGAATTTTTGTACATTAAGTCTTCATGGGGATTACATTATCTGCCAATGACATTCTCAAATCACTTGAGTTACCGCAAAACTCTTGACAGATACCAAACAACGATGACACTCTATTTCCTCTTCGAATTTGGTTTTTTCATTTTTTTTTTTCAAGAGACAGATGGTGGTTGAGTATGGTGTCCTCCTAGTTTCTTGCTGGTGTTCCATCATCTCTTCTTGTGTACCTGTAACCTGTGCTGTGTGAACAGAGCTCTTAGTGGTAACTTTTCATTATCCTTGGAATCTCTTGTTCTCGCTCGAAAGTATACTCGAACAAACTTGACGGACGAACAACATAAAGAAATAAGAAATAAAATCACAAGGATGACCAAAGTTCATTATATTTTGAGGGTTGAACGTTGAAGATAAAATAATTTTAACAGCTACATTACCCTGGTATAGATGTTTGTGTTCAATTTCGAATTTAATGAAATCGATTTCTGAAAAGTTGTCATCCAGGTAGACCACTTACCGTCTTTCATTGACAAATTCAACATCATGTTGAAAGAAGTTTGGAAAAGTTATCTTCAATTTATTAACTTTTGATAGATTTTAACTGGAGTAGTATGAGATAGCTTTAAAAATAAAAACGCAACAGTTTTTTACAAGGATAAAAGATTTCATTAATTATGTCTATAAGATCTGTTGTGTTCAGTTATTGATCCTGTGAAGGCAATCTTCACTCTTTGACATAAATAATTCGAAATTCATAAAATGCATGAACAAAAATGCAAATGGAGGCTGTAACGTCTGTTTTTTTCTTTTTTAAACAAACATGTTTGTCATCAAGTTTTAGCCGGATACCGCCTAGGCCAAGTAACAATTTATCTTGTATAAGGTCCGATTCCTGAATAATCAGAAGCAATAGCTTCTATAGTGTTATTTTAAGACTTATTGAAAGATGATTGTTTTTATTTTGCTTGAATAAGACCTTTTGTAATTTACTTATAAGAGTCTGCCACCTTGTGCAAATTATATAGTTATAGCTCTCTTAAGTAGGTTGAAACTTTAAGGAATGTAGGACTACCCCAGTTCAAAACCCATGTTTTTTGTGTCTTCTTTTTTATTGAATGAAAAAACTATTATTCCATCGTTATTTGAATAAAAATGTTGGTGTATCGTTATTACCTGAGCTTGTACTGTAATTTTTTTTTTGAAATAAATTAATTTATTTTCTGAAGGTTGTCTAGTAAGCTCTTACAATAAAAAGATAGATTCCCTTAAATCCCAAACAAACTGTTTTCCTACGTTGTTCAAGGATCTTATTCTTACTACCACGTATACCACACATATTTGAATTCAGTTTTAATGCTTCCAACTTGAACATAATTAAACAATTTTATTCATTAATATGGAATAATTGTTTCATAACTCTTAAGGTTTGACATGAAACAACTAGTTTTAAATAAGGGATAGTTATGTACAAGTTACTTTAGCACAATGGATGTGCTGTGTCGACTGACACGCGGAGGGTTCCAAGTTCAAATCCGGTAGGAAGTCTGTAATGTTTCTTTCATATATTCTGTATAATCGAGATACGCTCAACATCTTACAATTTTCAGGAAGCAGAAAAACAAAATAGTCGGATACAAAAAAATAGGAAAAAAAACAAAAATAAATTCATAAATTGAATTTTCCTTGTTTCTTCGAATAACTTCCGTAAGACTTTACATTAACCTTTTTGAGAACATGTATAAGACTCTATTGCTTGTTTAGATAAATTAATGTAAGACCTTATTTATATACCCTTTGAGAAGCTATTGCTTGTTTACATTAATTGTTATAAGACCTTGTAGAGATTTCATCCGAGAAGCTATTACTTCTTTAAATAAATTGATATAAGGCCTTGTCATAAATGATTTAAGGAAACAATGGCTTGCATAACTTGCGCCAAACGTATTTGTGTAAGGTTTTATACAAGCAAGATACAAATCAAGAAATAGCTTCGCTCAAGCCTTATAGAAGTTAAATTGTTACTTGGTAGCTTACGCTACTATGTACGAAAAAGTGGTTACATAGTAGTGCGAAAATTCCCGACGCATGATACCATTTGAGTGAAACTGCTTTTCAAACTTAATTACAAAGTCCAAACTTTATTATAAAATAAAATATTGTGTGTGTTTTAGCTTTACTAACAAACCGAAAAATGAATGCGGCCCGATTTCCTTTACAGAAACCCCCCTAAAAATTTGATTTTTTTTTACAGTGAGGTAGGCATCTCAAAAGAACAGCTTTAAAATATTACCGCGAATAAACCCCGGGAAATTGATTAAAAATTGTTTTTAATTTTCCGATTTGGGCCTTTTTATTTTTCTTATTTCTACGAAAATTGCCCAAAAACGGATATGCAAACTGGTGTTATTCAATTAATACATATTTAAACTAATCAAACAACCATTTTTTGAAACAAATATTCCTTTATTTTTTAACAATTTTTAAAGTTCGCGCTTTTTATCGAAATGCAACCACGGAAAATGAACAACAAAGAATGTTTTTTTTTGTTTTTTTTTTGTCCAGTGCTCGGTGGTGGGATTTTTTGTTCCCGACTTATTTTTGCTACATTTCTGTTTACTCAATTTTCACTATCAACTTTGTGTAGCAAACAGAAAATAAATGCCGCTCAAGGGGTTTTAACCCTTGATGTGTAGTGCACGACTCTGGCTACGCTAGCAAACAGCGAGTATATGCGGTGGCTTCGCCGCTCAGGGGGTTTTAACCCTCGAATTGTAGTGCACGACTCTGGCTACGCTAGCAAACAGCGAGTATATGCGGCGGTTTCGCGATTTTGCGAATAGAATTCAAGTTCATAGTGCAAAAATCGCCCGATTTTTTCATCCTCAGTGAAAATTATAATATACCCTCAAGAAATAACATTTTGCTTTAAAAACTTAGCAAAAGTCCGATTCTTCAAGGGATACGTATAGGTTATATTGCAAAAAGAAATTTTTATCTAGTCAAGATGTTAAGAAGCTATTTAAGTGTTAAATGATAAAGAATTTTAACTGTACCTAATTGTAATTGTATTATTGCTTTACGACTAAAGCGAAGCAAACTCTAACCTCTATCCACTGTTGCTGACGACGATTGCAACTAACCGTAATTTACTAAAATGCCCCGATGACCAAAGAAGAGTTAATCACAATCGTCCAGTCAGCAGTCAACACCCGAATTATCCGATATTTTTGTGCAGTTTTGAGGCAAGGGCATGAAATATTAAGCTGTTGAGACTTAGCAAAATTCATAATCTAATCTGCGTTAGTAAAATTTTTAAACGAACTAACACAAGTCCTTATATTCTTTGTACACAAAAAACGAACAAAGCAAACATTACCCTCTTTTTCTTTTTTTTCGCCGAAAAAAAAACAGCAGTATTCTTTTGTCTAATATTAATTCCTTTTCAAGCCCTTTCACCATATTCTACTCTATTTCAATGCAAATTACTTTCTGCAGCGCAATTAAGAATAATTTAGTACTGGTGTTAAAAAATAAATTCCCCTGAACACATGCACTAATTATATGCAACCGCTTTGCTTCAAAAGAAAGGCAAAAACTACAAACAAACACCAGAACACTTTCAAGGACGTTCTAATTTAAGTTAACGCAGCATTTGTATATTCGTGTTACCAAAGTAAATCTTCTAAAAATGTAAACCTTTTAAAATTAAACTTGAAAGGGTGTACCGCTCCCGATGGAAAGGGTGTTTTTGAGAAGTTGTAAATTTAATTGTTTCTGTTTTGTTTGCGCAACATGTTCTTAAATCGATAAGGTTGTAGTTAGTATTTCTAATCGTTTGCTGTTTTAATCCTTGCAATTTAAATGTACAATAATTGTCATTCTTGTCTTATTTATAATAAAAACTCTCAAAATCGTTCGTTAATAGCTCAAAACACCCTGTAAAAACCGAAAGAAAAATCTATATTTACAATTGTTGTCGGCAAAAATGTCTCCATATCTCCTGTTACTGCCTGAATGCACACACTTGAACAAAAATAAAATAAAAACACACCAAAAATGGCGCCCAACATGATGTCTCAACAATTTTAATCCTGAAGACACACCGAAATGGCGGACCCAAACTAAGGAAAACAAACACACAAGACGGAAAACTATTTCTTATGATTGAATTTATGACATTTTTAAGCACAAGTTAAGTTTTAAATTAGCCAGATTGCACTCGATTCCATTTTTATTATTCATTCAATCCATAAAGATAATAATTCAATTAAAAACTAAACAATCTCCTGCCAAAAGAAAAAGGATCAAAGTGCAAAGATTCATAAATCCTTATGAGTTATGACGAATCGATGTGGATGCTACATATATGATGGAACACAAAAAAAAACTATTTTTCACCCTCCATAGAGTAGACAGGAGATTTCTCCAAAGAACTCTATTCCAAACACGAACTGTCGAACTTGTCTGCATTTTTGATTTTGATTTATTAATTCTAGCGATATGAATGAAAGAATTGTACACAAAGATTGAAAACAAAAAGGATAGCCAAAAGTTCGAATAAGGACCTGACCCGTACCTCACCTGGAAGAATAGGGAGAAGGTCGTGTACCCCCTGTTTTTTCAATTTAACATCGTAGAATCTTGACATGACGACCATTTGGCCAAACAAACCGTCAAAAAAGAAATAAACTGGTCAAACAGAACACGAAAGTCCTTAATGGATAAAAAAGAAGAAACAGAACACACGAGGATATAAGTTTGAAAAAATCCAATTTTCCAACAAATTGATGAGAGATGAAGTGTAAGCTGATGAATCGTTTTAATTAAAAAACAAAATAAAAAAGAATTAAAATTCACAATCGCAATCCGCTTGCTTCTGGAGTTCGATCGTTATCATATTATCCACATTGCTAGGATACAGTTTTCGTCTGGCCATTGATTATCCTATCGGCACGGCCGGCCATTGTAGAAATATACCGATGATTGTGAATTCACTAAGTTACTATCATGAACTTGTAAATGAATATTGGATCTGAAAAGGAAGCAAAGCAAATAGTTATATTCTTTAATTTCTTCTTCCTCGCTACACCTGCTTTTGAAACGAATAAAATTTAACAGGAAAATTTCAATTTGGCATCAAAACCAGTCTTTGTAGTGACAATAGAAAGGACAAGGACAAGATGGAAGAGATGAAAAAGGTGACACTGTGGAAGAAAAATAAAAAAGATAAGTCGATTTGCATAAATTTCCTGTAAATTGGTTTAAATTAATGTTTGGTTTAATGTTTTTATTTAATTTCCATGACAAAGGCGAATCCCGTTCAAGACGAACAACGAAGAGATTCAATTTAGTAAACGCTTAACAGTTGTTAGGCTTCGGATCAAAGGTTGTTACAAAATCAATTTAGGGAGCGGAGAGTGTAGGAATTATTGTTCTCGTGTTTCTTAATCTTTTGAAATATTTAATTGCTCTTTGTTTTGCATATTTATTGAATATATATCTCTGGTTTGAAAAATGTAGCCTTTATTGTATGAATATAAAAAATCGCTTTTATCCCTTTGAATATTCTAATAGGTCTTCCAAAAGAGACTTCCGAACTATGACATTTGAAAGCAGCCATCTTGTTGACGCTACATCTGTCAAAAGGCTGTCATGTGCAGAACCAACAGCAAATGTTATAGCGTTCAACAACATCAAGTGATAAAACTGTCTTATCAAAATGGGTGTTCTGTTATGACTTATATTTTATTAGAGATGGATTAAAATGGCTCCTGTATAAGCACTGAAACAGCAGGTATTAATGGCGTCTTGCCCTGGAAGGACTGAAACAACATGCAAGGAAAGGACTCTGGTCGATCTTAGGTGGCACCCGAAACAACAGAATTCATAATTTCTCTGGAAGCACTACGTATACAGAATATCATTGAAACCCCACAACTGGAGGGAGAAGCTCCAATGAAACAAAAATATTTATAAATAATAATTACCTCCGAAGGATGATCTGCTGCCGCTATAACTATCGACTGACTCCCAAGGTTATTCTTCCGGTGTGGTTTAGTTTTCTACAACACAAAACCAGTTATTTAAGACGTTTTTACTTTCAAGCTTGCTGTAGAAGAATGGAATAACCTGTCTGGGGACATTCGCTATTGATAAGGTAATTACATGTTATGTAACAACCTGCAAAAGCATTCAAGGAACAATTGAATATTTCTATGGAAAAATAATGATAGATATGTATTTTAGAAAAGTCCACTACTACCACATCGAAAATTGCCAAAAAAAACTTCTTAATTAAGTCCAAACCTCTGATAAAAAACAATTTATCAATACTGATAACTAACAATAATGGGACCTACCGGTGATGTTGACAAGTCTAGCAAGGAGGATTTTGATGACCTCCTGCATAGAGCCTACGGAGCCTGTCCAGAGTAAGGCGTCAAAAGCGTACTCGGAAACTTCAATGCAAACATCGGGAAGGAAGACATCTTTAGCGGATTAGTTGGAAAGCACAGCCTCTTCGAAGTTACATTAGATAACGGCTTCCGACTTATCGATCTTGCTGCAGCTCGTAAACGGTGATAAGTAGCACTAGGTTTCCAAGACGAAAGATCTACACAGCAACCTGGCGATCTCCGGATGTTCGAACCGCCAATCAAATCGACCATGTGCTAATCGGCACACGGCATGCATCCAACATCTTGAACGTGCGCACTTTCCGAGGAGCTAATGTCGACTCTGACCACTTTCTGGTAGTGGCTTAGTTTAGAGCTCGATTATCAAATGACAAAAAAAAAAAAAAAACACGTGCACCCCAAAGAAAGAAGTTCAACATCGGTTGGCTTAGCACCCCGGAGAATGACAGAGACTAGAGTGAGCGGCTGAGTGAGCGACTTTTTGCCATCTTCCCAGATGCTGCAACGGAAAACAAGAGCAGCAAGAGAAAAGTATCAAACCAAAAGGAGAAATGAGAAAAGCACCCTGCGAATGCGAAGGACGAAAAGAGCATTCGCAGTTTCTATAAAAGATCTAGAAGAGTCTCGGGCCCAGAACACCATCCAACGTTTCTTTAAAAGGTCGAAGCAATTAGCTTCTGGTGTCAGAACCGGCACACGGGCTCTTAGAAACAGTGAAGGAATCCTAGTCACCTAGCACAGGTAATTGAAGATGTTTTCAAGCAGCACTTCTAACAGCAGTTAAATGCGCATAATATCGAGCGAGCCAATGACGAAAGAGAAGCAAGGCCAGTCACTGAAGACCCAGTCCCAGCCCCCAGCACAGAAGAGGTAGAAAGAGCCATCCAAAAGCTAAAAAATTACAGGTCCACCGGGTGGGATGGCATACCTGCGGAACTCTTTAAATATGGATGAACCCCATGCACCAGGTCATCAATAAAGTGTGGGAGGAATAATGCATGATCACTGACTGGTCAAAAAGCTCCATACGGCCGGTCTACAAAAAGTGATCCTATGACATGCAAAACTACCACGGCATATCGCTGCTTAATGTTGCATACAAAATCCTTTCCAACGTACTGTGTGAGCGTCTCAAGCCGTTCTGCAACACAATAATCCGCACGTACCAGTGTGGCTTTAGGCCAGGCAGAACAACAAAAGAGCAAATATTCACGCTGAGGCAGATCCTGGAAAAGACCGACGAATTTCAAGTCAAAACCCACCATCTTATAATCAACTTCAAAGCTGCTTATGATAGCATCCACCGCCAAGAGCTTATAATGGCGATGTCTGAATTCGGGATCCCGAACAAAATGATCCAGCTGTGCCACATGACGCTTAACAAATACGCAGTGCAGTGTGCAAATGGGAAGCAGCTCATCCGAGTTCTTTCAAACATGCGCAGGGTCTAGAAAAGGAGATGCACTCGCAAAATGACTTCTTCAACATAGACCTGTAGCAGATAGTGCGTAAGGCAGGTGGAGGTACGGAAAACACTATCCTCAACAAATCCACCCAGCTCCTAGACTATGCGGACGACATTGACATCATCGGTCGATGCAAGAGAGCTGTGCTTGAGGCCTTCACAGCGATTGAAGTACAGGCAAAACTCGTTGGTCTTGAAATTATTGAGGACAAAACAAAGTACATGCTATCAACAAAGAAAAGAACATCTGTCCACAGCTTAAGGCAAAACGTTGTCACTGTTGGTAGCAGCGATTTCGAATTCGAAGTAGTTAAGGAGTTCACCAATCTTGGAACAAACATCAATCCCACAAACAACACCTTAGTGGAGATCCGACGAAGAATTACTCAAACAAACTGCTGCTACTTCGTTTTGGCAAAACGAGTGGGTTCAAAACTCCTCACTCGAAAAGACAAAGTGGCAAACTATACAAGACTTTGATTTTACCAGTCCTACCAAATACCAAGATGTGGATGTAGTCCAGAAGGCCAAGAAAAGACGACTAGATTGGCTCGGCCACATCGAGCGAATAGACGACAATTTTTCAGCTAAGAAAGTCTTCTTATCGCAGCTCCCAGGTTCGAGACGATAAGGAAGACCGAACCTACGTTACAAGGACCAAGTGACTGCGTATGCTAGAGCGCTTGGCTTTTGCGACTGGAGAGTCCATGCGAGGGACCGTTCCCGATGGAAGGCTGCAACAAGCAAAACTGTCGCATCTGGGGCTCGGAAAACCCAAGAGTTATTGTTGAAAAGCCTCTCCATCCTCAACGCGTGAATGGTCCGAAATGGTGCGGTTTATGGTCCGGCGGGGTCATTGCACCTTACTTTTTTGAAAATGAGGCTGGAGCAACAGTTACGGCCAATGGATTGCGCTATCGAGAGATGATTAATCATTTTTTATGGCCGGAATAGGATGGTATTGATCTGGATAACGTTTACTTTCAACAAGACGGCGGCGCTATGTCCCACACAAGCAATGGAACCATCGATCTTTTACGTTAAAAGTTTCCGGACCGTGTTATCTCTCGAAGAGGTGGTCACAATTGGTCACCGAGATGTTGTGATTTAACACCTTGGGACTTCTTCCTTTAGGGCCACGTGAAAGATAAGGTCTACGTCAACAGCCCAGCGTCGTGATGCTATCGAAGACATAGGCCAGCCACTTTGCGATTTGGTTATGGAAAGTTTCATCAAAAGGATATGGTCCTGTAAGTGTGGTCGTGGCGGCCATATGGCTGATGTTGTGTTCGATATTAACGGTATCCCTTCCTCTTAATAATGAAATAAACATCCAATCATTTATCTGAAAAAATGTCAATTTTCTTTGAACATCAAAATAACACCTCTTATTGGAAAACCATTTAGATCTAATGAAATCTAAGTCTTAGATAACAGAATATTGTCTAATTTCAACGTTTTTCATTCGACCCATGCATATACATTTTAGGGACATGTTATAACGAACAGGTACTATTTCAACCCCATCTCCCAGTCTGTAAGTCACGATCGGCAACCTGATCCGCCAAACAATTTTGTTGCGAACAATTACACTTCATTTTGATTCAATTCACACCGCGTTTTTATACAAAAATTATTAAGCAAGAGTGAAATTTCGGCAGCATGTCGAGCTCATACCAGTGATGAAAAACGACATTTTGCGATTATACTGACAGCCTTAAAAAAGTGTACGAAATCGAGCGTAATTGTACGGTTTCTCACAGGAAAGAAACAAAGATTACGAAAATTTAGATTTCTTATTCAATAACATAACGGTCAACGGTCAACTATATTTAAAGTACAAATGCATTGTTTTAAAATCAACAGTCTTTATCTTTAACTAGCAGTTGCCCTCGACTTCGTCCGCCTCTCCCTCATCCACCAGCCAGAGGTCCGTCCCGTCTTGATTTGTGCACCATACGAACGTGTATATTGTAAAGTTATTTTAAAATTGTATAACAGTCGACTCTCGCTGAGTCGAAATTCTTCTAAGTTCGAAGCCTTCAGCTTAACGTTGTAGAGCTTAAATGGACTATTCACCACAAAAATAATTTTTCAATTTGATTAAGCAATTCCTCTTAGATCAGCGCTTTCTAACAAACAAAAAATTAATAATTTGTTGCCGTTTTTTCCACATTTTCCACAGATTCCTTGCTCCTATTGGTCGCTGCTTCTTAATGTTATGTAGCCTTAAACCTTCCTCGATTAATGGACTATCCAACACAAAAAGAATTTTAAAATTCGAACCAGTTGTTCCTGAGATTGGCGCGTTCAAACAAACAAACTCTTAAGCTTTATATATTTGTATAGATTAAATTGCGTATCTAGAAGCCTTACCAACTTATCCAGCTCACAATCCATGAAGGATATCAGCCTGAGATATTGCAGCCTTCCATCGTGAACGGTCCCTCGCATGCACTCTCCAGTTGCCGAAACTAAGCCCTCTGGCATCCGCAGTCAGTTGGTCCTTGTACCGTAGGTTTGGTCTTCCTTGTCCAACCTGAGGGTTGGAATGAAAAGAATTTCTTGGCTGGAGCGTTGTCGTCCATTCGTTCGCTGTGGCCGAGCCAATGTAGACGTCTTTTCTTGACCTTCGTATGCATCCACATCTTGGTATAGCTCGTACAGTTTTTGGTTGAACCTTCTTCTCCATACGCCATCGGCCCATGCGGGACCGAAAACTCCATCGAAGAATTTTTTTTTTTTCGAAAGTGCCCAGAACTAACTCCCCTTTTTAACTTATCGTCCAGCACTCGGCGCCTTACAGTAGGACTGGTAAAATCAAAGTTTTGTATAGCAGACACTTTGTCTTTCGAGTGTGGAGTTTTTAACCTAGTTGTTTTGCCAAACCAAAGCAGCAGCGGTTTGCTGGTGTCGTTTGTGGGATTGATATTTGTACCTCGAAATTGCTGCTACTAATTGACGTTTTGTCCTAGTCGGTGGGCAGATGTTGCTTCGTTTGTTGATAGCATGTACTTTGTTTTGTCCTCATACACTTCAAGACCAACGAGTTTCGCCTGTTTTTCAATCGCTGTAAATTCTTCAAACACAGCTCTGTTGGATTGACCGATAATATGTCTTTGTCGTTCGCATAGCGTAGGAGCTGGGTGAATTTGTTGAAGATATTGTTTTCCGTGCTCACACCTGCCTTGTGCACTATCTGCTCCAGGGCTATGTTGAAGAAGTCACATGACAGTGCATTTCCTTGTCTTAACCCTGCGCATGTTTGAAACCACTCGGATGAGCTGTTACCCATTTGCACACTGCACTGCGTATTGTAAAGCGTCATGCGGTACAGCTAGATCAGTTTGTTCGGGATACTGAATTCAGACATCGCCATTATAAGCTCTTGACGGTGGATGCTATCATAAGCAGCTTTGAAGTCGATGAAAAGATGGTATGGGTTTCGACTTAAAGTTCGCTGATCTTTTCCAAGAGAATTGTAGGATAATTAAAAAGATGTACTTGTGTACATTCTAAAATGCAATTGTACAGATTTTCGTACAATAGTAAGCTATTTTTCATTCGTTCGAATTCATTCGAATTCGTTCAACTAGTCAATCGTACGGAACGTTAAAGTCTTTGCTCCTGGAATATTCGTGCCTATTTCATAAGTTTCTTACAAATAAAATCTAAAAGACCTTTAAACTTGTTGATTAATGCTGAATGATAACATGCTTTTAGACATGTTAACGTAAAATCTTACATGTGTTCATGTAGAAAAATTAATAGGATGTTAAGAGAACCTTTTCTAGTCGCTTGAAATTCAGCTTTGGGTATGGTAGAAAAGTAGCTGAAGTTTCGACGAATACTAT
This sequence comes from Sphaerophoria rueppellii, assembly GCA_920937365.1. Lineage (NCBI taxonomy): Eukaryota > Metazoa > Arthropoda > Insecta > Diptera > Syrphidae > Sphaerophoria > Sphaerophoria rueppellii. Next base: position 16,123,210 of record CAKKXW010000001.1, read on the forward strand.
CGTAGGTGGCAGTTCTCGAATATTACCGCTACAGACTTAAGTCATAGGG
>CAKKXW010000001.1:16123839-16136179 GCA_920937365.1 Sphaerophoria rueppellii
GGTACAATACAACCTGAGAAATATTGAAGAGTTCAATATCACCCGAACCAGAACATCTAGAGCGCAGGCTAGCATACTTTACATGGGATTAAACTCTTTCAACAACCTTCCACAACACATCAGAAACATAAATGAACTCAATCAATTTAAAAATCAAATTATGTTATATGCAAAATCTTATACTAGCTAATTGTTAAAATTCCTAGAGCAAACCTAAAATGTTTATATTTTTTTAAAAATGTTAACTTATGTATTTTGTAAATTAATGGCTCTTGAGCCAAATAAATAAACAAATTAAAAAATCATCTCTGGCGCATACCCTTCCGAATTAAGAATATAGCAAATATTGAGTAGTCTAACGCTTCCCACCATTAAGAATGTCATTAGGAGAAAGCAGTTGGTGATTTTTTGAACTGAAATTTTATTATTTGCTCCTTTATTGAGCAGGCCCCTCCACCGACCGTTTACTTACCATTGGCTTATTCTCAGTTGGCCATTAATTTCATTTGAATTTCCGAAAATCCATTTTGATTTTTTACCGGTAATACCCTCTCAACCGGGATTGGGGTCTCACAGTGCATTGGTCCAATCCAGTGTCTACCTGCAGAGTTTGGTGCTTCAGCGACCAAAAATGAGGTCTTTCCGTATTGCAATGTGACGTCATAGTATTATACTTATTCACTTTCTTGTGTTTTTTTTTGTACTCAAAACCTCACCATGTATGTGCAAGCTAACTCTATATCTTTTTGCAGCAACTGAGGCCGTTTGTCGAAAAATAAATGACACATTGTGAATTTTATACCACAAGTCATTGCATTCGAAAGTCAACTAAAAGTGGAAATTGTCAATTTATTGTCTTCATTGCTGTCCAAACTTTTGACTCATTCAGAAAATATGGACAAGGCATGGACAGATAATTAAACATTAAAGTCGTAATTCAACACACAAGGTACACACCCTTCATAACTTTCATGAAGTACAACTATAATTGACGAGTCTGAAACAATTCACATGACCGTGGTTGTCGGTTACGGCTTGGGTTAGGGTTAGGGTTACGGTTACGGTCAGGTCAATGTTAGATCACTTTTAATACCAATTTAAGCTACGCACACTTTAACATGAGTATTTCAAATGAAAAGCACAAGAGAATATTGTTTCGGGAAATAGTTGATAAATTAAAGTGTTCCGGGATAGCTCCAATGTCAAAAACATCCGACTCTAGATATTCAAATCCAGATTCAGCCCTCATATGAAACTTTGCTCTGTTTGACTCGGACCCTCATGTGGACAACGTTTGATAGATAGAACGAGATAGCAATATCACAGACTTCATCTGCTGGTTTGATACGTATGCATGGCATTGCACAATGCAATTACATGAAATGAAACATCCAGGATCAGCAGGAGCAGGACGACGCACGAAGAAATTGTATTGTTGGAGAGAGCCCTGTGCGATAGAGTTGCACAGTTGCGAAATTTTAATTAGAAATTTTGAAGCGATATTTTGCTTGAGAGCTGAGCGAGCGGGTGAAGGTCTGCGTTGAATTTTTGGGAAGCCAGAACTGAGACAGTAACGTCACGCGCGGTGTAATTGTGGTTTGGCCATAGAACAATGTGTAGTTGTTTCATATGGATGGATATTAGCTATTCATACAAGTAGTAGCAACAGCAGGAGCGGCAGCAGCAGCGAAGTCCGTTGAAGCATATGTGGCAGGATGATTAAACTGGATATGATGATGGTACTTCTTGTATACCATATTGTGCATATTTGGTTTGAATGTAATTCTATCATGGCTTTCCTTAATATTTGAATAAATCATGGTATTGTGCGGGTGTGGGTGTGTAGGGCGGGTTCGGATTTGATTCGATGCTTTTGCAAAAGCTTAATTGGGCAATGATATATGTATGTGTTTAATGTGGTCAAGGAGTGTGATGTACAGTAACCGACCGGAAATGCATTTAATTCAAACAGAAAATCGAGGGAAAAGTGGAAGATAAATAGTCCGTGAAAATTAAATCTTCCGAAATGTGGAGAGCTTTTCAAAGTTTTTTTTTGGAGTTGGTATAAAATTTCGAGGATCGGGATGATAACCCAAATTATTATTTTTTTTTGCGATGATTTCCATTCCAGTTGTTGTGAAGGAATGTTTATTGGGTGGATGAAATGGCAGATAATTTGAACTTCAAACGGATGTCTTGGCAAATTTCTTAAATCTAAAAACACCTTGTACAGAGCCCCTAAATTTAGCTTGCATTTCGATTTTCTTAGAAGAATGTTGTTAGTCTATTCAGGGTGATTGGAATATATTGCAGCAACGGAGAAAGAGAATAGGCAAATAAAATCTAACAGAAATAAAGAAAGCAAATTTTTCTACCAATTTTACGGTTTTAAAGACGTTGCAGGGTGCAGTGTGGATTCGAAGACTCTACGAACCAGAGCATTATTTTCCAATCGCTCTAAATGTCCCAACCATCTTAGTCGTTTTACCTTAACTTTTCTGGCTAGGTCAGTGTCTTTGAACAGCTCATACAGTTCTTGGTATAATCTTCGTCTCCATTCCCCATTTAGGCAGACAGGACCAAAAATAACTAGAAGAATTTTTCTCTCTCAAAGCAGCCCATTGCGTTTTAATCGATTGTTGTCATGGTCCATGTCTCTGCACCATACATTAGGACCGGTATGATAAGGATTTTGAAGAGCGTTACTTTAGTTGCTTGAGAGAGGACTTTACTACTCAATTGCCTTCTAAGTCCAAAGAAGCAGCGATTGGCAAGAGTGATTCCTCGTTTGATTTCAGCGCTGGTGTTGTCTGAGTCAATAGCCGATGCTAATAGGACGAATTCCCTAACTACCTCGAAGTTAAATCTGTCTATGTCGACGTTTGCTCCAAGATGTCGATACTGGTTGTTTCATTTTATTAGCAGTATTAACTTGGCCTTGCCCTCTTTAACCGCTAGCCCCATCTTCCTCGCCTCTGTCTCAAGACTCACAAACGCTTCACTCACATCACGCTCTGTTCTTCCAATTATGTAAACGTCGTCTGCGGATCCAAGTAGCTGGACGAACTTTTGAAAAATTGTGCCTATGGTGTTGAAGTTGGAGTTTTGCACAATATTTTTCAAGAAAGATGTTGAAGAAATCGCATGACAGGGCATCGCTTTGTCGAAAACCTTTTTTTGACAATAAATGCGTCTGTTAGGTTCTTTCCGACCAGGAACATCTTGAGTTTTCCATTGTCTTCTTACACAGACGGGCGAGTTTTTCTGGGATGCCAAAACAAGACATTGCTCTATATACACGCTGCCATAAGTGGCCTTGAAATCGATGAAAAGGTATTTGAAGTTCCCGGGTTTTCTCCAAAATCTGCCGTAGGTGGACTTCCCTGGCCTGAAGCCACACTGATAAGAACTTATCAAGTTGTTGACGAAGGGCTTCAAACGTTCACACAGCACGACAGACAAGATCTTATAAGCGATGTTAAGGAGACTTATACCTATGTAATTGGTGCAGTTCAGGGGATCTCCTTTCTTGAGGATCGAACATAGGATGCTGAGCATGAGCTGGTGCATGCTCCTAACCATATCATCTCCAGCTGCTCTGTACAGTTCAGCGGCTAGCCCGTCTGCTCTAGTGGCTTTGTTCGACTTAAATTTATATGTCGCTATCTTCACGCCGTCAATGTTGGGTGGGTGGAATTGTTGTTCTGCTACACCCAAATTGAATGGTTCTGTATTGCTGGCGGAGTTTTGCTCGTTATCGCCATAATACAGCTTGGAAAAGTGGTCTTTCCATATCCTCAGCACTGACTGTGGTTCCAATACGATGGGTACCATGATGGTGTGTCTACAGGCTTCAGTTTGTTGTATATAAGCTCTGGAGGTTTGTTTCACCTTTTTGTAAGACTTTCGAACCTCGTTCCTGTTGTGACTACCCTCTATCTCCTCGATCGCGCGCTTCTCATGCTCCCTTATTTTCTTTCAGGGAAGTTGATACTTCTCTCTACTTTTCTACTCGTAGAGCTTACTGCAACGCCGCTTTATATGCCACTTGTTTAGGTGCATGTGCTCATCGGCACTCATAGTCAAACCAGGGGTTTCGTTTTGGTGGTTGTGTAAACCCTAGCACAGATGCGGCATCTTTGATGGCTGCTTGGCAGTGTTGCCACTGGTTCTCTACATTTTCCGCTGGCAGCAAAGGACTTCTTAGGAGATTTTCGGAGACACGATCGGAAACGGATCTAGCAATCTCTTGCCATTATAGCCGTTTGAGGTCGAATTACCTCCTATCATTTGTCACTCACTTGGTGGGAAGCAAATCCCTCAGTGGAGTTACTTCCCGTGGAGTTATTTCTCTGCACAAAGAATGCACTCCTTTGTGTCACTCAAAGTTATGAGAATAAATTAGAGCAAAATCTGCTGCGTTTTTCGATTTTTCTTTATTCTTTGAATGAAGTCGCACCCTTTTTCAAAAACAGAAATATTATGAGACACCAGACACTGAGAATCATGGAGAACCACACATTAAAATTCTTCGTCCAAATATTTCTATACAAGCAATTGGGGAATCAGAATCAGTCTGTTTCAGCCCCAGATTTTTCATATTAGGGGAGGACATGTCGAATGCTTTTATTTTAAACTAAAATTCGCCCATATTTTCAACTTTAACTTTTAATTTTATTTAATTGCTTATAAACATTAAGGTAAAAAGTACAAAATCTGAGCGAATTTGCCAAAACTCTATTAATATACCAATCGGCCAAAAACTTTTAATAAATCTGTCGACCTTACGTCATTCTCGTAAGGACGATTTGAGATCTTTCAAAATTGAATTCTTTCCCAACACCAACAACAACAACAAATTTTGATGTTATTCATCGTTGCAAATAAAAATCCTTAACTAATTAAAATATCACAACATGAATTGTTCAAAGATAATGAAAATATCTTGCCTGTCTCACCATTTTCTGACAACTGCGAAATGAACGAAATTCTATTTAAATGCAAATAAAGCACACACTGTTGGTTTTCTCAAGGATGGCGAAAGAACTTAATTCATTCTCTTCCTCTCAGGTCTTCCTTCCATTCTCAAGCACACGACATATTTACTTTGACGACACTCATGCATTTTTACCTCAAGTCATTTATGGAAGATTCCTTTCTTTGATTACCCAACGTGTGGCAGGAGAATTTCTTGCGAAAAAAAACTCCTCAACCCACGGGCCACGGTGTGGAGCAGTTGGCGAAGGCGGAAGCAAGAAGAAGGTCCTTGATGTGCGATATATTTACAATTTCCGCATAATTTCAACCTTTTTGATTCGTTATCTTCTGGCGCTTTGTAAAACAAAGCAGAAAATAAAGAAGCGAAACGCGTTTGGCATCTGTTACGGTTGCAGCTGCTGCTTGCAGCATGCGGAGTGCATCTTATCTATCTCTGGGAGCTAGTTGTAAGACATGGATTGCATTTTTGAGTAGTCGACAACTACAACGATGACGATATGGAAGCCAAGTTTTTAAGGTTATTTATGGAGTTTGAAGCTGCTCCAAAATTCGTATGTGTGAGAGGTTTTGTTTTTAAGGCATTATCCATCTAAGGTGCTTGCTCACAACTGCGAGTATCTCCTTTTTGAGTATGTGCCAGCCAGCATGCCTGATGTTCGAAATTTACATAATATAGTTTCTTTTAATCAGCTATGGAGATGAAGACAACGGACGGACGGCGAGAGATGTGTTCATGTGAATGAGAGTCCTTGGCAGTCTATGAATTGTGCAGGTGTACAAAACAGGAACAGGAAGAAGAGTTTAATTTTGTTAGAGAGTTGTTTTTCTTTTGCATATTTTTTGTTATGCGAGAAATTCGGAAGTTGAAACGTGGTGACACCGATGTTGCATGTGTTATTAGAACACAGACAAAAAAAGCTTGCGATGTACGACAAATTTGAAGGGATAAGGACATGATGTGGATAAAGTGTGTTTCGTTTTGTTTTCATTTAAGGAGAAAAGGGGCGGGAAAAAACATAAATTTAGGAATGGGTGAAGTAAGAATTCAGAAAGTTGGGCTAGCAAATGTCAAATTTTCAAGCAATTTCGACTTCTTTACCTTGGTAGAGCAGCAGGGGCGAACGCAGAAAAAATTGTTTTTTTTTTTTGGGGGGGGGGGGGAGGCGGGTGGTTCAAAAAGTATATATATTATTTTATTTTTTATTTTAAATGTCAAGTGTTTTTTTCCTTTTTGAACTATGTATGAACAAAAATAAATATATAAACATATGTAGGTACCTACATATCATATATTTTTAGTTAGATGTATAGAATATTTATAAAGTGAAATCCAAGCGCCTTGGTACTTTGTCATAATGTTTATAACATCTTCATAATCGATTCTAATTTCTTTGTAGATGTTAAGTAACATCAAGCCGTTCAGCCACTCCCCGCCGGTTTTGCTTCGCGTTCGCAGTCTTGAATCTGCGCAGACATGAGGAAGACCGCTCACTTGTAGCCACAGATACTGGCAGTGTCGCACCGATTTGCATATAGCAATGAAAACATTTAAGGCGTCTATAAGGCTTTTGGGCCATTTTTCATTTGACATACTCAAGCAATGTCTGCAACAATAGTTGACTTAACATTGACAACCGTAAAGGATTTATATATGTTAAATTTAGTTGTTAAGTGCTCTGCAGCTTCGTATATATATTTGGGGAGTAGTCTCAAGATGGAAAACGATGGTGGTGCCATCTTGGGATTTTTCACAGAAGCAGTTTTTTTTTACATAGGTGTGTATTGTGTGTTCAACAGAAGATCTGTCAAACCAAGCAGAAAACCAATCTTGGTAGTATTAGTTGTTCCATATACAAAGCGCTGCAGACTGTTGTACAGAAGCATTAATTTTTCTTCGATTTTATTGAAAATCCTTATAATTATTTTCCGCTTCTACACATCGTTTTAGTCTTCCTACGGAAGCTCTTACATCAAAAAATCCGATTTTGAAAAAGTTGTCGGATGCTAGGTGGTCTGCCAGAGCTGATGCTACGAAGACGCTTTTATGTGGTTTTTCCACTTATCAAGCAGATCAATAGGCAGAGTGACATAATCAAGCGTACGGACTTGATTCAAAGATGAATAAGTTGGAAACGGAAATATTCATAATTACGTAGAATTGAATCCTAGAACGCATGCAAGCAACTAGTTTGTCGCTGCAATCATCTAAAATAGACCTTAACAGGAAATACATCCTTTATGAATCTTTATCTATATGGATATGTCCAAACAATGTGATCTGCATTTCCAAATATTGAAGCTCAAGCCAAAGAGCTGATAGGCTGTCATGAATATCAGGAACAGAATTCAAGACTACACAAGCGGAACACAAAGTACGACTACGATTCTAGCGTTTCTAGTACACTTGAATTAAATTGAGGTGTTTATTGTCATTATTAATAACACACTATCTTCTTTAGACACACTCATGAAAGCATATCAAAAACTAACTAGTGTTTTTGAAATATTTTGACAGTTTAAATCTATTACAGCAGAAAGTTAAAAAAAAAAACAATTATTATAGTCACTGCTTATGAAAATGATTTGGAAGACAGCCTAGACAACGAATTAGGGGGCAGTTTGTTGAGCTGCTCAAAACGGATGTAGCGCAGGTGCGAGGAATTCAATATTATAAATTCCTAATGGACAATTCATTAGAATCATGTTTACATAATTTAAAAATTGCTTTGCGCATTTAGCTATCTCTCATGATCATGATCACTAATTGCAGTTCATTTTCGACATTTAAGCACATAAAAAATGAGTTAAGGAACACTTTGAGTCAAGAACGTCTGAATTATCTCGCTTTGATGAATATACATATAACATGATTTGCTCAGAGAAATTGATACGAATAGTATTATTTCTAAATTTGCCCTAATGAAATATAGAAAAGTTGCTTTGTAAAAGTTTAAAAATATTTTGTTAGTATCACCAGTTTTCGATTGGTAGTTTCCAATCAAAATGGGATAGCAAATAAACGTATTGAATATTGAGTATTGAATTGTTGTTTTTTTTTTTTAACACTTTATACTTCCGAACCTATAGCAGATCAAGGGCTCTTTGAAAAAATTTACTACGGGCCCGCGTTTGCTTAATCGGGACTACCAGTTGTTAGTCCATTTTATCAGCCATTTCTCTAGCTGCTGTAAATATGCTATGAAATCTTGGTTGACATATTCAACGCAGTTTGTAGGCAAATCCATTTTGACAGCTTTACAATTACCCATCTCCTTACTTTATTTCGTCTCTGACAACAACCACAACGCAACATGCTCGTTTGCATTATTCCCTACACGGCGAATACAGAATTGGCGAACATCATTTCGTAATTAGTACATGTTGTGTTGATTCTTTAAAGTGTGTTTGAGGATGTGTCAAAAAGAGAAGCAAGTCATTGGGATAATGGTTATTTCATAGAAAAAATGAGATTTGCTTGCGAACATCTCCCTGCAAGCGAACAACGAAACCGAAGAAAATGAGGAAATCGAAAATTTTCGACAATAGTGAGCCAGTGTTGCCGGACAAAAACATTTGAAGGTAGTACTGATGCAAAAAAAAGGGAGTATTTTCGACTAAATAGTAGTACCGTTTTTTTTTTTTTTTAAATTAGTGTTTGCGCACATATTGTGCGGTGGCGGCATCATGAACTTTGAATGTCTTCCTTTTTTCAGCATTTGATAGCTCAACATTGTTGGCTCTTGTAGCAGGGGATTTAAGTTTTGAATAAGGACTCCACATCATATTTATTTGTTTTGGAACCTCCAGCAATAACAGAAACATTTAGATCTTTTTTGACTTTAAGGCCGAATTCGATGAATTGTGGTTAAAAAGAATGAATTTTTAACCACTACTGTCATTTTTTAACCTGCTCCTCAGCTAGTCTAATTTTCTACATAAATATATCAAATTAATGTACTTTGAATTGAGTAAACTTAAGATATTTTCACCATCAATTTAACAATACTTTTCATTTTATTGATAAGTTACAAATTGCTGGACTCTAAACGCGAAAAAACAACCACTTAACCACAATTTTCGAGTAACAATAAGTTTGTTCGATGTGCGCTCTGGATCGCTCTGTGGCGCCCTGATTTCACACTAAGGTGTTCGATGTCGCTCTTTTTTCGCCCCAGTGCGTTCCCACCGTGTTTGATGTGTATTCAGTGCTCGCACCGTTAGCGCTTTAAATCACCCCATGTTTTTTTTCGGGGGCAATAATTTTGGAGCTGTTCGAATCAGCTGTTGCTATACAACAAAGGGAAAAAACAGGGCACTACTAATGCGTTCGATGTGACATCAAACCCAGACACATTTTTCAGTTTTTTGACAGCTCCGTTCAGGTTAATGACAAGCACTGGAGCGCCTCGAGCTGGTAACATCGAACGAAGCTAATGAAATAAATAACGAACGGCGAGCGGTGTTGGTGTGTGGTCTGTTTTATAACATACAACGAAATCCAAAAGAAGGAAAACAATAATGAGGGAAATCCCCTTTTCAAAGACAGTTTTGAAGGCAAAAAAGCTGCCAAATTTGCAATAAATTGAAAGCGAATTGAATTTATTCAGGTTGACATTACACTCTTACTAGAAGTGGAAGATATTTTAGGGCTTTTAAAAAATAGGAGTACGAATGTGAAAGGAGGAGTACGGGAGTACGGTAGTGCTAAAAGGAGCACAATACTCCGAAGGGAGTACTTTCGGCAACACTGAGTGAGCCTATTATGAAGAATTTAAGGCGAGGGTTTAACCCTCAAAACCCGCACCTGCGTTCGCCCCTGGAGAGCAAGTTTACAAAAGGACACATTTTATTGCACCTGTTCTTTGAAGATCTTGAGTGACAGCTCAAAGAAGATTGTAATATAAAAGTCTACTAACTTACATGAGTCGTTCTCTCTACTGATATGCAAGTTATTCGATTATAAATAAATCAAAAAAAATTTCTATGGCAAAACATTTATGTTAACGAACTGCTTTACAAAATAAAATACCTTTCCTGACTAGGCTAACCTACCTATCAGTTTATTTGCTGACATTGCATTCATGTCTTTCCCTTATCATAAATTAATCTTAATGAAAGAAAAAAATATTTCCTTCTTTTGAAATATTTTAAAGCTTCGCAGCATTCCAGTTTTATTCAGTACAGAACGTTTCTTACGCACGAAATGATGATCCACCAGAACAATTTTGTCCCGAGGGTAAATTGGATTTTCTGTAATCGGTTAAACGGAACACAAAATATCATACATCGATACTTACGATATCGATGGAAAAGTCTTGCTCGAAAATACAACCTTGATACTGTTTTCGCAAAACTATTTCATCTTTGTTGTGTCAGAGGAAAGGAAACACAAACAAAAATACCAAAAAGATTTATCGCAACCGTTGATAGCTGCCTCATTGGAAGCAGCAGCACCAACGAGAGATAAACGAGTGGATTTTGGCACAAATATTCCATGCGACCAAATAAAGACAACACACTCACTGACAAATTCGTGCGTTTGGGAAAATATGCTTGAGGTTGGGGCGGGATGGTTAACCTTCTTGGTTCTCTGAAAATGCCATCCACTGGGGCCACAACACTATAAAGGTGTTGAAGCTGGATTCGACATACGTTACAATTTCGAATGCCCAATTGGGAAATTGGAAATGCTTGCTGTCGCGCCGTCAAGGATGTCGTTTAACCATTATAGCAAAGTCGCCAGGGAAGCTAGAGTCTCAGAAGGTCATAAAAGACAAAATATTGAACACAAAAGAAAATGGTTTTCCACTTCATCACACTTCACATACATGGCCTTTGGTGACTTCGTGTTGGCTAATATTCTCTTTTCGAATTGATTTATTTTATTGCATCCTCGAGTGTGTTTCATATAAATAGCGGTAGGTACAAAGGTAGTGCCCGTGAGTTGGAGTTGTCGAGTCCGAGCTCCAAAAATTAAATGGGTTATCCATTTTGCGGTTTCGAAACTAAACGTTCTTGTTCATGATATTTTTTTTGAATTTAGAGTTTGAACGTGTCAACATCACGTGAATTGTCGCAAGCATCGATTCTTTTTAGGTAACTTACGACCACTTTGTGACACATATTGGGCGGTATCTTAGCCATAACTGGACGAATGTTGGTTTTTAAGTGATCAAGAGCTCAAGGTTTATCTGCATAAACACGGTCTTTCGCTTAGCCCCACAAAAAACGAGTACAGCGGTGTCAAATCGCATGATCTTGTTGACCAGTTGATATATCCACGACGAGAAATTATGCGGCCATCAGGAAATGTCTCTTGCAACAAAGCTTCACCCGAGATATGTGGCATGTGGCACCGTCCTGTTGCAACCACTTCTAGTCGTTTTCTTCAATAGCAGGAAAAAATTTCGGTTATTATATGACCATAGCGCTCCGAATTGACGGTGATAGTCGTTCCATCGTCGTTTTCGAAGAAGTAAGGTCCAATCACACCTCCGGACCAAAGAGCGCACCAAACAGTAACTTTTTGTGGATGTACTGGCCTCCCTTCAATTACTTGAGGATTGTCAGAACCTCAAATGCGACAGTTTTGTTTATTAAGATACCACCCAGTTAGAAATGTGCTTCGTCGCTGAAGAAAATTTTGTTCCACAAATCGCCGTCCACCGTCTGTTGTTCACGCAGCCATTTGACGTATCTACAACGTTGTTAATGGTCAGCTGGCTTCAGTTGTTGTGTGAGCTGGACTTAATGTAGATGTAAGTGTAGATCCAAATGCAAAATACGCCATAATGTGCCGTAAGATAGTCCTAATTCCTGAAAACGACGGGGAATCGACACATTCGATCTGGAGTGATCTCCCAAATGCAACAACTTAAACTAAATCTTAATTAAAACATATTAAGAGCCAACAGTTCTGTTATCAAGTGGCTATCAATTTTTGAAGCTTGGCTTGTGTCTAAATGCATATAGCAACAGTTCTGTGGCAATGAAGCTTTAAAATATGATAACAAGACTGTTGGAACATTACTGGAGGTAAAATCATGGACCTGGAAATTTAGAAAGGAAACAGTACAATTCAGTACATATTCCCCAGTAAGTGAACGTGCTGACCTACACCTTCTAGTGCAAGGTTGTCAGAACAATAGTATAAAATTTCGAAGTAACGGTGTCTTGACAACGATATACGTAAATCTGTGTTCGGTTCGAAGTTTTTAACTATCGGTGAACTATTGTCTTGACAACCGAGAATTATACAAAATTAATTCTAAATCAAATTCAACAACGTAAACCCTCTAGTGAGGTCTAGCTTACACAGCTAAGGGGCAGCAAAAGTCCTTAA
>CAKKXW010000001.1:16155554-16166188 GCA_920937365.1 Sphaerophoria rueppellii
AAAAAAACGGGTATTAAAACTACTAAGTAACAAAAAGGAACAACGGCACCCTTGTGTAACTTAACTGACGAGCAGTTTAAGCCAACAGTTGCCTAGTGGCCTGCGTCTTTCATCTTTCAATTCCCGATAATTAATTTCTTGTAATAATTTGTTGTTCATTGTATTGCTAAGAAAATTCACAAACTATTGAAAATGAAAAATTGACGTTTTATTTTGAAAGATACTTCCGTACACATCCGTTCATTATGGGGAGTGTTCACTTGACAATTCGGAAGGGAGCGTTTCGTTCTGTTCTGACACTAGCTTCCGTTTGCTTCCGCTCATTATAGTTAGCCCTTAACTTTCTACTTTCTGCGTCCGGTGATCCGTTGACAACCGAATTTGACGAGCAGTCAATTCAATGTGTTCCCACGGCAACAAGGAAAAACAATGAATCATCAAAATTATGGGCAAAAAAATGTAGTGTCCGTAGCTTAGTGGTTAGGTGCGTTAGCTGCTAAGCAGAACGTCGTCGTGGGTTCGAGTCCTACTCGTGCCCAAAGTTTTTATTTCATCTTTCACGGACACTGCCTCTTGCGAAGAACTGACAAAACTTCCAAGAGTATCATCTGTCATGAAAAAAGAAAAAGTGCTTCTCAACTTTGCCGTTCGGAATCGGCGGTAAATTGTAGGTCCCCTCAATTCTTCACACGCACCTAGAGAATTGTTGACGAGAGTAAGCCACTTAGGCTCTTGGTTCTTCAAGAGCTGTCGCGCCACTCTATTTTTATGCGCAAAAAAATAATTTTGACACGATTTTGATATTTTAATTTAAAATTTTTTATTCAGATTTGTGGTTTCGTGAATAATTCTTACACCAAGTAAATGAGACTGTCAAAGTATACAAAGTATTCTATGGGACGGTTCCATCCGGCAAATACGTTGGCAGCAACGTATGCATTGACGCTGACGGATTGATGGATTCTATGGGTCAGCCCCTTTAGGTATTGGATGGTACAATGTCCTTGTGGCACTTATTGGAAGGTACAACGTCCCTGGTGGCACAGATTAGTAGGTACAATGCCCCTTGTGGCATGGATCGGCTGGCACCGTGTCCTTGTTGGTACTGATTGAAAGTTACAAACCCCCTGGTGGCAATTACAATGGACGCAGTGTCTCCCTACCGTTGTTGAAAAGGTCGGAATGTATACTATTTAAGTACAAAAGCACTAGTGTATAAAGTATTTGCCGAAAGGAGTGAGTGGGAGTTATATTCAATCACTGTCGCCTTTAATCGAAATTCAATTTCTTAAAGTGTTTCCTTCTTCGGCATCTGTGTTTGTTCGGTTTTTTTAAATTCCTGTTGATCATAACAAGTTGTTCGAAACAATAAAACTGAATAAATTTGATTAAAAGAAACAACAATTCTTCTGTCTTTGACTACAAATAACCAGCCAGAATCGACAACACCAACAGCAAGAGCAAAAACAATTCCATAAAACGTTTTACCTCTCGTTTCCAATCTTCTGCTCTTCTGGTTCCAATTTATTTCAATGGGTCTATGAATAAAATTTAATTTTTTTTTCATTCCTGCACTTATTTCACCAAAATTATTGTAACCGGAACCCACAATGAGGACAAAATACCCGAAGCACTATAGCTACAACCATTGTTACGTGGTGAAAGTTTCCTCCTTTGTGACTGCGCCAGCCAGCAGTGCATTTCCTCCCCCCTCCCTATCACCCACTTTGTTTAAAAACCAAAAAACCCATAGGAACGAGTCGAGTTGACGCGTCCCGTTCGGTTGGAAAGTTGTTAACTTTTTTATTTGCATTTTTATTGCTTTAACTTACCTGCACTTTACCTGTTCGTGTTTTCCAAAAGCATCTCCAGCCATCAGACCAGCAGCGAGCGATAGGTATATATAAAAATTAATTGTGGTAAGCTTCCTGGTCGTGATTGCGCGTGCTGTGTGCGATGAGCGGATACGGGCCCTGTGTCGGTCGGTCGGCAGCCACACGGCACGAATGTTGCCTGCGCTTGTGTGTACATACTTTGCAATATTTAATGAGCTAGTGGTTACTTTTAAGCTGGCCACACACAAGCGAACAACACTGCCCACAGTGGGTTGGAACTTCACAGGAAACACATGTTTTTTATGGGCTTTTGAGTACAAACGGAGATGGGATGATATTCATTCAAAAAAATAAGGGAACTTTCAACTGTGTATGAATTGTAATTGATGTACTGTGATGGCGAAGCAGGAGCAGAACGATGCCAAGAATGTTGACAAAGTTGAAATATTTGCAAAAACAGAGGTTGGCTCAACAGGATTTTTCACATTCTTTAGAGAAAACAAACAAATATTGATACTTTTTCGAGTAAGCTGGAATAATGAAAAACTGATAGGAATTCCTTTCTGTTATTATATTTTGGAAACGAACAAATTGCAAATTGCATATTTCATATACCTTTTAATGTACAAAATTTTCAAAGCTTTCAATGAAAATAATCTCAAATTTGTTTTCTCCTTCATATAAATTCTCTTTATAGATTTTAAATTGAATTCCAAGGAAAAATAAACCTCTTCTATATTTGTGCCATTTTTCAAAGAAAACGAATGATAATGCACTTGTGAAGTGCACAGTACATCAATAAAAAATTCTGTGCAAATGGTTACCTAAGTGAGCTTCCCTGGATAATAAACTGTGTGAATTTTTCCATTGACACCATTCTGACATCAATGTTATTTACTATCACAGATGGGGGTTCGTAGATTTCTTAAAGAAAAGGATTTTCTGGATTTTTGTCTGGGAGCGAACGCAGTGAACCGCAAAATAAGTTCACTTTGCATTTTCGGACTCCAATTATTGTAATATTTTCCCTCTTCCGAGTCGTCGTCGCAATTGCCGCTTGCGTTGCGAGTTACATGACAATAAATTGTAGGAAAGTTCAAAGTTTATCCTTAAATCGTAACAGTTAAAAAATAGGGTAAGTTTGTAAATAATAGCGTCACATTGCTGAAGACTTTTTTCCATTTATTATGTGATAATTTGAATTTTGAGGGTAAATAAAATGTCCACGTAAGACGGTAAGTATAGCTTGAGTCTTTTAAAAGTTGTTCGTTTTTCTAATATTTTTTTTGTCATTGTCGTCCGACATCATTTGACATTCAAAAATACGTAAATGCTCTTATTTCGTTTTGTGACCATTTCATAATATTTAAGTTTTTACATTAAACCTAAGAAGAAACTTTCGTACACTTACTATTTTTTTTTTAAAGCTTGTTTTTTAAACGTGAAATTAAAATATGTGGAAGAAATGCATAATTCCATTTTTTTAAGCAGAATTGTAGTGTCCGTAGCTTAGTGGTTAGGTGCGTTGGCTGCTAAACAGAACGTGGTGGGTTCGAGTCCTACTCGTGCCCATAGTTTTTATTTCATCTTTCACGGACACTGCCTCTTGCGAAGAACTGAAAAAACTTCCAAGGGTATCATCTGTCATGAAAAAGTGCTTCTCAACTTTGCCGTTCGGAATCGGCGTTAAATTGTAGGTCCCCTCAATTCTTCACATGCACCTAGAGAATTGTTGATGAGAATAAGCCACTTAGGCCTTGGAAATGATCTTGGATCTCTCCCGGCTCTGGATGAGTTCATAAGGTGCACGGCAGCCAAAACCGCAATTCGTTTAAAAGAACTGAGTTTTTGGAAGCACAGCACTTATGGACACGGGTCAATCCTACAAAGATATGACATGATTCCAAGACTGATGGGGACCACCGATAACATTCCCCCCCCTGCTGGATTTTGACAGGAAATTTTCTATTTGCATACCAGGAAGACAGGGTTGGGATCCTAATTCACTTATAAGTGAACAGGGTATCCCTTTCTACACTGACGGTTCGAAAATGGAAAAATGGAATCAGGAACAGGTGCTGGAGTGTTTTGCCCATCTCTCAACATCAGAGAGGCGTATAAACTCCAAGCTGACTGTAGTGGCCGAGATCTATGCCATTGAAAAAGCAGCTGAATTGGCACATCATGAAAAGCTAAGCTCCTCGGAGATTACTTTTTGCGTGGACAGCCAGGCTGCTATCAAAGCCAGTGAGACCATAAGTTCTGCTGGGTTCCTGGACACAGCAACATAGAAGGAAACGAAATAGCAGATGAACTAGCCAGGAAAGGGTCAGAAGCAGATACAAGTAGTAGCGACCATTCAGATAGGGGACCACTCGTCCCGATTGGGGTACTCAAGAGGAAGATAGACCTTAAATCAAAGGAGAGGATCAATAACTCCTGGAAATCCAGGGATGATTGCGTAATCTCTAGAAGTTTATGGCCTACCATCAATGAAAAGGAAACTCGGTATATTCTATCGCTGAGTAAAAGGAACCTTTAAATCCTGATAGGTGTACTAACGGGTCATTGTGCCATTGGCACAATCGCCAACAAGATAGGAGCTTTTGCACCTGCTCTGTGACTGTCCGAACCTCCAAACTAACCGACTCCGTCATTTGGGAACCAGGTTTGTTGGAGAACTGGATGATCTAGCACAGGTCTCAATGGCAAATATGAGAAATTTATAGATAGCTCCGGCTGGTTCGTGCACGAGCCGGTCTACGTTCATCGACAACTTTGAATAGCATCGATGCTAACCTTTATTTTTATAGGGGATCACAATGGACCAATAGGCCCCCGTGTGTGCAACAGTTCACGCTGTGCACACGCCTCATAACCTAACCTAACCTAGGCCTTGGCGCTTCAAAAGCTTTCGCGCCATTCTATTTATTTTTTTAAGTAGAATTTTGAAACACTTCAAGCCTTAATTGGGAATTGTTGAATCGGAATGGGGAAGAGAACCATTCTATGCAAATTTTTATGTTTGGTAACTTTTGTATTGAGTATTTTCGCTAATATATTTTTGGCATACCTGCTATGATAATTGATATTAAATGCCACCTTTTATGGAGAAAAATTATCATATTCCCCCAAAAGCTCGATCAGCTAACTTCTTCTCTTTAATAAATGATAAGGTCTAGTCTTTTCATTTAAGATATTCTCTAAGCCAGAGGTATTTTTTTTTTCAGAAAGAAATCATTGACGAAAAATAAGTCAAAGTGCTGCTAGAAAAGCAAAAGAACATCACAAATCAAATATTGGACGTATATAGAGAAGACTGAAATGAGCGCCAACATTCTTGCCATCGACTTGCAATTTCATTCCACAGTTCCACACTTTCCTCGCAGATAGAAAAAGTATAGGCAAAAGAAATCCAAGACGACTGTAGTCGAAGATGTCAATGTCAAAAAAGCAAGTTTTTTGTCCACGTGTAGAAATTTCATCAAAAAAGGTACTTGTAACGTATATATATTTGTAACTAAATAAAATATTTATAATTTATGATAGCAGGAACATCCTTGCATGTTACGCTTAACACTGAAAAAATAACCTTATCCATTTTCGTCTTCATGCGCCTCATGAGGAAAGGTTAGATTTAAAAAAAGAACTATGTTGTTTTATCTAAATAACTAGACTGGATTCCAAACGATCGATTCCTTAACCAAAAGTCATTTTTCAAATCGTCACCATTTCTACTCAAAATTATCCTTCCTTATCGACTATCCACTTTTAGCACCGATCGTCACAGATCCATATTGCTCGTCCAGGAAGGAGTCGAGAGGGTTATACGTCCGCGGTAGTAAATGAAGGCCTGATAATATTCATGCACAGCTCGTCGATGGGAGATCTTGTTACGCGCGAAGGACGAAGTTACCTTTTGACAGGCCTTAGTCTCCGATGTAATCCGATTGATATAATCTTCATCTTTGAAAATGGTAGGGCTCGAATTTAGATTCCGATCGCGTAAAATTTTGTTTCCGACATGTCGGTCGGTAGGACAATGATGTTCGTGTCCACTGAGATTCCTTACGTCCCCTTAATAGTATTCAAAGCAAAGTATACCCGGATGAATACTTCTACACCATTGCACTGCTCAAAAAATTTTGTCTGCAACAGCCCTATCATAAGGGGGAAATCATTGATAGGGAGATCCTATAAACTGTATCAACTACAAGTAAATCAGCCTACTTAACATCGGCTTCAAGATCCTCTCTGCCGCAATATGTGAACGTCTGAAGCCTTTCGTCAAAAATCGGATTGGTCCTTATTAATTTTGCTTCAGACCAGGAAAGTTAACCATCGACAAAATGTTCAATATGCAGCAGATCCTGGAAAAAAACCTATGAACTCAAAATCGATACCCACCACGTATAACAGCATCTACAGAGACGAAGTGTATAAAGCTCGTTCGCTTGTACGAAATTACGATGGAGAACTCACACTGCGCCATCAAGGTTGGCAACAAGTTTACGGATTCTTTCGATGTCAAAAAAGGATTCAGACAAGCCGATGCATTGTCATGCGATTTCTTTAACATCGTGCTTCCAAAAGTCTGTTTAACTTCTCGCGTACGCCGATGATATTGATGAAATGGGAACAACACATGATGGAGGTGCACATTTTTCCAACTTAAAATGAGTCCCGAGACTTACCAAAGACTACAAAAAAGTGTTGTACGTCATATGTTGGCAAATGATCATTTGCTATACCCTATACCCTTCACGAACCTATCCGTATAGCCCAACTAAAAAGAAAGACCCAACTCTTGCGAGGACTAAGGCCGTGTGTGAATTGCGTTAAAATTTGCGTTAAAACTTCTACCACGATTAAAATTTGACGTCTTTTTTGAGTTGGGATCAAATTTAGCCATTTGCTGTGTGAATTGCGTTAAAACAATTATTTTAACCAAGATTTCTGCGTAGGTTAAAACAATTTCCCTCGATAATTTAAGAAATTTCCCTCGTTTCCTTTTTCATGGAAAAATAATTTCTCTTACAAAACATGTTTCTAAGAAAACATTGTTAATAAAAAGTCTCTGAAACTAAAAACAAATCTTTTTTCTCTCGAATTTCATGATTTTAATGTCATATTTTTAAACAACAGTCAAAAATAATCAAACAAAATTCCCATTTTGATGTGGTGACACTGAAAAATTGATTTCATAGCTAATATCTGTCATATTTTCAAAAGAAACAAAACAATAAATTCGTATTTGGTTTCGAAAAATGACAAAATAAAAGTATTTTGTTCATTCTTTTATATCTTTTAAAATATCAACAAGAAATTCAATTAAACAGAGAAGAGAGGGATAAGTTATGTTCCGTTGTTGGAATGCAAAAGCAAGAACAAATTTCACTATCACTAGAAACGTCAAATTTTAACACACTCTAACCTGCTCCACAGCTCAATAAATTTTAACCCATTTTATTCACCTCATTAGTGTCAAATTTTAACGCTGGTTAAATTTTAATACACATTTTAACGCAATTCACACACGGCCGAAGTCAAAGCATTCGAGCCGCTAGCGCGGTGTTTATCAGCAAACTGAACTATTAGAATCAGTTCATAAAAAACTTTGCCAAGGTCGCCACTGCCCTACTCAATAAACTATTTTCATTAAATGAATGTTTCATTTGGGAAAAGGAACAAAAGGAACAGAGAGCTTTCGATCAAGTCAATAACGACATTCACACTTCTCAGAGTAACTCAACAGCTGGTCTTGCCCTAACTAATCGATTTTCTTTGGCACCTACTAAGATCATAAACGGTGACTCCATGATAAGTATCCTAGATGGATAGGTCTTATCAGGTTAAATTCTGAAATCGTTGCTCTAAATTATACTTTTCTTAATCAGGTATTCCGCAAGGTACCCATCTGGGGCCCCTACTACTTCTACTAACACCACACTAAGTGATGAGCCGGTGGTATTACACAGTTCGTGTGTTGGAAAACCATTGGTCGTAAGATGGTGCTTGCTATAAGCCCATTCGACCAATTCTGATAATATTTTTTGACATCAAATTTGTCCGTGATGGTTTTCGACCATAGTGGAGCAATGTGAGCCTTCTACAGTCATCTCACATAGATGGAAGAGTTTTTCTGTGATGCCAAAACTAGACGTTGAGCATTGGTTTTTATAAACGCTGTCATACACGGCCTATTGAAATCGATGAAAATGTGGTGTATTTTGATTTTGTCGTATCGTAACTCCAGTTTTAGCTGTTAAATTATCAAAACGAAAGAAAGAAAATACGGAATAAACTACTTCAACTTCAACTAGAACTATTTATTTACCCTATTTGAGGAATGTGTATTCAAGTACATCAACTTTTCTATACGTGACACTTATTATGCTCTTTCAGTGTAGTTAAATGATACCCATCGTCTTTTTTTGAGTTGAAAATTGACAACAAGAACATAAAAAAATAATAACAAGCATTACATGTGAATTGTGATATGGATCAACAAAAAACAAAATGTTATGCTTTGCTAGATGTAAACATTCACTAGATATTACGTTTTACATCCTTCGCATTTTATTAAACTTCATCTTGAAAGCACTCCTTCCCTCCACAACCTTGAAGTGACCGCAAAAATATATCGTGCCATATTTTTTATGGCATTCAACTATTTGTGAAGTTGTAAATGAAGGACACCCATCCTCCCAGTGAGATGACAAAGGAGATGGACACGCAAAACAAACAAATAAAAAAAAAGACAAAAATCAGCTAACACTGAAAAGAAGCGCTCAGAGACAGGGTCCTACGGAGGGAATGAATTATATGACTACATATCCGCATAAACTCCTTTCCAAACGACCAGCCAAGACAACAACCAAAAAAACAGAAAACAAAGGAGAAAGAAAAAAATACGATGCTCAAGAAGAAAAATAGTAAAACAGTTAAAGTAAGAACGTTCTTACTTCAAACATAAACGATTCACAAGTCCGTCTTATCCTCGATTCTCTTCAATTCAACTCGGTTCTAAATCTTTTTTTTTCTTGGAAAAGACGATGACGATATGACGACGAAAACAAACCCTCTCACACTACACACAAACTTTTTATAGCCGTATGGACGGTCGGACAAACTGCAATAAGAAAGGCTCAACAAGAAAAGACCAAAAACCAAAATAAGAAGCACACGAATCTTTGAAGGCGACTCTAAGTTGGAACTGTACTGGCGGCGGCGGCGGCGGCGGCGGTGGTGGAGCTTGGAGGATTGAGTTTTGGTATGTTGGGTAGGTAAAGAGGACAACTTTCGACATTGACAAATTGCAGGGCGTTTTTCACTTTTACCCTTAAAACGGATATTTTTTTCTTACTTCTGTCGTTCTCGGTGAATATGAGACACAGACATACTTGGAATGAGTGCCAGCCAGAAAGGACATTTTTCTCATCTTCTATCTATGTAGGACGGTGACGACGAGCGACGACGAAAACGACTTGTAAGGAGGGTTGTTGTAAGAAAATGACAAAAATTCACCACTTTTCACTTCCAGAAAATATCTTAAATGCCATGGTACGGTTAGATGATGGCCACACCGAAGGGTCCTTAGTACTCACTTTCTTTATATTTATTCGTCCTGGGATGTGAGTGTGTGTGATTGTGTTTGTTGTTTTCTTTTTTGTCTCTTGTTTATTTTTTCGAACATAAGATGTAATGACATTTTTTCCGCGACGCCATCTATACGCTTTTTGAGAAAGGGGTAAAAGTGGAAGACAGAAATGAGCTCCGTTAAGGAGGTAAGACGGTGAAGACATTGGGGTTTATTTATCTCTTTAGATTTGTGGGTCTTCTTTTTTTTCAAGTGGGGTTGTGGGATCTTCTCATATACTTTAAAAAATGACAAAAATTGAGGAAGTTATATTTTCTTATTGGGCTACTAGCCCAGCCAGCAAAAAAACAGTAAATAAACGTGAGCTTGGGAACTTTCAAGCTTAAATACTTCTCGTTATTAAGGGATCTGTTTTTTGTTAAGCTTTTGAAGGAAAAGTCAATTGAAAAACATCCTTAAAGAACATTAAACATGTCTAATTTCAACTGATTTTGCATTTAACATTCGCGGAGTACGGTTGAGAAACAGATCTCTTTCAAAAGGGCTTTCGACTGATGACTTAAACTCCTCGTAGTTTCTAGAAACTTGAATATGGCTGTAAAATTATTTAAGAATGACAGATTTCTGACTTTGGAGAAGTGTACACGAGGCCACTCATCAACCCGGTTGTAGTGCAATCACATTTAATTTGATTCCAAATTTATGCGATGCAACAAATTTCAAGCTTTTACGATGAGTACATCCCTCGCTATAAATATGCATTGAATAATCAAACAATTTTGATGTCAACATATACTCCCCCCTCATAATCATAAATTCATCCCACCCTCAAAAGAAAAAAACCCTACCGTCTCCTCGGAGCAATTTATTCCATGGTGTAGTGTGGATTTTTTTCTCAACTTTACATTCATAAAAGTAGATGTCGTAGCTGGCGAAATTGATGCTGTTTTGCTGGTCCCGTTCTCAGTGTTTTTCCTCTATTTTTTTTTTTTGTTCCTTGGCACTTTTTTGTTTTTGTTTATATCTTGGAAGAGTTAATGCTTTAGGGGTGATTACTATCATTGATGCTACTACTTCAACATACACGTAAACCCTCCCTCCATACCATATACCCACATTTCCTAAATCGCGGGTAGAGATACTCTTGTGTGGAAGCGTATGTAACCTTAACCCAGTTAAAGTGTATAGCAGAAGAAGAA
>CAKKXW010000001.1:16194960-16207377 GCA_920937365.1 Sphaerophoria rueppellii
GTTCACTTACTGGGGAATATGTACTCGGAAACATGTTTCCTTTCTAAATTTCCAGGTCCATGATTTCACCTCCGATAATTTCTGCAATAATTTCAACAATAATGCAAAAATCTTATATTTACTATGAAAAATACAATATTCAGGAGTATCATAGACTATATTTGATTACTAGCTGACCCACCAAACGCTGTTTTGCTGTATAAATATTAATTTTCGGAAATATTTAACCGATTAGAAAAATTACTTCAATAATGGAAAACTACAATATTCAGGAGCATAATAGGCTGTATTTTACTGTGCAAAGTAGTTGTTAATGAGTTCACGAAATGGTAAGATCAACTTTTGGCAGATGGCGCCACTGTTATTCAATAAACTTAATGTTTTTCATAAAATCATCATTTTTATGGAATTTTACTTTGAACCAACGTGCGTTGGGTCGCACTCATATTTTTAATTTTATTATTACTGTTTATATAGGTAGATATTATTATTGTTATTGCTTTGATTATAATAAATTGTAACATTTAATGTTTAAAAACAACCTTAATAGATATTTATAGTAAACTTGTATATTTTTAATTGTTAATTCTTTCAAATTGATGCTCTAAAAGATAAAAATCTAATGTTTCCTAAAATTTAAAAAAAAAATATTTAAAAAAAAAATACTCTCTCTGTTGTGTCAAATTTGTCCCAGCCGATGGCTTCAGTCGCCAGTGCTGTTATGTGTCTGTAGTCCCTCACATTCGTGTCATAGTTAAAAAAAAAAAACACATTTTAAAAGTAGTTTGAATGCAAAAAAGGGTTAAGCAGAGCGACGTAACAGAGGTCGACAAAATTTGTTTGATGGTCAAATTTCGGCTGCTAAATTGAGTTTTTTGTCTGTAATTGTTATGTTTAACGAATTTTATATCTTATGAGTTGTACCAAATCAGAGATATCGATGAAGTTTGATCAAAATCGGGTCAATAGTTTCATTTTCTATACTTCTCCTTTTAACTTTTTTATTGCTGAACACTGCTTTGTCCATATACCTAA
Organism: Sphaerophoria rueppellii; assembly: GCA_920937365.1. NCBI lineage: Eukaryota > Metazoa > Arthropoda > Insecta > Diptera > Syrphidae > Sphaerophoria > Sphaerophoria rueppellii. The sequence goes on from CAKKXW010000001.1 coordinate 16,195,996, forward strand.
TTCCAAAACATGCAATTATTGAAACTCTTGTAGAGCGTATCAGTGACTTACCTTTTCAAGCCAAAATGAATGCTGAAACATTATACTCCGTCGTAAATTCTACGAAAACCATCGTTCTCTCCATTTTAATACTTTATTAACGGATTGGTGATCACATATACGATATTTGTATCGACAATAGTTATCTCACTCTCTCATTTGTGTTAATTTGGTTTTGAAATTTTGTTTGCTCTCTAGTTTGAGCTGAAATTTGTCTTGCATTTGAATTATTGACGTCACAAAATTTAACAATTTACAAATTCATTTTGATGAAAAAGTCTTAGTCAAACAAGGCATTAAAGTAAACAAGTTCCTGCGACCAAGTTGTCCATTTTATTTGTTTATATAAATGTCAATTCATTGATCTCGTTTGAATCATTGGATACAGAAAAAATGGTGGCGAGTACTTCTAACAAAATCAAGCCTGAGACATACTGAATTTCTCAGATCTCGTTAGTTGAAAGAAGGAGATCTTGGAAGTTGAAGGTGCCATTTCTCGGACATAATTTATTACAAAATACAAAATTTTACACAAAAACGTTAAACTACTGATTATTTTTGTTACTACTTTTGTTACTTCTTGAAAATCGATTATTTAAAAAGATTATACATAAATGTAGGTAAGAATCAATTAAACTATTTTAAAAAAAATCAAGGCCTTTGAAATTGATCAGGGTAAGAAACTGAGACCTTGACTCTTAAAGAAATGTCGCGTTCTGATTTGAATTATATGAAACTTCACTTTTTCGTTTTTCTCGGATTTAAGTACATTTTTTTTTTGCTCTCATCGCCCTCACCAACTGTCTACAAAATAATGGAAAAGTTTAATGTAAACTTTGAACACGTCGTCGGTTCCAATATTTTCATATATCCAAGCCACACACGTTATAAACAAATAATAAACAAACATCTGACCCAGAGCTGCCTTTATTTTTCAACGACTAGCTATGGTCGTAAAGGAAGCACAGTCGTCGAGACTGAAGCAAAGTGGCTGCAATTGTCAGTCAGATTTTAGATGTATGTTAAATTGTTCATAATCGTGTTTGTTATTTCAAAAGAACAAAGTAAATAAACAAATCGCGGTGTGCAAAAATGTTGTTTAAGCCTCGAACAGACAGTATTCATTTTGATTACTAAGACGCACCGTAAAAATTATTATCAATCCCGGATTTTCATAATATTTTTATTTTGGTGTGCATATTTTCGTAATCATCTTAATAACAAAATCTATACAGTAGATCCCAATATCTGAAATTAAATAATTTGTATTCTAACTTGTATACCTTTCTTTTATTTGTTTGAAATTCATGGTAAGATCAGTCATTACGAACATGCAAGTATTTCAATACTAAGTATTAATAATGGTACTTAAAAATGCAAGTAATTTTATTTTCCACGTAAACTGATCATTTTGCACCTCCTAAGTACTTAAACTTTCCAATTACAGCATCAGCACTTTTTCTGCCCGTTCCAAAATCATCACCTTCAAAAACAGGTAATTTAAGTACTTGTAGCTTAAGTCAGATTTCGCTACTCAACTTATTTCAAGTGCACAACAAGGTGCTAGTACTTTTCTTCCTCTTCGTGTTAGTGAACTTTTCTTATAACAGTCAAACTTCAGTATTTTTCTTCCTTTCAAGTACACTAGTAAGGAATCAGCAGTACTACCACTTTCAAGTATCAAAGAGCCAGTATTTTCAATAGTTTCAGGTCAAGACTGAAACTTGAAAGTACTGTGACTTGGTATTTAAGTTTCAAAAGTCTTGAAAAGTACTGACTTTTGAGGCCAAGAGAGAATGTTATAAATTACTAGTACTTCAAGTATTTAACATTGCTTTTAAGTACGAAAAATGAAGAAACTATTTCAGTAAAAGTCATTTTTTTTGGTTTGAATTAGTATTCAACTTTGGAATTAGTAAGTGCTTGAGAAAATCTTTAGAGAAATTACAAGTGGTACAAGTTCACATAGTTAATTCATCTGGGTTCACTGCGGCGTATACGTACTATTACGTTCAATTTATTTTTTTTCATAGTTTCTGGAACTTCAATTCGATGTATCTCAAATTAGTTTGCGCAAAAATATAAAACAAATCTCTTCACATTTTACTCGCTTACCTTTAAGGTAAATTCTTTCAAAGGCCCTGATTTTCATTTATTTTGAAATTTTTCACTTTCAAGATTTTTGTTTTCACTTTTTTTTTAAGCTTTAACAATTGTTCATGAACAACATCCCCATGGATAATGATCTAAGCGATATTAACAATAATCGCAATCTCTTCCCAAGCAAAAGATCAAAGCGCGCTCACCGATTTGATGGAAAGGATTACAGTGTAAATTTTTCAAAGGTCACAATTGAAGAAACCGATCGTATAACTCGTTCCAAAACCAGATCAGATCCAAACAGTGCACCCCGGGATCTGTTTCCAATCAACGACCAAACAGCAACAGAAAAATCGGATATCAGTTCTAATAATGAAATCATTAAAAAAGAGCAGACAAAAATTGACTTCATGTCTTCAACCAGTCAAGAATGTAAGAATTTTGACTCGAATTATTTAGGGACAAAGGATATTCTCTTGGCGTCGAGCTTGAGCATTCCCGAAACACCACCCTCGAGTAATTCCGATTCGGATAAGAATGTTACCGACAACGAAGATGAAAACGACTTTAATCCGACCAAAGATTTGGATCAGATGTTGGAAGCGTCAATCGATCCGGACAAGTATTTATCTCTTCTTGGTCCGGATGATATAAGTTTCCTAAACACATCTGAATTGAAAGAACCTTTGCGAGAAGATGATTTTCACAGAAATTCAAATACGGACCTGAATGCCGAATTGAAATTGCCAACATACTTGGATTCTTTGGATCAATTTGTCAAATTGTATGAAAATAGCGAAATGAAGTCAAATTTGTCCAACATCACTTCAATCACTCTACGGGTTCCTAATGCAATTTTTAGTGGTGAAACAGAAGATACTTTGCAGAAAACCGATCAGTCGTTGTCCTTTAGTCCTTTTGAATCTGTAAATCATTCCTTGGAAGAACAAAAGATCATTATTTTACCAGAAATGTTGAATCAAGTTCTAAAGGGTGATATGACCTCGGAAGCTATTACTGAAAAACATACTTTAGAAGACAAGGAAAACAAGTCGTGCTTAGAATGTTGCTCTCAATGTTTCCCAAGCAAGAAAGCAGCATTGAACTTTCAAAATAATGAGGCTAATAATACTAAAGAAAATTCTTCGACAAATATAGAAAACATTCAAAACTATGGCAATTTTTCGTCTCGTATTTCAGTCTCGAAAAATTCACCAGATGTTGAAAGTCCACCAAGTCAAACAAAATTCCACCAAAATGTCATGCAGAGTCAAGAAATTTCATCCTCAACTTCATGGTCTTACACTACACTAGAAAATTTTCCCTCTTTTCCTCATATTGCAGCTTCAAAGAGCATAGAGGAAATACCATCAAATAACCAAGATTATTTTCAACCGCAAGGGACAACAAATTTGTTTGTTCCACAATTCAGCGATACTCAGTCCCTTTGGGACATTCCGGCAGAAGATTTCCTGAAACCATTTTCAATATCCGGTGGTTCCATTGAAAAAGTCTCACCGCCAGCTTCTGGTCACCAACAAACAGATCCACATGATCCCGGAATATCAGCAATCTTCACCAAAACTGACAATTTGCGTTTGGACAACTTCGAAGATGAGCCCAAGTACAAAATTGAACTAGTAGACACCCCGCCACCATTCAAAGACTTTAAACTGCCTCAAACGGCTGAAATGTTTAAGAAGCCAATAATCTTCCTCAGAGAAGCTAGGAGAACTCCAAGAATTATTCTCAACGAAAAAATTGAAGAGAAACCAAAAAGAAGCCGTCGCACTCGTGTCGAAATGGAATTGTACCGTGAAGAGCTTGCGCGACGGAAACAAAATGAGAAAAAGACTGATATGGAACGTTTCATTCCAAATTTCTTTTTAAATAATAATCAAACAAGAGCTGGCAGTGCTTTTGATGAGAATTTTTTTCAAAATTCAAAGAAAAGCAATCAGTTTTTAAACTTCAACCAAAAGAAACCAGACTTGGGTGTAGAGTATCGTCTTTTGCCGAATCAAACGTTTCAGAGTTGTTCGAAACAAGGAGACTTGAATTTTCAAGCATGCGCTGTTAGTGATTTTTGGAATAAGAAAAGGCAGGTTTTTCCAGGAGTTGGTCAGACAATATATCCTCCAACATGCGAATACATGCAATCACAATCCTTTTATCGAAATCATGGTTCTTCTCAAATTTTTCAATCACAGCAGTATTCGCAGGTTTATCGGCCCACTCAGCCTCCTTCAGTTTTTGCTGCTCAACCACTCAATCCAACGTCAACTTTTCAGGAGAATCATACAAATCAAAGTGTGTTTTATCCATTTAATGAGGTTGAAAAGGTTCGGCAGTTAACAAGTTTTAAAGCTCCACAGAATTATCCTAGAAGCAATAGTGAATTTCAACAAGACCTCCAAACACCACAGCCTTATATCAATGTTGATTGTCTGCAAAACGCACAACTATGTCAACCTCCTCAAACGCCTGTAAATTCACAAATTAATTCATATCAGAAACCTGTGTAGGTAAGGTTTTCATTCCGTCTATCGTTCCGAAGGGAACCAATTTTTCTAGTTTATTATTTTTATCCTTGCAATAATAATAATCAATATTTCATCATATCTATTTATTCTTTAATACAAAAAAAAAAGAAAATTTTTCTGTAAACTTGCAGCGAAAAAATTCAATATTGGTTAGATGAGTTATTATATGAAAAACAAGAAAATTCTAGAAGTTTGAAAATGGTCACATTCCAGGCGGCTGGATATAAAAAAGGCAAAAAAAAAGAAGCTAAATGTTTTTAGTATACGTTGCATGAAATTGGAAGCTGTTCTCTTTGAGCGTGCGATCCAATTAAAAATGATAGAAAACATATCACAATAACATTTTTCCTATTTTTAAGTTTATTTGAAAAGTTGGATATTTTTAACGTGCGACAGTAAAAAAAATAATTCAAATATGAATCTAAAAAATTAACTAAAAAAATAAAAACTTCATGTTTCAGCTAAATTTTAGATTTTAGATTTTAAATTGTTTTCTATTTCAATTGTTTGACGCTGTAGCGTTTAGTTAATAAGGTCCTATTAAAATTATATGTTTTAAACATATGGGAACGGTATCCCTGCATCAACTGTAGAAACAACTGTGGAAAAAGTAATGGTGGAATTATTCTGGTTTTAAAGTCCTAAGTTTTTTTTAATTAATATTAATTGCTGGATTTATTTTTGGTATTATTATTTTTTAAGAAATCAACAATATAAATTATGTTTTAAAATATTTTGTTCGTACCTACGACTATTTACTTATTAAATCAAAAGTCATGAGTAATTAAAAACGCAATAAAGGATTAAATTCAACGTTTTAAATATTGTCACAACAAATCTTAATATTCCCATTTTTAATGTTACAGCAATCCAAAAAGAAAATTATTCCATTATAAATTAAAATCATACACAAAAACAATTAAAGGAACACTTGAAAAAACTAAATAATTGATGTTAGTGAAATAAAAAGTTTTCAAAGGTTATAATTTTTGCTTTTCAAATTATTTTGAGTTAAGAAAATACCGTTAGTCGCTTATTCACTCATTTCAAAAATTGAAAAAAAAGTTTGATTTTTCACAAAGTGAGCGGATTTTATTTTCAATCCAACGAATCCTAGATTCAATTTAAGAATTTCGTTTGCATTAAAATTTAAGTTTACGATTTGTTTTTCTAATCGAAAAATGGGTTTAAATGCAAAAACACAATGTTGACTTTGGACCCTAATATCTTTGCTAAAAATTGACTCACAAGAGAAAAATAAAAGCAGATTTGAAAAATTTATTAAATTTTGTACACAAAAACTTTTTTTGAGAAAATGAAAACATTGCTCTTTTTTTCTATTAATTTAAACAAAGGTCCAAAAATGCATTTTTCTACTTTTTCATGAAAACTGCCGTTATATAGTGGTATTAAGTGATACAACTAATCTGAGGCTTAATTATTAAAGCCCACAAAGTGTCCTTGATTTTAATATAAAATTTGCATCAATACGATTGACAGTTTCTTTTTTTCGATTTATCAAACTTACAAAACATTTTTCTTTCAATTTAAGAAAAGTCATAAACTGTGTGTGTGCCTTTAAACTCATTTTTCGATTAGAAAAAAAAAATAGTAGCAATCTTAAACAAAAAGTAAATTATTTCCAATAAAATTCTTAAATCGATCTAAGTTTCGTTGGATTGCAAAAAATGTCCGCTCACTTTATGACAAATAAAACTTATTTTTTCAATTTTTGAAATGAGTGAACAATTTTTATGCTCAAGCGGAAATGACTAACGGTAATTTCTTAGCTCAAAATTATTTGAAAAGAAAAAATTATAGCCCTTGACAACTTTTTTTTTCACTTAAATCCGACTTTTTTTCTACTAAGATACAGCTTTATAAGGAACCACTCAATTTTTTAGTTATTTAAAATGTTAATTTAATTGTTTTGACTAGTGTATTTAATTAATTTTATAACAAACGTTTTCTGGGTTAGACAATAAATAATCTGCATATGCATAACTTTAAACAGATGTAAAATAAAACCTTCTTTAGTGTTTCCTTTCTTGTAATAAAATGTTTTCCCTAAAAAGAAATACTAATTATTTGTAAATATAAAATTAAAAATTCAATTTTGTATCATATTGTATAAAGAAAATTAAATTTTATAACATTGAAATACTTTAGATTTTTTTTTGTTTTTAAGAATTGCTCTTATTTTTAATTATATTAGTTAGGTGCGTTAGCTGCTAAGCAGAACGTCAGTCGTGGGTTCGAATCTTAATCGTGCCCATAGTTTTTATTTCATCTTTCACGGGCACTGCCTCTTGCGAAGAACTGACAAAACTTCCAAGAATATCATTCGGAATCGACGTTAAATTGTAGGTCCCCTCAATTCTTCACACGCACCTAGAGATGAAAGTAAGCCACTTAGGCCTTGGCTCTTCAATTCGGCCCTTTATTTATTCTTTGTTTTATTATATTATAAGTTTTTGTTTCAAAAATGTAAGCTTTTTAACGATAAATTTGGTTGTATGCCTTTTCGCCTACAGCCTTAACAATCTGGCTTGACACTTCAAATTATAAGTCAGTGCAAATTTGCGTAAGTTGTTTATTTATTTTAATTTTGAGGATACAAATATATGGTTAAAATTAAATTTTTTAAAGAAAATTCCACGTACGAGTTTTTTTAAAGTTCCCATACATTTTTTCCTGGAATTTTCAAAAAATGTTTTACAATTTTTTTTCTCGAAAACAGGTCATGGAATAGTTACAAAATTTAATTAAAACACGTTTATTTTTATATTCTCATATTCTCATAAATATTGCAAACTCACCCCATTTGAGAACAATTTTGAAAAATGTTACTGTTCCAACGACTAATGCAAAAATTTAATCATCTATACTAATATTATAAAGTAAGACTTTTATTTTGTTGTTGTTGTTGTTGTTTGTTATAATTGTCATTAAAAATTGGAACACATGAAAATTTGATTTTTTACTTACGTGTGATTATGGCGATCGTTAAAAAAATTTTATTACTTTAATGTCATTCAACCATTTATTTTTATTTTTGACACCAAATATTTTTTTGATGATGGGAAATGCTTCATAAATTTTTTAATGAAAGATGGAACATTAAAAAAAAGGGGACACAAACACTGGAACAAAGTGTTTCATTTTTTAAATTTTAATTATAAGCTTGTCATTAAAACGAATTTTCATCATTAAAATAAATTAATGCATTTTCCATCAAAAATGTTCTGTTTTTGGATTATTTTTCGGCAGAAAAAAAAGTATTTCAATGGATTTGCCATCGATTGGTATGAGATTGGTATATAAATATAAACCACATTATCCAAATGAAATTTTTTAAAGATCGCTATAATTTTAATGATCGCTATAACTGTCCCCTAAGCTTTTGGACCAAGACAATATTTACACGCGAATTCTTGGGCACAATTATCTGTGCATGAAAATTCCGCTTCATGAATACTGAGAACATTTCGGTCTCATGCAAAATTAATGAAAAACTCGGAAAACTCATTGGTATTAAAAGGGTAAATTGCATGTAATCGTAGGTGCATTGGTTTTCAAATGTAAAACTGGAAAATTTCGTATTTTCAAATTTAAAATAGAAAGTTCTTGATAAAAAACTCGGAAATTTCATTGATTTTCAAAGGGAAAAATGAATAACTTTGGATTGGGAACTCGGAAAAGTCTGCAAGAGTACGAAGAACTTAGACCTAAAATCAAGGTTTTGCATAGAATTTAAGTTGCAATATTGATATGTTTGTATGTCCTTTAGCGACTCTTAGTCCGCTCAATTTTCAATGAAAGTTCACAGGGGCAGCTAGTAATTTAATAAGATTGCAAGCACAATTTTTGTGGTGTTTTTTATGCACATTTTTTGTGCAAATGTGCAGTGACGTTATTATTTATATATACTGTGCCGAACTTGTTGAAAACAATAAATTAAAGTTTAAAATAATACTGAAGTTATTAAAACAAATGTCAAATCACAGTGGTCTCTAACAGCTGTTGTGTCCAGAGTGTGTTCGCCAAGAAATGTAAATGATGGGATAAGAATTAAGATGAGTTCACATTCTCAAATTCGTCAACGTGACAAGTTGATGATTAACATGTTTTTGAATGTGAACCCTCTTATATGAAGCATCAATGCAATTAAATTTCGAGAACTGGGTAGACTATTATAATTAAAAGTACTGTAAAAAAGTTGTTTTTGAAGAGAAATGTCTTTCGCGGTGCTCTTATAAGTTGACAACCGGCTGACCCATTTTCTTAATTTGTTTTAAATTAAGGAAGAATAAGTGTAGAAGATTTATGACAAACAAAATTTACACTTTTCTAATCACAAACGATGCGAATGTTAAAAAAATAATGCTTTTCTTACTACAGCAAAATATATGATTATAACGACGAATACTCAATTTCATTTGAAAATTTCGTCAAAAAAAAATTATAATTTGAAATAAGGCCTGGAAAGCGGGTAGTGGAGTAGCGGGGAAGTGGGTAGCGGGTAGCGCATAGCGTGGTGATGTGTAGCGGGAGAGAGTAGCTGGTAAAGCATTCAAAAACGGTTAGTGTGTTGAAATAGTAGGTACCGGGTAGTGGGGTAGCAAGCAACGGTTAGCGGGGTACAGAAGTAGCGGGCAGCAGGTAGAAGTAGCGAGGAGTGGGTAAGAGGTAGATCTGGAGGGTAGACGGGTAACGAATGAAGGGTTCGGGTAGTGTGATGGTAGGCAGTATGAAGTCTGCTGTTTTTTTTTTTTTTTTTTGATTTGTTGCTTTTGTTTTGCTGAATTGTTTAATATAGCAAGTATAATAAACTGGTCAAATTCACTGAAATTTTGAAAATGACTGACAATGTTAAATTTCAGAACATCAAAAGAGCCCGAATTTAATGCTCGAGGTAGAACCATTTTGGGTCTTGCGAGTGCGTTTTACCTTTATATAGTTAATGGAACCGATATGGACGATAAAGATGGAACACTCACCTTCTTCCGTAATTCGTAATTCGAAGTTGGCGATCAATTATATTCTGACCATATGCCTCTATTAGCATCAAAAGTCACTTCTTTATCAGGCACAGATGATCAGGCTACCCCAGCTTAAGCGGAGTAACAACAATCAGTCTTATATAGAAGAAACCTCAATCGAAATATTGAAGCTCATCATCTTATTGTTCCTAACGCAACAATTGAAATTCTTCAGCAAATAATTGTTTAATCGGCGATTATTCGTAAAACAAAATCAGAATGCAAGAAACAATGTGCGCCATGGTTTGACTTAGAGTGTGTGACAGCAAGAAAGACATCTTTTGATCTACTTAAGCTATTTCATAAGTATTGCACTCCTTGACTTAAAAAAAGCCATCTAGAATTAAATGTTGAGAATCTTGAGCTTGAATAAAAGAATTTTAGTTTTCTATTCAATAAAATAATTTAATAAACAAACGTTCCTATGTATTTCAGTTCTCAATATCGAGTAAATTTAAAATACTTTAAAATAAGTCAGTAAGATTAATAAAAAACAAAACTCTATAATTTAAGCAAACTAACAAAGTATTTAAATGTTCGGTGTTCTATCTTCCTCAACATTAAATAGTCAGTACAAAGATATCTGGTAAACGGAAAAAACAACACTATGAGAGACAACGAGTAGAACTAGAAGTTCGCCGGAATTTTGGAAAACGATTAAAAATATCAAGGGAATATTTTGAGAAACAAGTCTTCAATGCACACTTCCAGTCTCAGGATATCCTGTACGCTAAGCCAGCGCTTGAAAACGAAATTTAAGATAGGGAAATCAAGTTATCAGAGCTAAAGTTAGTACTAAACAAAGCCAAGGATAATAAAACTGAAGGAAGTGACCGAATTCCAAACGAATTTATCAGATGAATTCCTTTCACATCTAAAGATAGCTTACAACAAAATTTTCGAATCTGGAGAAGCTCCCGAAGCTTTCAAGAACAAAGTTGGTCATTAATACTTAAAATTTTTTGTGTTGCACTAAAGCAGGACATATTTCCGTTGTTGACTAATGTAATGTATAGCATGTGACTGCATTGATAGAACTGTACAAATATTGTTTTGAGTTTAAAATTTCGAAATTGTGATGCTTAGTTTAAAAATAACGCATGCATGAGCTTATCAAACAAAGCATTAAACAGTATAAGGATTCAGTTGAATTCAAAGAACTGTTTTGTTTATTTTGTGCCCAACCAAACATTTTATTCATAATTTTGATATTTTCCTCCGATTCCTCTTAAAAGAGATACCCCAGGAAATTTCAGACATTGCTCCCTATATACTGTACAAAACTTCCTTCCAACTCACTCAACCCAAATGCAATTTAAGATAATAGCAGTTGTAATTAGTTGTACAAACGATGCGACTAGGGGGATAAGCATGACTCAAAATTTTACATAAGACAAGAGTCCTTCAAATAATAATAATTAAAACAGCTACCCCTAGTGCATGTAAGCGATTCGGTAGAGTTTCCTTCTACGTCCCTGTCCCATTCCAAGGACCTCATAATAGAATTTAACGTAAACCCAACTCACTCAACCTTCCTTCAAAACATGTCATATATCCCTCGTTACAGACTTTAAAGGACCCCATAGAGAAAATTCTCCTTAGCCTCCTTTTATAGTTTTAATACTTATTTTACAAACCAACCCGTGTTTTATTTGTTT
>CAKKXW010000001.1:16209090-16220510 GCA_920937365.1 Sphaerophoria rueppellii
CCTATAAGGTGTTCACTAAGTAGTTCATCCTGACTGGAACTGTAGACGCCACCGTTGATTCCATCTTGGGAGTTCTTCCGCTGCCGCCTGTTGAAAAGGAGGCATGCCTTAGTGGACGCATACCTCCTCCCCCTCTCTCTCTTTGCTGCCGCCAACAACTTCCCACTGGGGTTGGAACCCAATCTTCGGTCGAAGGTACTAGGCACCCGATGTTCACCACGGGGAGGTGGAGAGTAGGAGTTGATAGACAGAGGTTTCAGTGGACGCTTGTGTCCACTTGAATGCACATATCTACCCTTCGAACATCATAACATAACCGATTATCGAATCTTAAAAAAGAAATGCAACATGTTTATAGAAAGAGCTTACGTGATCCTTGCTTTTATAATACATTTCGTCGTTTAAGGAAGGAATATGAATTCTTAAAAAAGTTTCTTTATCAGCAGTATGTTTTATCCACTGAAACAAAAATAAAGTCAAACCCGAAAGCTTTTTGGGCTTTTGTCGCAACGACATGCATTCACACAGAAAATAAAACATAAATTTCGAATTTATCACACAAATATTATTTGTCGAAGAAGATAAAACTTTTGTCATATTAAAGAATTCGTTGATGATTCCGAACCAAATTGGAAATACCGGGCTTGGGTATTTTGCTTGTGGTTTTTTGTTTAACCTCATCTCCACAGCGTTACATATTAAATCACATTAGGTTGTTTCATCACACTTTCTCATAGTGTGACACTTGTGGGTGTACAATTCCACATCCTGCAGCGCACTGTTACACCCAAATTCTTCATTATCACCATCGTCTTCATCCTTCAACCCACACGACCGAGAGTCGACTATTGTCGTTTTCTTGACTTAAGTGTACCGTTCCAACAGAAGTTTCTTATTCCATTTAGACTCACGAATCCATTTACTAAACAGATGCAACCTCGTGTCCTCCTCCTCAAATGTCCTCCTACAGCTTCTTGCAGTATATCATCTCAAATAAAGTTGACACACTAATATAGCGAATGGTAACGGCGCGCGGGTGTAGATTAAAAGAAGAAGTGCAATTGTGTAGGTGTGCGGCTCAGCAATAAAAGGTGGGTGGCTTGGGAAAAATACATTCCACTGTCGAAGGACACTCGTAATTAGAAAATCTCTAAAAAAAAGACGATTAAGGCAAGCCGACGACATCATCCATGACCCTGTTTAAATGAAATGGAGAGGATTGCTCTTCCGTATTTCAGTTTTATTTTTTCTTATTCTCTCTTTTTAAACTTGAGTTTTTTTCTCTGTATATTGACATTTCAAAAGCAATGTGCATTTTCTTACTAGTGCGTCGCGTCTGTGTGTGAAATAAAATGTTCTTTCCAACAAGCAAACGGAGAGGTTGTGTAGTGGTCTTTTTGGAATTTGAAATAAAAAGGAAACTTTTGAGAGTTGGAGTTCTTTGGATTCGTTTTTGAATGATTTTTGTTTTTTCTTTGAATTTAATCGACTGCCTCTTCAGATATATGAAATGAAGTGTGATTAATTAATTTTCCATCTCCAAACAAAAATGAGTTGTTATTTTTGTTTCTATTTCAATTAAAAGTTTGTCCTTCACCGAGAAGTAAATTGGCAGATTGTTTGTTTTGGTTTAAAGTAGAATTGAGAATTCTCAGAACTTTGTATTGGAAAGAATGATACTTGATTTTTGGAGATGAGTAAAAAAACTTTTGAAACGCATCCCATGTTTTCAAAACAATAAGTTTCCGTTTTTTTATCCTTGTGTTGGGAAAGCGAATTAATTTTGAAATGATTAGTAACTTTTGTCTAAAAAATAATTTTACTTATGCCAAAGATCTTAAAAATTAAAATTTATTTCAATTTAAATTTGAAAAATTTTCTTCACATTATTATGTGGAGAGCAAACAAAATATAAAATTCCTTAGAGAGAAGTAAAATATGTGTGCACATACTTAATTTGATTTCAAAAGAATATTGAGAAAAAATCGGAATATCAACAAGTATTTTCCATACCCTCATAAAATGTGAAATCGTTTTTCACAGAGCCTTGCTTCTGGGCTTAGAAAAAACATTTATTTATTTATTTTTCTTCGGACTCTCTACAAATTTATTCTTGCAGGTTTTGTCCTTTTTCCCTTTTTTGTTATTTAAAGAGTCTGCAAATATGGAAGCTGTAGGCATACTTTATTTCCTAAAAGGTTTTTATTTTATGTGTTTAGAGGTAGGTACCAATACAATAGACATACATCAAGTCCCTTTTTTCGTGTCTTGTTTTTTTTAATGTAAAGTTGCTTTCAATTTTTAGCCATTGTGTGAAAAAAATTAACACATTTTCAATGCTCTCAGATGCAAAATTTTCAATAATCGAATCTTAATTCAGTTTTCAGGAGATTCCGAACAATTTGGAAAACTTGGTTAACAGACATTTTTCTAACACTATCAGATTTGGTTGAAGAGAACTTATAGCAAACTCTGTCCACACAGTATCCCTATTATACCACCGGCTCATCACTTAGTTCGGTGTTGGTTGTTAGTGTTTAAGCGTTTGCCAGAATAAACACTTACACAAGCAAACTAGCAATATAAAAATAACAAAGAAACTAAAAATACAAAAACATAACATGAAATATTTAAGTTCCTGGAACACTGGCCTTAAGTAATGATGTTGAATTATTTGTAAAAAATAAAATAAATAGGATGGCGCGACAGCTCTTGAAGAGCCAAGGGCTAAGTGGCTTACTCTCATCAACAATTTTCTAGGTGCGTATGAAAAGCTGAGGGGACCTACAATTTAACGCCGATTCCAAACGGCAATGTTGAGAAGCACTTTTTCATGACAGATGATGCTCTTGGAAATGTTGTCAGTTCTTCGCAAGAGGCAGTGCCCGTGAAAAGCTAAGAGTACAAGTATGACTTGAACCCAAGACGCGACGTTCTGCTTAGCAGCCAACGCACCTAACCACTAAGCTACGGACACTGCTCTGTTGAATTATTTTCACTAAGATTAAAATGGAAAAAGTTTGAGTTACAGTTATAGAAAGTCTGATCATTCGTGTCAAGCGCTCATGCATTCTATAGTTTGTACGATGCCTAGGTTCTTTAATCATGTCTCTACCACGAAATTGGTAACATAATCCTCTATGGTTAAAGGAAATAAGGCCTAACAAGTCCGTAGCGTCAGTTCAATCCGTAATAATCTGATGAAAAATACAATGTAATTGTTGGTTCTTCTTTGTGAAAATGTTTCCATCTGAAGAGTTAACAAACGATATTCGTTGAAGGCAAACCTAGTAAAATTCCGTTGAAAAAAAAAGTGTTTAAACCGGGAAACCGTATTCAAGGTGGGGACGAACAAAACAATTATATAGAGAACGACTGATATCTGGATCATTAAATTCGTTTCACCAACGACGCCTTATAAATTCCAATATTGAATTGGCTTTATTCACGACGCTGTCAATATGCTCAGAAAAGTCTAATCTAAATGTTAATAAAACTTCAAGATCTTTAACAGTGCCAGGACGAGTCAAAATGTGCTGTGAGATTGTATAGTTGTTAGAAGTTGGGATTCGTTCTTTGAAAAAATCATTTATTGAAGATACATTTTTGAACTTTTACATATCATCTGCAAAAATGAGAATTTGGCATCGTTAGTCAATATGAAAAGAAGGGGTCCTAAATGACTACCTTGAGGAACACCGGATTCAGCCGATCATTCTTTTGTTACAGAGAGCTCTTTAAATTATCAAGGGTGGCATGAGCTGTTGACGTGTATCGATATATTTTTTGGGACTATGTATCTACTATAAAACCTTTACTTCAATGTCAGATAGTATCGATAACTGTTCAATACCGGAATTACTCAAAAGTTCGGAAAGTATTTGAAATATTGGATTTGCAAATTATCTCTCATTGGTCCAAACTTAACAACTTTCACCTTAATCCTTCTAAATCAAAGACTTTACCAATCTATCGTAAGGTTTTCGGTAAAGCTGTGTTAAGCCCCTTGCAGATAGAAAATCAAAATATCACATATGTTGACTCCGCCCGTAATCTAGGTATGGTTTTTAATCGTACCTTAACATGGAATGACCATCTAAATAATTCTATAGGAAAGGTTTATGGCAGCCTCAGATCACTACGCATCTCCCAAGATTTCATTCCACAAAAAACAAGGCTTCTGTTAGCAAAAACCCTTTTGCTCCCAGTACTGCTTTACTCTTGTGAAGTTTTCGGCGATTTGGACTACGCGACGTCTAGGAAACTTAACGTTGCCTTTAACAATATAGCCCGTTTCGTATATAATCTTCTCCCATACGATCACGTCTCCCGCTTTTCTCAAGAACTTTGTGGATGTAGTCTTGATAACTTGTTGAAATTTCGGACACTTAACTACCTACATCTAGTAATTCATACAGGAGAACCCGACTATCTACACCGCAGACTGAACTTTCTTCATTCTAATAGGTCTCTCATTCTACGCCGCGATATAAATATTTGAATTCTCAGCGTCAATTTGTATTCATGCCATCCGCCTTTGGAAAACTCTGCCAACCGCCATTAGAGGAATAGGAAGCACAAGAAAATTCTCAACAACGCTTTTTAATTATTTAGCCACTCGTTGAAATTTGTAAATTTTGAAAGAAATTAATATTGTTATAATTTTATTAAAAGAAAGCGACATTTTTCACTTTGATTTTATGTAATTTGTATCTTTTTTTTTTTTAATTATTTATGTGTAATCTAACATTATATTCAAGACTTGCAATATTTAACAAGATGTATATCTTACCTTGTAAGTGTTTAAGATTAATAAATACAAAAAAAAAATACAAAAAATAAGATTCGTCGTCAGAAGTAACCCAATCGGTTGGAAGGTAAGCATTTAATCCAAAGATACATTTTTCTTATAAGTATAGTTTTTTTTTTTACTTAAGAACTCAATGGAGATTTTAAATCGAAAAAAATTTGAGTTTCAAGGAAATTACTTGTAACCGCAACATCCACATGACGGTCTCTTCTGTGTCTAATAATGTGGCATTGAGCCAGGTCTAAAAGAAAGCAAACATATCATGTGGAAATATTTGAGTACTTTAAAAATAGTAGTTGTCTTACTCCGAAGTCATCTTTCCTTTTTTTCGTCTCTTGAAGCCCTGGAATTGTATTAGGTTGAGATCTAAGTTTTGAGGGCACAGTAAATTCTTTAACCAAGGTGTTGTTAGGTTGCATGTTGATCCAAATAGTGAATAAGGGCAATTTTTTTTTTTAAAGAAGAAGCAAAAGTATAAAGTTTGCTAATTTTAGAGCACTTAATACTAGAGCAGTTTGGAATAACTTCAGAAGCAACCAAATGAGCCAGTATGTCCTCAGGTTCTGTTTCCGTTGACAAACGTGAAACAAAAATAGATTAAGGTTTGCGAATGGATATTAGAACTTAAGAGGGAAGAACAAAGTTTGGCTGTTCCACCACGGTTTCTTGAGTGATAGGATCTATGGCATCTGGGATGGTTTCCTTGAAAATAGGTGTGATATCATTATTATTTTGAGTGAAGGCAATTATACACGAATCGACTAAATTGAATTCATTATTCTTCAAACAAGATTTTTTTTGGAGCTAGACGTCGTGGCGGTATCCCTTTCTATCTTCTTACTCTTTTTTTTAATAATTCTCCTTAGGGGGACACTTAATTTAAAGATCAAAATTTTGGGCCAAATATCTGTCCCTCAAAATAAAATCAACACTTTCCGTAAAAACAAGCAAATTTCGGATATACTTACCATTTTCGAGTAAAATCAAAATATTGATAAAAAAAAAATAAAACTTTTGGTAAGGTTCGGATATAGAAAATAAAGAAAAACATTAAAAGAAATATAAAACTTTACAAAAGTTCCCAACTTTCGTAATCTAAATTTTTGATACTACGCATTTTTGTTCTTCTACTATTTTGATTTTTCGGTCTCCTAGCAGTTTTTAATTTTTGTCTTTTTTGATGAGGATCGAAATGTTTGTTACGAAATGTTGCCAATTTTTAAAGTAAGGTCACTGCGGCGTATACGCAACAAAAAAATGAATGAATAAATAAATATAGATATCTATATATATAAAAGAACAGCCTAATTTTTGTGTTCGTTCACTAACCGGGCACACTGGTTGACCAATTTTCCTAATTTTTTCTCTAAATGCAAGAGGTTTTATGGTAGAAGGTTTAGCAAAAATAAAATGTATACTTTTCAAATCACAAATGGTTCAATTGTTAAAAAATCTTAAAAATTTTGTATTTCGCACAACAGAAACAACTGATCAATATACGAACACTCAATTAAGTTTGAAAATTTTGTCAAATATTTTTTTTTCTCAATAAAAAAATCAAAAAAAATGTTAGTGAAGAAAAAAAATATTTGACAAATATAGTTTTTCTCCGACAAAAAAAATGTCAGTGAACCTAGGAAATTATATTTGAACTAGCTGACCCGGCAAACGTTGTTTTGATATATGAAATTTCCAGAGTATGAAAATATGTATATAATATATATTTTATTTATTTTTAGTAGGTACGTATTTGTTAATTATATTGTTATTTGTTATTTATAACGTTTTGAATGTTGATGGAATGTGTCATTAATAAAATTTAATCAACACTAATGAAATGGAGGTATTCCACGTATAATTATTGTCTGATTGAAAAACATGGTGTGCTCAAATTCAAGCAACAAACAGACATTATTTAGTTTTGAGTCAATAGTCATTGAAAACGCCAATCTGATGGGGAATTGAATGCTTTCAAATTGAAATGTGCCAGTGCTTACGAAAAAACCGTTTTGCGAATAAAGCATTGCCACAATTGAATTGGTTGCTCGGCAACAATACTACGTTAAGGACAATAATAAAATTGCATTGGATTCAGAATATTTGCGCAAACTATTGAGCCGAAGTTAAACGATCAACAAAAGTACCTATGTGTATGACACCATTAGCTATGCAAGGTGTGATCAGTTTGAGTGGTGGTATATATTTTTGTGATGCACCCGGTGGAATGGGGAAATCATTTTTGTTATCATTAATTTTAGCATCAATATGATCTAAAATTAAAAAAAAGAGTTGGCTCTTTCTTCCTCTGGAGTTGTGAGCACATTATTGGACATATAAAACTGACATTACAATATTTCAAGGAAGTTGGTAATGGCAGAATATTTGTGTGGTATGAGAGCACAATGGCGCACAAAAATTTACTTGAAGCCTTTAAACGCAACTTGAAGAATTTGGAGCTCTGAATCTTTTTGTTGCTGAGGACAAACTTTGTCGCCGATTCTGAACGGCAAAGTTGAGAAGCACTTTTTCATGACAAATGATACTCTTGGAAGTTTTGTCAGTTCTTCGCAAAAGGCAATGCCCGAGAAAGTTGAAATAAAAAACTTTGGGCACGAGTAGGTCTCGAACCCACGACGTTCTGCTTACCATCCAACGCACTTATCCACTAATCTTGATTCTGAAGGCCGAATTTCTCTTCCAAACAATTTTTATAGTAATGCAAATCCATGGAATGAGTTGATTCAAGATGTCTTTCCAAGCATTGGAGCATTGAGTTGAAGTGCAATAATTGCTGGTACAGATTAAAGTCTTTCTAAAATCGTTGCAACAATTTGTTTTGAACTAGACAAATAAATGCATAATTGTTTGCCCACAAGTCGTTTGAGTGGTGTGACACAATTACAAATAAAAACGATGTAGTAAATTTTACAACGAAACGGAGTTTTTGAAATTTTTGCATTTATGCATTTATGTACCAGGACTGCCTCCACATTTTTTAACACTGATGGTATAAGCATACTATGTTTCGGGACATCAATCAACTTAAACCTTACAGTACTACAAGACTAGCCGTGAAGAAGTCAATGGCATACGTCTTTAGTCTTTAGTTTCCTGTTCGACTTGAATTCCCTGAAAAATAAACAAGACGCAAGGTCAATCTTTAAAAATATGTGGTTTTGATTTAGAAATTTCTGTTTCTCCTCATGGTCAACTCTACAGGGTATCCTGTTATTTGTCTGCCATATACTTTGGGATGCGATTCCGGGTCATATTTTTAGAAAATAATCCTTCCAAGACAAAGTTACTTTTTCATCACTTTTTGACTATTAAAAAAAGGTTAACTTTGTATTTAAGTGGTGTTCAATTTTTCTTGCCCGAGCAAAGTGTTGACTTTAAATATTTTTTTTTTCAAATAAAACCTAACCTAATGAACAAAAAAATTAGCAAATAAAATCTCATTGATAAACAAAAACCCATACATTTTATAATACTTGGGAAAATCTAAAACAGCTTAGAACATCGAATTTAGGTTTTTTTTGTCAATATTTTTATTGCAGCACTTTATGATATCCCAATAATTGTTAGTTTTAAGAAAATTTATAACATTGTGCAATCCTGAAGAAGGTTAAAAGCATACTTATGCCTATACCTGGCTTGCTGTCAAAATCCTAATTAGCTTACCTCTTCTCAGGGAGCTAAATTTGGGGAAGATGTGTTTAATGGGTGAATTTACTAAAAAATTATATAAAAAAATTGAAAAACGAATAGATTATTCATCAGATTAGCAAATACAGGCATGATTTTTCTAAGAATATTGTTCATTTCTGCGTATCCATCGATTACCGTATTCTTCATCCTGCCAATCTCTAATTTCCGAACCGTTGCGTTAAGGGCCGAAGCCCTGCGAAGCGGGCAGGGGTTTTGCTAGTTCATATATATAAAAAGATGTTTCAGCAGAGAAAACTAAAGAAAATAATATTGATTAATTAGAAAATGCTAAGGAAATAACTGGTCTAACGATATTTTGAATTAGATGGCTACGCGGTGCGATTCGAACTCGAAGTTCGAAGCTTTGATTTCGCTCAGGAAGCAGTCCTGTCAACCTTCTTAAGTGGCCATGAATCGCAGTCATTCCCACTGAATTGGTCTTTTCCATTCCAACCACCAAGTCGGAAAGATCTGTGCTCCTAAGAATAAGATTCTGCTTAGTTACAGAATTATCGAAAATTCGTCCCGCTTTATTTTTGTGTGGAAAAATTCAAAGTCCTAGTAAGTCTGATTCTTCTCACTTGTGAAAACAAATCGGTTCAGTTTCGGGCATAACGAAAAAGAAATATAAAAAAAAGGAAGAAAAAAGATTGCTGCAACCAGATCTAGGATTTTCATTAATAACCCCATTGTAACAGGTAAAAAAATCGTATTTTTAGTACTAAAGTGAAATAAGAAGAGTTTCCTAATAAAGCGCCAAATAAATTTATGCAGGCTTCCTTGATCAATTCTTGTGTGGAAACTAGAGTCCACGAGAACTTGCATTCCACCACGTGCAGGTTATGCCAGGCTCATCAAGAAGGCTTTAGGTCCACCACGTGTGCCTGGAAGAGTGCCAAGTTAAACAATTGAGTAGTCTGGGATTGTCGGAGTTCCACTCTCAATACCAGCTACTCCCCATTAAGCTGCAAATTAATAGTAATCGCCGCTAACGGCATCTCTTCAAGCTGGATGGAAGGAGACTTACAACTTAGCCATCGAGAAGTAGTTGGTTGAGGACTGCCCAAGAAGAAGTCGACTCAAACCAAGCAGTGATTTAAGTAAATTAAGAAAAAAATCAGCCTTATCAGAATTTTAAAATAAGTAAATTGAAAAAAAAAGAAGAGTGCATGAATGGGTAAAGAAAATTGATTAAATTAGCTTTATGACGTAAAGAAAAGCATTAGAATTAAATTTAAACGAGAATAAGAAAATTTGAATGATGTGTGAAAGGCATGGAAGAGAAAGAAATATTGTGAAAAGTAAGAGGAAAGATAAAGGAAGTGTAAGTGAGGTATAGTGATAGTTTGGACGCGAACATCAACATTGTCGACCTGCTCTAAAAGTGAGCAAATAACGGTTGGACATTGTGCACAATTTCCTCATCGGTCATCGGTAAGTCTCTTTATAGAAAACTGCATTGTTTGTTTATTTACAACGGGCCAAACTACTGCTATTTTGTTTACATCTTTTTTTTCGCTTATCTACAAAAATAATTTACGTATTAATCAAGCAATGAGCAAGAAGAACAAATAATATTTTAATCTGTTGCATGCACTTTCAAAAGAAATATTACATTTACATTAATTGGATTTACATTTCTTAAGCATTAACGATATGACAGCATTTCGATTAAAAAAAAAGAATTATATATAATACTAGCAAAACCCCTGCCCGCTTTGCAGGGCTTCGACCCACAACGGTTCGGAGAGATTGGCAGGATGAAGAATACGGTAATCGATGTATAGACAGAAATGAACAATATTCTTAGAAAAATCATGCCTGTATTTGCTAATCTGATGAATAATCTGACAGCAAGCCAGGTATATGCATAAGTATGATTTTAACCCCCTTCAGGATTGCACAATATTATAAATTTTCTTAAAACTAACAATTATTGGGATATTATAAAGTGCTACAATAAAAGTATTGACAAAAAAACCTATATTCGATGTTCTAAGCTGTTTTAGATTTTCCCAAGTATTATTAAATGTATGGGTTTTTGTTTATCAATGAGATTTTATTTGCTAATTTTTTTGTTCATAAGGTAAAAATAAGAAAACTTTATGTTCTTTACGCATTATTTGAAAAAATATATCTTAAAGTGAACACCACTTTAATACAACGTTAGCTTTTTTCTTAATCGTCAAAAAGTGATGAAAAAGTAACTTTGTCTTAGAAGGATTATTTTATTTTTTTTATTAAGAATATGACCAAGAATCACATCCCAGAGTATATGGTAGACAAATTACAGGATACCCTGTATAGTTGACCATGAGGAAACACAGAAATTTCTAAATCAAAACCACATATTTTTTAGACCTTGCGTCTTATTTATTTTTCAGGGAATTCAAGTCGAACAGGAAACTTAAGACGTATGCCATTGACTTCTTCACGGCTAGTCTTCTAATACTGTAAGGCTTGAACATAGTAATGCTCATACCATCAGAGTTAAAAAATGTGGAGGCAGTCCTGGTACATAAATGCATAAATACAAAAAATTCAAAAACTCCGTCTCGTTGTAAAATTAACTGCATATCGTTTTCATTTGTAATTGTGTCAAACCACTCAAACAAATTGTGGGCAAAAAATTATGCATTTATTTGTCTAGTTCAAAATAAATTGTTGCATCGATTTTAGAAAGACTTTAATCTGTACCAGCCATTATTGCACTTCAACTCAATGCTTCAATGCTTGGAAAGACATCTCGAATCAACTCATTCCGTGGATTTGCATTACAATAAAAATTGTTTGGAAGTGAAATTCGGCCTTCAGAATCAAGTGAAATTATTCCATTTCCATTGTCCAATAGTGTCCGTGGCTTAGTGGTTAGGTGCGTTGGCTGCTAAGCAGAACGTCGTGG
>CAKKXW010000001.1:16233347-16249961 GCA_920937365.1 Sphaerophoria rueppellii
AATTTTTCCAAGGAATTGAACCGTGTAAGACCATAAAAACAAATTCGTTTCACATAAAATAGGACAAGCTAATTAATGTATCCCATATTGTTTGCGGTAAAGAGCTTAGAGGCTCACCAAATTGCTATATTATTCCCTTGCTAATTCATTATTGCATAAATGTTAATCATGCATTCTAAGTCCTCATGTTTAATTAATGGAAAACACAAATTAAACAATATGCTCATAAGCCTGCTGCTGAGTCCTTAATTCAGTTAACCATCATCCCTATGAGCTCGTGGTCGTCTTGTCAAAATGAAAGATTATTTCTATCTCTTCCGTACAATATCCATATCCCTAATCCTTTCACCAGGAAAAGAGAAATGAAAAAAAAGTACAGGAAGCTTGGTTATTAAAATTTCAACAAGCATAAACTAGTTGTTAAAGGTAGTAGATTGTAAATGAGGATATTATGCACACCTTAAAGAGGCAGGGCCTAACGGAACGATAGTAAGCTATTATTCTAACCAGCAGATAGCTTTACCACAAAACTCCTAGACTAAAGGGTCAAATTAAATTATAACTGCTATGGCTATCACATTTATGTCTTCATCTATACAATGTGTGTGGGGCTGTCAAATATGTTCGTTTTAAAACGGAAGAAGGACCATTGTCGTTGGACCCGAAACTTAAGGTCTATTATAATTTTAAATTGAATGTTTGACACGCTTTATTGTGATGCTGCCTATACTATTCTTGTTAACCAAAGGAGACTTGTCTCTGTGTGAGAATTATATTTATTCATGTTTTGATGGGAACTTTCATGTATGTAGGTATCTGCACCAACATTGAGAGAAAATGCTAAAAAGAGGAAACAGGAAACCCTTGTTGTGAAATTTAATATGGAATATGCTTTTAAGGGGGCTTCAAATTGTTTATTGGTAGTTAACTAAAGAATCATAAATTAAGTAATTTAATTTTACCATTGAGCAGACTTGTAAGACTGTACAACAGACCATGACATAACAATAACGATAGAGACGAAGACAATAACAATTTTTGTTATCCTTAAGGAGGAACAACCTTAATGTTTTTGTATTTATTAATTTTAGTTGCTTGTTTGCTTTGCAAAATATAAATTGCTCTGTTTGTGGAGTGTGTTCTGCCAAGCGATAAAAAGAGAGAGTAAATCAGTGATGTACTGTCATTTTATAGGTTATTTAAATTTTTGTAGGAGGAGAATTGATTAAATGGCAAACATTTTTGGGGAAATCAATTTCATTGATGAAAATTCATTAAATTAACTCTCGTGTCCTCAAAAATGAAATATTCAAATATCTGAATGTGTTTAGTCGAATCAATCATCGTCTTTCTTAAGTTGATGGCGTATTAAGTGATATTCCTTTGAGAAATCGTCCTTATGGGATACAGCATATATCCTGCTTTAATATCCTTGAGTGCTTTTTGATGATTTTGCTACACACTTAATCAATGTTTCTTATTTTGAAATGCAAATAGATTTTAACAATCTTATGGGTATTTTAGACTCACACATATATTAAATTGTCATTAATTATTCTTAATTCCTCTTGATGCCTGGATTTTATGGTTATGTGTTTTGGATTCAATTTTAAACATAAAGGATCTGGGTTTTGTAATTACTCCAAGCAAGGCATAGATTGGAAATTATTTTGTCTACGAAATTGGTGAGATTCTTATCGCCTTCATAATGTTTATTAATGTTTATACGTAGTAGTGATATCTCTTTAAATAAAGAAACAACAACCTTAAGACAAATTTAGAATCCTTCTTAGAAAAAGTATTTGAAGGAAGGATTGCTAGTAGACAAAAGTGAAAGCTTTCTTAATGCGTCAGTAATCGTCCACAAAAACTAGTTGAAGTGGGAAGAGTGAGACGTAGTACTTGAGTGTCCAACACTGAGTGACGAATCCGGAGGCAATATATTCATGGCTCATGAAATATATTAAAACTACTTCGAAGCATAACGACAAAATATATATTTATGAGGGAAAAACCCATAGTAAGAGAGCGCGGCAGACCATTAGTTGCATTGAAAGAATAGTCTTGACCATCTATCAGGGTATGTTGAAGAACTTGCTTCAAACAAATTTTAAGTGAAGATGAAAAAATTTATGAAAAAGTAGAATTATCAACTAAACTAAACATTTTCTTCGAACAAAATTAGTTTTTGCCATTTCACCTAACAACATCTCACTGAGATCTCAATGACATTTTGACTGAGGCATAATTATTTGGTGGAACATAATTCTTTCTCATTGCGCGTTTTTTTATGTCTTTGTTCCAATTTTGGGCATTGAGCTGTCAAAAAAGAATTGTTTTCATTCAGATTTGAGTTTTTCATTTGTAGTTTCATTGTGTCAGTGAGAATAGAGAATTTACAAAAATACTGCTTAATTGATAAAGAGGACTGTTAGCTCTATAGTTAGATCTACTAAAAATAGTTCAAATAGGTAAATTTCTTCTTAAGGTGGCCTGATTCAAATTGAAATTCAATCTATAACGAATAGATGGACATGAAATAGTTCCATTCATTACTCCTATTATAAAGCAGAAATGTAAATACTCTCTGTGACCAGAAAGAGATGGGAGATTTATTAAAGGAAGCCTTTGAGTATATGGGGGTAAATGAATGGCAAGGCAAGGGAAAAAAACGAAGGTAAAATCTTAAAAATCTACGTTGAATACTTTCTATTCTATTTATATGAATAGAGTAGTATGGTGCCCATACAACGCAACCGTATCCGAGAATTGGCCTGACAAAAGAAACATAAAGAATTTTGATGACATATGGATCACGGAACTCACGCGAAAATCTTTTGACCAAACCAAGTACTTTATTAGCTTTTTTTATTATAAAATTATAGTGATCAATAAACGTTTATTTTGAGTCAATTACAACAACAAGGTCAGAAAAGTAAGATACTCTACACAGGGATGACGAATTCAACACATAGTCATAGTTTATTATATTACGTTTGCCTGTAAAACACATTGTTTTACATTTGTCAATATTTAAAATCAAACGATTATTCTTGCACCATTCCCAAAACTTATTTAGGTCCTCTTGTAGATCGTCACGTCACAGTCATTGATGGAGTTAATAATTCGAAATATTTTTAAATCATAAAGCGATAAGGAATTGTTTAAAACAGAAAGCAAATCATTAATAAATAAAACAAACAGCAATGGACCAAGGTGACTTCTTTGGGGTACACCAGAATTGACATAACATCTGAACATGACACTATAATATATTTAAGGTATGACGAAATCCACATAACAAAACGGTCATTAAGTCCAATTTTACTCAATTTACTGCGAAGAATCTCGTGATTAAATTTGTCAAAAGCTTTGCTAAAGTCTGTAAAAATGCAATCGACGTGAGAGTGTTTTTGAAATGCATCCAAACAAAAAGTAGAAAATTGTTACTAATTATTAGTTATTGTAGATTTTTGTTTAACAAATCCATGTTGATTTTCACATATAACAGAAGAACAATTAAAAGAATCTATATAACAAACAAGGGACTCAAACGATTTAGGAATAGCGGACAGTTTTGCTATGGGACGATAATTAGTAACTAAATTTTTGGAAGCTTTTTATGGACCGGCTTTAAGTATGAATATTTCCAAAGATCTGAGAACTAAGAACATTTCAGAGATTCATTGAAAAGAAGAAAAAACGGATAAGAAATATAGGCCACACATTTTTTCAACATAAACGATGAAATTCCATCAGGACCAGCACTAAAACATTCATTTAGCTATACGATATTGTCACGTATAGAAGTCTCAGAAATTGAAAAATTAATTGATGGAAGATATGTGTTAGGAGTGATAAGAGAATAAGTGTTTGCAGAAGAGAAATTTTCAAAGGCAGTCTTAAAATAATTAACAAACTTGTTAGAAATTGTCTCTGAAAGATGGTTAGACGAATTTTGAAGGGTCTGCTGGATAGCCGTCAAATTTACGTTCACTACTAACATATCGCCAAAATATATGGAGGTTCGTTTTAAGGTCACATTCAGTGTTCGAAATGAAATCAGAATACAAACAGTTTGAAAAGGTCACAAAGTCGGATTGCAGCTCTTGTCAGACTCGAAACGTCTCATCATTCATCGAAAGACTGAATTTCAACCAGGCCTTATTTCTTTTATTTTAAATGTTTTTAAATGCGAATAAAACCATGGCGGATTACTGTTTAATGATTTTGATTTACAAAGTGGGATAGTATCTAGAAAACAGTCAAATAAGATTTCATAAAATCGTCATATTATTTCATCTAAACACAGTTTTGAAAATATTGAATTCCAGTTAATTTCGATAAGTAAATTAAATAGTTGAGAAAAACACAATATGATGTTTACATACGTTTGACGATCTTTGTGAAAGAGATTTGAATCACATGGGATAATGGCAGCATCAGTATTCATAACGTCTGAGAAGTAGACAAGATCAAGACAAGATTTAGTGCAAAAGATGCCATTCTATCTATTAAGCAGAATTTGTTTGTATTCGAAGCATTAGTAGGCAAGTATACGTCGTCGTCAGTTGATCGGGACCATACCAAGTTGGGAAGATTAAAGTCACCAATAATACTAATCTCATCAGTTGGCTCAATTATTTCAAAAATAGTTGCTAGCGAATTGATCAAATTTTCATAGATTTCGTTAGTAGAACCAGGTGGAATAAAGCATGCAACCACATAGACGAAACCAGATGGCATTTGTATTTTAACGCGGAGTATTTCTTACGAAGATTGCAAAAAATCATCAACAAGTGAACACTGAACATATGAGAGACGTTCTTACTGCAATCAATAAACTACCACCAACATAAGCTGAATCATTGAGTTGGTGGCGATCACGTCGAAAAACTTGAAAGGTGTTGTCAAATAACTCAGTGTCATTCATTGAATAAGAAGTACAGGAAGGGGTCTTATGAACAAGAATTGAAGCATTTTTCTAAGTAGTGTGAGTTTCACAAACACAAACGCATTACAACAGGGCTGGTCTGCTGGAATAGTTAATCTCAGGGGCGCCAAGCGAAATTTGATTAAATCAAGATTTCATCGATTTTGCTTCAACTTTTTTTTTCAATCTCAATTCTTTTTTTAGGAAGCATGATGTTTTAACACTAGAGATGCGCTGCATGGTTTTTAGTGTTTAATTTTCTTATTTTCCAATACATTGTCTTGATTTTTCATCCGTAATTCATCACGTTTATTACGCCTATTGTAATACAACCAACAAATAAAAACGTTTCGAAACACGATGGAAGAACTATTCAAAACAACCGTGCACACTACGGGAACTCAACGAATTGCAGCGCCTTACCATCACGAACAGAAATAATAAACCCCTGAACTCGACTGACAACACAGTCAAAGTTTGACAGCACATACCCTAAAAATTGACATCATCAGAAATTTTTGTTGCTTCACTCACGTACACTGTACATGTAGCTAACACCGCTTCCTGTACTTCTTATTCAATGGTGTCATTAAATGATGAGTTCAACCACGATTCAGTTATGTCAAATTTGAAGGAGCGAATATTTCCCCTATCACCCAATTTTCAACCAAACAAATTTTTGGAAGAATTTTGTCTTTTGTGAGTTCTGTCAAAACTAAAAAATGAATTGAATATTGTTGACGATTAAAAAATTCACATTTTTATAATTTTAAAGAGATCCATTAAATTTCATCTTCATACCCCTTCATTTTTAGTAGCTTTCCAAAAGGGACATTTGACACTTTGTTGTTGACAGCTGTTTTTGACAGATATTAAGTGCCAACGTTACCACGAAATTAATATTTATTACTCTCTCATCTTTTTTCAGTAGTGTAAAATTAAATTAAATAAAGTCAAATAAATATTATGGCTGAAATGTTAACGAGTCAATGCAGCATAAACCTTACGTTTCGTACATAATGTTACGCAATGCGACATGTGTTTGTCTTTCAGCCATTAAGTTTTGCAAAGTGCTCAATGGGATATTTTGTAGAACCTGTTATTCAACCACAAGTCCGATTTTCATGTTTCATGCCAAAGAAAAATTTGACAAATATTTTAATATTGCTTCAATTTCTAAATAAATTCTATAGCATATTATCTTTATAAATTTAATAACAACAGCAGGATCAAAGCAACAATTTCCGACAACGCTAAGGCATTTTTTTTTTTTTTTAATATGCAAAAAGAAAACACAATTTTTCAAACGATTTCCTATAGGCGAACAAAACACTTCACTTAAATTGAAATGAGGAAAAAAAAAATCATTTGCAAATATCCCAAGGATGACATTTGTATATCGTTGTATTTAACAAGGATATCAAAGTGAGACCACAGAATATACAAAATAAAAAAATAAATACCGACGGCAGCGTAACGCGTTTGACAAGTTTTCTTTAAGATTCGTTTTGTACATTTTATTTTCTTTTCTACATCTTTTCTAAGCTAACGCACAATTTGTTATTTTTTCTTTTTGTGGAGCTTTTGCGTCTTTTATTAAACCGAGGAAGAAATAAAATATTGTTCAAAGAAAAAATTGTGTGTGTTTATATTTCACGCAAAAAGGACCTTATTATTTGGAGAATGCCTTCTTCAGTCGCAACATAAATACGTTTTACCATTTCCTCACTGATATAAAAGCATTTTTTTGTTGTGATAATTTGTGTTTTCGAAAGAATTATGATTACAGACAAACCTAGTGTACCCAAATCGTTGAGCAGAGCGAGGTTATAAGAAATTTAGAAGTCCGGCGACGCCCGTCGGATTTATGAGGTTGCAAAATGTAGATTTCCTGTTTCGAGTCTTAAAGCACTATTTTTTGTTTTTTTACTTTAAAAAGCAGCTGCAAAAAGCTTTTTAAGAAACAAACATTTAATGATACTTGAATTTTTTCATGCAGCATTGTTTTCTGGCGTCTATACCTACTGATGCGTTTAGAAAGCTAAAACAAGAGTTATATTTTTCAATCTTAAATTTTGTTCATCGTCTTACGAATTTAACCAACTCTTCGTTTTTCATCTTTACATAAGCCCATTGCATGTTCTATTAATGGTCACAGAGGAATCATCTCAAAATCACTGATAAATAAAAGTGAATCCATGATTACCCATTTCAACCCCACTTCTCCTATCTCAAACAACATTTCGATCGATCCGGAGACCACTTAGTAAATCTTAAGTACATCCGTTTTCCTTTACTTTGCTCATTGTCAACGAAAAGTAAAGTATTTTTGCGCATTGAATTCAAAGCAATAAAAAAAAAACACAGAACCAATAAGAACATTTTCTCAAGGACTTCCGGTGTTGTTGTTTCGCAATAAACTGAGCAAATCAAAGCATTTTTATCCTCCATTTATTATCCTTAAGGACATTGCTTTTACGTGTCTATACATTTCGTTTGCGTCTTCTTCTACTTTACTTGAGTGTTAGATTAAATTTATGGATACATAAAAGCAACACCAACAAATTCCAGCTACATGGGAAAAATAACTGACTTCCAATAAATACAGCAAAAATAAATAAAGAAGAGAAAAATATATCAAAAAGAGATTATTTGCGTTGTGAAAGCCATAATCCGTTTCACCTGGTTTTCACAAATTTTCACCATTGGAATTTTTTCTCGTATTTTTGAGATCAGTGTTTATGTCAACTCTGGATGGTGTGAACCGAAATGAAAAACAACAAAAACACACCATCGCACACTAATGGAAAAATGAAATGGAATTGTTTCATCATTTGGGACTAATTCAATTTTTATTTCAATTTCACTCAAAAAGTCTACACTTGCTTAAAGGACGAGTTGGGGGCTCTTTTCATTCCAATCTCACACAACAAAACCAACACAAACGCTTGTGAGAGAGAGACTCAGGTGAATGTAAACCGAAAATTCGAGTTGAACATTTTGATTTGATTTTCATTTAACAGTCTTAGAATGGAAAATCTCATTTTTGGTTTACCGTCGAAAAATGGATACCCACCCACTCGGTAGTTTTTGGCTAAGGAGTGAGAGTGAATTCGAGTACGGGCTATTGAAATGAAAAAGGAACACCTGAAGGAAATATGAATTGAATCTCTTTTCTCATTTTAATTATTAAGCATTGGGTTGCGGAGAAGGGGAATGCTTCCTTGTTGGAGGGCTATGACGAAATAATTAAAAATGGGTTAAGAGCTATCATTATTTATTTTTGTTGAATTTACGAAAATTTACCCAGTTTTAAAAGATGTAATTTAAATTACTTAAACAATTTTAAAGGGCATCAGATTTTTTGAGTGAAATGAATTTTCGGAAATAAGCTTTGTTTGGGTACAACTTCCACAAATGAAACTGTAGAAATAAGCTGCGTTTGAGTAACACAAAGGTCTTTGGGTAGTTTGTTTATTTTGTTTAGTTTTCAGGTCTAATTCAGTTGAGTGGTTTTCTCAGCTTTGGCATTGGAAATCTTGACAAACGAAAAAAATACTGCACACATGGGTGGATGAAACATAACTTTATATTCTTAAAAGAAACTGAGTTGAAAAATGATTGATGAACGAAGGTACATGTTATGAAAGTTAGAAGCCTGAAAGTGATGGATGAAAAGAAAACAATTTGAGATTTAGGTTTAGGGTATGATACGAGTAGTCAACATATTTTCCAAGCATGCGTTGATTGTCTTAATTTACTTCGAGCGGAGAGGATGAATGCCCAGGGCGGACCCTATGTAAGGGCGACGTAATTGCCAAAAAATTTAATAAAATTAACCAACTTAAACTTTTTCTGTCACATATAACAATTTTAAAGCTAAACGAAAGGACTGAAAGTGCCTCTTATACAAAAGTACACGAAGGAAAAAGTTTTTTTTAAGAATGTTTCTTCATTGTGCACCCAACAACAATTATGTGTTATCTTGTATGTACAGCCGCATTTTGCGACGAACCTCTTACGAATTGACCTGATTATCCCATGGGCTAGTTGTGCCCTAGTCCAGGGAGCGAGGATCTAGGAGGCAGGCGTGGGTATGCTGGAATCGTGGAATCGTTTATCTACTATCTACCCATATATTTGAAGTAAAGGGTCCGGCCAAATAACTTTTAATGCTATAAAAAAAAAAACTAGTGAATATTTTCTGAAATTTCTTTTTTTGTTTGAAAGTACAATACTTCCGGTTAATAATGGAAAATAATTTTATTTAAATTGCTGCCAATGGCTTCACAAATATTGTCTTTAAGGCGTCAATTGTCTCTGGTTTGTTGACGTTACACTTATCTTTTACGGCATCCAACAAATAATAGTCCAACGGTGTCAAATCGCAGCTTCGAGGTGGCCAAACGACATCAGCTCTGCGGCTGATAATGAGATCGTCAAAAACGGCTGTGTTTCACGTATCGCCATCCTGTTGAAACCAAATGTTGCCAATATCCTCCTCTTCAATTTTTGTGCACAAAAATTCGTTCAACATATAACGAAGAAAAAGTACCCAGTTTTGCCTCTGGACCGATATCCGCACCAAACTGACTCGTTTTGGGAGTATCGGCTTTTCAAAGTATGCGTGCTGGTTTTCTGTGCCCCAAATGCCACAATTTTGCTTGTTTCAATATCCGCCAAGATCAAAATGAGCTTCATCTGAAAAGACGATTTTTTTTGGTAAAATCGGCATCTCCTCTTAGTCGATCGTAGGCCCGCTTTAATTCCTGAAGCAATTGGACTTTGTATGGCGTCATACCAAGTTTTTTTATGTAAAACTCGTCTCAATGATGTCTCCGAAATGTTCAATTGTTGAGAACGACAAGAATTGATATTGATAGCGCTTCACGCATACTTTCTGCTACAGCAGCAATATTGTCGGGTGAACGCATTGTTTTTGGCTTTTCACGCTTTGTTTTATCGATGAGGATGTCAGTTTATTTCACTTTTTTCATAAGGTAACGAACAAACGGAACTGGCTTCTCTTCTTCCAAAATCCGTACGCAGTTTTCGCACACATTCTGTAACATTTCCATGATTTTCTAAGAAATGTCGCAATATTTCCCTGCGTTGTTCAAGAGTATACATAACCATATTCGTTCAGCGGAAGGATAAAACTAATTATCTGTCAGATCAGACATGAGCTAAGTGTTACCATTCACGAAATAAGCACTAGTTGAAAGAAAACTTTAGATGGCGGACCCTTTATATACAATTTTTTTCACTCACAATGGGGTAGTATCAAAAAGAATGAAAACCTTAAAAATAACTATACTGTTGTACTTTTGGAACTCTGTGCTCGTAAAGTTACAAACCGTTCGCTGGTGCATCATCAGTTGATTTATCTGATGTTGTTACTAGTATATGAGACATTATAATATGCTTATCTTGATACGTTGCGTGACGGAAAAGTGTTCAAAAATTTTGAATCAGAGGAAATCAATAGACGGAAGTGATCACATTACACAAAAGATGTAAGAAGAAGAAAGATATCAACATTTAATTTTGATAAAGTTAAAACGGGTTGGAAGGGTGACGATCTTTGCTCGTAGAGTCTTTGAATCTAACCCGGAAGAATATCACAGAAGAGAAAGACCGCGACTCAGGTGGAGCACATAGGTGTTAGAGACCTCAACCAACTTGGTGTGCGAAACTAGAGACAGCTAGCTATGGACCGAGCTGGCTGGAGACGTTTGTTGGATGAGGCTCTGGCCCATCCCAGGTTGTAGTGCCACCATAAGTAAGTAAGTGAGTAAGTTCTCTATTTCAATTGGATTCAACCAAATCACAAACATAGTTAGTCTGGAATTTCTCTGAGGGTGGCGAGACGAGGTTTGCAGGGTCGGCTCGTAAAAATAAAATCGAA
The DNA here is from genome assembly GCA_920937365.1 of Sphaerophoria rueppellii. Taxonomy (NCBI): domain Eukaryota; kingdom Metazoa; phylum Arthropoda; class Insecta; order Diptera; family Syrphidae; genus Sphaerophoria; species Sphaerophoria rueppellii. Next base: position 16,244,189 of record CAKKXW010000001.1, read on the forward strand.
TGAGAAAAGTAATTATGTCAAAAATCAGAAACAAATAAATATTTCTGGTAATAAAATAGAAATATATTGGTTATAACGTAGAAAAATTGAGAAATAAAGCCGAAATATATCAAAATGCATTCTTAAACTAAAAATGAAGAAAAATAGTGGAGAGAAACTTCGTAAAGTAGAATAAACAAATATACTGTCTGCATCGATAGTTATGTTCTCATTACTTATGTCTTCAGTTATATCAACAGTTCATTTATCTCGAATAAAAAAAAGGAAAATGTCACCGTGAACTGAAAAAATAAAATAAAAAAACTCGCGCGAAAAACGTACTTTAAGATAGGTGTGCCTCAAGGCTCTATTCTGGGTCCAGTTCTGTTTAATGCTTGTATCAAAGATTTGTTTATGTTTATGAGCAGAGCACGTTTCTTTTCATTTGTATGCGAATGATATACAAATTAATCTCTCGCGTGGAATTGGATTAATAGAGATTCTTGTCTCTCGGGTTAATGAAGATCTTCAGTGGAATATGTCCTCTTAGAAAAACGGTTAGTTTTAGTTTGTAGTTGAACTCCGTGGATTTAAAGTAGTTATAAATACTTATAGAGCTTTAAGAAAATTCTGGATATCTAAATTTGTTTACTTCTCAAGAAACAAAACTTTTTCTAATGAGAACTTCATTTGTACAAAACATTTCTTTTCTGAAGTCGTGTATTCCAATCTTGATTTTGTATCTGATGACAAGCTACGTGTGGCGTTTAATGACAAGACTCGCTACGTTTACATCTTATAACCTTTCATTTGAGCACCTGTCATATTTGACAAGTAAGTTCTGGGACAGTATTATTTAAGTTTCAATAAAAAAGTTCAAAATTTACTACAAAAATTATAAAACAAGGTTTCGTCAAGAGGTTATCAAAATATGTAGATCGCGGTAATAGTGTGATGTAATACTTTTGGACATTCTTCTCTGTGGCCGAGTGAAATATAAAGTCTCAACCTTTGTAGTCAATGCAATGCCTTACAAATGTATTCAATATAGCAATCGAGAACTGCGTTTGTATATGTGTTTCTCAAACTCACCAAGTTTGTTTGTCAAGTATGGCTTGTTTGATTTTGACATTTAGTTAATATTACTACGTGAACTGACTGTAGTTGTAATGTTTTTCAGAAGAAACTATTTAAAAATTATTCCCAAGCAGTGATTTACGAAAATCTACTCCGCAACAATTCCATCAACTCTATTTTTTGTCTGATCCACAGCAAGGTACAAGCCCAGCCTTGTATTTCTTAAAACTTCAGTAAAAATTATATATTCAGTCCGTTGTCAATTTAATCCAGATTGAACCATAATCTGATCCCCAACAATCGCCTGCAGCTTGCTTATGTTCCTAATAATTGCCCAACGACCTTTGAACGTCAATTACAATTAAATATCTAACAATTTTCCCTTTTCTGATTACTTTTCCAAAAGAGATTTCGTCTTCCCCAGTGACCACCATAACATGAATGAACTAATTTAACCTGCTATTACAATTTGTAAAAACAAAAATAAACAACATAACAGCGTTCTATTAACAGTTCACCAGAAAAACACAATACTATAACAAACTGTTTGCGCTTACCCACAAAAACAGAGAGAAAGAGAGAGAATAAAATCACATCCTGTCAACAGAAAACCCATCTTTTTTAAATCCCCACGCTCGACTTCAAACGAATATTTTCCCGAAACAAACACAAAAATAATATCATCCATACTCTCAACAGCATTCAAAAGTAAAACTCGCACTGACGCGCTGGAAACCCCCAAGCTCCAATCCACAAGCATTGCAACTCGTTCAATATTCTAGACATTCGAATGAATAGACCCAAACCCACAGAAGAGCGCATCAAGCTCACAACAAGGATCAAACAAACTGCAAGCAAATTCCTGTATTTTCAAAAAATAAAAAAAGAGAAAAGAAATTTTGTTCTGCTCGTATTTGTTGAGTAAGAATTTCCTTTTGGCGAGATGAAATTTTCAAAGAAAGTGTTCCGTGACTGTAAATAGTTTCAAATGCATTCGGGCAAAGTTTTGGTTTTTACTTTTTTTTTCTTCTCGAAAGAATAACCAGAATCATAAAAAAGAGAAGCAAATTTTGACATAGCGAAAACTACAACTCAAACAACGTTTTGAGAAATGAAAATATCGTAAAAATGGAGATGTTAGGAAAGTTCTCGTCGGAAAGTGGAAAAACTTGGGAAAATCATTTTTGTGTATATTTGGAAACTCAGCGAAAAAAAACATTTTCATTTCTATTTAACGTCTTTTTAAAATTCAAGGCAACATTAATTAGGAAACAACAAGGTATAAGTTTTGAAAAATGCTTGTTTCAGAATCCTTATTAGAACCAAATTATGAAATGAATGCTGTAATTACGGGGACTGAATAAAATTTCTAATTCTCATTTCTGAACGCTTGTCCCATAAAATGTTCAAAAAACGGTTCCGCACATCCTCAAAACATATCAATTAATGTATCCATCGTTGTTTCAGCAATTTTCTCCTTTAAAATTTAATGTACTCGTGATGCCAATTAAACTGAAGCACGTGTCCTGTTAGCTAAATACACACTTCAACTAAATCCATTTTGAGAATCGATTGCACTTAACTTCAGCTCGACGTCACATTAAACGAGGATATCCGCTGATTAATTGTTTCAGCCCAGAGAGTTTTGTCTAAATCACATGGAAGAGGGGAGTTGGATGTAATAAAAACCCGAACACACTCATTTAAAATCCCAAACAACGTTATTCGCATTGCAATTAACTTAAGTCGCACTTTGGCCACACTTAGCGCTGCTCCGCTTTCGTCCACTGCGCATTCACCCACCGCTCCGACAGCCAGAACTCCCAAATGGTATGTGCAATTTCAATTTGTTTAAATTGCATTCGCGGTATTCAGAGGAAAATTCAGTGGGATTTCCTCCTCCACCCAGCAATCCAATCATATAATTTTTTATCTGCCACCTCCTCTTTTCTCTGTCCTCATTCTTTTATATTCAACTGACAACTCGACCGACAAGGACGATGTGTAGCTTGGGAATTTTTGTTCCCACTTTTTTGAAAATTCGCTTTAAAAACAACATTTTCATTTCAAAAACGAAAATAAAGAGAAGAGCAAGTCGAAATTTGAATCGCATCGCAGAACCCACAAAGTGATGGCGAAAAACTGTGAAAAGTGGAAGTGGGCAACATTGGCGGTCTGGATAACTTTGCTCGCACTGCGGGTGTGTGAGTTGCTTCTGATGGAATAGAGTACCACTCTCTTAACCAGCGGACTGTCCCGACTGCACAGTGCACATCGATTCGACCCCACACAAAACCGAAACCTCCACCCACAATCCGGGAAAAAAAAAACATGCCAGCGAGATATATTGGTTACGGTTGGCATACTGCAAGTACCTACTATAGCCAACCTGAACACTGTGCACTCTTAACTGGAGTGCGGTAGAAGGCTCTTTTATTTTTGCTTTTCATTGCAAAAGACCAAAGCACTTTTGCACATTTTCAGGAATGCAATTGAAAAGACTAGTCATAGTCCTGTTCTGCATGAGGATCATCGGTGAGGTGGTTTGAATGTGAAGTGGCCTGGCCATGTCCTTCTTTTAACTAGCATTCAGAAGCAAAACGCCCCAACACGTTCGCCCTCTCCCCCCTCCCCGTTTGTCAACGACCCTTTCTCTTGTCTGGCACGTGTATATTTTTCAAAATGACAGATGGACCAAATCTTTTGAATAGGAACATTTTTGTTGACTTTTGATACACCAGTTTTGTGTGTTTCTATATGTGTGTTTCTATGTGTATAAATAAAATAGTTTCTATGACACCTTGAAGGTTGACACACAACTACTTACCTGCAACACTCAACAATTGCACTTGTGAAAGCAAGTGAAGTGCACCATTTCATGATGTGAAAGGATTTTGCCTGGATAATGCCAAAGGACCTACTTGCTTTGTGCTTTTGAACCACATTTCATTCATTTAGAGCTACTTGATGATCGGGAATATTCATAATGCTCTGTGAGGGTTAATGCTTTAGAAATGTTCAGTGCCATAGAATTTGGTTGAAGGCACTTCTATATTTTTGTGTTCAAAATTTAAATTTCAATTAACATTTTTTTGGATTTCATTCATTATTGCCGAACTCAAATAATTAAGATTCAAAATCAATATTTTCGAGAGTAGGGAACGAAATTTTGGAATTGCCCAAATCGAGGTCAGTGTTGATGATTTTAAGTAAATGGAAAAAAAAGCTTCAACTTTCCTTTGTTATTTCAATTTGAAGTAATTCTTAAACATTTCCAAAATGGAACGTTTTCGTTGAGTGTCTAAAATTTCCAACCCTCCAAAAAATTAAGCCACGTTAGGATCTTTTGACCAACGCTTTATGAATCAAAACACAGTATTAGCTTTATTATCAAAGTTTTTATATAATCTGCAAACATAACACATTAACTTCTTTAAACACCTAACGGTGCATCATTAACAGATAAAATATAAAGAAGTGGTCCAAAATCACTACCCTGTGGAACACTTTAATTTGTAACAAAAGTCTTCCAAAATAAAGCTCTGCACTTAGCTTGATAACTTCTATTCTCAAGGTAAGAAGATTTTAAACAGTACATACACAGTCAACTTCCTGTCTATTTTTAAAACTGTTCAAACACTTATGCGTAAACGCTAGCTAGAAGGTTTGTGATCGTTGATCTCCTTTTTTATAAAGCCATGTTGCTATTTGTTCTATTGTATTTCTATTTGTTCAAATAGTTTAGGGAAAAAAAGCTTAGAAATAGGCATATAAATTAGCAACGTGCGATTTGTCTCAATTTTAAAGGCAGGCGTGATGTTAGCAATCTTCCAGACGCATGGAAATGTGTTTGCCGCAAAAGACTCAGTTTCTTCAATTAACTTTACCGTCAAGTCATAAAAAATGTTTTTTAACCCTAAATCTTTGCCCAATTCGAGATTCTCACTCTCGGCTACAGAAATTTATTGTTTCCCGTGCGCACTGTTTGCGAAGGAAAAATAAATGCCGTCTTCTAGCACACCCGTCTCACGCAAAAAAAGCAGACAAGATAAAGCGCTATATTGACAAAAAACTCTTTTCACAAATTCGGTCTTTCAGCTACAAAGTACCCACTTTAAAACATCTTAACAATATCTTACCTACTTACTTGCTTACCCAAAAAGCGTCTCCAGCCAGCTCGGTCCCAAGCTAGCTGTCTCCAGTTTCGCATGCCAAGTTGGTTCAGGTCCTCTACCACCTGTGTACTCCAGCTGAGTCCCGGTCTTCATCTTCTGCGAAGTTCTTCCGGATTGAATTCGAAGACTCAACGAGCTGGGACATTATTTTCCATTCGCTTTACATGACCTAGATGGTTGGGCGTTAGACCTTTACATTTCTGGCTGTTGCTGAACAGCTCGTACAGTTCTTCTTTGAATCTTCTTTCTTTGATTCTTCGTTTGATTTCGGCACTGGTGTTGTTGTCTTTAATTATAGCGCATCCTTGGTAGACAAAGTCCGCTCTTCTTATCTAAAAAAATGTTTGACATCAAATGCATCCAAAAGGTTTTTTCCGACCATGATGGAACAGCTTGAGTTTTCCATATTGTCATCTTACACAGATGGTCGAGTTTTTCTTGGATGCCGAAACTAGACATTGCGTCTTTGGACGCTGTCATACGCGGCTTTGAAATCGATGAAAAGGTGGGAGGTATCGATTTGAAGTTCCTAGGTCCAAGAT
>CAKKXW010000001.1:16250461-16263330 GCA_920937365.1 Sphaerophoria rueppellii
TAAGTGGCTTACTCTCATCAACAATTTTCTAGGTGCGTATGAAAAGCTGAGGGGACCTACAATTTAACGCCGATTCCAAACGGCAATGTTGAGAAGCACTTTTTCATGACAGATGATGCTCTTAGAAATGTTGTCAGTTCTTCGCAAGAGGCAGTGCCCGTGAAAAACTAAGAGTACAAGTATGACTGATCGAACCCAAGACGCGACTTCTGCTTAGCAGCCAACGCACCTAACCACTAAGCTACGACCACTGCTCTGTTGAATTATTTTTACTAAGATTAAAATGGAAAAAGTTTGAGTTACAGTTATAGAAAGTCTGATCATTCGTGTCAAGTGCTCATGCATTCTATAGTTTGTACGATGCCTAGGTTCTTTAATCATGTCTCTACCACGAAATTGGTAACATAATCCTCTATGGTTAAAGGAAATAAGGCCTAACAAGTCCGTAGCGTCAGTTAAATCCGTAATAATCTGATGAAAAATACAATGTAATTGTTGGTTCTTCTTTGTGAAAATGTTTCCATCTGAAGAGTTAACAAACGATATTCGTTGAAGGCAAACCTAGTAAAATTCCTTTGAAAAAAGGTGTTTAAACCGGGAAACCGTATTCAAGGTAGGGACAATTATATAGAGAACGACTGATATCTGGATTATTAAATTCGTTTCACCAACGACGCCTTATAAATTCCAATATTGAATTGGCTTTATTGACGATGCTGCTCAGAAAAGTCTAATCTAAATGTTAATTAAATTTCAAAATCTTTAACGGTGCCAGGACGGGTCAATGCTGTGAGATTGTATAGTTGTTAGAAGTTGGGATTCGTTCTTTGAAAAAGTCATTTATTGAAGATACATTTTTGAACTTTTTCATATCATCTGCAAAGATGAGAATTTGGCTGTTCTCAACACATAGTGGGGCATCGTTAGTCAATATAAAAAGAAGGGGTCCTAAATGACTACCTTGAGGAACACCGGATTTAGCCGATCATACTTTTGTTACAGAGAGCTCTTTCAATTACCAAGGGTGGCATGAACTGTTGACGTGTATCGATATATTTTTGGAGACTATGTATCTACTATAAAACCTTTACTTCAATGTCAGATAGTACCGATAACTGTTCAATACCGGAATTACTCAAAAGTTCGGAAAGTATTTGAAATAAGATTCGTCGTCAGAAGTAACCCAATCGATGTTGGGAAGGTCACCTAAACGGAGGACTATCAATAACCACGATTCCAAAAGTGAAATCTTATACCTCTGAAAGTTCCGTGAACACGGATATTAGTCTTTTAGGTGGAAGGTAAGCATTTAATCCAAAGATACATTTCTCTTATAAGTATCTTCTTCTTCTTCTTAAGGTGGCGCTACAGTCCGTTGTGGACCTGGGCCTCAATCAACAGGCTCCGCCAGCCAGCTCGATCCTTAGCTAGTCGTCTCCAGTTTTGCACTCCAAGTTAATTGAGGTCCTCTTCCACTTGAGTGCGCCACCTGAGTCGCGGTCTTCCTCTCCTCCTTCGGGAATAGTGTCTAAGGCTTTCCGGGCCGGAGCATTGGTGTCCATTCGCTCTAAATGACCGAGCCATCTGAGTCTCTGGACCTTGACCCTTCTGGCTAGGTCCATGTCGTTGTACAACCCGTAAAGTTCGCTGTTGTATCTTCTTCGCCATTCACCTTCAATGCACACGGGGCCAAAGATGACCCGAAAAACTTTCTTCTCTAAACAGCCCAAGGCACTTTCATCCGATTTTGTCAGGGTCCATGCTTCTGTACTATACAGCAGGACTGGGATGATGAGTGTGTTGTACAGTTTTACCTTAGTTGCTCGAGAGAGGGCTTTTCCACTCAATTGCTTTCTAAGCCCAAAGAAACAGCGATTAGCAAGAGTTATTCTTCGTTTGATCTCGGCACTGGTGTTATTGCCCGTGTTTATAGCGGAGCCCAGGTAGCCAAACTCCTCTACTACCTCGAAGTTATACGCGTCTATTGTGACGTTCTGCCCGAGCCGTCGGTGTTGGGTGTCCTTCCTCGAAGACAGCATATACTTCGTTTTTCCCTCATTTACCGCTAAACACATTTTTGCCGCTTCTGTCTCAATTCTCACAAAGGCGCCATTGACATCACGCTATGTTCTTCCCATTATATCAATATCATCGGCGTTCGCGAGAAGTTGAACAGATTTTTGGAAGATAGTGCCTCTGGTGTTGACGTTAGAGTTCTGCACTATCTTCTCAAGAACGATGTTAAAGAGATCGCATGACAGTGCATCGCCTTGTCTGAATCCTTTTTTTGACGTCGAAAGATTCCGTAAGCTCGTTGCCATTCTTATAAGTATAGTTATTTTTTTTTACATAAGAACTCAATGCAGATTTTAAATTGAAAAAAACTTGAGTTGCAAGGAAATTACTTGTAACCGCAACATCCACATGCCGGTCTCTTCTGTGTCTAATAATGTGGCATTGAGCCAGGTCTAAGAGAAAGCAAACATATCATGTGGAAATATTTGAGTACTTTAAAAATAGTAGTAGTCTTACTCCGAAGTCATCTTTCCTGTTTTTCGTCTCTTGAAGCCCTGGAATTGTATTAGGTTGAGATCTACGTTTTGAGGGCACAGTAAATTCTTGAACCAAGGTTTTGTTAGGTTGCATGTTGATCCAAATAGTGAATTAGGGCAATTATTTTAAAAGAAGAAGCAAAAGTATAAAGTTTGCTAATTTTAGAGCACTTAATACTAGAGCAGTTTGGAATAACTTCAGAAGCAACCAAATGAGCCGGTATGTCCTCAGGTTCTGTTTCCGTTGACAAACGTGAAACAAAAATAGATTTAGGTTTGCGAATGGATGTTAGAACTTAAGAGGGAAGAACAAAGTTTGGCTGTTCCTGAGTGATAGGATCTATGCCATTTTGAATGGTTTCCTTGAAAAAAGGTGTGATATCATAATAACTTTGAGTGAAGGCAATTATACACGAATCGACTAAATTGAATTCATAATTCTTCAAACAGGATTTTTTTTGGAGCTAGACGTCGTGGCGGTATCCCTTTCTCTTTTCTTACTTTTTTTTATAATTCTCCTTAGGGGGACACTTAATATAAAGATCAAAATTTTGGGCCAAATATCTGTCCCTCAAAATAAAATCAACACTTTCCGTAAAAACAAGCAAATTTCGGATATACTTACCATTTTCGAGTAAAATCAAAATATTGATAAAAAAAAAATAAAACTTTTGGTAAGGTTCGACATAGAAAATAAAGAAAAACATTAAAAGAAATATAAAACTTTACAAAAGTTCCCAACTTTCGTAATCTAAATTTTTGATACTTCGCATTTTTGTTCTTCTACTATTTTGATTTTTCGGTCTCCTAGCATTTTTTAATTTTTGTCTTTTTTGATGAGGATCGAAATGTTTACAAAACATAAACATTTGGGTAAAATAAAAAAAAAAAAAAATCAGAAACGATTATGTAACTTCGACGCAAGACCTTGATGTCTTAGAATGAAAAATTTTCATCGGCAAACGATAAGAATCTATGGTTGAGCGCAGGTGAAACCGAAAATCCTTCATATTTTCACATCATAATTTATGTAAAAATGTGTTTGCCTTTTTCAAAACTCCGGTCGCGGATTTATTATTTCCTTGCCGAAAGGGTATCAATGGTGTCGACGAATCTTTTTAAAAAATAATTTGTTAGTAGGTAAAGTATGAGTAACATCAAATTTACTTAACATATTTAATGCAACAGAAGCGACACTCATGATATTTTGTTGTTTAACGCAAATTTGAAAAACGAAAAAATATCAGAAATGTCAGAAAAATATTATTCTTCTTGTTAGATTTCCTATCTTCAAACATACCCAAAACCAAAATGGACCCAATTTACACATCTAATATGAGCTTTATTGATTTTTTTGCTTAAGTAATTTTGATCACCCTTAGTTCTAATCAAAATGTGAAGTAGAGAACAAGTTTGTAAATCACTTAAAATTAACTATTTTTCCAAGATTCATTAAAGAAGTTACACAAAGAACAGAAAAAAAAAACTATTCCTAAGCCTTGACTGCCCGGCTGCTGCTTACTTCTCTCCCAAAACATTAATCCTTATCGAAATTCCATTAAGGGCAAATTTTTGTAATTAACTTTTCCATTGGTCCTTTTTTCCTTGCAGAATTAATTCACTGGAATATATGTGGGTTTTTTGGCTTTATTGATATTCATCTTCATGGGAGTGGGTTGGCCTTTTGGTTATGAAAATCTTCTTATTTCTCTCAATAGACTCAAACCCTATCATTTATTCCATCATTGACCGATGAATAGAATTATAACCGACAAAAGAGATGAGAAGGAAGAAAAAAAAAATCGTAAAAACGCAAGAAAACTTTATTCCATATACATTGTGCTGTTTTACGAACCGTAATTAATTTCCTATCGTAAATTGAATAACCCAAAATCAGGAAATATTATATTCGATAAGTATTTATGACTATTAATGTGTGTTTAACATTATTTTGTTAATATTGCGAACTTAAGCTACATAAGTGAAACTTGTTTACATGCGAAATCAGCTCAGATGTAAATATTTCGTAAAATTATTAATATTGAAAATTCAATTCAAAACTCAATCTAAATGAAATTTTATGAAACAAGATTAAAAGCGCCCCCTTCGAATTGGATAAATTGATTTGACACATCATCACGTTATTTCATGCACACGAATGATTTCAAAATGCGCGAATATTCTGACAGTTATTAATCGATTAACGGTGTTTGCTCTCTTAAATGGGTTCCCGCTGATTGAATAAATTGATTGAGTGTTCAAAAGTGGAGTACGTATATTCGATAATTCACTTAAGATTTTTATCCATTGAGTGTGTCTTATAGACCAGACACAAAGGAATGTCTCATTGACTTAATATGGCCGAGATCGATAAATGTTTTAATTAATTAGTTTTGACTGGAAATTTATGGATGTACAAACATTCTTTGATGGCAATCTGAGGGAATAAGAATTCTCATTAAAAAGTGTCAATACAGCCATCAAAATTTAATATTGAATAAACAATTTTCCATTTGGCTGTTAAGGAATGAAAAAAAATTCAGAGAAATTGTCTGTGAACATTTATAACGAAATCTGAAAATCTGTATTTGAAAAAAAGTTAATTTAAAGTTTAAACTTTATCTTTATTATTTATTCCGAGAACTTTTCAAATCAATTTCCCAATCTTCCAATATAACAAATAACTTCTTTGAAACTAATCGCTTCATCTAATCTCCAGATAAAGAAGGACAGACCCAAAATAAAATAAACATGACATTGTGAAAGTTTGAATAGGGGAGTTAAGGATCCATAGGGTGGGATACTGCGAAGAAGAATAAGGTAGGTATGTGACCTTTTTCGTTGCCCTATTTGCAAATAAAGGTATTTATGCTGTTTTGTATATTATGTGTATTTCAACAAAGTATTGCTGATGTAGATTTATTTTTTCTTTACAAGGAAATTTATGTATGAAAAGGTCCTGTTCTTTGTTAATATTGTGCTGTTTATGTTCTTGTATCCGGTTTGACCCTTTTAAGAGGCCAACTTATTGAAAGACCTTCTGACAAAATTTGAAGCAAAACTCAAAACCATCAAAAATTGCTAATTCCAATCTCTCAACTAGGAAGCTTCTAGTTGTTGTATAAGTCACAAATTGGATACCAAAAACTGCGGAAGTGTTCGTGGGAGCACGATATTTTGCGCAGAAAAAATCTAAAGTTTTCAGACCACATGCCTGCAATGCCCATATTTGACGGACCAAGTTCTTGCATGAATTTGAATGAATTTTTGGTCATTTGTAAAAAAATATGAAGAATTTTTCCTCTTCTTTGCTTCCAACTCTTCACTGGCAGAGAGAGTCATGACTCCGCTAGTTATTTAGCGCCTCAATCATTTCATGGGACATATCTTCTTTCACACTCGTGATGTGGTGAGAGTCCTTAAAGATCTTAACATACAAAAATCTGCTGGACCGGATGGTATCGCCGCTATTATTCTGAAGAGGTGTTCTTCCACGCTGGCATAACCCTCGCGTAAGCTTTTTCATCTATCCTATTCTTCTGGCTCGTTGCGAGAAGTTGTAAAACAGCATTTGTCCAGCCAATTCCAAAAAAAAAGGGAATCTTCTTCTCCCTCCAATTATCGACCGATTGCACTTCCGTCCCTTCTTTGTTTCCCTCTATAAGGTCATGGAAACGATGAACTTTCAGCTCAAGAAATATTTCGAAGACCGAAAGCTTCTTAATGATCGACATTACTGCTTTTCGCAGCAACAGGTCCACTGATGATCTGATGGCTTATCTCACCGAACAGTGGAACAAATTTTTACATCGTTTTGGACAAAGTAAGATTATTGCACTTGATTAAAGTCTGGCATCTTGCTCTTTTATCGAAATGTGGGCTATCGATATCGACGAATCCCTCCTTCGTTGGATTAGAAACTTTCTTTTGAACCATTCAATACAAGTTGCATTGGATGGCATCGAGTCTGAAACCCAAAATATAAATGCTGGTCTGCCCCAGGGCTCTCTATTTTGTCTCCGACCCTCGTTCTCATTTTTATAAATGATCTCTTGTCTGTAACTTTTAATCCTAATCTAAATTGTGTTGCTGACGATAGTACCCTTAGTTTTTCTCATGCGTTCACAAACTCATATTGCTCCTCTTCAGATGTGGAAGTACAACGGCAAAATATAAATAGCTAATAAAATTCTGACTTAAACAGCATTGTACAATGGGGAAGAAAAAACCATGTAGAGTTTAATGCTTCTATAACCCAACGCTGTCTTGTATCGTTACAGCGAGATATACCCTCCTTGCCACTGTCCATGAGTGGCACTTGCATCAGTGAGACCGAACATCTCGAGATTCTCGGTATTGGCATCACTGACCACCTTTTGTGGAATGAACGCATATGCGATGTCGCCAAAAATATCGTAAGATGTTTGGGTTTCTTAAGACAGTGCAAGAAATTCTTCTCCCCGTCTGATCTGGCTACTATCTTTAAAACCTATATCCGTCCAAGGTTTGAGTATAACCACCATCTCTGGGCTGGTGCTCTAGCTACATACTTAGATTTTTGGATGGTATTCAAAAAAGGGCCCTAAGAATAATCGGTGAAAGAAACATCACAGAACACAGAGTCATTCCCTTCGTTATATCACCGATGTAACGTTTCATGTCTCTCTCTCTGTTTTATCGCTTCTTCTACGGTTAGTTCTCTAGAGAAATAGCGAGTTACATTCCTCCTCTAAACAAATTCGTACGTAACACTCGGCCTTCTAGGAATGCCCATAAGTTAACCCTTGAGCTTAACTTCGCACGTACTCTCAAGCATAGAGAATCATACCTTAGCCGTACTACGCGAATGTGGAACTCTCTTCCACATTCTGCATTTCCCAATCATTAAAATGTTTAAAAATTCAAGACCAATAAACACCGATACCTCCTTCCCAACCCTTTACTTCTTCCCTTAACCACTAACTGTGTCCTTAGTATAATAAGGGTATCCCTTGAGTGGGTGTAAATTATAAAAAAGAAAAATATTCAACTAGAACAATTATTATGCATTGAATAAGAAGTACAGGAAGTGGTCTTATGAAAAGAATTGAAGCATTTTTCTAAATACAAACGCATTACACCAGGGCTGGTCTGCAGTTGAATGGTTAATCTGAGGGGCACCAAGCGAAATTTGATTGAATCAAGATTTCATCGATTGTGTTTCAACTTTTTTTTTCAGTCTCAATTCTCTTTATGGGATGCATGGTTTTTTAACACTAAAGGGGCGCATGCACGGATTTTAATGTTTATTTTTTTTATTTTCCAGTACATTTTCTTCATTTTTCATCCGTAATTCATCACGTTTATTACGCCTTTTGTAATACTATCAACAAAGAAAAACGTTTCGAAACACGATGGAAGAACTATTTAAAACAACCGTGCATACCACGGGAACTCAACGAATTGCAGCGCGCCTTACCATCACCAACAGAAATAATACACCCCTGAACTCTACTGACAACACAGTCAAAGGTTGACAGCACAGACCCCAAAAATTGACAGCACAGGTCCCAAAAAATGACATCATCCGACATTTTTGTTGCTTCACTCACGTACACTGTACAGGTAGCTAACACCGCTTCCTGTACTTCAATGTTATTATGACACCTCAAATGACAGCCAATTTTGAAAGGTGTCAAAAAACAGTGCAACTAAGTTGAATCCATGAAATCGAGCAATGACATTTCATTTAACTCAAAATGTTTGTTCATAAAACCGCCGTGCCGGCCGTTCCAACTGAATTTATCAATAAGATTATTTTATTTTCGAATCAAAGTTCAAGTTGTATTCGTTCGCTAACCTCGTACTCGTTCATGCCTTCCTCTTAATTTGCAGAGAGTCAATAACCACATTCCCTCTTCACAAGATGTCATCAAACCTTATTTACGCAATCCTTTCAGCTGCAGACACGCGTTATTTACACGAAGAGAGGACTAAAAAGGAAGAAATAATTGTTTTGTTTGATTTTGGTCCCTGATGCAATATAAATTTACGGCCCATAAAATGTCCGCCTCTGCAGTAATTTCGTTAGCAAAAGCGAGAGACAACTATGTGGTGTGAGAATGACCGCAAGTCCGTGGCTGTCTGAATGCTTTCGATGATATTATATCACAGAGTCCAACCCATTCTATCACTATAAACCACTCGACTGCCGCCATCAAATTTTCGGTCATTGATAACTCAAACAGCTGAGATCATATCAAGACGGTGGTGCTTGGAGAGACAATCGGAAGAATGGCGAAGTTCGTTGGTCGTGATTGATTTTTATTACAGTTTTGCTTCATATATCACAAGTTATGGGTTTTAAGGATGACCAAAATCTTCTCATCCCAACACCACTTGGACCAACGCAGTTGAAAGGATACAAAGCAATTAACTTGGAGAGAAATTTCTTGTTTCAAAAACTCTCCAAGACTGTCTCATAAGCGAAACAACTCTTACCATCAATTAAATAGCACATTTGATGTTGTAACGTTGTGTTGTTGCTTGAGTGCGAAAAATTACAACAATTTAATGTGCTATTATCCTTGGAAAATCGTAATTACTATTTTACTGGATGGAAGTGAAGATTTTTACTTGGAACTTGAGTTTAACTTGGTTTCTTTATTTTCCTTTTGGAGCAGAGGATAAACTTTGTCTTCGTTTCGCGTTTGTTCTGTTTTTTTTTTCTCAGATGTGGGATATGTCACTTTGGCATTTTCAGCTATTCGCGTTTGTGCTTTGTTTGGTTCTGTTGTTGTTTCGGAGTAAGGAATAGGATTTTGAAAAACAGACAGTCAAAAATGGTTGCATTTGTTATTTTTAGAATTTAATTAAGGACGTTGTGATCCTTTTTATTTGAAAAATATAAATTCTTCAAATCTTCAGTGCATAAGTTTTATATTTTCAAGCAGAGAACAAACAATTCAAAGTAAGGACTAAAATTGTTTCTCAAAAATTGTGTGAGTTTTTGAAACATAATTGTGTCCTAGTTCTCTAATCAGCCTTCCATTTGTCCAATTTTTATTGACATTAATCAAGAAGTACGAGTCATCTATGTCATCTCATTATGAATGTCAAAAGCCTCTTTTCTAGGCTTTGTAAGTAGATGACTGTCAAAGTAAATTAAATTATTCAAACCCCATATTTAGTCTCTCAGCTCGTCCCTCTGGTTTGTACTGTTGCATCTTGCATTCCCAAAAGACTTAGCTAGGGGCAGTGTGATGTTACGACGATGGCTGCCAAAGAAACGTCGACGTCGACATCACAAGTACAACACTACACCATAGGCGGGTAGGCTGACGCAAATGTCAAGGGTGTTCAAACACATCGTTGTGGTATCGCGTCCCATTCTGTTTCATAACGAAGTCATGCAACGGTTTAACTGATTTACTTTAAGTTTTCAAAGCATCACGTTAATTCTCTGTCAAGCTGATGATGGCTTGTTTTATTCAAGTCGATGTCGATGCAGCAACATTGCCATTTTATGAATAGTCGCAAGGTACGTACTCCGTTTTCTTTGGTCGTTGAATATTGCATTTAAGCAAACTGTTTGCTTAAGAGACTTTAATTCAATTAACTTTATCTTTTGTGCTTTTATTGTGTTTGCGTTGAGCATTTTAAGTTGGTCTTGGGATGGAGGGAGATCTTTTGAAAAGATGTGACGGTGGACAATCCCAAAGGCGACGCAAGGAGTTTGACTGAATAAAACGCCAAATGAAGGGTATGCCATATGGCTCAGCAAAAAGGACAACAACTTATTGTTGTGATACCGCAAACATTGAACAAGAAGAATAACTTAATTCAAAAACGGAATAAGAGATTTTGGCCAAACAAAGTCAAAGTAGGTTTGAATTGTTCTAGGTCCAGCTCCGTTCAAGTGGCTGCCTGTTTGTTTTGCTATAGTAACGTATTAAAAATATATTTATAATGCCGGAAGTAAGAGACTTAAAAGTAAACTAAAGTTTTTCGAACGATTGTGATCGCCAAGTTTCCATCTGAAGGAAAACACTAAACTTCAGTAAAGGTCCTTACTTACTTAAGGTGACGCTACAGTCCGTTGTGGACTTGGGCCTCAATCAACAGTCTCGCTGGCTCGGTCCTCAGTTAAGTTGCCTCCAGTTTTGCAATCCAAGTTGATTGAAGTCCTCTTCCACCTGAGTGCGCCAACTGAGTTGCGTTCTTCCTCTCCTCCTACGTCCCTCGGGAATAGTGTCGAAGGCTTTCCTGGCCGGAGCATTGGTGTCCATCCGCTCTAAATGACCGAACCAAAGAGTTTATTAAGAGCTCATTTTGAACCAAAGAGTTACAGCAACGTCTTTTAAATTGCTTATATAGCACAGAAATTTGCTCTTAAAGTCAGGGGCCGCGAGAAAGTGCGAAGGAGTACATTCTCAAGTACAAATACCTGATTCATCAGCATCCCCGTATGACCGTACCAGACAGACCGTATATTCGACGGATTAAGGCCCGAATACAGGTTGTACGCACGTCGCCAAGATTTTCGAACAATTGACGAATTAACACTTCTTGTCGATGAATGCGACACCATCAAAAGAGATGAAAGGTACACACCAAATGCACCCACCCGCCAGAATATGAACCCCACAACAACTATTTCACGACCACATCACCGAACCGTACGATCGCCAGACACATTGCTGGAATTGCAAACAGCGAGGCCATCGGAGAGACAGTTGTCGTAGGCCATTCCAGTTATTTTGTTCATTCTGTGGTCAGGATGGAACGCTAACCAGAGACTGCTCGTGCAGACGCACCAATGCTAGAGGCAACTGCAGTACTCCATACCTTGACCCCCGACCGTATGTTCCGATAAAGATACAGAATGACGTCTACCACGCTTTGCTAGACACCGGCTCGACGAAAACATACATCAATAAAAAATGCCGAGATCAACTTCGTAGACTCGGGACTACATGCCGTCAAGTAGACCAGAAAGTTAGTATGGCCAACGGTGTTTACACCACAGTAAGGGAGACTTACACGGTGAAGCTAACGTTAAACGGCAGAGAAACTACTCAAAACGTAACTTATTTGCCTGAATTGGAAGCCGATGTTTTACTCGGGATGGATATATTGGCACCAGCCGGTCTCCAAATATGCATCGATAGCAAAATCTTAGAGGGTAGAAAGCCAGTTCATTATGATGGAGAAGAAATGTGTTCACCAGTCACCGTAGTCCCAAAAGGGAAGGAAGTAACCCACAATAGTAACCGAGCCCACGTTCGCAATCTTAAAAGTTCTCAACACGGAATTTTAAATACCGACCAGTCAGCCGCTTCAAAGATTGATCATACCAAAAATCGTATGAGAAAAGAATTAGATTCACCGTTTATAGTTCACGAAAACATCACATGTTGGGCGCAGCCTGCGAAGGAAGAATCCACTAACCGACCGCCGACAACGAAAATGAAATCTGCTCTTAAAGTAGCTCGTCGTGACTTACAAGTAAGATCGACAAGTCCGGGTTATGGACACCTCGTCCCAATGGAACGGACCATCCGCCATCCACAAATAACCCCCACACCTCAGAGGAAACCACCCAGATCTAATACTACCGATAGCGACCCAACAACCCGCAAGCCGACCGTCCCATCAAAAATATAGGTGCCAAGCAAAGATGCCAAGCCGGTGTATTTAGAGGTGGAACCTCGTCGAACAACGAAGACTCCGCACCACGAAGCTAAAGCAGCGATACCAATCCGACCCGAAGCACCCGTAACCGAAGAAATGACAGTGGCCAAGGAACGCCGCCAAGCTGCCGCAGAACTTTGGCGGAACAAAAACACCGACACCGGACCAACACCGAACCACCTGAAAACCGAGGGATTCCGACCGCCCATTCCTCGTAAAAAATTCGAGGAAAGAAATGATCCTCGACCGTACACCAGACGCGATGCTCTCAGCCAACAGACACCACAAACCGTACCAATTGGACCGATTATAGTGCAAGCCACAGCTGCCATCCAAGAAGTAGCAACTCAGGGAAAGAACCGCCAAGTCCAGGTCCCAGACGACCCTTTTGAGGGGATCCAGTTGAAAGGGAGCAAACCAGGTTAACCATGCCAAACACCACAGACAACCGACTCTCGTAGCGCAGACCACATGCCAGCTCCTAGTAAAGAAAGGAGCTTAAAAAATGCTCCTTACCCGCCAGCCTTAGGGAGCCAAAAGTCCACCAAGCCACAACCAGGCCACAGCCACAAAAACAAGGCGGTTTCAAGACGCCGTCGAACCGCCGCAAGGAACCGGTGACAGTAAAGAAGCCAATGCCCACGA
>CAKKXW010000001.1:16263996-16281211 GCA_920937365.1 Sphaerophoria rueppellii
GGATCGGAGAGAAGCCCCGGTCGGTTGAGAATATATTTTGAAGAAATATATTCCCAATACAAAATACAGGTGGGTAGCTCTAAATATATAGTGCTTCCCGGCAAAAAATTTATAAATAGGATGCTGGTGTAGCAAACTTCTCTGGCGTTCTCTCTACCGAAGCGGAGTCGGAACTGATTTGTGTCGACGACAACACTTGCCTTTATAAATATTTCTGTTGATCTTGGGTGTGAATCGTATCACACCCAAGTCGTTATCATGTGTTGTCGTCTGTCGCATTTCGCTTCGGTAGTTTCTTATTGTTGCCTTTCATCATTATGTGCGATGATGTAGCTTCGGTGCTCTCTTTGTTTTCTTTTTTCTTTTTTTCTTTTCCAGGGACGGATCTCCGTAGGTGATTTTTCAAGTGGGCGGTTGATTTTTTATGCTGATTTCAGTTTTGTTGCGGGTCCGCTCTTGGATTTTGTCGAACAAAATAAAATAATTGTAACGCTTCGTTACAAACCTCCGAAGAATGACCTGATCTGTGCCGCTTGCTGCTCACTACGGACTGACTGACTCGCAATATTATTCTTACCGATGTGGTTTATTTTTCTAAGTCAATAAATGAGTTATTTACCGTTTTTTACTATACCTTTTGCTGTGTTAAGTTCCTTCACGGCTACGCTACCACACAGCATTCTTGCACCACTGTGGGCTATATTTTTCATAGCTTAGTGAAGGATGCTTTGTGCCTTTTCGGTTGCTGACTGAATGTGAATTGTATTTCACAAACAGTAAGATTGTGTGCGAATGAGCCAATGATCATATTGGCTATTGTAGTTGATGGCAAACATGGGCGATGAAGCTGGTGGTACTAATTCTTAAGTATAACCTATGATAAAACTTGAGGAAAAAAAAACAAAACCTTATGAACAATGATAAAACACAGATTTCTGGTAGTGTAGGTACATGAATAGAAAGTAAACAAGAACATGCCCTTACAAGCTCCATAAATAAATTAGACTCTTCAATAAATGTCTGCCGCCAAGTTCTACAACTTCCGCCTTTTACAGGAAATAAATCAACTAACAATTCCTTTGCTCTGTTTTTTTTCATTAAAAAAAAAAAATCCCCCTCATACGTAATCCATTTCAGAAATTTATTACAATATTAAGAAACCCCAAAATTTGCACCACACAACACTTATATTACCCCTTAGAGTCGAGTCAAAACGGTGTGGCGTTACATTCCAAAAAATCCAAAGAGTAAAATATCTCCCACCTAAGACCTACACATGCCAGCCACCACACGGCCCAACACACCCAGCATGCGAAATGAATTATGCCATCATTTACAACAAACACGGCCAACCATCACACGCAAAACAACAACAACAAAAAATTCTGCACATCCTAACGTTTCTTTTGAAATCAAAGAAAAAAAAATAAATACACACAAACACACATTCAAATATGAACAGCAGAAGAAAAAATCTAAATAAGGTCAGCCTCTATTGTTTGACGCGAAAATAATACAAAAAAGTATTTTTCTTTTAGTTTTTGCGCGCCCTCTCCCCACCAAAAGTAACAAAAGAATGCTTCCAGCCAATTTGAGCCACCCAGCAGCGTTAGTAAATCTTTGACAAAAAATAAAACCCAAGAAAAAAAATTACAAACCCCGAAATGCAAAAGGAACCACATTCGGAATCAGATCCTGTACTAAGTCCTAGGCCAATGCAAAATTCGCTTTAATTTTGTGCCCGAAAAATTTGGAAAAAAAATTCTCTCTTAAAGAAATTTGTATGTCCTGCGCGTAGGTTCAGAATTCTCTTTTATACTTAAACACAAGAACCTTAAACGTAAACGGTCTTGCCAAATATATCTTCACAACGCACACACATAATAAATAAGAAAAAATGTCCTTTGAAATAGTTCGGTAGGTGGTATACCCTTTTTTCGATTGAGGTGGATACAGGATGGGCATCCAACAAAAAGATGATAAAAACAAATCTTTTTAGCAACCAACAGCGACAGCTTTAGTGTGTCACAACATTATCCTTGTGACCTAGAGACCCAGAGCTTTTATCACACAGCTATAACAGAGGCACGCACTCTCGAAAGGATGTCAAATTTCTCCAAAAGCTTTCTCAACTTTCTCTTAAGAACATTTGTTCAGTTCGAATCTCTTTTTGAGGCAGGTCCATTTTGTGAGTGTATAGCAAGGATATTTTGACATCCTTGAATTTTATCTTTAACTTATGCCCAGTGTATGAATTTGAGAGACTCAAAATCTCTCTCTCTCTCTCTCTTTATATGCAAAAAAGGACCAAATCTCATCAAAACATCCTTTCCATGATGCAGGTCCTGTGCGATGAAAATTTTCAATCGTTAGTACGTAACAGGACATACCTTAAGGCACACGAATCCTATCGCGGTCGGGTTATACTCTCTGTCTGATTCCAGTCCTCATTAAGTTGGGTAAAAAAAAAATTCACTAATATCCTGTCAAGGATAATACAATTCAACGCGACTAATGACATCTCGGTTATTTTAAATGTGACAAATTCTGACAAATTCGTTAAGTGTGTCGTTAAGTTAATTTGATTTTACCATTCAAGCCATAAACGTGTGTTCAAAAATTACCATTATCCTTGTCAAATAAGGAAGAAGAGAGAAAAAATGTTATCATCCCGTAAGCTTATGTAAGATGACATCGTTCAAAGTTGACATCGATTCGGATACTAGAAAGTCTTGTGAATAGAAAATCTAAGGCAAGGGCGAGGGCGTTGCAAAAACAAAAAATACAAAAAAAAAACACAGAAAACATTTCAACCAATAAAAAAAGGACAAAGAAATAGAAAACAGGCATCGTCAAGGATGTCAATTTCGGTCACCTTAAATGTTATATTGTTGTTATCGGCGTCCTTATAGTTAAATAAATTATTCATGAAAATATCTTGATCCTGCGAGGCAGGCAAACAAACAACATCAGGCCACAAAAAAGAGGATACACGTGAGCTTATGTGTTTGTAGATTTTTTTGTCGTTTTCGTTCGTTTCTCAAAGTCGTCGACGGATAGGATAAAGTAGTTTGTGTCGGTATGTGCGGACATAAAAATTCGTTCAATTATAGTTGCTACGCGTGTTGTGTCTAAAGTGTTTAGGAGCGCTCAAGAGATCCTTTCCTACTCGGTGAGACATCCAAACGACAAACCAACTAAGTGTTTATCCTTTCATTCTTGCGTTTCGTGTGTGCTTGTGTTTTTTTTTTCTGTGTCATTTGTCAGAGGCAATACACTCCTTGCCCATAGGGTAATTTGGATTCTTAAGGGGTTTTACGTGTCACAGGATCAAGAATAAAAAAATCTCTATATGGACATAGTTGCGCCCCACCATCATCATCATCGAGACAATAATGCACTCGAACTAATGGCAAAATGATGTTAAAATAAATATCCTTGAAGTGAATTATGACTCTTTTGTTCGCCGCTGAACAGAGGATTTATAGTTTCCCAAGGACAAATAAAAATCAGCAAATTTGATAAAACAGAAAAAAATCCAAATTAAGACATCAAATATGTTGAAATATTTATATTGGAAAATGCCACAAAAAACCGTGTGGCGTATTTGTGTGTGCTACTAAATCAAGTGTTTGCTGGTGGTTGATTTCCTTTTTTTTTCAAAAAATAAATTGCATAAATTTCATTCAAATTTATTATATTTGTATTTGGAATTCCCAGTTTCCCTCTGTCTCTGTATCCTCCTCACTCCCTCTCGACTTGATGTGAATTAATATGTACGAAAAAATAATTTATGTGCTCGGTGGATGAAGGAGACAAAAATAAATAAATCATTTTCGATGTTTTTGAAATAAAAAGAAAATAAAAAGAGCTTCAAGTGCGTTTTTTCTTGTATTTTTTGGGAGACCAATAAATTACATTAAGAGTGTTCAGAATTTAAATTAGTTTGATGTGGAATTGGAAAATAAAATATAGATTTTGGGGCATAAGCATATTGTTGGTTTTTGGATATCAAGATGGATAAGAGTTCTTTTATTTGAATGGGTAAGTTCTATTTATTTTGCTAAAATACAATGATATTTTTTTTCTCAATTTTAAAGTTTGTCCAATTGATGGCAATGAAAATTTTAAGAATAATCTGATGAAAATTGAAATTGAAAGTCAAAAGAACTGAAATATCAAAAAACACTAACATTACGATTTGTTGAAATCGGATTCCTCAATACCTATACATAATAATCTTTCTAACGAGGAATAACCTTAAACCTTTGTATATGGAATTTATAGTAGTTGCAGCCTCGTGAATCGACTACAGCGACGTCCGGAACGCGATACAGAACTAAAATCTTGTATATAGAAAAACTGACAGCGCCAAGACGGGACGACTGTCTAACCAAAAATTCTCGAGGGTGAAAATACTATATACAAAGCTTAAACTACGTAGTCTGCGACACGCTACAAAATTTTAATGTTTAAAACCAAGTTGATTCCCGATTCTTAGCTGATAAACTATTGTGTTTCGATTAGATGTGAATATAGCAATTATGGTATCAATGATCATCAATGCACTGAGTTCTACGAGTCCAGCCCATAACTTTACAAATGTTATTTACACAATTTTAAAAAACCCCGCTTTTGATAATGTATTTTCAAAATTGGAAGATTGTTCGTCAAAACTATCAAGAGCAGGCTGTTGGACTTGTTCGTCAAAACTAGTTATAGGTCTACGTGGTTTGCGATTGACTTGTTCTGTTTGTCTCGTTCAAGATTGATTGATTCCAATCACTACTTCGACTTTTCTAAAAATACAATCGTTCAATTTCCGTCGCGGGCTAAACCAGAAGAAGCGATAAATGGAGATAGGAAAGCAAGAAAGAAAAATCATAACATCAATCAAGTACATGTTAAAATGTAACGATACGAGTGCAAACAAAATTAAGTTTGGGTCAATTTCTATGGTGGGTTCATACTTCATATCTATATTTTATATTTATCAAAGACTGTCATTTAAGGAATACCTAAGGACGTGGTCATTTTTAAACAAATGAATTTTGTGGAAAGATCTGACAATTTATTCATAAAATAAAAGTAAAAGAGTAAAAAGTATCTTAATACACTTTGAGTCAATTCTAAGCTAAGAGAAAATTTTAATCACAGCTATTGATTAGATAAACCATCAAGCGTTCTCTTCAAGTCTTAGGCATTCTTGGTTCCTAAACGTGTCGGCATCGGCAAACCATTCAAGATCCTATTTTTTGAAGTGCAGCTGCATGAATTGAAACTTGAAACAGAATGATTTTAGAAGTGAACGATTGGAAACAAAAACTTACAAATTTTATTCGCAACCAAAATGATTGAAACATGAACTATTGGTAAAATGACCGATTGAACTACCTATTGAATCTTTGAAAATGACACAGCTGTAAACTGCAAGAGCAGGCTTCGGTATTTTGAATGGTTCAAGGCTAATGCAGATTTGCCAAACATTAAGTAAAGAAAATTGATATGCGAGTTTTTAAATAAATCAGCAGACTATTACTATCCCTTAAAATTGTTTTTTTTGACCGATTGCCCCAAACAAACATGATTTTAGTAAGAAAAAAAGATTTTGCCCTGAAATGGGCCATTCCTGTTGGCCTTTCAATGGCTTGATTTGACCCAAACAAACAAGGTTACCCCTTGTTTTTGCTTTAGCAGATCTTTTTACACTATCAGATAATGCCGAAGACAGCTTATAGCAATCTGTTTCTTACGACAAATGTCTCATCACTTAGTGCAGTGTAAGTTGTAAGTACACTTATCTAAAACAAACAAAGACTTACACAATAACAAATTAACGAACAGTAAATTTACAAAAAAAAAAAAAAAAACAAAAAACATTTTAGAACGTTGCACTTAAAACCAGTTAAGAATTTGTTTAACTTATTTTTGTTGATATGAACGTCAAATAAGTTTTCATTCGCCTTCAAAAGCTTACTCGTTCTTGTCAGTGGCTCATGCATTCCGTAGTTTGTTCTATTTATCGAACGCAAAATATAATCGATAAAATTAAATAGAGGTTAGAATATCTGGAGCATCAGTGACACCAGTAATTATTTGATGAAGGAAAACAATATCACTGTTTGTTCTCCTTTGACAAAGTGTTTGCATCTGGAAAAATGCAAGTCGATCCTCATAAGAATGGATTTTTGGGTCCAATCCATTGGAGCCCTTTAAAGGCGAAACGTGCAAAATTGCGTTAAACGGATTCT
This sequence comes from Sphaerophoria rueppellii, assembly GCA_920937365.1. Classification (NCBI taxonomy): domain Eukaryota; kingdom Metazoa; phylum Arthropoda; class Insecta; order Diptera; family Syrphidae; genus Sphaerophoria; species Sphaerophoria rueppellii. The sequence goes on from CAKKXW010000001.1 coordinate 16,270,248, forward strand.
AGTCTCTCAATATGCATCTCGTAATGAGAATGAGAAGAATCTTAGCAGAAAACTTAAAACTGAAGGCCCTGACTCAGCAAATATAACCAAGACATCGTAAACCTAGCCTTATGGCAAGAACCAGCATCCTGCTGAAAGATGTAAGTTCCTTCAGGGAATTGGAGCTGAGGTATAAATGAAGGAAATTGTTCTTCAAGGATATTTTGGTATTTTTCAGCATTAATTGTATCGTCAACATAAAATAATCTTCTAACACCTCGTCCAGACATGCATCCCCATACCATTAGCGATGCTGGTCTTTATGGAATGCTTCTCTCGAATTTCGTTTCACACGTGTGCGTTCATCACCAGAACAAACCTCAAATCGAAACTCGTCACTCCAAATAACTGTTGGCCATTGATGCAAAGTCCTGTTTGTATGACGTTTGGCCCACTCGAGCCGTCTTTTCTTATACCCTGACGTCAAAAATGGTTTTTCTTTTGCCTGAATTTAGCGAAAATCTTCAACTTTTGAAAAGTTAAAATCGGTAATTTCTATATTCTATACAAACCTTATTGTAAAACCTATATCCAAGTTTTTTCATCGTCCTATTACATGTTATTACAGACACATTTAATCGACCGTTCCGTTCTGAAGTTAGAGCAGCTGCTGGTGGTCGTCGATTTTTTAAATATTTTTTTAACACACGACAATCGCGAGGCTTTGCAAACTTCGTTATTATGTTTTGCAATGAAGATCTTGGCAAAGTAAGATTTTTAGCAATTTTATAACTTGATACTAACTATTTTACATCCAGTACAGAACAGATTAACAAACGTTCTTTAATTTTCACGGATTCCTAATTCTGAATTAAGGGGAATCCGTAATAATCTAATTGAAGATTTAAACCACTCTGAACGAGCTGGCCCGAAATCTTATTTTTAAGAAATTCATGTTTTATGCATTCTTCTAATGTCTTTCGGTCTATAAACCTTATTTGGCTTTTTGTTAGAAAAATTTGATATAAAAACTATCATTTTTGTTTTTCTTCACATGCTGCTTAAAACTTTGTCCTCAAAATTAAAACTTAAAATTAACTTAAATTTCCTATAATCTATTTACAAACTATCTTTTTTTTTTGTTTATTGATTTTCTCTCCTTTTTAATGTATTTATTTAGTTTTCTTTTTTAATTAGAAAAGTTTAAATTGATTTTTTTTTTTAAGAAATAATCAAGAGCATTTTAATTTAATTTTTGACTTTGTTAATTGGGTTTTTTGATTTTTTAATTTTTGCATGCAACTAAAAGAAATTATTTCTGCCTTTTACTTTATTAAGTAAACAACTCTTGGATAATATTTGATATTTTCGCGTTTGTCTTGGTTTTTAATTTATTACTTTTTGTTTTGCTAGCTTCCGTTCATTAAATTTAAAAGCTTGTGCAATATACATCTTCCTTAAAATAGACTAGCAATAAATGAATATAAATATAAATGTAATAAAAAAAATGGTTAATTTATTTTATAAATTGTATATACAAATTAAGGATCAAAAAAGCCAATCAACATACTCAAATAGATTGATTTTTATTGCAATATTATAATCTGAATTAACTCGTTCATACATAGCTATTTGCATATACAAAAATCTTTATTATGACTTGCCATTTGCTCTCTAACAGATTGATATCAATATTTAACATAATAAAATAGGAGGAGGAATTTTAAAACACATTTAATTACATTGAATTGAAAAACAAATTTGCGTTTTTTTAGTCTAAGCGCTCCTTTACAAAGCGCAATTTCACAATATTTATGCAGTTGTTCAATGTTCAATCCATTATTCAATTTGGTTAACAATTGTTCTTTTGATAAAAAATCACTCCCGAAAACGCTGCATCTGGAATCTCTAAGAGTTGGGCATACATTTTTTTACTCAAGAAAAGAGACAACACAGCGTTCATAAGCAATTAAACAAAACACGAATTTTAAACTTTTACTTTGTATTTTATCAAGAAATAAAAAGCAATCGACGCACGTGTCGGTCGTCTGCCTAGCGTGAACAACCTGGAACTGACTGATTTGGATTTCCATTTTTATATGATCTAACACATTTTACATTATTGTTTATTGAACCAAAAATATATATTCAATGTTACTTATGGCTAAAACTCATAATTGCTGGTAATTTGACACTACATTTAAAAGATTAATATACTTAATTATACTTGGCTTAAGATGTATTCCCTGGCGCGGTTAATCACAGTTTGTTCAGTTATGGTTGTCTACTGTGGGTTGGATTGGATTGGGTGACGGCATCTACCCGCATTGATATGCTGACTCCAGGCCAGCATAAAGGGAAACTGCTTCAGCGTTGTCCGTTCTCAATTTCTCGTGGATATTCTTGGCGCTCAGGTGCCTTGGTTCGGGAAGTCGTTCCTCATTGGTCATCCTTCTCATCAGCGGATTGAGGTGGTTTGTAAAATGTTCAATCATCTTCCTAACTGCGTCAGAAAAAAATGTGTCCAGTGGCTTGACTCGGGCTTCCTCGTAAAGTCACTTGTTGCTGTATAGTACTTGCACCTTTGCCTATCGAAGTGTGGTCCAGTGTATATCCTTATCAGCTTCCTTTCAAATAAAAGAAGCTTCTGCATCGCTGTCTGGGATTTTGAAAAGCTGAAGCTGATAACTTGCCTGGATAGTGGTTTGTAGATCAGCAGTTTGGTTGGCTTACTTAGTCCCGTCTTCATCTTTAATACTAGATTGATACGGTGGAAGGCTATAGGTAAGCTTTTGCAAGCACTGCTCTTGCGTGCGGGTTAAAACAGCTCCCAAGTATTTGGCCTTCCTTTTAGCTTTAATACTTGGATCCATTTGGGATCTTCAGTATTAGGTTCCTGGATGCTGCCACCGTTTTACAGCACCTGCGATTGAAAACCGGTCTCCTGAAGCATAGCAATTCCGATTTGGAGGTGTTAATCCTTATTCACCATTTGATGTAGTACTCGTAGAGTCTGCATATGTGGACTTCAACCAACCGGTTGTAGAAAAGGGTCCGAGCTTCGACCCCTGGGCCAATCCAGCCAAAATTTTCTTTGTTGTTCACTTCATATTTTCAGCTTCCACAAAGAATTTCCTGATAGAAAGAAAAGAAAATAATATTTTAAATAGTGCCTGAGGGATACCTCAGGAGCTTGTGGATGAGATCCTTTATCCAAACGCTGTCGAATGCTTTCTTAACATCCAAAAAGCATCCTACCGTCACACGGTGACTGTTGAGAGCTGAGGTGACGTCGTTCTGGAATTTCAGCAAACAATGTAGAGTGGAGTGGCCTTTACGGAATCCAAACTGCATATAGGGGATGATGCTGTGCTCGTTGCATTGGGACGGCCATGATTTTAAGCTGTTTTCCACTTCTTTTGAAATGCAATTTTTTTACAAGCTTTAAGACAATGATATAGAAAATGTAATTTGAGTCAAGTATGTTGAGATCACTTTTTTAACTGAACACAAAATTGAACATCGTAAGAGCTGAAAATAGAAAGAAAATGGAATTGTTCATTGAGTTCCTGTGTTTCGAATATTTTTTAGTAAAAAAGAACTTCAGAAAACATCTCAGGGATTTCGCTTTTTTTCAATAAAAAAAACTTTTAAAACATTTAGTTTCCATCCATAAATAATCAAGGCTCCTATTAGTAATATAGAAATGAAAAAGCATCAAGTAAAGTAATATTCTGAAACAACCAAGGATTTTCAAACAAAAAGTTTTTCCTTAACATTTTTATCACAATGAATAGAAAATTCATATATCCCTTGAATATGTTCAAACGCCGCGCCGTCGGCAATATTGTTTCTTCCAACAGAAACGAAAGTATCCATGTATGCAGTTTAAGTTTTACTTGAGTCTTTTTGTTGTTTTATGAAAACTTTTAAGTGACAGTTTAATAATTGCAACAGACAAAACTACCTTCTTTTCATATAGTGTAATATTAATTGTTAAAACTGCTCGTTTGTACGAAAAATTGCACCAAAAAGTATAGTTTCCAAAAAGTTGCTTACATTGCAAATTAAAACAGAGTCCTTGCCACGTGAAAAAAAATACCAAAATCTTAATTTTATTTCTATTTTTAACAGTGAGGAAATTATAAACTTTTCCTCATTTATCTTCCCCCAGAGTAATACCAAAAAAATGTTAATTTAATGCCGCTTCAAGCTCACCACAGCGTTGCACACACTAGACTGTAAAGAAGTGAAAAGAATACCACAATAACAAAGGTGTATCCACTGAAAATTTCATTTTAAAATAATATATGAAAAAGAATCACTCATACGCCCCAGAGTCCCTTGCTTATAGTTTCTCTCGAAACAAAGTTTTCCTTAACTTCCATCAAAGTTTTGTACATTTATAAAGTCCTTGCTGTCTTATTTTTTTTTCTACAAGCAAAAAAAAAAACAAGAACAAACACTTAAATCCTTTTTTCATGTCAGGATGAAAAAAATCTGGCTGTAAAGTTTTCACACAGGCACTTTTGCAGTAGCATCACATAACATTGTGTTTATGTAATTTTTTTTTTTTTTCAAAAGTCCTGTCCAGACCAGGACGACCGACCGGCGATGTCGAGGACGCACAAAGAACAGACAAGACAGTAAAGCATGAGGGAAACAAGAAATTACATCATCACAGTCAATTTCAATTACAAGGAAACTTGGTTTTACGATGCAAAAATCCATATTCCAACGATGATGATGGCAAACGCATAACATGTGGGTATGTGTGACCCCTTTTCTGGCTTGTCAGAAAATCCCCCCTTGCTGTGACGGTTTTTTTTGTCTTCTTTTTACATTGAACTCTTGCTGTTATGTGCTATAGAAAAACCACTTGCAAACACAAACAAACATATCGACTACTCGTCGCAACTTGGATCCTTACAACAGCGCTGAAGTCGCATCAAAAGAGTTTGAGCATGAGTGTAATGGAGAACGTTACGGTAACTTTTTTCAAAATTGTGTCTTCTCAATACAGGAAATCGGAAATAAACCTGAGCTAGTTGTTGTTGTGCTGCGTGTTTTGAGTGTTTTATGGTGTCCTTGTAAACGACATTGGTTGTTTGGCTTCTGATGGTGGATGGGTTTTGAGGAGCTAAAAGCAAAGCAAACATACACGGTGGAGAGGACAGCAGGATTCCATGTTGTCATCTTATTTGAAAAGTTTTGAAAAATTGTTTCTCTGGGAGAAAGGGAATAAAAGCAAATTTATTGCATCAACCTAAATGGCTCGAAAAGTTCGCATTAAAAACAAAAACCAGAGAAAAAAGAAAACAAGAAGCGGAAAAAAAACTGAAACCAAATATCGAAACTTTTCACAATCGAATTGGCAACAAAGATGATGTTTGAGGATTTTTCCTACTTCGGGGTTTATTTGTTGTTATTTTGGGCATCTTTTTGGGAAATGGGAATTGTTTTCATTTTGCGTTGTTTTTTTTTTTTTTTACTGCGTCTTTTTAGAAGGAAAAAAGGAGAAAAAAAAACTCGACACACATTATCCTCTCGAGTATTCGCATTTGTAAAAGGATCGTTCAAAATAGTTAGAAGGACCTTTTTTTGTTATTTTTAAAGAAGGTTTTTTCCTCCTTAAATCTATGACCCTTTTTTGGTTTGAGAAGAGAGAAAAAACACTAATAAGAACGGAAAGAGAAAAAGAAAATGAGCGTGGGTGGTGTCGCATTTATATATGTGAAGTGGAAAGTGCAACTTGACAGTGCCGTCTCAATTTATATGCATTTGGATGGCCTTTGTACTTTGTCGTAATAAATATTATGTCATCCAGGAAATGGCTGCAAGGCCGTTCTACTCTTTTTGTCGTCGTTTTTAGAATTTCAAATGGTTTTGGTTAGTTATAGCTAGCAGGGGAAGCTTTTTGTTGACAATAAGATGAAATAAGATAAAGGTCATAGGAAAATAAATGGACGTTGAATTTCCTTGAAAATAAAAAAAAAATACTGTCGGTAAAAATATTAAGTTTCCATTTAAACCGTTTAAGAAAATTTTTAAGCTCCAACAGCGGCAATTTTGTATAGAATTCACTCTATAAGAAAAAGTAAAGTATACGCCACCGTGTCTTGAACATTGAGCTCTTGAATGTATACTGTAAATCCAATTATTAATCACTATTTTTGTTGGTCCGCCGGGTTAATAATATCCCTGAAATCCGTCATTATTGCACTTCCAACAAAAAACACTTGTTTACATCCTGTCAAAGTCACTCGTCAATCCCTCGCCGTCGAATAATTGACACGTCCTTTTTTGAGCTAAAACAACAATCACCTGACTTGATACTTTAAGCCTGTGAAGTGCTAACAATCACCCGTCAATGCACATAAGCACACGCCAACCGAACCCCTCTAGCCTCAAATCATTTTGCACCTCGATGTAGACTAATCCCGGTTCCACAAAAGGGTCGATTTTCCTGTCACACAGAAAGTTTTTATTTCGTCCTTTTTTATCTTCCTGTGCATGCCTAACGTTGTAACAAGTACCATTACCACAGCAATCAAAATTAATACCCTTCAATAGCTTGAGCTGTGTCTGAGCCAGAGCCCAATAGCCAGGTTGATCGTCTTCCAACGGCTATACACCCTAACATACGTTCGTTTGTGCTAATTCACTGCCTTTGTATTTGGAACCTGATCTACGTATAGATGTAATTACTTGTGCTTGATTGCATTTGAATGTACAAAGGACTCGTTGACTTGAAATTTGCGTGTGAAAGCAACCACCCAACTCCAACCGAATCTGTGTGAGCAGGAAGGAAATTCACTCGATGTGGGTTGACATGGAAATAAGTCTCAACACAAAATTTGATAACATTGCTTTCCATCCACAAATGCTTGTCCACGTTTCAGGCTGGACTATATTCCCATGATGAAAGCATGTGGCAAGGCAGAGGCCATTCGCATGAATATTCGAATTGGCACTAGCTGGCAATTGTGTGGCAAGAAATGCGTGAATTTCGTTAAGTCATCTGCTACATGCACCAACAGGATACACCATCGTGCATGCAATCAGATACCACAAGCTATCCAAACAGTTTCAACAATATGAATGCAATGTTTGTCCTCTGTGCAATGCACACGAACAATACAACAAGCCCTGTTCACTGTTACAGTGAGAGCGATTTTTTCATTGCCATTACGTCTTTCGCTTTCAGGACTCAACAAAAAGATGTTGTCACGCGATTGACTGTTTATGGAATACGGGAGGCAGGCATTATGTAAGTGAATTCAGGTGAACGGCCATCTAAGGTTGTGGTTGTGAGATTGTTCACATGAAACAATACAATTATTGTTAATTTTATTGCCATAACTTGAATTTAAATGAGAAGCACTCACATTAATCAGAGATTGAAGGTAATAAAATACTGGGAAAAGGCTTTCTTATTAATGGAACAATAAGCCCATGTCTGATCAGGAATAAGAAAAGAGCTTCCAACATATTATGGTTAAGTAAATTGAATTTCTGGGAAAAAGAGAAAAATACTTGGAATTCAGGAGAGACGCTAAAATGGAATGAGTAAAAGGTTTCATTATAATTTCTTTTTGGTTAATTGTTGGTAATTATGTTGAAAATTGGGTATTTGGTCCAGTTGTTGCCAAATACCGAAGAACGTTGAGTAAACAATATTTACGAATAGGTGTATGAAATATAGTCTATTTTAAAGCGACTTGTGACTTTTTATTAAACACTCAACTACGACTGATGTAAATAGACTGTTTGCTCTCAAAAGAGTGTTAAGCTTTCTTATGTTAGTTTTAGGTCAGGGTTTTTCCTTGTATCATGGAAATTTGTTCGTCTGTTAACATACTTCTACTAGAAATTTATCATAATGAAGCCATGGTTAGGTTAGGTTTAGCGGGCTGATAGTTGATGTTGTCACCATCACACTTAGATCAATGTAGATCCATTGTGGTACCCTGAAGTGTTGTAACTTCCTGAAAAGTAAATAACCTATGAATCATGTGGTTCGATTAACCATTTAGAGGTCTTGGCAAAGTTTAGTAAGCTTTTGCCTGGCGGTTCTGATAGTTCCTCTAGTTCATTGAAGAAGAAGTTGCCTAGAGTTTTCTTTCTGGTAAGACAGAGTGAAGGACAGTGGCAGAGAAAATGAGCAGTGTCTTCATGCTCATTCTCATCACCACAGCCTCTACAAAGGTCATCCGTACTGAGCCCCATCTTCTTCTTATGGTACCCAAGTAGGTTGTGTCCTGTAATAGTGCCGATAAGGGACCTTAGGGAGGGTTTGTTAAGAGTTAAAATCCAATCGGATCTTTTCTTATCGTATCTAGGCCATAGCTTCCTGGTGTTAACACAGGTTTCTAGGAGATTCCATCTGTTGTTGGATTTTTGAATGATGATCTTACTGACGATATGTTTTATAACGGGATTCCTATATGATGGTCTATGAGAGAGGGTTCCAGTGTAGTTCTCTTGCAAGTTCATCTGCCTTTTCGTTGACTGGTACATCACTATGGCCAGGAACCCAGCAGACACTTACGTTATGCTTCGTTCCAAGAACCTTTAGCTCTTCGCGACAGCAAGTAACAAGCTTCGACTTGATTTGGGTGGCAGAGAGAGCTTTAATTGCTGCTTGGCTATTTATGAAAAAAGTGATGTCCGCGTGTGATATCGCCATCATGGATATATGTTTAGCAGCGTTTTTCACTGCCAAGATCTCAGCTTGGAAGACGCTGCTATGGTCGGGGAGCCTGAATGATTTGGCAAGGTCGGGGCTTTCGGAGCAGTTGGGGTAGTCCTCAACGCTAAGTCCGCTAAGTCGTCAGCGTAGGCTACCACTACTTTACCGTTATTCCTAAGTTTTATTAGGATCTCGTTCATCACTAAGGTCCATAATAAAGGTGAGAGAATTCCGCCTTGCAGGGTTCCTGTAGATGCGTACATCTCTAAGTGTGCGTTACCAAGTTCACTATGTTCAGACCAGGAAAGTCCACCATCGATCAAATATTCACCCTATGGCAGATCTTGGACCTAGGAACTTCAAATCGATACCTCCCACCTTTTCATCGATTTCAAAGCCGCGTATGACAGCGTCCATAGACGCAATGTCTAGTTTCGGCATCCAAGAAAAACTCGACCATCTGTGTAAGATGACAATATGGAAAACTCACGCTGTTCCATCATGGTCGGAAAAAACCTATTGGATGCATTTGATGTCAAACATTTTTTTAGACAAGGTGAGCGGACTTTGTCTACCTAGGATGCGCTATAAGCTCAGACAACAACACCAGTGCCGAAATCAAAAGAAGAATCAAAGAAAGAAGATTCAAAGAAGAACTGTACGAGCTGTCCAGCAACAGCCAGAAATGTAAAGGTCTAACGACCCAACCATCTAGGTCATGTAAAGCGAATGGAAAATAATGCCCCAGCTCGTTGCGTCTTCGAATTCAATCCGGAAGGACTTCGCAGAAGATGAAGACCGGGACTCAGCTGGAGTACACAGGTGGTAGAGGACCTGAACCAACTTGGCGTGAGAAACTGGAGACAGCTAGCTTGGGACCGAGCTGGCTGGAGACGCTTTTTGGGTAAGCAAGTAAGAAGGTAAGATATTGTTAAGATGTTTTAAAGTGGGTACTTTGTAGCTGAAAGACCGAATTTGTGAAAAGAGTTTTTTGTCAATATAGCGCTTTATCTTGTCTGCTATTTTTGCGTGAGACGGGTGTGCTAGAAGACAGCATTTATTTTTCCTTCGCAAACGGTGCGCACGGGAAACAATAAATTTCTGTAGCCGAGAGTGAGAATCTCGAATTGGGCAAAGATTTAGGGTTAAAAAACATCTTTTCTGACTTGACGGTAAAGTTAATTGAAGAAACTGAGTCTTTTGCGCAAACACATTTCCATGCGTCTGAAAGATTGCTAACATCACGCCTGCCTTTAAAATTGAGACAAATCGCATGTTGCTAATTTATATGCCTATTTCTAAGCTCTTTTTTCCCCTAAACTATTTGAACAAATAGAAATACAATAGAACAAATAGCAACATGGCTTTATACAAAGGAGATCAATGATCACAAACATTCTAGCTAGCGTTTACGCATAAGTGTTTGAACAGTTTTCAAAATAGACAGGAAGTTGTTTGTTTTGTATGCACTATTTTTAATCTTCTTAGCTTGAGAAGATTAAAGCTAAGTGCAGAGCTTTACTTTCGAAGACTTTTATTACAAATTAAAGTGTTCCACAGGGTAGTCATTTCGGACCACTTTTTATATTTTATCTGTTAATGATGCACCGTTACGTGTTTAAAGAAGTCAATGTTTTATGTTTGCAGATGGTATGAAAATTTTGATAATAAAGCTAGTACTGTGTTTTGATTCATTAAGCGTTGGTCAAAAGATCCTAACGTGGCTTAATTTTTTGGATGGTTGAAATTTTAGACACTCAACGAAAACGTTCCATTTTGGAAATGTTTAAGAATTTCTTCAAATTTAAATAACAAAGGAAAGTTGAAGCTTTTTTTTCCATTGACTTAAAATCATCAACACTGACCTCGATTTGGGCAATTTCAAAATTTCGTTCCCTACTCTCGAAAATATTGATTTTGAATCTTAATTATTTGAGTTCGGCAATAATGAATGAAATCCAAAAAAATTTTAATTGAAATTTAAATTTTGAACACAAAAATATAGAAGTGCCTTCAACCAAATTCTATGACACTGAACATTTCTAAAGCATTAACCCTCACAGAGCATTATGAATATTCCCGATCATCAAGTAGCTCTAAATGAATGAAATGTGGTTCAAAAGCACAAAGCAAGTAGGTCCTTTGGCATTATCTAATAACGGCTTGAGTTTATTAATTCTAAGTTTTAGTTATAAAAGCTCTCATCCCTTGCTTTAAAACTTTAACGGGTTTAGCTCCAGTCACAACTACTAAAATTCAGTTACCTTTTTTTTCGAAGTTGAAAGGAAACAAT
>CAKKXW010000001.1:16293159-16303235 GCA_920937365.1 Sphaerophoria rueppellii
TTCATTTCTCTTTTCCTGGTGAAAGGATTAAGGATATGGATATTGTACGGAAGAGATAGAAATAATCTTTCGTTTTGACAAGACGACCACAAGCTCATAGGGATGATGGTTAACTGAATTAAGGACTCAGCGGCAGGCTTATGAGCATATTGTTTAATTTGTGTTTTCCATTAATTAAACATGAGGACTTAGAATGCATGATTAACATTTATGCAATAATGAATTAGCAAGGGAATAATATAGAAATTTGGTGAGCCTCTAAGCTCTTTACCGCAAACAATATGGGATACATTAATTAGCTTGTCCTATTTTATGTGAAACGAATTTGTTTTTATGGTCTTACACGGTTCAATTCCTTGGAAAAATTTATTTCAAAAAGTATTATACTTTTTAACTAATATGAACTCGTCTATGACTCTGATAAACCAAACTTCTTTTCTACAAACTAATCGTTTATCCCTTACTCAACCATGATGCAACAAACTGTGCTTTCTCTTAACACTCAATTCTGACATACGGAAGACTGAAATACCTAGAATGCGACATTCCTCAATCTTTTTTTTTTTTATAATTTGCACCCAATCGATGGATTTTGTATACCCTTTTTATGCCGGGGACACAGTGAGTGCATTAGGAAGAAGGGAAGGGGTTGGAAAGGAGATGTCGGTGTACATTGGTCTTAAATTCTTGAACATTGTAGAGACTGGTAAAAGACAGAGTGTGGAAGAGAGTTCCACATTCGCGTAGTACGGCTAAAAAATGATTCCCCATACTTGAGAGTACGTCCGAAGTTGGGCCCGAGTGTAAACTGATGGGCATTCCTAGAAGCGCGAGTATTACGGGCGAATTGTTTGAGGGGAGGAATGCTACTGGCTATTTCACTAGAGCAATTACCGTGAAAGTAGCGATATGTTTTATCACACACACTACGTTACGACGGTGGTCTAAAGTGGTGAATGCGTCAGTGATCTCTCTATCACCAATCATTCTTACAGCTCTGTTTTGAATTCCATCCAAGAGGCTTAAGTAAGTAGCTGGAGCACCAGCCCAGAGATGTGAATTGTACTCAAGCTTTGGACGGATATAGGTTTTATAGATGATAGCCAGATCAGACGGGGAGAACAATTTCTTGCACCGTCTTAAGAAATCCAAACATCTTGCGGCATTTTTGGCTACATCGCGTATGTGCTCATTGATGCAAGTTCTACTCATAGACAGTGGCAGGGGGGGTTTATCTCGCTTCAACGATAACAGACAGCATTGAGTTTTCGAAGTATTAAACTCTACACGGTTTTTGATTCCCCATTGGACAATGCTGTTTAAGTCAGAGTTTTATGAACTTATCATATTTTTTCCGTTGCAGTTCCACATCCGAAGAGGAGGGATGTGAATCTGGAAACGAATATTAGAAGCTAAGGGTACTATCGTCAGCGAAAAAATGTATTGGATTAGAAGTAACAGACAAGAGATCATTGATAAAAATGAGAAAGAGGGTCGGAGACAAAACGGAGCCCTGGGGTACACCAGCATTTATATTGTGGGTTTCAGACTTGAATCCGTCTAGTACAACTTGTATTGAACGGTTCAAAAGAAAGTTTCTGATCCAACGAAGAAGGGATTCATCGATACCGAAGGCACTCATTTTCGATAAGAGAGTAAGATGCCAGACTTTATCAAATGCCTTTGAAACATGAAGTGCAATAATCTTACTTTCTCCAAAACGATGTAAAGATTTGTTCCACTGTTCGGTGAGATAAGCCATCAAATCACCAGTGGACCTGTTGCTGCGAAAGCCGTACTGCCGGTCATTAAGAAGCTTTCGCTCTTCGAGATATTTCTTGAGCTGATAATTTATCAGCGTTTCCATGACCTTAGAAAGAAGGGACGTAAGTGCAATCGGACGATAATTGGAGGGAGAAGAAGATTCGCCCTTTTTTGGAATAGGCTGGACAAATGCTGTTTTCAAACTGCTCGGAACGAGCCCAGAAGAAAAGGATAGATGGAAAAGCTAACGCAAGGGTTTTGCCAGCGTGGAAGAACACCTCTTCAGAACAATAGCGGGGATACCATCCGGACCAGCGGATTAATGTATGTTGAGATCTTTTAAGACTCTCGCCACAGCACGACTGCGAAAGAAGATTTGTCCCATGGAATCATTGACGCACTCAAGAACTGGAGGAGTCATGACACTCTCTGGCAGCGAAGGGTTGGCGGCGAACTGCCTAGCAAAAAGGTTAGCTTTGGCGAGCGAGCTAACAACTGGAGTGTCATTGTCAACGAGCGTAGGGACCGAGGAAGAAGAAGAATTCTTCATATTTTAAACAAATGGCCAAAAATTTTTACTACCTTTGGGACATTGCAGTATTTTTTGCCTTAATTTTTGGTCATGTAAAAATTTGGTCCGCCGAATATGGACATTGCAGGCATTCCTGGCTTGTTTAAACTTGTTCCGGTTTTCCTCAGTTGGGTTGGCTCTAAAACACCGGAACTTTACTTCTTTTTCCCTGATAACCTCTTTACAGCTTGAATCAAACCATGACTTTTCCTTGGGTTTGATGCTTTTAACCCTATTCGGGATAAAAGTTTCCATTCCCAAAATAATCATATAAGTGATCATATCTGCGATGGAGTCTACGTCACTATCGAGGAAGCATAGTGACCAGTTAAAGATCCGGAAAAGTTGTTGAGACCGTCCCAGTTGGCTTTCTCGTATTGCCACACGGTTCTCTTCGGAGCTCTTTATCTTCTTAAACTCTACTTGAATCGAATTCAAGGAGGTCATGTTTTGGTCTCAACTGCACCATCATCGGTGAATTGGGGTCGAAAGGCCAAATACCAAAATATCGTAAACCCAAAGACTGCAAGCCATATGACCGCAAACTACCTTTCCGCACTCGATCGAATGTCACTCAAAGTTATGAGAATTAAGGAGGTCGACACTTGATACCTTGATACAGCCTTGAATTTGATATTTTAGGAGACACCAAATACTGATAATCATGGAGAACGAAGCATTGAAATTCTTCATTCAAATAATGCGAAATAAGCAATTGCTTTATTTGTGTATTGTGAAATCTGTCAGTACTACATTTCCAAAGGGAGGAAGCGTCGATTACGTTTTTTTAACTAACTAATCTCACGACACAGAATGTAAGGCCATCCAACTGACATCGAAAATAAACATTAAAATTAGTTTCAGTGTGTTGAAATGAAAGGAGTCGTTTGTTGATTTTGCAAATCTACTATCTGCAAGTAGCAGGAATGCATCCGTTATGGAGTACATGCAATAAAGTCACATTAAAATGCATTCACCGCTTTTTGAATGCGAAACCAATGAAGACACAAGACTTATTTTAAGCATCCATTCTCCTTCTTGCGAACAAAAATATCTGCTTACCTATATTATCCTTCTACGTTGTGGGAAATTGTATTGACTTACAAAAGGACAAACAAAATCGATTCCTGACCTTTTCGTCGTCATGTCGGTCGTATCGTATCAGAAGAGATAAAAGAATTTGCTCCTCCGAAGAAAAAAAAAAATATCGTCCTTTTGTGTAAAAATAGCACACAAATTTACATACCTATCTCATTTTGAAACGGGTTTTTTCCCACACAAACAAAAAAAGAGGACAACTTGTGCGGTACTCAAATAAAATGTACATTTCGCTTTGAGATTATTGCTACACTGATTTTTTCTGCTCATCTCCAGCTGGCGGAGAATGAACAGCAGGAGGAGCTTTGAAAAGCACCATCAACAACAACATCAACATCCAGAATCGACATCAAAATCCCAGCTTCTGCTGAATAAGAACTTTAATGCGGTGAAATGAATCCTCGATTCGTAATCCCAAGACATCATTACTCTCGACGACACTGATGTTTAGGAATTTTCTTTTTGGTCCTTGGGGACGACCGACATGGATGGAGTAGTACCTATACACGGTTAGTTTCCACCATGCGACTGTAATGTAGAGTAAATTAGTGCAAAAAAAAAGAGGAAAACGTGCTAACGGACGAACCTTTAATTGGTTTTACGACAAAAATTCCACTCTGTCTGTCTTTTGCGCGCTTTCACTCTCGCATTGATGCTATAGTGATTTGGTACTTATGGTCCTTCGAGCCGGATGGCTGCTTCTTGGATTTTGTTGATTTATTTGAGTTTTATGAGACTTTTTTGAGGAAGTTAAAATTGAAAGAGGACGAACAAAATCAGGGGCGGAAATTCACTGGGCGGGGTAGGGGGTGGCTGCAATTAATTTGTAATTAAAAACAAGCCGTAGAATGCTGAAGCTGATACAACAGGGAGTATTTTACAATGCTTGATTGTGTACTTAATGCCATTACACTGACAAATAAAGCCGAAATTAGAGTGATGTTGTTAATGTCGTCTCTAAATGGTGGCAACTTGAATGGAATAGAATTTATAATTGAATTGGGTATTTTTGGAATATCGTGTACCAACTGCCGAGGGGATTGATGAGGAGACTTACACGATGACACGACGCGACGATACGGTCGGTGTGTTGAGCTGTTTAAAATGAGGTTGTATTTTTAGGTTTCAGTTTTAATTGATGTTTTATTTGTAAGAATGTTTTTATTGATTTTAATCACGCTTCGATGGGATTTATTGAGTCATGTTTGAAGTTTAATTTTTCAATTAGAAATCGTAAATACAATGGTCCTGTTTAATGACGACATGAAAATGTTTTTATGAGGAATAAGAGCTTCAATATACATCACTTTGCCCAAAAGTTAAAAAAAAAAACTTTGTTCTCGCTGATTCTCATGAGTTTGAGTGACCAAGATCTAAGTAGGAATTAAGCTGATTCTTGAGAATTCTCTAATGAATGACAGAAATAGAGAACAAGAATAATTGTTCAATGAAAATAAACAAATACATTTCCTTTTTAACAATCCAAATAGACCAGATTGTTATCAAAAGATTAATACACGTCCCTAATAGCGAATTTAAAAACCTCTTATTGCCAATTCAAAACGAAAAAGTATTTACCTTCTTTCCAAGAACTTGCCAATTTATCGTATTCCGAAGTCCCTTTAAATTGTCTCCCTAGCAAACACTTAGTCTCTCAAGTGTTGAAATTTATAGATCCCATAAATTCTCTGCCACTTAGGGAGAAATAGAATGTTTTTTCCTTGTTTTCGATTTCGATCAAGTAGTATGCATAACACAAAGTGAATTTAAACAAATATTCCTAATCACATGGAGAAAAAATCAATTTAACAAAGAAAGAAATAAATATAAAATCCTGATGTGATCTCTGTGATAGGGCTTCTTCGTGTCCTTGAATTTTTTGTTCCTTCCCCCCAACAAAAAAACGAAGAGAAATTGGATTCCTATTTCAGCTTCGTTGAGCTTTAAAACCGTGCCACTATAGAAAAAAGAAGAATAAGATAAATACAAGAAACATTCAGTTTCATGGTTTTATTTGGTGAATTCGTGTGAACCGACCGAGGAGGAACCTTATAGTTTTCAAATACTATCTCAAGTTGAATATTTCGTTCATTTTTTGTTAAATCCTCGAACAGAACTGTTTTTTTTTTTTGCAGATATAAAGGAAGGAAGTTTCTTAAAATGTAATCGAAAAGGGACAGTTTGGAAACTTTTTTTTTTAAGAAGAAGAAGAATAAGAAATTAAAAGTTGGAAGCAACAAAATAATTTTGGGTCTGTTTTCCCTTTTCATTCTTCCTTCTGGACAATGTGCTTGTAGAAAACAAAAAAACTCCTGGAATCGCTCGGAGGGACTTTGCATTTTATTAAATCACAATTTCAATTATTTTCCAATTGATAATGTTGCCGTTCAAAGAGGATCAACAAATAAGAGCAAGAGAGAAAAAAAAAACAATTAAATGAAACTTCCATTTTTTCTTCTGTCGCGTCAGTTGCGAGGTTCCTTTTTAAACCAAAAAAAAAAAAAATAAGAAAAACATAATTTTCGAATTTCGTAGCAAGGATGCTATTTGAAACCATTGGGAGGCAAGGATAATGTTAACTACACTTCAAGGACTCGCAACTCACTCACGGTCTTAGAGATCCTTATAAGTACATAGTCAGTTTAATAAGACTTACAATGGCTTTCATTTGGCTGGCATTGTCTTATGCCAGATTCATTCAATTTATTTCTTTCTCTTCCTGAATTTTCCATTTTCCGAATTGTCAAGAGACAAAATGGCGGCAATAGTAGCTTAAAGGACTTTTTTTTCAATCTCAAAAATAGTTAAGATCCAACAGAGCCTATGCTGTATTTTCTTTTTGTGGAAAACTTTTGCCTTTTGTCGCCTGATGTGGTTTAATTTTCGGAAGGAGATTAGCTACAGTCTAAGGACTTTTGTTCAAACTGCCAAAACACAGTGGAGTGTGTAAATGAATTAAAAGCTTTTTTCCTGTAAAGTATGAATAGATAAGGGATATGCAAAGGACTACACACTGAGTGTATCGTTTTCTCTCTGTTCGTCTGCCAATGCCAAATGCCAATGCCATTCCGGTATTTGGTACACCAGATAAACCACATCCTGATTCTGAAACTGAATTCGCTTTCGAAACAGATGATGATGACTTTTTGTACTCTCACTTTGATGGTTGCCGCCATTGCCATATTATATAGTTTTCTTGTGTTGCGAAATGTTTCATTTATAATGAAAACAGAGATATACGGGCAGAGATATGAGATGTTATCCTTTTTTTCTGTGATGCGAGAGAATAAAAGGATAAAGTTTGTCATTGAGGCAAAGGAGAAGATCAAACTGGTGCCTGGGAAGCCGTGTAGTTACATTGGACGTAGAGTATAAAGTTTTCTGTTGTAAATGAAATTAGTTTAGTTGTGCTTTTCTTGCTGTTGTCAGTTGAAAGACACGAGAAGAAGATGCTTGTAGAAATTTAATATTTGATATCTTGGAGTATTTCAATTTTATAATTGATTTTTCTTTGTCTTGGAAGCGAAAAGTTTGCTTTGAGTCAAAGGTCTTGATACCAAAGAGGAGGTTAGATTGGTTATAATTGAATTCATCATCGTCGTCATAACTTCATCTGTACGCTTGTGCGAATGTATTCAAAAAAATTTGAAAAGTTTTGAAAATAGCAAAATGATTTAAGCACAAAAATAACACATATGGTCGGATTAGTCCAGTGATACAAGTTGGAACTCAACGAAGACAGTCAAGCCTCTGGTAGATTACCATGCTCTGGTAAGGAAAAAGGTACTTAGGCCACCGTTGAGAATATGGACAAAAAACCTCAATACTAAAACTCTGTATCATCAGTGAGAAGATGCTTAACTCAGCAAAGAAATCCGGGAAAGGTCGCTGCCGCGGTTACTGTGCGAATTGTCTAACTTAACTTTTTCCAAGTATGATGTAAAGATAGACGTATTCTCCATCAATATCGAAAGGTTCTTGTTATGGTCTTTCAGCACCATCTGTAAAGTCGGATTTTGAAAACTGATTTTTTTTTTAAACTGAATACTTTTTTGAAAATGCTCTTAAGCCAATGCCCATGAATAATACATTTTCAGCAGCTACATACACAAATTATGCAAACATTGCCTTCAACAGTAAAATAATAAAAATAAAATCTTTGATGCTACCTTAAATCCAAACAACCATAACAGGAAGACAAACAAGAGAATACATTTTATGCAATGTCAAATCCGCAACGCTTAATGCGGGCATCTGGAGAAACACATCAGAACAACATAAAGTTGTTGTATACCTACTTCCGACGAGTTATGACTGTGAGTATAACCTTAGGGAAAGGAAACAAATAAAATGTCTCCTCGTATAAAAAGATGTCGAGAAGTTATTTCAACAAAACAATGGAGGAAAAGCCACTGACGCATAGTGTACAGGAACAAAAACACAAAAAAAAAAAATTATCAAGAGATTAGATTTTGTTCTGTAAATAAATACCTGTTGTGTTTTGGTTTGTTTTCTCTGGGGAAGTGTTTAAGTGAGGCTCCGGAGATTTTAAGTTAAGTAAATATTTCGATGATAAGATCTGACAAAATTAAACAACAGAAAAAGGTCTCTGTTTGGAGGGAAGTTATGACTTCTGAAAAGTTTAGCATTTATACGCTTTATTAAGACATTTTTATGGGAAATTTTATTAAAAGCACAAGGCTTTGCCCAAAAAGGATCAATGTTGCCAATGCCTTACCCAACATTTTCTCGAGTTCAATATCTTATAGTGAGCTGTTTTAGGCCGTATGCTGTAATCGATTTCGATTCCATTTGTTTCAATGTTGAATTTGATAGATTGCCAAAAAATCTGACGACACTTTTTGAAGTATTTTTCAATTGGATGTGGATTTCATCGAAACAAAGGGAGAACCGACATGAAAAAATCATCTGCGATTGAAGATCATGACTTGGACAATATGCCGTTCTTACAAAATAGGGAAACAAGTCTGACACCATGACCAATGGTGATTTAATTGATTGAAAAGTTGCCTGCAGTAATTTTACGATTTTCACGAGACAAATATTCGTCAAAAAAGATCTTTCTGCGGTGATATACGCAAAAGACAGTGTTTGTCGAGTATTCGACGCAATTTCATCGTAAGACGTTCGGATGTCACCCGAAATTAATGAAAAGGTGCATTCTTCGAAACTAACCTGTCCTCCTCAGCGAGACTTCTGTTAATTTTGATGATGAGTTCAGAAATTTCTTCTGAAATATAAACAAAAATTGGAAAACAAAAATGTTTCAGAATCAATGTTGTGAAAACGAGACCAAAATAAAGAAGTACACACGTAGAGCTAAGCAAATAACCCGGCTCTATTACAGAGATTAAATGGGTGTCGAATTGGATGGGTACATTAAAACAAAAAACATATTTCCCAATTTTACTATAAAATTGAAAAATGACGTAATCGTAAATCAATTAAAACAAACATAATTCAACATTTTTTAGCTAAGATTTCGCTTCGTGTTGAAACGATTCAACTCATAATTCTTGTTGAAATAATTTTGAATCAAATCTTAATTCGTAATAAAATGACACGAATGTGTTGTTGAAAGAACATAAACCTCGCTATAAATTATTACGATGATTCCTTTTAAAACAATCGCTTTCCCTGTTGTATCAACATGAAAATACTCTTCAAATGAAATGGTTCCAACTTTAAAATATCATTTTATACCTAAAGTATACTTACCTCTTCTTCAACTATGAAGTACCTAAGGAAATACAAATTATTATAAAAGTTCGAGTTAGGTTGGGTTTTATTGGTCTATTTATTTTGAACCTTTTGTCTTAAAAATAATTAAAAATATTTATTTCTTAAAAGCCAATTTTTCAATCGTAAGATAGACAAGCAGATAGTGTTTATTCGACAGATAACGAAATATTGGATTTTTCAATCGTCAGATAGTTTTTATCTGAGGAATAACGCTCTTAAATTTATTCGACCGATGAATACTCAGATAAGTTTATTTACCAGTTTTTTTATTTTTTGATGAATGAAAAATCGGCTATTAGACGATATTAAAACAAAATACCAAATAGATTCTTAGGGAGAAAAGTATGATTTACCTTTATTTCGTTCGGAATCAGTTCTAAAATAGGGTGACGATTAGTTTTATTAAACTCTAGAATCAATTTGACTCTAAAGCTTGCTTATAACAGAATTTAAAGTTTCTAAAAAATAAAAAGTATACAATAATTATAGAATTTGCAACTTATGTTTTTGAATAGGTATTGTACCTTACATAAGTGGGTTGGGCAAATTTCATCTATTGAAGGAATACAAGATGTTGACGTCGAATGCGATTGAGATATGGAACGAGACTGAGGTCGAAGCCATGAAACTACATTTTGTATCACCCTTTCCGACATCGTCTATATCAAACTCAAACAAACGAAATTTAGTAACTTATCTCTATCTCTATATATCTATATATGTATATAAAAGAACAGCCTTATTTTTGTGTTCGTTCGCTAACCGGGCACTCTATGGTTGACCGATTTTCCTAATTTTTTCTCTAAATGCAAGAGGTTTTAGGGTAGAAGGTTTAGCAAAAATAAAATGTACTTTTCAAAAAAAAAAAAAAAAAAAAAAC
>CAKKXW010000001.1:16303245-16320160 GCA_920937365.1 Sphaerophoria rueppellii
TTTAAAAAAAAAAAAAAAAAAAAAAAACTGATCAATATACAAGGACGAAGGCGACACCAAAAAAGAAGCGAAGGCAAAAAGGCTGCGCAATTTTTGTATGGGGGCTCCCCGCATAATACATATGAAGAAGGGTAAATTTTCTTTTTCTGTTCTTCTCTATTTTCGACAAAAGTCATGATCTCGGATATTACCATTATGGCTCCACATGTAAGTTCGCCGGGTTGACCTCAGGAAACGTCGCGTCGGCAGACCTCCCGATTTTGAATTGTTTCATGTCGGCAGACGTCCCGATTTTTTTATTTTCTTCATAAGTCTTAGGCATGCCCCTTCTTCGATTTTTGGATGGGTTCTGAGCAGTGTTACCATAAAATTGTTTAAAAAATGTGCAATCACCAAAAAAAAACTGCACTGCAGAGTTCTAAAAAAAAAATGGAATAAATTAAAAACACCGCATACATTGTGAGTTTTGCTAACTAGATGACAGCATTCACTCAGTTCAAATATTTGTTGGTGAAAATTGAACTGAATGTAATACGGTGCTTTTGATTGGTTGAAAAATGATTAAAGATGAACAAAAAATTAATATAAACATGAAATTTTATTCTTAAGCCATGAGTGCAGAAAAATCTGCAGTGTAGATTCACGGGTTTTCCAAAGTCTGGGGACGCATGGAAAATCTGCACAATGCACATAAATCTGCACTTCTGGCAACACTGGTTCGTAGGGTTTCTTCTTTGTTCATGACCTAGCCAAGTGGTTCGTGCTCTATTTATTTATTATTTTGACGCGAAGGGTCTAATTGACTAATTGAATCAACAGTGTTGACAATAACAAGTCAAAAAAAATATGAAAAAATGAAACCCTCTTCGTAGAAATGGTTAAAAGAAACAGTTTTCTATTAAATTGCTCAAAGCAATTAAACTGTTGGTATTCCAGTGAAATTTTAAAGAAAAATGTGGGCTGATACAGGGCATTTCAGATATATCTGTCACACTACTTGCGAAGTCAGGTTACCGGGTTATGGTCCCGAAACCATTTTTCTTTGTATTTGTTCTTCGCTTCCTGCCTTCTAAGAACGGCTGGCTGGTCCGATTTGGCTCAAAATTGGTGGAGAGGTTGTAAGTAATTATACTACCCGTTGCTTCTTCTTGAATTTAGTCAAATCTGTTAAGTGACGGGATGGCTACACAGACATACTCAACCTTTAATTTACCGTTAACAATTCCTTAAGAGCCGGGACAACGTCCCGAGGGTTAGCTAGTACATACATAAAAATGGATGTATGTTTGTTTGTTTGTATGTCTCTTATGGACTCCGAAATGGCCCAACAGATATTTGTGAAATGTTCATGGTTAATACTTTAATATTTATTGATGGTTTCTGTGGAAAAGAAAATTATAAGAACCTCATAGAAGAGTGGAAAAACTGGATAAACCAAACAAAGGTAGGGAATTTAATTTTTTTTGCTTGGAATTTTTTGTTTCAAAATGGGAAAAGGAAAGTAGAAAGTTCGTGATGAAGAACTCGGAAAACTCATTGATTTGCAAAGGGAAAATTGCATGTTATTGTAGGAGCAGTAGTTTTCAAATGGAAAACTGGAAAATTTAAAAATGGATTTTCGAACTCATTGGTTTTCAAAGGGAAAATTGATTAGAATTATATGTGTACTGATTTTCAAATGGAAAAATGGAAAATTTTTGATTGGGAGCTCAGAAAACTCTTAGAGATCACGAAGTACTTCTAGGCCTTAAATCACGTTCTTGCAAAATTTTTGATTGGGAGCTCAAAAAACTCTGCGAGGGCATGAAGAACTTCAAGACCTAAAATTAAGTTTTTGCATGTCCAGTAGAAATTCTTAATCCGTCCAATCCTCAATGCATTTTTAAAAAATTTTCACTGTAGATATAGCCTTAATTAAAGCAAGTTTTTGGGACAGTCTTACGGGAAAGTCACCAAATATACATGCATATATTATGTAGTTCTCTATTTCAATTGCAATCAAGCAAATCACATTTAATTTAAACAAAATCTGTGTTAATTATAATCATTCTGGAGTTGCTCTGAAAGAGTGGCGAGATGAGGTTCGAAGGGTCGACTAGTACCCATAGATAAATCAAAAGACGTGAGCCCATCATTAATTTTTTTGTTTAATTCTGTCATACAATTTTAAGTTATAAAACTGAACAAAGTACAAATTGAAATATAAAAGTCCGTACATTGAAATTTTAACCTAAGGATTATTTACATGCAAACCTCAATTTTCCTCCACTTATCCGATGGGTGATAAAGATTCTTTAATAATGATAATTTTAATATCAACAACAACATTTTAACATGAAAAGCGCGTTAAAATGACATTGTTTACACCAAAATTAAAATCAAACATTTTCAAATGCTAAATAACATGAAAATTTTAAATCAACGCTAAAAATATCAAAAATTGATGGATTAACATTTAAAGTAAAATAAAAAAACAATCTTAAAACTACATTTAAACGTGGTGATTGGTGTTTTTTCCTTTGTGAAGAACCGAAACTTAGACAAGTTCATATTGAGGCCTTCAGCTCCAGGCTTCAATTCAATGGAAATATTATCGACATTCAATTCCTGTTTGATTGTAATAACGCATGATAAGTGTGGCATCAGGTGGTTATTTCAAATAGTGTTGCTCAGGTTCTAAATAAACTTCGTTCTCCTTGATTCTCATGGTTTTAGTGGTTTTAATTTCTGCTCAAATATGGAGTTTTTTCTAGCAAACGACATTCAACTATTAGTTGATAATTTTGTTTGAGCAATTGTTAGGTAAAACTAGGGCTGGATAAAAGTTTATCATAACTCGACACCTCTGCCAAAAATTATAAATGAATGAGAGAAGTATTCAGGGCATAAACATTAAAACTGATATTTAGATTTAGATCTAAGATGTCATGATAGGTAATTTAAAAATTCAAAATGTTTGTACGGGAATGTTATCAGTCTATTTTTCGGCTGTAGAAAAAGAGTTAGAAGAACAATAATTGCATACAAAAAAATATTCTCTTTTTTTTTTTGATTTTTGTTTTCAGCTTGATTACTTCAAAAAATATTTCTCCTTTGAGTCAATTAAAAACGTTATTAATGATGAAGATCAATAAACGATTTTTAATTTTCCAGACTCAGTTCATGTCAAAAACTAAAAATAATTGCAATAAAGGTAAACAAATAAAAATTTCGTTGAAAATTGAACCATTCACAATGTATTAAAAATTCATTATTCAATTTTCACAAAACAATAAACAAACAAATTTATTATTCATCTCTCTCCTTTGGCTTCACTGATGCGAAATAATTGCTATCAAATTTTCAATCAAATCGTTTGCAGTTAAATATATTGCATTCTTTCCTGTCAAACACTTTCAAACCTTGTTCAAGTATGCTTTAAAAATTCATTGATTCAAAGTGGAAAAAATCAATTCACCAAAATAGCAATTTGTCTCAAAAAATCATGCTCCCTCCTCTCAGAATGATGTAAAATGTTTATGGGTGGAAAATTATCCTAATGAGTTAATTACTTCCTGGTAATAATTCATTTCAATGAAGCTGCTTTGAATATTTTATGCATTTTTTAGTGTGTTTTGGGCCTTTCCATGCGATCCTCTTTGCCTTTGTCACACAAAAAATACAAAAATAGGAAGTTGGAGGGAAAAGAGAATGAGACTAATAGTGACGTGATGACGATGATGATGATGACGATGATGGAACATAAAGATGATGGTTTTTTTTCTTGTAATAGGGTCGACGCGTTTAGTTTTCGTTGTGTATTCTATACCCTTAGGCAATTTAAGGAAGCACAACTTTGGAGGAATACATTAAAGTTTTAGCGCGCATGGTTAAATGTAGCTTCTGTCATAAGTTGATGGAGAAATTATGGAATCTTCATTCATGAAGTTTTTTTTTACATTTTTCCTTTTTTTTTTGTTTGCAGGTAAGTTTTACTTGTTAAAGTCTTTTTGGTTTCTTCAGAAGAAGGAAATTTACATTTTACCTAAATTGTGTGTCAAGTCAAGTCCTTGAACATTTGTTGGGAAATTTAAATTTCGTTCTTACATATTGCATAACTGAAAGGTATATGAACAGCAGACACGACCTGTATTAAAGATAAAAAGGAAAAAAAGAAATGTCGGTCTAATTTGTAACATTTTGGTCAGGCACTTAACACCTTACTGCTTGGTGGCTCATATAGAAGCCAAACCAGTTGTTTGTTCATAAATTTTAAATTTGTTAAAAAGTATGTAGGTATGTTTCGTATTGTGTATTCAAGAAAATACACCTATTTACTGAATTTTACAAAAAATAATGAATTTATGAATGAGTTTAGCTATGTTTTTAATCATCGAAAATGAGTACCAACGTGCAATTCAAAATTCCATAAAAATATAAAAAATGGGTATTTCCTTGAAACACAAACACATTCAGAAAGGCGATTATGTATTTATTGCAAGTCAATATTCCAATGGTAATACCGTGTGAGTCTGATATGTCTAATTGGGATTCCGAAGACGACATACCATTATCTCAAATACAGCGAGATATGGTGGAACCTCTCTCCAGAGGAAGACGGAACGAAAAACCCCGTTGGCGAGATGACTTTTTAGAAATGTCTTACCGGAGGAAATAAGGACCTTGGAGCTTCCTGTACAGTTTTTAAAGTATATGTTGACGGATGAAACGTTTATCCACATTGAAGAACAAACGATGCTATACGCTGTGGAAAACGACCAAAAAGGCCTCCACACATCACTGCAACAGAAATCTAGCTAGCAGTTTATTGGAATGCGTCTTTACATGTTCAAATATGGTCAACAAAAATTTACCACCGATTTTTTTTCTACATGTGTGATTTGGTAGCGGTCAACGCTTGGTTGCTTTATCGACGCAATCATCCCACTTCTGAGAGCTGGATGCCCCCGGTGGATTTCAAGTGCCCTGTTTCTGAAAGTTTGTGTCGTAGCGAGCAATGTGGGAGTTCTAAACGTCGGCAATCTTCTTTAGACCTGCTTGTGAAATGCCATCTAGGGACGTGCGACAAGATGGTGTTGGTCATTTACTCCTTTGGTCCACTAGGCAACGCTGCAAAGTACCGATTTGTAACGGTTGTATCTTATGGCATTGTTGTATAAGCGAACTTATAATTCTTTTTGCATGTAGACTTAGATTTCTGGAAGTAAAAGAAGTGTCGGTAGAATTCTTTAATTTCTTTTTAAAAATGTTGTAAAATAACACGTAAGAACTAAATCTTCTTGTGTTAAAGTGCATTTTTTAATAAATATTCCATTTGAGTTTATCATTTTTGAATTAATTGTTTTTCGGCAAAACGTGTGACCCTAATCTAAAAGGAACTTGCTAACCATCCAAAATGAACCTGAGCTTATATAAATATTCCCAAGAGACACTTTGTGCACTAAATGAACAAACGTCTCTACTTCATCTTTATTTTAATAGCCTCCTGTACTGAATTTTGAACAAGGCACGGCTTAAGCTATCATTTAAATTTTAATAAGACCATTAAGTATTCCTAAATAACGATGTGCCTTAAAGCGTCACTATCTTTCTAACAATTTATGAGACAGAAAACCAAAAATACATTGTCATTCTGGTCTTGCATTATATGAGAAGAGCAAAAAATAAAAAGGAAAAACTTAATTTAAAATTTAATTTAAATGAAAACGAAGACAAAAACAAAATCTTTCATAACATTATTCTAGATAGCTTACCCATTTTTGACATTATATGAGAGATAGAGAGGCGCACAGGAACACGAACACAAACACAACACACACCAAGCAAAAATAAAATGCAAAAGGAATAATTTTTCCTTTAGTTCTATTTTTTTTTTTTTTTTTAAAGAGTCACGTTTCGGAATAATTTTCCACTAAATAAATTATTTAAACTCTCGTACCTTTGGCGTTATATTTTTTCTTGCTCATCCTCTCGGTTTTTTGTGTGTTTCGTTCGGTTTTTTGTTTTTTTTTTTTTTTAAATATCTATCCGAAAACTGAAGGCTTTCTTCATTTTAATTTTTTTTTTTATTTTTAGCTGTTAGTGTTGTGTGATGTTATATCCTTTAGTGCGATGAATTAATTTGCATGCTGAATGCCGAACGTGATGTTGGTTCGTTTTTTTGTTGCGTGTTTTATTGGTGAGATGCGAAAGCCAGCAATAACGTTCGAAAAGCTTTCAGTTGCTTTTGAAATCGGTTTTTGTGTTAAAGAAAAATATTTTCTCTAGTTTTTATATCAATATTTTTGTTTCGGAAGAAAAACAAAAATTCAATCTGGGATGGATGTTTAAGCGGGTCAAAGAGATTTTGTAGAATTAATGGCATCAAGCAAAAATAATTTGTTTTTTTCTGCTTCTTTTAACGAAAAGAATATCCGAAATATTGCCTTACCATTTTGTTCATTGGCTCTCATTTAGTCTTAAACGAAAAGTTTTAATTGGAAGTTGAAATTGCGTTGTGGGGACCCTAAAAGTAAATTGCTTTGATTTATAGACTTGATGTTCCTTGCTAACTGCAACAAAACTTTTAATTCAATTTTACCTCTTAGCCTTTTTATTTAAACTCTTTGACAAATTCATTTGAAATTTAAAGCGCACAATTTGTCCGAACGCCAAATTCAAATTCAAATTAAAACTAAAAAAAGACGGTATTGGCTTGAAAAACACCTCTAATTTGAAAGTGTTAAAGAGAAAATCAAGCGCTCAATAATTATGCATTATAAAGTCCAAAGAAGATGAATAATAATGGTTCTAAATGACTTCCTTGTGGGACACCATTTGTCATAAAAAACTTTTTTGCGTTTTTTCCTGCAAATCTTTAAAAGTACAGTCAACTTGTTTTCATTTTTCAAAAAACCAAAACAAAAGAAAATAGAATAAGGCTAACTTTGGACTATTACGAAGCGTACATGCTTATTTTTGTTTCCAAACATGTTTGATATCATAGACAACAGATTCAGAACCCTTAGATGAATATGAACAAAATTTTACTGTTTGCGAAATACAATTCACACTCTGTCAGAGCCGGAACTAAGAGCATGAACTAAGCTATGAAAGAAATACTCCGCTGTGGTGAAAGAACTGTTATATAATTTAATTGTTAATAATAGTTAATAATAATAATAGGGTGGAGATGGAGCAATATACGTGAAAGATCAGCTTAAGTGTCGCTTGAAGTGCAAAAATTGCTGGGAGTGAAATTGATTATGTGTTTGTAGAAATACATTCCTTTTCCAGTAATATTCTCATTGGATGTATTTATAGACCAAACAGACAAACTGATACGAATCCAATATTTGACCTTCTTGAATCACTCACTTCAAGTTATGAAAAAATTAGTGGCGACTTAAACAGCAATCTCTTTTCGGAGACTGATATCATCGAAAACATGTTTTCACTCAACCTAATCCCTGTGAATACAACATCCGCAAGTCAGGCTTTAGAAAATGTCATAGCTGTATTTCCGCAATTTTAAATGTGGTAGAAGACAAAAGAAGCAGCTTGGATGAAGACAAAGTAACTTTCTTAATACTCTTGGACTTTTCTAAAGCCTTTGATATGGTCGATCACATAAATCTTTGTAATAAATTGTCAAATAGGTATGGTTTTTCTAGTTCTGCAATTAAATTACTGTCTTCATATCTTAAATCGAGATCCCAAGCTATGTCGTTTGGCAATAAAACGTCAAATTTTCTAGACAACATGAGAGGTGTGCCACAAAGCTATATTCTTGGACCACTTTTGTTCTCACTATATGTGAATGAAATTCCCTACCAAGTATCTTCTCCTCTTCATATGTACGCTGATGATGTGCAAGTTTCTAGAAGCTGTTCTCTAGGTCTTATTGAGGACTGTGCAAATTGTCTTAATGCTGATCTAGAAAAGATTGTCACTTGGACTGATGATAATGGTCTATTTCTTAATCCTTCTAAAACTAAATGCGTAATAATAAGTAAGAAAAAGCTGGATGTTTCGTATTTTCCTGATATCATACTTCGCGGAGCAAAAATCGAATATGTGGACAATGTAAGAAACTTAGGATTTGTCTTCAACAGAACTCTTACGTGGGAGAGCCACATTAACACGGCTGTTAAAAAGGTCTATGGGACTCTACGTCAGCTTTGGCTTTCTCATCATTTTACACCTCTGAAAACACGTATGTTGCTGGCCAAAACTCTTATTGTTCCCAACTTAATAAACGGATGTGAGATTTTTGACAATTGTGATTCTTCGAGCAAAAGAAAGCTCAACGTTGCATTTAATAACATTGCCCGTTATGTATTCGATATACGACAATTCGACAAAATTTCCCATTTTTCAAAATTACTGTACAACATGTCATTTGATAATCTCATTCGATACAGATCGCTAATCTTGCTTTCAAACGTAATACAACCTTGTTTTCTGTTCAACAAGTTAATTTTTAGTTACTCAATTAGATCTCGCCAACTTATACTTCCCCAACTTATACTAACACAACAAGATTTAAGTAAGATCGTGGTAAATAAATCGTGTAGTGTGGTAGA
Organism: Sphaerophoria rueppellii; assembly: GCA_920937365.1. Taxonomy (NCBI): domain Eukaryota; kingdom Metazoa; phylum Arthropoda; class Insecta; order Diptera; family Syrphidae; genus Sphaerophoria; species Sphaerophoria rueppellii. Next base: position 16,311,810 of record CAKKXW010000001.1, read on the forward strand.
AAACTAAACCACGTCGAGGAAAATAATATTGCTAGTCATTCGGTAAAGAGCAGCAGCAGGTCATCCTTCTTAGGTAATTGTTAAAATGAAAATGTTGTTTTCATTAAAGCTTCCCCCTCCCACCAGAAGTAAGGTGTATATTAAAATTAAGGTTATGTAAGATTGTATTAAGGATCTCATCCTGAGATATTGCAGTCTTCCATCGGCCACGGTCCCTCGCATGCACTCTCCAGTCGCCGAAATCAAGGGCTCGGTCTTCCTTGTCGTCTCGAATCTGGGGGCTGAGATAAGAAGACTTTCTTGGCTGGAGCGTTGTCGTCCATTCGCTCGATGTGGCCGAGGTAATGAAGTCGTCTTTTCTTGGCTTTCTGGACTACATCCACATCTTGGTACATCTCGTACAGTTCTCGGTTGAATCATCTTCTCCATTCGCCATCGTGGCATACGGGACCGAAAATCGATAGAAGTTCTTTTCCTTCGAAAGTGCCCAATATTAGTTCCCCTTTTTTACTTACCGTCGTTGAATATGACTGGTAAAATCAATGTTTTGTATAGTAGACACTTTGTTTTTCGAGTGAGGAGTTTTGAACCCAGTTGTTTTGCCAAATCGAAGCAGAAGCTATTCGCAGGGTTAATTTTTCTTCGGATCTCCACTTAGGTGTCGTTTGTGGGATTGATGTTTGTTCCAAAGTAACATATTTCCTTAACTGGCTCCAAATTGCTGCCACCAACAGTGACTCTTTGCCCTAGGCAGTGAACAGCTGTTGTTTTGTTTGTTGATCGTATGATATGTACCTACTTTTTTTCACTTCAAGACCAAAGAGTTTCATCTGTTCTTCAATCGCTGCGAAGTCCTCAAAAACATCTCTCTTAGCTTGACCGATGATGTCTATATGTCGTCCGTACAGCCTAGGAGCTGGGTGGATTTGTTGAAGATAGTGTTTTCCATGCTCAAACGTGCCTTGCGCACTATCTGCTCCATGACTGTGTTGAAGAAATCACATGACAGCGCATCTCGTTGTCTAAAACCCTGCGCATGTTTGATGAGCTGTTACCCATTTGCACACTGCAGTGCGTATTGCTTAGCGTCGAGTCATGCGGCACAACTGGATAAGTTTGTTAGGGATCCTGAATTTTGACAACGCCATGAAAAGCTCTTGGCGTTGGATGCTGGGGGGGGGGGGGGTCCGACTTGAAATTCATTGGTACAGTGTCAATATTTCGTCGATTGTTGTTTTTGCCTGGCCTTAAGTCTTATACGTACGTGCCGATTATTGAGTTGCAGAACGGTTTAAGACGCTCACAAAGTACGTTGGATAGGAGTTTGTATGCAATATAAAGCAGGGATATGCCTTGGTTGTTTTAGCATGACATAGGATCGCTTTTTTTGTAGATGGGGCATAAAGAGAATAATAAGGATTTTGTGGACCTTATTACTGAACCTAAGTTTTTCAACGAGCACAAACTTCGACCACACAATCAAGGTCTTACAGCATGATGAACACTGCATTCAGACGCTACTCAGAGCTCATCTTTTTCCTTCCGAGAAGATGGTGTCCATCTCAAGTTTTCTGGTCCTGTACTTTCAGTCCTCGTTTGGAGCAACCATTTCCTTGACTTTTTATAAGCAAGCTTGATAGAATATCGCTTCAAACAAAAACTTTTGTTTCAATATTCTTTTGAAACCAACCAATTTTGAAGTGACATTGCTGGAGGCACGATCAAGGTCTAGCAACAGCGTGCTTTGTATCCTTACATCTCGACCCACAATATTTCAAAAATCTGGGCATAACAGATATCATTACAAGTATTTTCAAATTTTAAAAGCTGTCCCGGGAAGATAAACATAGCTTGCATATTTTTCTTAAAGAAACTGATTAATGTTACTTAAACTGCTCGTGTTACAAGCTCCATCACGTCCCAAATCTAATCACCTAAGAACAAGCAAAGGACCAATTTTTTTCATCATCGAAACCTAATTACAAGACTCTGACACGGTCGGTAGGTCTGTTCATTGTTTGAAAACACTAGAGAAAAAAAAGTTTGTCCCCAAACACCTGAATATCAACTTGGCCCAAGAATAACCCACCAGGTTACCCAAAATATAATCACAATGACTTGACAAACGACTACACCAGAATAATAATAAAAATGAAAAAAAAACGAATATAATCCCATTGAGAGAAAACAGAAAGAAAAATTGTAACAAGAGGACGAATATTTTCTCGGTCGTTAGCATCAGAAACATGTTCTGCATAAATCTTGTCTCAAAATCATGATTATTATTATTCTTGTCATTATCGCTCATAAAAAACCGAGGCAAAAGGATTTCTTTGTGTTGTAAGCTCTTCCATCTCTGTCTCTTCGTTTTGCTTTGGTTGATGACACTGTGTCGTTCTGTTCGTTAATAATGCTGTGACTGAGCTCAGTTCATGCACTTGGGAGGGTGAAAATCAAAGTCTTGTGAAGGATCATTGAGGGAAATTCATCATTTTCCCGTTGAATCGATTTGTATGGACTTAAAATTTACGACGAAACGATTATATTATTCGAGTAGGGGGGCTTGTGGATTTGTAATGGCGAAAACTGATGTTACTCATCAACAGAAAAGCTCATGCAAGGATATCTCCTCATTTTTCCTGTGCTTATGTCAAAAAGGAAGTTGAAAGGAGAACCGAAATTGTCGCACTCAACCCAAAACATCGCAGCTTGATGAGCGCGAATCATTACGTAATGACAACGGATGCATGACACACGAGAGTTCACTGTTCCGTTTGCAAAAACAGGATAAAATATTCACACAACACGAACACATACTACATGACACTCAATAAGTCTACTACACGGTCGAGAGCATCGACATCGTCAATTTCGACACACAACACTCTCAATCTATATGGCATAGGGAAATCCTTAAGCGTATCTGAGTGTGTGTAATTATTTATACATTAGTTCATCTTCACATTAGAGCCCCCCTTTTCACACACACAAATTTGATGAGTGGCAAGGCTCCGAGAGATAAAATAATGACAAGTTGATGGCTGATGAAAATTAATTTAATTTTTCACCTCATTATGGTTGCTTGAATTCACCATCAAGATTTTTGCTTGGGCTAGAGGAAGAGACGACCGACCGACACGAACGTAGGCATTAATGGGGCTTACAATTTACCAGCTAGTGAATATAGAATTAAGGGTTTTCTTACCCTCTTAGATTTATGATGACGAACTAGTAAAAAGTTCGCCCAAGAACAGTAACTTTTTTTATTACAAGAAGGAAGCTCTAGATTGTCCTTCGTTGATGTCAAGGGGAACAATATGTAAGGGTCAAAAATTAGCAACGATTCTTGTCGAAAAAGTTTTGTTGTGCGTCTTAAATTTGAAAAGTTTCTCGAATCCTAATTTTCTTGTGTGGGTTGTCGTGTCCTTTTTCTTAAAGTGATTATCTGAAGAGAGTTAGGGACCGACGACGACGTTATTAGCTTCCGGATCCTTTTTTTTTTCTTCTTCCTCCTACAGGATGATTTGGTCAGTTAGGGATCTGTGTATAGTTAAAAGGAATCTAGTAGATTTGGAACCCTTGTACAATTTCTACAGTGGTTTGAGGACATTTTTTTTTTCTTCTGCTTCAACATAAAGTCTAGTTAATTTTTGTCTTGTAGCAATTGAGGTAATTTTCTAAGTAATTTGTTCCTTTTTCTGGGAAAATGAAATTTTCGGGTTCTGGAATGGCTTATGTTTTTCGTTAAGGTTAATTTGTTTTCTTGCAATGAGGAAGAAGTTTCACAATTTGCGGAAGTTTATTATTCTAAATTGAACATTTTTGGTCAGAGAATTGCAGGGAAATTTATTTGTCAACTGTCAAAAACATGTTGCAAGGAACTTTTTGTGAATATTATAATCAGAACATTTCACACAAATCCTGCACGCCCAAATACCTACAGAAACAGCGTATTGAGGATTACAAAATCACGATTTACAAAACAAATTCTTAGTATAAGTTATCCATCGTGTATGGTTGTTGCAGGACGTAGATATTGTTTTTTCTTTAAACACAATTTGTGTAGATTTTCTTGCAGATGCCATTGGTTCTGGAAAAATTTTAAACAAAACAACTTCTGTGAAATAGAATAAGAAAAATGTTCATCTCAGCAGGAGATAAGCTTATTAAAGGTACAGAAAATTCCTTTTGTGACTTTAGGAATTCAAAAAGCAGAAACCGTACATACAATTTTCCGAGAAAAAACAACAGAAACTGAATGTTTAATTTTCTGGTTCAATACGTTTCTTTGTCGCAAAGTTCAAAGACCCAACAGTTTTCGCAGAATTGAATCTTCCTTCTCCAACGACTAACTTTCAACACAGAATTCCGTTGAATAAAAACCTGGCTGAAAATCTAATTTAAAGAAAAACAAACGCGGTTCAGTTAAATGACTGAAAATTGTCAAAGAAATCGGAAAAGCTCAATAAAATCCTTAATGAGCTCGAAAACCCAATCATTGGTGTTTTCTTAACATCCACCACCAGACCACAACCATCAGCGCTATTACAACGTTCCTCCTCATTGAAAACTAAGCGAGTGCAAAAATTATAGGAATAAAATAAAACAACTCCCCCACTAATGTTCCTTATCAACATTGTGCTTCATCCAGTCGGAGACAGAGCAAGAACAGGGACATACTCGAATAGTTCCTGTAGATGGCGTTATAAGTGCTTGTGTTTGATACACTCTCATAATCCATGTGCCGCTGTTCATCGCCATCATACTCCATAATCGAGTCCCTTCCTAGCCCAAGGTATATTTACTCAGGCGGCGATAAGAGGGAGGAACGAATTTTGGTATGGGTTGGAATGTTGCAGGACGGTTAGCAATTGTTGCGAGTGCACGTTTCCTTGTTTATTTGTTTGCATCCAACTATAAACCGTATGGATGTAAGTTTGCCTTTACCCGCGAGGATAATACGGCTTGCTTAGAGTCCTTACGGTGTTTGCACTGTTTCAAGCAATAAACATAGTTGTTGTGGGAGCCGAATGAATCGCGTCGAGCAGGTGGAGATTGTATGTGTACCTCTTAACTTTGTTGTCGGTTTGGTATAGTGCGAGTGATGTTGTTCTAGTTATGCTGCCGGGAGTTAGTGCCAGCATGCCGATGCAGTTTACGGCAAGTCCCATTGTAATCGTTTAATTGTATTCCATGTGGGTCGTTGTTGCAGTCATTTAACCAACAACTATGTACTGCTAGGCTGTCGCTCTGTCACTGGCATGGCGAGATATCGCGTGTTTTTTTTTAGCCAAAATCTCCCTTAACTGTACTTAAAATCACCCACAGCGATGTTAACTATACCTACCGTTGAGATATATTTCATTTGCACCACGATCTCCCCGACCATCTTTGCAACATTAATACCGAACGGGAAAAAAAATATTATGTGGAACAGAGAATAAGAGTCGACTTTCGTTGGTAGTCGTTTTCAGGCTTTAATGAAATGTGTTGGCACACATCATTATTGCACTCCTGCAGACCACAGGGACAATAACGTTTGTAATTTTTGTTGTTGTTGTTTTGGTTTTATTTTATTCTAAGAAGTACATATAAGAGGGTTAGGAGGATGTTGTAAAGGTTTGCCAGAGGAGTTATGAGATTTTTGTACGACCAAGTCTGGTTAGGAAAATGTGATTTTGTGGGTGTATGTGGGATGAATTAGGAATTAGATAAAGTATCATTTTTCACGAAAGGAAAGGATTTATTGCCCTTTAGAAGGAGAAAGTTGGTTAATGGGATTTCTTTTTTGTTATTCATTAAGGCTTTTTAAGTTCGTCGAACTTATGAAACTGGAGAGTAAGGTGACGTGGACTATGTATGGATGGATATCAATTTTCAATGTAAACTTTAAAAAAGAATTAAAGCAATTAAAAGGTTGTTCGATTGAAATTATAAAATGTTTGAGTGATTCCAAGTATATCCCTTTTAGGCCAACAAAAAAAAACAAGGACTCTTTCGTTGTGATAAAGTGTGTTTTATTGTTTTTTCATCTAAAGACAAACACTTAATTCTGTAATAAGGTCCCCGTTCGGTGGTTTTGTAAAGGTCTAGGAATGTGAATATAAACGTGATGAGAAAAACAATAGTCGATAAATCCGGTAAAAGAGCACGTATTTTAGTAGATCCTGGTAGCACTGTAACAGCAGGCATAAGCTGTGGTCGATCTGTAGGTACTAGTACGGTCCCTTGTGGCACGCGAAACAGCAGCATCTATAATAGTTCCTGGTTGCACGATATTTACAGACTATCATTGAAACTACTTTCCACTATAATCAATTTCCTTCGAAGAATGACCTGCTCCGTGCTACAGCTCAAAACCAAATGACTCGCATTATTAATCTTCCCTATGTGCTGTGAAGTGTGGAGTGTGGTTCAGTTTTCTACCACACTAAACGATTTATTTACCATATTTTTACTTTCCTCTTGTTGTCTTGAGTTTCTTCATATTACTCCTCCGCGGACTCTTGTTTCATATGTCAGTGCACTCTTTCACCACAGCGGTGAAAGCTATATTTCATAGCTTAGTAAAGGCTGCCTTATGCTTTTTCAAATGCCGACTGAGTGTGAATTGTATTTCTCAAGCAGTAAAATTGTGTGTGATGAGCAAGGCAATGGTTTGCCTGCTGTCGTTGATGACAAACATGAGCGATGATGCTGGTGGCCATATGTTTGTTAATAAAAAAATTGATATGCATGGAACGCTTCGTTACAATTACTCTTGGTAGAAGTTCAGACCAAGGCACATGAATTTAAAATCGATACCTATCGCCTTTTTGCCCGATCCTGAAAAAAGGAGATCCTCTAAACTGCGCCAACTACAGAGGATTAAGTCTACTAAATATCGCCTACAAGATCCCCTCTGCCGTGATATGTGAACGTCTGAAGCCTTTCGTCAACAATCTTATCAATGGTCCTTTTCAATGCGGCTTCAGGCCAGGAAAGTCAACCATCGGCCAAATGTACACGTTGTGGCAGATCCTGGAAAAGACCTATGAACTCCAAATCGACACCCATCACCTTTTCATCGATTTTAAGGCCGAGTATGACAGCATCTACAGAGACGAACTGTTTAAAGCTATGTCTAGTTTTGGCGTCCCTGTCAAGCTCGTTCGCTTGTGCTAAATGACGATGGAGATCTCACGCTGCTCCATTAAGGTTGGCAACGAGCTTACGGAATTTTTCGACGTCAAAAAAGGATTCAGACAAGGCGATGTACTGTCATCCGATTTCTTTAACATCGTTCTTGAGAAGTAGTGCACAACTCCACCGTCAACACTAGAGGCACTATCATCCAAAAATCTGTTCAACTTCTCGCGTACGCCGATGATATTGATATAATGAGAAGAACACAGCGTGATGTCAATGGCGCCTTTGTGAGAATTGAGACAGAAGCGGCAAAAATAGGTTTAGCGGTAAATGAGGGAAAGACGAAGTATATGCTGTCTTCGAGGAAGGACACCCAACAACGACGCACGGCTTGGACAGAACGTCACAATAGACACATGCAACTTCGAGGGAGTGGAGGGGTTGGTCTACCTAGGCTCCGCTTTAAACACGGGCAATAACACCAGCGCCGAGATCAGACGAAGAATAACTCTTGATAATCGCTGTTTCTTTGGGCTTAGAAAGCAATTGAGTGGAAAAGCCTTCTCTCGAGCAACTAAAGTAAAACTGTACAACACACTCATCATCCCAGTCCTGCTGTATGGTGCGGAAGCATGGACCCTGACAAAATCGTATTAAAGTGCCTTAGGCTGTTTCGAGGGGAAAGTTCTTCGGGTCATATTTGGCCCCGTGTGCATTGAAGGGGAATGGCGAAGAAGACACAACAGCGAACTTTACGGGTTGTACAACAACACGGACCTAGCCAGAAGGTCCAGAGACTCAGATGGCTCGGTCATTTAGAGCGAATGGACACCAATGCTCCGGCCCGGAAAGCCTTCGACACTATTCCCAAGGGACGTAGGAGGAGAGGAAGACCGCGACAGGTGGCGCACTCAAGTGGAAGAGGACCTCAATCAACTTGGAATGCAAAACTGGAGACGACTAGCTAAGGACCGAGCTAGCTGGCGGAGACTGTTGATTGAGGCCCAAGTCCACAACGGACTACCCTTATCACAGCTTCCGAAAGGCCCGGCCTCGTAACCACAGGTAAGCGAGATTTACTGGCTCGGTAGACTCAGAGACCTGGAAGACCGATCCAGGCACAACAACATGTTGGGCATTTCAAGCGACAACACAGAAGAAGCGGTAAGGGGAAGTTACGTGTGCCCCGGTTTATACTGGGCTTCTTGAAAGGGGAGCTTTGT
>CAKKXW010000001.1:16322232-16339103 GCA_920937365.1 Sphaerophoria rueppellii
CAAAACTAAAGAAAAGACGAAAAAGAAAACGCCCTCATATCCAAAGTGAATGGGACAGTAAAAATTTAAATACCTTACTAAATAAATAACCATTAAAACCATCACAACCTTTCGGGGATAATCTCAACACAAATAATGATTCAATAAACTCTACCCGCTCTCAAACAACTCATCACCCCCAAAGAACCGCAAAAATTGAAATCACAACACACTCGTCTACCCTGTGTTTTCAAAAGTTATCAGTTCAAGCAACAAAAAAAAATGTTTTCTAAACAAAGTCAAACCGTGCTGCCTAAAAAATAAACACATAACACACATAAACATTAAAGGGCAAACAACAAAGCGGTGGGAATAACTTATTTGAGTGTTCTAAACCAACAAACATGGATATACCAATACACCAGCAAAAAATGGACGCCACCGCCGCCAGCCGCTCCGTCGTCATAGACCGAATTTAGACAGGATTCGAGTTGTGCCGAACAAAGTAAAAGAGGAAACTAAATTCAAAAATGCAAATGAACAAACTTGCCCGGGCAACACCGGAACGGAACACACATTCGTTGGCATACATTCTGCCCAGCCACCACACGCGACTATCATCGTCGAGAGAATAAAAACATTTCCAGATAGGAACACAAGGAAAAGTATTCTCCACTCCACGACCGCGCTGCTATTGTGTGCCAGAGAACAGATCCTTTCCCGCGAGCTTTGTCAACTTTCATAAATGTTGCCATAATGATTATGGTCAAATAAATTTATTCTGTTTTTCTGGGTGTGGCTGAATCGGCAATAAGGACGAGAGGTTCAGCTCAGAGTTTGTGAATGGGTAGGGGATTTATTCAGTAGCGGTGTTTGTAAGCCTTTTAGGACGTTGTTTTTTTTTTTTTTTTGAGAAAACGAGCAGACGACAGGTCGCAGTAAACGAAAAATAAAAGCCTTTAGAGAAAGGAACTGCGGCTGTTGTTTGTAATCTAAGAGATGAAATGGGACAGATAATTCGTGTTATTTTAGCTGAGATAATTTTACGCCTTCTTGCAGGACAATTACCCCCAGGAGAAACAAATTATTACCCAAATGAAAGCAAAAGTTTAATTTCGGCCAAACAGATTGGAATTTATTATCCCAACTTTTACTGGCTTTTGTTTTGAGACAAACAAAATTTTGTACACAATCGCGTACATTCATATCGTATCAGACAATAATGGGGTTGAGTGTGTTTTTATGCATTTTACGTGCAGGACCTGTGTGCAGCTTCTAAATGAATTATTAACTAGTCAAAAGCTTGCGAGACACGTTTTATTATTTCGAAAAGTTTTAAACAAAAATACTATAGCCTTCATTCATAAATTAACATGCAAATCGGGAGATGATTGATGGCTCGGTATGATTTTGTTTTTATTTCATTAAAAATTTTACAGTGAGCAAAATTTGTATTGCATGAATTTTAAAAGAGTTCGTTTTAACTCGCGACAGGGCTGTCTGATGCGAGAACTTAATATTCTTTTATTGACATTTTATGAATAATAAATCAACTACAAGGTTCATTGAAAAAAAGGACGGATGTCGGGGTGTTGATGTGCGAAAAATGAAGTGAACATTTTTTTTTTATTTTTGTTTCTTGTCTGAATAAAAAGAATTTCTCTGGGTAAGTGTTTTTTTTTATTTTATTTTAACGAAGGAAGGTCCTCGAGAAAGAGCGATAAATTATACATACTTACCTATCCTAAAATTGTTTGCCTGTGATTGTCATTAACTTCCGGGTGGCGCTGGTTTTTTATTTTATCGCATTTCTTGCATGACTTCTTTTCCCATTGTTATGGAATGGCTGGAAAATATCAAAGAAAAGGAAAATGGGTTGTTTTTTTTTATTTTTTAAGTCAACACAAGCAGGTAACTAAATTGAAAATACATAAATCAATGTTGTTTTTTGTTGTTTTATTAAGGGTTGACTTTCGTGTATGCCGAATACGCACTTTTTTCAACCGCGTTTTGGGAACATTCATTAATCTTTTGGAAGAATCGATTTTCTCTTAAGAGATGATGAGACTTTCATTGCGTTTTCTTCAAGCCAACTAGCTTCAGTTACCTTTTACACAAAGAGAAATTTGTAATTCCATTTATGCAATTAATCTGAATGAAATTCGTTCAAGTTCACTCGGGCGTATACTTGCTATTTTTTTCATTATAATTTTAAGTAAGTAAAAGTAATTCGTGCATTTCAAAAACCTTTTGAGTCACTTTTTCCAAAATGTTTTCTCTTGGAAATGGTTTTGTAAAATGCATATTTTGGGTGAAAACCAGGTTTTTCGATAAACTCCTTCTTCTTCTTCTGCGTTGAAGACTGCTTTTTTTATTGGTTTAACAATATTCCTGTGACAAGGAGTCACACTTCACTCCCTACTACGGCGATAAAGTCGCCACCAATAATACAAAAACACAACTCCATTCAACCGGACTATGAGACAGCTAGTAGCCATACCGACCGCCCGGGCTCTATTATCGCAAATTAGATGCAGATACAATAAACCGAGGCAACCACGTGTGTACTCGCATTTTTATTAAAAATTTTTTAACGTTTTATAATTCGCGGGTAGTTTTTGCGGAAAAGTTGCCAAGTAAGAAAGCATTTCTACGTAGACGGTTCAGATTGTGCCCAATTTTGTTTGCTTTAAACGCCTTCGGAGAATACCCCTAGCTTTGAGGCCGAAGCTATTCTACCACCGTTGAAGATTCCCTCTCACCCTGAAGCTGTGGCGATATTATTTTGTCTCTTTCTCTGAGGCTGGTCATTATTTATTCGTAGTGTTAACAGACGTAAGTCTATGTGTCTTTGACAACGTGATGAAGATTATAATTTGGAGATTAACTACGCTGGTAGAGTTCAGTCAGAATGGCGAAGAAAGACTTAAGATAAAGGAACCTTAAGTTGATGCAGTTCTTCATTTCATTTTTTGTTTTTTTTTTTTTTTTTTGAAAAACGGATAAAGACGTAATACTGAAGTCCCATACAAAGGGCTTGAAATCTTCCTACCATGCGTCTTATAAAGGGTTTTTCAATAGGAACGCTACAAAAGTAGACCGATAGGGACAGCAAACGAGGCCATATTTTTCCCGCTCTCTTGACACGTCTCTTCATTAAGGTTTGCCATATATGATCCAACAACGAGTCGAAATTATTAAAATTTATTACCGAAATTCGGAGTCAGTGGTCAACAATTTAAGAGCGCTACGTATAATTTATCATCTTCAGCGATGAGGCTCATTTCTGGCTGGATGGCTTCGTCAATAAGCAAAATATGCGTTATTGGTCAGGCAGCAATCCATGTGTGCTTCACGAGCCACCATTACATCCCGAAAAAATCACTGTTTGGTGCGGTTTACGTGAGATTGCAGCAGTATCGACCGATTTATGCTTAAAAACCGTCGAAAATTGGGTTCAGCGTCTGGACTTCTGCAAGCGTGCCCGTGGTGGCCATGCAAAAGACATTGAGCTCCATACATAATGGCATCAAATTTACTTCCACTAGAATAAGGAATTTCATTGATATCTAAAACCGTTTTTGTTTTATTTAAGAAAACTTTTGTAGCGTCCCTATTGAAAAACCCTTTATAATTGTTAAAAGTGTTCTCCATACTCATTAGCATCAATTGAGGTTCTTCTGAGATAATTTCTTGTTTTTTTCTTTGAAAATGTGGTCTTCAACGATAAACACATAAATTCCTGCATTTATTTATAATACATCTTGCTTCAATCTGTAGTTCTTTGTTTCTTTCTGGCCATCCTAAGCACAATACATTACTTCATCAGTTTATCCATTTCAGAAATAACATTATTCTTGTTCCCAGCTAATCACCGAGACAAAGTCCTTTGTTTTCCATTCTGTGAAAGAAAAATAACATTAACTATATCTTCTGAAACCGATCAAGAACAACACAATTCCTAAATGCATCCACATTAATTCCCACAAACACAAAACAAGCCAAACAATTGCTTCCTATGATTGAAAATGATGATCATTCCAGTTAATATCCACATTATCCGTTTCCATTCAATCCCATTGAATTGCCTGATATCTTCTTATTCAAATAGACTAGATATCTAACCACGCTAAGCCAATTCACCATCTAAATGTATTATGTGAATAGGGATTGTCTCCAAAATTATCATAACAAACAAGCAAAGCCACTGGGACATGTATTTTGATATTAACATCCTTAATCACAAACAAAGTATATGACATCCTTTCACATCCATATCTCGGCGGCGGCGGTGGTGGCGGCATAATCGCCTCAGGAAACCCAAATCCCCCCACAACAGACGAACGTCATGTTAAACACAATTCTTACATAACCAGACGATGATCCACCTTGAGGCATTTAAATTTTATCCTGTTAAAGGATATAAGGACTCTTTATACTTGGTAACAAATATATTTAGCCCTAATTGAAGTTTGGGCGCATCCGAAACACAAACATGCCTTCAAGTTGACAGGTTCATTAAAAACTTAAATAACCTAAATGCATTTTAAGGAACTGTGGTGTTTTTTTTTTTGTTCTTAAGGATATACAAAAGTTCTTGAAATTCCCAAAAATTCAAAATGAGAATTCGATTCAAATTTAAACAGGAGCCAAGATACGAAAAAAAAACTCGAAAACGGATAAATTGGAAAAAGTTTTGTTCGTATTTTATATTCATCCGAGCGTAGTTGTTAAGGCTAATTAAAAATTAATGTTATTTCGGCGAACGAGGTTGCATTTTGTGTTAAACTGGATGTGGAAGAGGATGCGCTGGCTGCTGTTTCAATGGTCGCGTCCTCTGTGATGCTTTCCAAGCTGTGAACCGTCCTATTTGCTTGTTGTTTCGCTGCAGCGCGCCACGCTGCGTTTGAGTTATCATAAGAACAAACGAATTGTTTCATTTGTTTGGACTTAAAGCGTTAAATTAAATTCGAAGCGCTCTTGAGCGGAAAGTGCTCTAGGGGATCTGAATACGAACCTCTGTAGAAGCGTAGATGGAATGATTGGTATATGGGCTGATAGTTCGAGATGATGAAATTCTTTTTATATTTTCAAAATATATTTTGATAGAAATTTATGGTGTTATCGAATAGTTTGGACAAGAGAGCTCAAAAATTACATTTGATCGTCAATTCGAGATATGTTTGTTTGTTTGAAGAATGAATTGGTAATTTTTCTATAAATTCATAAAAACAAACCATAAATTCGCAACTTATAAATTTTCAGCTCCTTCCGGTTTCCGAAAACACACAAAAATTCAAAATCGTAAAAAAAATTCGGTCTCGGGAATTCGATCAAATAAGATGATAAAAAACCCATGATAGAAAAGTCGAAAAAAGTGTCTTTGCAAAATATATTTTTAAGACGAAGTCTAAAGAATATAAAAAATAAAATTTTGTCAAAAAGGCTTTTTTCGATTTCTTGTTTTAGCTTTGTCTAGTTTATTTTTTTCTTTTTTGTCTCCAAAAGGTTAACTTTAGAAAATATGTTTTTATTAGTTATGGGCATAATCGAAAAATTTTAATAATCGAGAAAAAAGAAGATATTCGACTGATTTGAATAATCGAATGATAGTTCGAATAACGAAATCGTATGAAATAAAGTTTCTTTGCATTCGAGTTCTCGTCATCGTTATTCAGGTTCTTTTCATTCGAATTCTCTTCATCATCATTCGAGAACTCGTCATCATCATTCGAATTCTCGTGATCGTGACAATCATTCGAAATCATTTTCTTCGGAATTTCGGGATCGTCATTCGAGTATTTTCATTCGAATTCTCGTGAGCTTTATTCAAGTTCTCATCTTCGTCATTGAAATTATAATCATTCGAGTCCTCGTCATTGTCATTCGAGTTTTTTCCATTCGGATTCTTGTAATCGCCATTCAAGTTCTCGTAATCTTCATTCGAGTTATTTTCATCCAAATTCTCGTGATTTGGTTGGGCTTGAAGTTGTCAACAAAATATTGCCAACATGCTTTCAATCTGATCAGAATCCGTCGCTTATAGATATGTTCCTTGTTAAATCTAGAAATCAAATTGTTGAACATAATCAGTTGGGACTCACATCAGATTTCAACCATGATCTTAATTACTGTTCCTTAGACTTTCAGATCCCCAGATTTTCTACCAAACAAAAACTACGTTACAAAGCGATACAAAAACCGATTTAAACAATTTGCAACAAAATATAAACGATCTTGGCTTCAATAACATTTATAATACTGCTAGTCTGGAATTGAAAGTATCTATTTCGTCTGATATTATTAATGATATATATGAGACGTATGTACCAGTTGTAACTAAGGTTCTTAGAACCCAAAATTGCCCATGGTTTACTCCACAAATAAAGATGCTTATTATGGAACGAGAAAGGTTTTATAAAAAGTTTAAAAGAATCCCATCGAATTTCAATCGACGTCAGTTTACGTATGCCAGAAATAGAGTAAGTAATGTAATCCGTAATACCAAACGAGCATTCTTCACGAAACAGCTAGACCCTCAATTGAATCCAAAAACCCTCTGGAAAAATCTAAAAAGTGTTGGTGTAATTGATGGTGAAACTCCTAAATGTCCTTTTCATCCAAATGACACTTGTTATTCAACCCCTTTTGGTTTTGATCATGTTACATCTGAGAGCAATTTTGATTTTCGTTGTGTGAATGAGAATGAAGTGGGTGTCGCAGTTAGATCAGTGAAGTCAAACGCGATTGGTCTCGATGGGATTCCATCGAAACTTGTTAAATTGGTAACTCCTGCAATACTTCCCTTTTTGGTGCATATTTTTAATTATTCAATCTTAAGTCGTCAGTTTCCTAACGAGTGGAAAAATGCTTACGTGATCCCAATTCCAAAAATTAAGAACCCGAAAAGCCCTTCGGAGTTTAGGCCGATAAGTTTGCTTCCATTTCTTTTTAAGGTTTTCGAGAAGTTACTAGCTGTATAAATTCAGGAAGACTGGGAGAGGCGTAATAAACTTTCAAAATGGCAGTCAGGTTTCAGAAAAAAACACAGCTATGAATCAGCAGTCATCAAAGTCATCTCTGATCTGTGAGCTGCAATGGACCGTGATGAAATCAATATATTTGTGTTACTTGACTTCTCTAAGGCATTCGAAAGTATTGATCACTGTATCCTATTGCGATAGCTCAAAACTTAATGTCAGTATTCAAGTTCAGCGCTCGAACTTATTTTTAACTACTTATGTGATCGCGAATTATTGGTAGAAACTGAAATTGGTATTTCTAATCCCATTCTGGTCAACAAAGGTATTCCCCAAGGATCTATCTTATGGCCATTGTTGTTCAGTGCTTACATTAATTACCTTCCAGATATAGCAACCAACAGCCACATGCATTTGTACGCGGATGATGTTGCATAACACTTTTCCAGAAATCTTTGCCCGCTGGAAGATTGTGTGGCAAGAGTTAATGAAGATTTGTCAGCTGTTCACTCTTGGGCTATGTCAAACAAAATCTCATTAAATCCCCGTAAATCTGTAAGTTTAGTTCTGTCCAGACATGATGTATTTATGCGGGATGTTCCTAAGCTCGTGTTGTACGGAATTATTTTGCCTTATGTTGAGCAAGCAAAGTACTTGGGATTCACAAAAAAAAAAATAAATAAATAGAGTGGCGCGACAGCTCTTGAAGAGCCTAAGTGGCTTACTCTCATCAACAATTCTCTAGGTGCGTGTGAAGAATTGAGGGGACCTACAATTTTACGCCGATTCCGAACGGAAAAGTAGAGAAGCACTTTTTCATGACAGGTGATACTCTTGGAAGTTTTGTCAGTTCTTCGCAAGAGGCAGTGTCCGTGAAAGATGAAATAAAAACTTTGGGCCCGAGTAGGATTCGAACCCACGACGTTCTGCTTAGCAGCCAATGCACCTAACCACTAAGCTACGGACACTATACTTGGGATTCACAATTAACAATAAATTGAGCTGTTGTGGTGCTACATCAGATACTATAAGAATAGTTTACGGCGGCTTACGTGTCTTGAGATCATCCTCTAACTTATTGCTACCGAATATAAAAATGCATTTAGTTAAATCTCTTTTGTTGCCATTTTTTTCGTATAACTGTGTTGTATACCCCTGTTTGGATTATGAGTGTAAGCGTAAGCTAAACGTCGCGTTCAATAATTGTTTGAGGTACATTCATGGTCTTCCAAGACATACTAGTGCCTCACAATTTAAAACTTCGCTGCTCGGAATGAGCCTTGATAATTTTTATGAGTACAGGTCTCTATTGAAACTTCATGACAGTTTACAATCGCTGTCCAGAGTATCTAAGTGAGTTTTTAAGCTTTCAACAATCGCCCAGAGGTCTTAAATTGAAAATTCCGCATTTTAGGCATAGTATATTGGAACGCTCTTATTTTGTTTATGCAATAAGATTGTGGAATAATTTGCCACATCAATTGCAAAGGACAATATCGTCGCGTGGGTTTCGAGAGGAATTGCTTAAGCACATATCATCAAGAATTTATAAAAAAAAATTATAATAATAATGTTTTAACTGTACCTTTGTATTTGCGTATCTGTCGTTATTTAATATCTTAAACTTCATTATGAGATTAAAAATCTTGAAGTTTATTGTCATCATACTATAGGAAAATAAATGAAATGAAAAAAATGAAATCTTCATACGAGTTCTTTTCATTCAAATTCTAATTATCCCCATTCAAATTCCTGTCATCGTCTTTCGAGTTATTGTCATTCGAGATCTTATCATTCGAATTATCGTCACCGTCATTCGAGTTCTTGTCATTTGAGTTCCCGTCATTCGAGTTCCCGTCACTAAAGTTCCGGTCATTCAAGCCCATTTCATTCGAGTAGCAGTGTGTTTGAGAAATTATTCGAATGATTTCACAGTGCACGATCGAGTGATCTCGAATAGTAGCCTGAATCGATTATAATCATTGGAAGGCAACTATCACTAATTCTTATTGCTCCAATCCGTTTTCTTATAAACAGATTTTCTCAGAAACTAGCACAAAAAAGTTCCTGTTTGCCTTGACTTATTCTAAAAACAAAAGCAACTTTGCGTCTTAACTACTGTTTTCTTTGTGAATTGTTAATTTGGACAAAGAGCATTGGATTCCTATATTGAAAAGAATGGAAGTGTCTTTGGTTTGCTGTATCAGCAATTAACCATATAAGAAGATATCTTTTGATTGCCTGTAGGCATGTCATTGCAGCTGGGAATTCAACATTTCCGAACCCTCTTTTGAGTATATTGTTCACTTTTATTATCATATGAAATTGAAAATTATTCAAATAATTCAACGAAAATAATATAACTGTGCCCTCTTTTGCATAGGAGTTTACAATATTTTCAATAAAATAGAACAGTATTTTAAAAAGAGAGGCATATCGATGTACTACGGCGAATACTTGCTATTTTCACATTAGTGTTCTCCTGCAAAAGAGAACATCATGAACAAAATTTAAAATGTTTCTCTAGTAAAATACCGAAATAACAACAACAAAAAACTTGGTAATGCGGCATTTTTTTCAAGCCAAGACAAAATCTTTCTATACAAAGCCATCCATCCCCCTGTCCACCACTTGGAATTCTTAAATGTAAGAAAACATAAAGCTACCCGGGTTAAATCTTTCTCTCACATTCTCTCACTTCTTAAATCTAACACTTTATGTTAATATCTGCCATTTTGAATAAATATCCTTTTTCCCAAGAAATGACTTTTATTTTACAGTCGCATTGCGTCTCATAGCAAATAATCACACAAAAAAACGTTCTTTTTCTTTCAGAAAACCTAAAGCCATCATAGAATCGAAACCACAACATAAAATCGAGAAAAAGCAAAAAAGAACAACGACAAAGACGCCATTAGTATTCATTTTTAGAAAAGTAGTCCAAAAGAAAATCTCCTGCAAAATCAAGGCCACCAAATGAGCGCCAATTGGCTTCAGCAAAGTCGCATGAATAACTTCTACTTCTCTTCAAGGACCCTGCGTTTAGATATCATTAGCGACAGATAGCAATTATTCGCTTTCGCTTCTCTTTCGGCCAAAAAGGATAACGACGACTAACCAATCAGCCTTTAGCTATCAGCCTTGAGCTTTCATAAGATTCACATTGAAGAAGACAACGCGAGGACGGCAAAAACAGACAAAAAAAAGACTAAAAATAATAATGACACGGATGATTGGAATAATAATGACGATTTAAAAATGTGCTCTCTTCTCAACTCCATGTCTCGCTCTCATAAACAAACACACAGTTACTCGAGTATTCTGCACCTAAAATAACAAACAAAGATGTCGTCGAAGGATTAAGCGAACCGGAAGTAGCAAATTGAACTTCTCGACGAACAAAAGATTCAAACCAACACCAACACACGCAACGTACTATCACATCTCTTTATCGATCTATCTTGTCAACTTTAAGCGCAAATCTTTGCGTTTCGAGGCCATCGCTCGCTCTATTCTCCATCAGCATTAAAATAGGCAAATCAATCAAATTGGATTCAAATCGAGTTAGCGCGGTGGAGCCGTTGTACTACTATATTGCTGGCTTGCGTGGTTTTAGTTTACGTTATCGTGCTGTGGATGCGGATTGTTGTTGGAACGGAAATAGTTTCAACAGCATTGAGATACAACATCATCATCATCAATCCTTCGAAGCTTGCCAGAGGACTTTTAATAGTTCACAGGGAAATGAGATGAAGTGGTTTCAAGTGGCGATAGATATGATTCTTGTGCTATCATTCATATCAAGTAAGTATATACAGCGTAAATGTGTGTGTGTGTGTACAACTTTTGTGGTGATTTTTGATGATTGATTCCTTTGAACTGATCCTATATATATTTGGGCATTCCATCAAATCAGTTTTGGGTAAGGTTAGGCTGTATCAGAAATAGAGAAGATTTATTGAGGAGGTTTTTGTTGGATTCAAACGGTTTGAGTTTGAGTGGGTCAATTTGTCTATGGGGTTTTGGGTCTCTTCAAATCAAACATGCATGCTCATGGATTGCTATCAGTGATATTTATTGGGGTTATGGAGAAATAAGTAAATTGATGACTTGGGATGAAGAGCTTAATCTTGTTGCTATGGGAGATGAATTGAGTGAAAAGGACTTAAGTCCTGGGAATCAGGGAAAATTGAACTGAAATCTTGAAAAAAAATTGAATTGAGAAAACTACTCAAATCATTTTGGCAAATTAATTTCGAAAGGAAGCTATTTTCGTCACACTAACAAATGACATGGGAAGAGAGACCAGTGTCCCTTCCCTCAGTCAGTATCGCAGTGCTGTAGTTTTAGTTTATAAACTCATTTCATGGAGTAAGGTCGTTCGCCGATACGAAAGTTCATTTCATTGTTAAATAAAATCAAATAAAGTTAATAATTAAAGTTGAAAATTAAAGAACACTTTTACAGAAAAAACAGAATTTAGCTTCAACTAGAAGACGACTTGTAAACGAACATAGGGAACCATGATTATAAATTTAATAATTTGAAAAAAATGAACCTCCAGAATCCATCTCACATTCTTATCAAAATTGAATACTTTCGAAAAAATGACACACCGAATAATAATATTTCCAAACATGTCATTCTAAACTTCCTACATACTTTTCTTCGTCTGTACACTCACCTGTCATATAACAAATTACACATCAAAATCACAAATTCAGTAGGTACTAGGTACACGCCCAAAGACATGTTTTTCTATCACAAAAGATTTGCGGATCTGCGTGATGATCTATATTAAATGAGAGACATTGAAGGTAAACAAAATCTCAGCCCTTCTAGAAAAAAGCTTATGCACAGCACTTGAAAATTTCTCCACTTACATCCAACAAAAGATACGACCCCACTTCCATGGAAAACAACAATGTCAGGGTTGTAAATTTGCACTTAACCTTGTTCCTGACTTAAAACTCACCAAGGTACTTTAGATTTCAACCAAACACAAAACAAAAACATTTTAACAAACTGGATATGGTAGCGAGGAAAAAAGCGCAATCCACTTTTTAGCTTTGTTCTTTCAAGGTGCATTACTGTCTATTCTCAGCGTCAGTTGCTATCGAAAGCGATAGCTATTCAGAGCGACAAAATTCCCATATCTTCCAGCGAATAGTGTTCCCAAAAATAGAGCCTCATTTCATGTTCTTGAGAAGAAAATTGGAAATTTACACAACTCCATGACGGAATAGGGAATAGACAAGCTTGCAGCAAGAGACAGTTGCATGGAGTAGGATAATGTCAAGAGGATTGAAATAAGTGGAAGTGCAAGCGTGTAACGGTTGAACCTTATTACGAATGTCAACCGAGAGTCACTTAGAAAAACACTGTGTGACGGTGTGGGAAATAGGTTGAGATGGCTTTTAGTCAAATTGTCAAAAAAACGCACAGGAAATTACTTGGGGAAAATGTTTGTTTCGTTTATCATTTTTGAAGACGATTAAACCTATCCCGTTATAATACGGTATTTTCTTTTAAATTTTATAGTTTTGCAATTTCTTTATTAAAAATCAAGAGTTTTTTATGAACTGATTTTTTCTACATGAGTTGCCGTTACTTACCTTCTTATAGTGGCGCTACAGTCCAGGTCGGACCAGGGCCTCACTCAACAAACTTCTCCAGCCAGCTCAGTCCCTGGCTAGCTGTCTCCAGTTTATCACGCCAAGTTGGTTCAGGTCCTCTACCATCTGTGTGCTCCACCGGAGTCGCGGTCTTCCTCTTCTGCGACGTCCTTCCGGGTTAGATTCGAAGACTCTACGAACCGGAGCACTATTTTCCATTCGCTCAACATGACCAAACCATCTAGGTCGTTGGATCTTTACTTTTCTGGCTAGGTCAGTGTCGCTGTACAGTTCTTGACTGAATCATCGTCTCCATTCTCCATTAATGCAGACAGGACCAAAAATCACTCGAATAATTTTTCTCTCAAAGCAGCCCAAAGCATTTCCATCAGATGTTGTCATGGTCCATGTCTCTGAAACATACTTGACGACCGGGATGATGAGGGTTTTTTAGAGCGTCAGTTGAGTTGCTCGGGAGAGGACTTTACTACTCAATTGCCTTCTAAGTCCAAAGAAGCAGCGAATGGAAAGAGTGATTCTTCGTTTGATTTCAGCGCTGGTGTTGTTGTCTGAGCTGATAGCGGATACCAGGTAGACAAAGTCCTTAACTACCTCAAAGTTAAATCTGTCTATGTTCCAAGACGTTCATGTTGGTAGTCCTTTCTTGACGACAGCATTAATTTGGTGTTGCCCTCGTTGACCGCTAGACCAATCTTTCTGGCCTCCTTCTCAAAGCTCACAAACACTCCACTGACTGTGTTCTTCCAATTATGTCAATATCGTCTGCGTATCCTAGTAGCTGCACGGACTTTTGAAGGATTGTTCCTCTGGTGTTGACATTGGAGCTTTGCACAATCTTTTCAAGAATGATGTTGAAGAAATCGCATGACAACGCATCGCCTTGTCTAAAATCTTTTTTGGCATAAAAAGGGTCCGTTAGGTTTTTTTCTGACCAGGATGGAACAGCGTAAATTTTCCATTGTTATCTTACACAGACAGAGTTTTTCTGGGATGCCAAAACTAGACATTGCCCTATATAGTTGTTCTCTATAGACGCTGTCATACGCGTCCTTAAAAGCGATGAAAAGGTGGTAGGTATCGATTTGAAGTTCCTGATTCTTTTCCAAGATCTGCAGTAGGGTGAATATTTGATCGATGGTGGACTTTCCGGGTCTGAAGCCACACTGATAAGGACCTACCAGGTTGTTGACGAACGGCTTAATACGTTCACACACCACGACAGACAAGATCCTAGCACTTCAGAGGCGGCATCTCTGATAGCTGCTTGGCAGTGTTGCCACTGGTTCTCTAAATTATGTGCTGGCAGCAAAGGTCTTCTGAGGAGGTTTTCGGAGACACGATCGGAAAAGGATCTATCAATCTCTTGCGATTGTGGCCGCTTGACGTTTTTACGTGTAGGCCTTGATCGGCATATCCGCATTCGTACCTTGGCTACAAGGTAGTTGTCCGAGTCGATGTTGGTACCTCTGAATGTGTGGACATCTTGCATGCTAGAGAAGTGTCGTGTGTCGATTGATTGGTCAGGAGATTTCCATGTCTCTTTGTGGATATATCGAGATGGTGGTATCACGTACTTGCTACCATTATGTCTCGCCCCGCAGCGAAATCGATTAGTCTAAATCCGTTATTGGAGATAGTGTCGTGAAGGCTTTATCGTCCGATTATTCTACCAAAGATTTCTTCTCTACCCAGCTTAGCATTAAAATCTCCAAGGACGATTTTAATGTCATAGCTTGGTATTGCTCATAGGTCTTGTCGAGTAGCTCTTAGAACCTGTGTTTATTGCCTTCATCCTTTTCCTCGGTGGGGTCGAGAGCGCACAGGAATCTGATGTTGGTGGATTTAGCATTGATACGGATTGTCGTAATGCGCTCATTCACTGAGTTGAAACTCTCGACCTTCCTCCTGAGTCGAGTCTCAACTAGAAATCCACATCCAGATAGACGCTGATTTTGTTCCCGGTGGTAGTCGCCGCAGTATATATCACAGATTTATATTTTACTTAGACCCAGACCATCCTTCCGCTATTTGTTCGGCTGCACGTGGCCTGTTAAGGGACCTAATATTCCACGTGCAAAACCGAAATTCGTTGTCCTTAAATTGTTTGCGCGCGTCGTCATCATTAATTCCGTCCGTATCCGAGGCTTGTCGGGCAGTCACCCCGACGCACTGGCTGCGGCTTATAATTTTAAACTTACTACTCGCAAAATGGCCATCTCTCTCTATCAATTGGTTTTCGCTTAGTTGGAAATGAAATTGTTCTTTTTCGTACAGAATGGAATTTAACAATTAGTTTTCCTTAGTTAGGTAGGGGCGTGTCTGTTGCCAAAGAAGTTAAGGTTGATTTTACATTAATAGAGATTATGTTTATTTTTTTTCCCAATTTACTATGCTACACCATTAATATTTTAGTTAGTTTTAGAGCAAGCTCTCAAGAAAGGTTGATTATGGCTCTAAAACAAATATCCGTCTCCTATAATCAACAATAAGAACCCATATTTGTGTGACAGTAACGCATATCCTTTTAATATCAAAACCCATAAATTAATTTTCAGTTTTGCGCGAGATTAATTTTAATTATGTCGCTAGTGTGGTCCAAATATAAACGTTTAGACTCATCAAATATTGACCAAAAAAGTCAACTTATTTGAACAAGAAATCATCACCACGTATACAATTTCCCAGAGACCTAAAATGTGGACAGGACATACTGTCATTTCCGGAGCATTAATGAAATTAAATTTTCATTAAATTCCAAAAATCAATTTTTAAACAATCGACGCTAACAAGCTTTGGCAAACACACAAATCATCACACGATGCTTCTAATTGCACGAGCCTTCAAAATCTATCATACCCCCATTGTGGCTAGAAATGAGGCAAAGGATGTTTCATAATTATTCCCATATATGTAATGCTTCTGGCAAAGGTATTGAAATCATGTCCATTATGGCTATCAATTATTTTTGCCTGTAGCCTTGACTGCGTTGCATCTAATTTATATCTATACTAATTACAGATAAACACTAAATCGATTTCGATAAGGCTTTGGCTTTGGGAAAGGAGTGGAAGGCAGCCGCTTTGTCACTAACTACACTACAACCTGACCGTCCGTCCTGACATATAAAGTTGGGTCATTCACATTGTGTGTTTTGTCCATTTCGAAATATTTTGGCCAACAAAAGTACGACAAGGCTGACATAAAGGACATTATTGTGGCTCTATATGTTATCGCGGTGTGGTTGCCTTCCCAAACTGTCGCTTTTTTATTTGGTTTTCTGGTTGACCGAGCTTAGTTGAAGCCAAAAGCATTTGGCTATGGTTAATATGGAAGTTAATACATATATTTTGCCTATACGTACCTCGATGAACAACGTTAAAAGGAATTTCGTTCTGGAATCATTGGCTGTAAAAAGTGTAGGAAGGCGGAACCGAAGTCTCAGTTGTTAGCAATAAAAGATAAGACTTAATCGAAAGGATATAAGAAACTTGGTAACAATTTATTCGAAATAACTTTCTTTTGTTAAGATGAAAATAATTAGAAGAACTAAATCTGAGACAGATAATTCAGTCAAAATATGAGAGAAACTTGAGATAAAAGGAAAATTTCACTACATATGGATTGCCTAAGTGGCTTGACTGAGTTACTTGGAATTTGAGTTCTTTTTTCTCAGTACAAACTCAACCTCACTCTTGGTCTAGCTTATAGCTCTTTAAGCAATTTTTAAGTCAACTTTTCGAGTCTCGACTGTTTTAATTCGTTTATATTCTGGTATATTTTTGTTTTTCAAAATTGTTGTTCCTTTTGATATGTCTGGAGAAGAAAAAATTACAGTAACAATCTGTCAGTTTTCTTATTATTTTAGTCCCAAGGTAACTCCGATAGGCTTATGAGTTAACTCTGAATTGATTGTGAGATTAGAATCAACTGATAAACTGGAATGAATTGCTTGTTCCAAGTCAACTATTTTGTAAACGCACTACGCGAATGTAACGCTGTTACCAAGCTCTCTCTTTACCGTTCATTGCAATGTTCAGGAGTTAAAAACCAATGTACACTGGCAAATCTTTTTAAAATCTTAACCTTTCTGTGCCTTAACATAACAAAGATACCCCATAAGTGCATGCTCATTATAAACAAAAAATTAAACTAGTGGCAAATCTTTCCTTCTTTTTGAATCACATTTCTAAATAAGATCTCAATCCTGCAACTAAGCATTACAGCGGAACCACGATAATGTCTGAAAAATATGCAACCCCCCCCCCCCCCCCCCCCC
>CAKKXW010000001.1:16339113-16355982 GCA_920937365.1 Sphaerophoria rueppellii
ACCCCCCCCCCCCCCTCCCTCGGTAAATAAACACCGACGGACGATCAGCCCTTAAGACCACATGAAAAAAGAAAAGAACGCAACAACCGAAAACACCGCATATAACACGAGAAAGCAGCAGCACACAAATATATGATACTCATTTCGTTTACGTTTGACATAATTCACACACAGCATCAACAAAAATATGTATAAGAGTAGGGTTTTTTTCGTGATCATGATCAGAAATTAACAGCGCTGTGCGAAACTACTACCAAGGGAGTATTTGTACTCCTTTTGCGTTCAATGTACTCTCGTACTCCGCTATATTCGAAAATACTCCCCTTCGAAACTAAAAGGAACATTATAAAGTTAAAATATTTTAACTACCGGGCTTAAATATTTATTTTTATCGTTATTTAAGCGAACACAACTAGTCTAGTGGTGTTAAATCGCACGAACAAAGCGGGCAATAGACTCGCCCATTTCTTAGGTAAATCGCTCATCAAACCTACCCTTCAATAAAATGATTGTGGTAAGAGTGCTTTGTGGCTTGTATCACCATCCTAATCGATAAAATTTAAATTGACTGATTTGGATTAGATATTTCTAACGGACGCCTGCCGGAACTCAACATTTTTGCACTCGACTTGTTATTGCTGGCGTGGAACCGTGTTAGCTGATAGTTGATAGTTGACACTCATTTTTCTTTTCTTTTTTTCCTGAATTTGACAATCAACTATTAAAAATCAGCTTACACGATTCCTCCCCGGTCTACTAGGGCGAGCATTGCGACCGAAAATTTTAGTTATTAAATTTGTGGTCATCGACTCCAAATTTTGGCAGAAAGCACACTTTGTTCGTTGGTAAACTTTACCATAGTTAAAATGTTTAGTGATTCATTAGTGAAAGGGTAGGCAGGTAGTTTAGTAAACGCTTCAGTTTCGCCGTTTTGATACACACAGTACAGTGCATAAAAGAGATTTGGAGTGTTCAAATCCAATTGGTTTTGTTAAGATAGAGAATAAAGTTCCTGATCTTAATATTTGCGAGTTCGCTAAGCTCGTGTAAGGAGGGAGCACCCAAAGCCATTGCTCTGGTATTTAGAAGGGCCAAGCGTCAAGGCATGTGGTCCGACCGGCCAGTGGCCTTTGCAAATGGCAACTATTCTGCCAATGTCTGACCAAGGTATTTTCAGAAGTTTCTTGGTACGTTTGTGGTCGTCAGTGGGCTATATTTGGATCGAGATTTTTCCATCTTACGTTGGATTTTGTAAGAAAATGGGTTTGAATCTCCTAAGGGAATCCTAACTTCCTCAGCAAGGAAAGCTTGATCCCGTCCTGGCGATTTTATTACCTTGAATGTCGCTGTGCCCTGGTACCCAGACTAGATTGATTTTTATACTGTCGTTAAAACTTGCGAGCTCTTGCTTACAATCTCTCAAGATTCTGTACTTAGTCAGGTTGCTGTTTAAAGCCTTGACAGCTGCTTGGCTGTCAATAAAGATTGCAACTTTTTTATAATCTCGTCAGATTTGAATGCTTGTTTTAGAATCCTGCATGCTTGTCTAATCGCTAGAACTTCAGCTTGAAATACGCTACATTTTTCGGGCAATCTAAAGGATTTTTTAATACCCAGTTCTTCGGAGAAAACACCAGCCCCAATACCGAGTTCCGTCTTGGAACCATCAGTGTAAACTGTGATGTCCAATCCTTTGTAGGGCAATAAATTTTCCAATTTTGCCTAGTTAGAATTTCAACCTTCCAAAGCTTAGTGTTGGTAACGTGTAGTCAGAGGGTTGTAGTTTTATTTCTTTAGGTAATAGATTTAGAATTTTACTATGACCAAAAGACTTTGCATTCCACATACCCGATTCTCGCAGTCTTAAAGCACCACAGGAGACTGCATTTCGCGAATGTGAACATCAATGGGAAAAAGATTCAGAATGACTGTGAGTGCATCAGTAGGGCAAAATCTAATTGCTCCCTTAGTACCAATGCAGGCCGTTCTTTGAACTCTTATTAGCTTATCGATGTTATTTTTTTTTTTGTCTAGTTAAAGTTAAATTCAAAGGTGTCCAAACTCTTTCTTCTACCCAATTAAAAAGTGTTCCTTTAAAAAAAATGTTTTGTTTCTGTACTCCCTTCCTCTGTACAAAATTGAAACGGCAGCCCTGGAAATTAGGTTTGCTCAGCTTCGGTAGAGTGCACATCGTACATATAGAAAATACAAAATCAGGAGCAACTGCGCAGCCGTTTATTGGTATGGTTTAACCGAGAAAAGAAGACTAATTTTGAATAGACTCGGTTTATTCTTTGGTTAACTTCATATGATTGAGGGCAAAAGTCAACTTGTACAACAATGGAGTAGTGCCACTGACAGGGGCTTGAACCTCCCCGTTGCTGTGCCTTATTTCAATTGGACTCGGTAACTCGGTTTATTTTTTGATCAATTGGGTGAGTCAAAGCCGAATCTTCCATGATTATCCAGTTTTTTGGAAGTTTTTGCCTAATTTGAGTTTGTGAATGATGCACTTTGGCATAGAACCGAAAGAGTTTATAATTTTGGAATGTTGTTTGTGTTGTTGATCCAATGAGAGAAAGCTTTGGGTTTTACAGCTGTCCTCGTTGAAATGTGACTCTCAAGGCCCTGCTTATATAAAACCAGGCTGTTCACTGGAGTCTGCTAAGTTTGTCACAATTAATGGCTTAGCCATGTGCAGTCCACGTGAGTATACGAGGTTGAAGAACCCATTTGCTTCCTATGACTTTCTTGCTAGAGAATACTTACTCTTTCTCGAATATTTGGTTTCCACCATAAATTTGTGTCTTAAATATCAGACCTAAGCTTCATAGCTTAGGAGATGCAATTTTTGTAAGGGTTAATACCCAGTATGCAGCGATCAGCCTATCTTGTAAGCAAGTGCGTTCTTCAATTTCTCATATATTTTATGAATCTTGGAAGACTACGCAAAAATAAGCGTACACAGTCAACCCATCTCTATGAATAAAGTTTTTAACCTTCCAGGTTTGGTGGTTTCTATATATTAATGTTTCTTTAACCACTGATTTATCACACTTTTCTCTTATCATAAAACTATCATTGAAGATGAACGCATTTAATATATCATCTCTCAAAGCAC
This sequence comes from Sphaerophoria rueppellii, assembly GCA_920937365.1. Classification (NCBI taxonomy): domain Eukaryota; kingdom Metazoa; phylum Arthropoda; class Insecta; order Diptera; family Syrphidae; genus Sphaerophoria; species Sphaerophoria rueppellii. Next base: position 16,342,235 of record CAKKXW010000001.1, read on the forward strand.
TTATTCCATATAGCGTAATATTTCAAACTTTGCCATTCCAGCAAAAATATAAGACAAAAACTTACTTCGCACTTGCCCCGCACCCGCCTGCCATTAAAACTCTTCCTGTCCACCTTCGAAATTGGTATCTCTGTGACTTAATCCAATACAAAAGCCCATATCGAAAGTCATAACCTTTCAAACCCAAATAAAGATGTTATACTTCGATAAAATAATCCCCCAGAAATATTCTTTATGTTCATCCAATAAACAACCGTATTAATGCCATTCCAATGTATGTATCCCATTTCGTATCCTCTCTTCCCAACTTTCCTCCCCGTCTTTATGACGTCTCCATTTCAATCTACAGTATAACCTCCTCTCATTCTCATCCTTTATTCACATTTCGATTTCTGATGTTTCCCTCGTCTCTGATCTCGAAAAATAATATGCTTGAGAGCGAGAACTGGTAGGAGACCACCGAGACCGAGACCTTACACTTTGTCCATTCTGATAAATGGAATATTTTATTTCATGATTTCGATAAAACTTTTTGAACAAATTGTGCTTCCCAGAATGTTGAATTATTTTATCAAAAAAAGGAAACATAAAAATGTATAGAGAACCTTGGTAATAAAGCAAAAATCCTTCCCGAGCACCTTTTTCTTTGTTTCATATTTTTTGTTTTTATTTCATTTTCCGAAGAGCATTTTTCTTCTCTGTTTGATCGCTAAAAGCCCTTCCTATACAATGGAAATTTTTTTGATTTATGTAATCTGCTTATTTATGCTGCTGATGCTGACTCTAACGTTTCATCTGTACTCACAATATGAATCAACGATTTCTAAACGGCAAAAAATATTCCGAAAATAATATAAAAACACAATTCCGTTGAGTATTAGAAAGGTGCTTTATTTCCGCTCAATTGACTTTTATTGTGGCCAGGCTTGGTAAAATTTCGATACTAAGTCAATCGAGAATAAATTTTTGACCATTCCCATTGTGAAGTTGTCATCAGTCAACACAAAATTCAGTCGAAAAATAACTCTACAACCTTTGGCATACTTTAATTTTGATGAAATATATGCCTACATGGTTTTCCTGTTTTCAGATAAATTAAGCGTTGAGTGTAATCAGAGCATAATCAATGTATAGCAAATGAAAACAATTGAAGTGCAACAGTAGTCTATGATCACAGACATGAGAAAGAAGCCGTACACTTTAATCACAGACTGGGAAAGCTGCTTACACTTTAATCACAGACTGAGAAGAGCAGCCGTACACTAAGATCACAGACTGAGGAAGTAGCTATAAGCTTTAATCACAGACTGGGAAGGTAGTAGTACACTTGAATCACGGACTACGAAAGCAGCTGATAATTTAATCACAGACCGAGAAGCCAGCCATGCATTTTAACTACAGACGGAGAAAGCCGCTGTCACTTTAATCACAGACTGAGAAGAGAGCCGTGCACTTTAATCACAGACTGAGAAAGCAGCTGACACTTAAACTACAGACTGAAAATAGCAGCCGTACACTTCAATCACAGTCTGAGGAAGCAGCTATAAACTTTAATCACAGACTGGAAAGGCAGTAGTACACTTTAATCACGGACTACGAAAGCAGCTGACGCTTTAATCACAGACTGATGTGGCAGCCGTGCATTTTAATTACAGACTGAGAAAGCAGCTAAAACTTTAATCACAGACTGAGAAAGCAGCCGTGCACTTTAATCATAGACTGAGAAAGCAGCTGACACTTTAATCATAGACTGAGAAGGCAGTCGTGCACTTAAATCACATACTGAGAGAGCAGCTGACACTTTAATCACAGACTGAGAAAGCAGCCGTGCACTTTAATCACAGGACGCGAAAGCAGCTGACACTTTAGTCACAGACTGAGAATAGCAACCGATCTGATGTGCAATTCTTATCGCATCACATCTTTTGAATTATATTTACCAAGCTCTCCAGGCTATTTTTTAATATCCCAATTAAACCAAGTTCCATCCTCTTAAGTACTCCAAATATACGGTGATAAAATTATTCTTGAAAATGTCTACATCTCCCTCAATCCTTTCTTATCTATTAATGGCACAAAAATCCACAAAGTATTTTGCACATTTCAAATGTTCAAGAAACTGTTCTAAAATTGCTTTATAGGTACCTACTACATGTCTATCTCTTGCAGGTCCGTATATAGCGTCAAACAGAAAAGAATCCTATCTCGAGCAAAAATAACACCTTTCAACATGAGTATGCTCGAGTCATTTCTTTGACTCGATTATATTTCGCTTCAAGGAATAAAACATAAAAAGCACAAAAAAAAATACAATAAAAATGTTATAAGAAAGGATAAAGGATTGTGTTGATGTGTTCATGCTAAACAAATCATAAAAACAAATGAAATGGTTCTGCGTTTTCAGAAAAAACAAAAAAATAAAAAAAAGCGACAAAAAAGCAATCAATCGTGAGATTTTGATGAAACAAAGGCATAAGTAGAGACAGAAGTTTAAATAACTTTGAAGGCCGTGGCTCGTCTGTCAAAAACAAAAGGATTCTCATTCTATCTCGATTGAAGGCAAAGCAACCGTTTCGCCTTTTTCTTTCATGGAAAATTACTTTGCCAGAAGGAAGAAGTCCTTCTTTCTTCATCATCTTTTTTTTTAACATTAAAGGTGCTCGATAATTTCGAAACCTCCTTTCTCCCTTCTTCCCACAAACAAATGCCTACTCGGATACCTACTCATATTCATAATTTTTTGGAAAAAAATTAATTTCAATTTCCTTAATATCCCTCCTGACTCATCCCTTATCCTTTTCTTAACAACCGGAAGGACTATGTTATATTCCTTTAATCATACAACCCAACCATCATTCCTTCTTGCATTGGTGAACAGCAAAACAAGAAAAGTGAAAAACAGAACCACAACATTTCTGTCGAGTACCTTTTCTCCACTGGGTTTCGTCCTTTCAATGAGCAAAAAAGAGTTAAATGTATAGCCGACAACTTGGCTAAATGCATTCACTTGAGTTGCTGCTAAGAGATTAAGTTTAGCTCGACCAACGAACGACACGATATGTAGGTGAAAATTTCCAGGACCACAAGGATCTTCCCGTGCTGCGCCGCCACCACGCCGCGTCATCGCTGTCAATAAAGGCAGCAAAAGTCTATACAATTATATGAGGATAATGTGCAAGTGTTTATGATGGTGACTCCTGCTTCTAATTCAATTTTATAAGAGAGCACAAGTCGACAGGCTTTGGTCTGATTTCCTTGAGGACAGTTTTATGGGGATTTTGTTCTATTTTTTTTCTTTTTCTTTTTTTTTTTGTGTCCTTGTCCCTACCTACACTTTCTTTTTACTGCTTCACATTATTCTCAAGTGATGCCCATAAGGATGTCTATCTCCTTTACTAGGATATATACTTTACTTGCTGTATTGACTTTTTCAAAAAAAAAAAAGAAGAAGAAGAAAATTAAGGAAAAAAGGATGTGTGAAGCGACTTACCTACCGGCCGACCTTCTCACTCCTCAAAACGATATAAAGTTACCATATATGAAGCGTTATTGACACTTCTTGCAAGAAAGAGGATTTCTGTTGATGTTAGCACTTTAATGAGGGTAGGTTAAATAAGTTTGATCTATATTCTGGGTCAAGTGGCATAAGGAAGTTAAAAAAAAAAAATAGAGCTAATGTATGATATTTTATATACCCATCAAGACGTCTTGCGAGTTTTGCAGGAGTATAAGGGATACTTCTCGAGAAGCCTTGATTGAATTTTGAGGGTCTTTTTTTAGACAACACTTGTTCTTTAACGATGGAATTTCATTTATGAGTCATAAACTAAACACGTTAACTTGATTTTCAATTCAACGTTAGCAAAAAAAAAGGACAACAAACGAGATCCGAGGATTGATTGATTTGATTGATTGATTTGGAAGAATGTTTGGGTTCAGAGGGATACAAAAATTGGATACGTACAGAAAGCTTTTTCAAGTGAGTTAACATTGAACCATTTAGGACATATTTTCTGTGTCCTTTTCCTTATAAACAAGCACACAAACTAAGGTTTGACACCGACAACTATATCCTTGCCGAAATTTGTATAGAAAATTAGTTGCCTTTAATTGTTTACAATAATTTTTCTTATACCAAGATTTGGAGATAATTGTACATCCTTTGAAGTATCCGTATCATTGCTTAAACTCTCACACTTGCAGCTGCAACAAAATAGCAACAACTTTCCTAAGTTTGGCTACATTTCCCTCTTTTAGAATTCCATACACAAAATGCTAATGGAAAATGTTGTGGTCAGGTCAGAATCTGAAAGCTCAGAGTCCTCCATGTAATCTCTTGCTGTGGACACAAAATGCAATCGATGTAAATTCTTTAGAATATTTTCATCTAATTCCCAACAAAGTAAAATCCATCCGAAACCTTTTGCAAATCTTCTAACCTTCCCTTGTCGCTTGTCGAAAAAGTTTTCTTTTTGTGAATTAATTTGCATGTTCCATGAGTGTATTAGTGTCAATCCCGCATAAAGGTTGAGTCCTGTGACCCTTATGATCCTTTTGCAAAGGAAAAATATGATAAGAAAATTTGCAAAAATCCAAAGACACCCAAAACACAATATTGTGACAGATTTTATTTTTTTTAGAAATTCCCAAAATCCTGTCAAAATCAAAAACAAACAAAATAAGAACTTGAAGATTCCAGACATAATGGACAAGAGTGTGCTCATAGCTTAGGGTGAGTGTCAATATGTCAACAAAGTGTGAAACAGTGATTATGTCACGAGAAGTTCGACAAAGTTCAATGAAGCTGACACACACGCATTTTGAACATGAAATAGATACCTGGCACCAAATTGACCTGTCCCCCGCTTCAAGGAGTATCAAGGGAAATATCAGTGAAATGTTATGAAGTTCTTTTAATAAAGTTGTCATTCGGAAAAAGTTATTCAATTTGGAATTGAGGCAAGATGAAGGGTAGATTTAGAAAATCTTTGAAAAAACTTATTTTAATATTCTGCTGCGATTCGAAATATTTAGTAAAATATTAAATTATGCTGCCTTTAAGACTGATGCTCAAAGTTTTGGGTTAAATGAGGCGAGGTTTCTATGTCGTTTAACTACAGAAAACTCTGAAACTTTTAAGGGGAGTTGTTTCTTAAATCGAATTTAATTAATTTGAGATTTCAGCTTAAATCATAGGTCTTGTTTAGTTTAACAAAATACCACTTTTAGGGTTTGCACGTTGTGGACTGTAGGTGGGAAAATAATATTTTTTTTTTAAATAAGACCCGCGGAATCTATACTAATATTTCTTACCTGCACCTTAAAAAAAGTTCCTTTTGTGGCAACACTTTGACTATAAAATTAAGGAATTAAACTATCAGACAAGAAAAGAGGCCACCGCCGGTTAGTACAGTAGGCCTAGCATCTAGGCCCGAAGGATAATGAGAGAAGAGAGAGAATAAAGCATGCATTCGATTGTATACTTCAAAACACATCTTACTTACTTACTTATGGTGGCGCTACAGTCCAGGTCGGACCAGGCCTCACCTAGCAAACTTCTTCAGCTTGTTCGGTCCCTGGCTAGCTGTCTCCAGTTTCGCACGCCGAGTTGGTTCAGGTCCTCTACCACCTGTGTGCTCCATCGGAGTCGCGGTCTACCTCTTCTGCGACGCACGTCCTTCCGGGTTGGATTCGAAACTCTACAATCCGGAGCACTATTTTCCATTCGCTATACATGTCCTAACCATCGAAGTAGTTGGACCTTAACTTTTCTGGCTAGGTCAGTGTCGTTGTGCAGCAGGTAGTTCTTGGTTGAATCTTCGTCTCCATCCTTCATTAATGCAGATAGGAACAAAAATCACCAAAGCGTTTCCATCAGATGTTGTCATGGTTCATGTCTCTGCACCATACATGAGGATCGGGACGCTGAGGGTTTTGTAGAGTGTCACTTAAGTTGCTCAGGAGAGGACTTTACTACTCAATTGCCTTCTAAATCCAAAGAAGCAGCGACTGGCAAGAGTGATTCTTCGTTTGATTTCAGCGCTGGTGTTGTTGTCTGAGTTGATAGTGGATCCCAGGTAGACAAAGTCCTTAACTACCTCGAAGTTAAATCTGTCTATGTTGACGTTTGCTCCAAGACGTCGATGTTGGTAGTCCTTTCTTGTCGACAGCATTAACAACTTGGTCTTGCCCTCGTTAACCACAAGACTAATCTTCCTGGCCTCCGTCTCAATACTCACCGTCTCAAGACTCGCAAGCTCTCCACTGACATCACGCTGTGTTCTTCCAATTATGTCAATGTCGTCTGCGTATCCTAGTAGCTGGATGGATTTTTGAAAGATTTTGCCTCTGATGTTGACATTGGAGCTTTGCACAATCTTTTCAAAAATGATGTTGAAGAAATCGCATGACAACGCATCGCCTTGTCTAAAACCTTTTTTGACATCAAAAACGTCCGTTAGGTTTTTTTTTCGACCATGATGGAACTGCGTTAATTTTCCATTGTCATCTTACACAGCCAGATGAGTTTTTCTAGGATGCTAAGACTAGACATTGCTCTATATAGTTGGTCTCTATAGACGCTGTCATACGCGGCCTTGAAATTGATGAAAATTTGGTAGGTATTGAAGTTCCTGGGTCTTCTCCAAGATCTGCCGTAGGGTGAATATTTGTCGATGGTGGACTTTCCGGGTCTGAAGCCACACTGATAAGGACCTAACACGTTGTTGACGAAGGGCTTCAAACGTTCACACAGCACGGCAGGCAAGATCTTATAGGCGATGTTAAGGAGACTTATACCTCTGTAGTTGGTGTAGTTCAGGGGATCTTCTTTCTTGAGGATCGGACATACGATACTGAGGTTCCATTCGTCGTTCATGCTTTCCTCCGACCAAATTTCGCAGATGAGCTGGTGCATGCTCTTAACCAAATCATCTCCAGCAGCTTTTTGAACAGTTCGGTGGCTAGGTCATTTGCTCCAGTGGCTTTGTTCGACTTGAGTTTAGATATCGCTATTTTCACTTTGGCAATGTCGGGTATGTGGAATTGTTGGCCTTCTGCACCCAAATTGAATGGTTCTGTATTACTGATGGAGTTTTGGTCGTCATCGAATGCTACCATTACGTCGCGAAGTCGATTAGCCTTAATCCGTTATCGGAGGTGGTGTCGTGTAGGCTACGTCGTCCGATTATTCCACCAAAGATTTCTTCTCTACCCAGCTTAGAATTAAAATCTCCAGGGACGATTTTAGTGTCATAGCTAGGGCATTGCTCATAGGTCTTGTCGAGGAGCTCGTAGAACCCGTCTTTGGTGTCTTCATGATGTTGGTGAATTTAGCCTTGATACGGATTGTCGTTATGCGCTCATTCACTGAGTTGTAACTCAAGACCTTCCTCCTGCGTCGAGTCCCAACTACAAATCCACATCCAAATAGAAGCTGATTTTGTTCCCGGTAGCAGTCGCCGTAGTAAATATCGCAGTTGTTCATTTTACGTAGGCCCGGGCCATCCCGTCGCATTTCTTGGATGGCAGTTATATCTGCTTTATAGCAGTCAAGGGCTTCCGCTAGTTGTTCGGCTGCACGTGGCCTGTTAAGGGACCTAATATTCCACGTGCAAAACCGAAATTCGTTGTCCTTAAATCGTTTGCGTGGGTCGTCATCATAAATTCCGTCCGTGTCGGAGGCTTGTTGGTGGTTTGGAACTATAGTTTCTTTATGTAGTCGGGCAGTCACCCCGACGCACGAAACTCAACCTGGAATGCCAGATCTTTAGTTTAACTTTAAGACGTAGAGCCGGCCAAACCGCTCCTTATAAGCCGGGGCTGCGAATATGTCGTAGTTACCCTTTAAGGTGTTCACTAAGTAGTTCATCCTGACTGGAATTGTAGACGCCACCGTTGATTCCATCTTCGGAGTTCTTCCGCTGACGCCTGTTGAAAAGATGGCATGCCTTAGTGGACGCATACCTCCTCCCCCTCTCTCTCTTTGCTGTCACCAACAACTTCTCCCTGGGGTTGGAACCCAATCTTCGGTTGAAGGTACGGGGCACCCGATGTTCACCACGAGGAGGTGGAGAGTAGGAGTTGATAGACAGAGGTTTTAGTGGACGCTTGTGTCCACTTGAATGCACGAATCTGCCCTTCGAACATCTTCAGAACAAATCGGACGTCTTTTTATTCCTGTGATTTATTTCAGACATTTTTGTTGCTCAAAGTAAAATAATTTATAATATTCCTCACCTTTCATGGTCTGAATGCACAGGATAAGAAAACAGAACACAGAAAAAAGAAAATTAATACTTTTTCGTGATTTGTATGTTGTTTGTTTTCTTTTTTTTTGTGAGAAAAAATGCACAAGTATTTTTACCCCCTAATCTTCATCCCATACCCTTAATCCTGTTGTGTTAAGTCCTTAGGAAGTGTTGAATATTGAATAAAAACACCAATTTTATGCAACATCCACTAAAATGTAAATTCACTTGAGATTTACTGCACTTAATCGCATTTCCTCGATGTTGATGGTGGTCTTAAAATGGTCTTGTTCAACACCGGAAATAACTTTGTATATAGAAAGTTCCGAAAGGATGTTAGAATATTTATTTTATTGAAATTGTGTGTTGATGGGAACTTTAGGATGCAGCTTGACGAGGGAATGGATTTTCTAAATAATTGAATGCATATTGAATGTGCACATGATGTTAAACTTCATTTTGACGGTTTTTGTGGAACACCATTAAGGGGTTTATAGTCTTATAGAGGATGCAGCATTTTGAAACCATATTTTTGAAAGCTGATGAATAATTTTGAGGATCCTATGTGCTCCGGATGTGTTTGAAATTTCTTTTTGACTTAAATCCTCTGGGTTCACGTAATTTTCCTTAAGAATCTTCTCTATTCATAAAACATACATACATCGGAGTTATTGTGGGTTTTAAAAACAAAAGTTCTAGAAGCAATTCAAGCTGACAGATAATTCAAGTCTACGAATTTTTATTAAGTCAACTTTTATAACACTCATAAGCTGCCAGCATAAAGTACATATCAGAACATTGAGTCAATAAAATTCCTTCAGTCTTCATTTAATTACTTCCGTAACTCTATGCTATTCGAGCAATTAACTTTTTACGAGAAAACTGTCACGAAAGAGAAGTTCATAGGATCAGGTCTTCGGCCCCATCTCCGCATTCCATTTGAATGCTCTTAAAGCCTCCAAATATTTCATCAAATTCCAGACATCTTTAATTTCAAAACCTTAATTTCATTTGAAATATTTGTAGCTGGCAAAATAAATCCAACAAACAGGATGTTTATAGGTTTTTACTTCCTAAATATGCGCGACTAAAAGCAGCAATAAATTTAACCTCTGGCAATAACACATCACCTTTAAACTTCAAATGCCCAGCTGAAAGTGAAAAAAGACAACCTACGGAGGAAAAATGAAATAAAATTTCACTCAAAATTCACTGAGGAATGAAATAAAATTTGATCTTCATAACCAAATGTGGTTTTCGTTCTCTAGTACTCAAAATAAACTCCAGGCACAGTGCGGACCACTTGAAAAGGCCTGTTTTCTGATGTCACAAGTAATTTTGCATGTGGGTGTCATTTTGAGGGTGTCAACAGGAGTTTTATTATGTTCACTTTTTTTGTTTAAAAAAAGGAAGACTCTTCTCTTTTGATTCAAAATATACTTTTGAGGACCTACTCCTGTGCTGCAGACTTTAATACAATGTTCATCGCAATGATAACTTCACTTCGCTTCTGAATTTTTAAGACCGACAGTCTCCTTCAGTGGCATAGTATTTGTCTGTCTCTGCAACTTCACCACGACCACATTTTGCGGCAACTTGAGAGTTCTAGGAATTCCCTTTTATGCGATTATTATGTTAAGGTCTACATTATTACTCTGTCCTCTCTCTGTGGTTAACTCAATAAATTTTAAGCGCATTACAAATCCTAGGGATTTCCCTAGACACCCACTCGTTATGGCGAACTTTGCTTATGCTTTGAAAACAGAGTAGGCCCGAGCTGGCTGAGCAACAACAAAGCGCGATATTCCCAAACATAGACAAAATATAATAAAGAAAAAATGCTTGAAAATTAACAAAACAATAAATACATTTTGTGTGACATTGCCCCAAAGACTTTTATGCATATAAACCCGCAAGCTGCCTCCTGACAGTTCATAGGTCGACACTCATACTACTAGGCATTAACAATAAGTTGGTTACTGTACTCGGTGTGTTCATTCCGCACTGGGTGGTATTAAATTATTTCACACATAAAACTTTCAGTGTACACGTCCACATGTCTACAGTATACCGTGTTGTGAATCAGAGCAGGATGAGCTTATGGAAACACAAGTACACCACTACTCGACAAGGACGACGACGACATTACGACGACGAGGATAGAAGATCCGAGAGAGAGAGAGAGCACACTGTCAGCATCAGCTCAGGCTCAACGAGCATCATCCTTGAACTCTGAACAAGTGCAGAGGTGCTAAGCTGTTAAGGAAATAGAAATTTGTGTAATTCCCGAGGCTAAAAATCTTCAAAACGCCCATTCGAAAATATGCGGTACGGGGTTAAGGGAATTTGCGAGTTTAAAAAGACAGACGTGTGTGGCAAAAATTCAGATGGTTATTATTATTATTTAAGGTTGTTTTTAAGCTCGAGACCACCTGTTAACAGTCTTTGCGAAGGTTTAGGAGTTTGGTATTAATACTGTTGGCAATACCCTGAACTTGGTTATTTGACTTTTTTTTAAATTCTCTCAAAATCCTTTTCTATCACAGATTTAGGTTACCTAGACAATGAAACACATCAACCCCTGGCCCATCAGAATCAGAATGAAACGTCTGGAAAATTGTGTAGAACACAAACTTAACTTCCACTTCCATACACGTTCATGCATTTCCAGCCACATAATCGTTCGTCACGTTTTTCAGATAGACAAGTAGTTATCCAAGCTCGTGTTGTGTCAAGCACCAGAGCAACCTCCTCTGTTTGGCTTGCTCAGTAAAGTAGATCACAAAGTTGCTGGTGTATTTTCGTTCGGTCAATTTCAAGTGAACAAGTCTTATCCATTCCGCACTTTGATCTTGTAATTTCAAGTGCGAAGCAATTATTGCAGCGTAATCAAGAGAAGCACCACCTATTTCATCCATTCTCAAGAGCTGGCAGCACATTGTCGTGGTAGGGTACAGTGGTTCAGACCTCGAATGTTTTCTTAAATCTTTATTTTCCTGCTTTAGTTTTCTTTTTGACAGTTTTTCTGATACGATTTCCGTCTATTTCCAAATGACTGTAGTCTGTAGTCGTTGCCACTGTCGTCAGCGTCACATCATTCTTGTTTCGTCATCCTTGTTCTAGATTGTCGTTAGATGCAACTGCTGTGTATCTTCTCATAAAGTACCATCGTCTGCAGAAATTATTGTTGTCACTCTGCCAGCTATATAACCGAAAGATAGAGATATTTCTAGTTAGTCGCCTTTTCTCAAATGCATGAGTAGAGTATAAAAATGAGGACATGGTCAATTAACTCATGTTTAAAGCCAAGGTTCATTGCTGTTGTTGCTATTTTAGCCTTACCTCCTTCGTCTGCCAGAAGCTTGAGAATCCACTCATAAGCTGTTGCTGGTTGCACACTGTTAGATATAACTGAGCTGTCAAATTCATTCGAAGGAAAGAACGTTTTGTATACACGTGATGTTCGCAACGGTTGTAAAACTTTGACATTTGGATTATCATCGTTCACTTGTTTGCTTCGAATACAAAATGAAAAACAATAATGTAGTCAAGAAGAGCTACCTGTACTTGAAACTGTTTTCATGCATAGGTTATGTACACACATTATATGTGCACTGAAAGAATTAGTGGCAAGCAAACACGCCAGAGCAATCTTATAAGTTCAATCAGACAAGTTCTGAGATACGCTTATGAAAATAAATATGTATATTACGACGAAGCCACGTGCTTTTTCTTGAATATTATATTTTCCCGTACGGAATTGAACTTTATTAATTCAATTCACACTCACTCCCTTCGGAAAATATTATAAGATGATTAGTACAATCCGATGTTCGAAGGGTAAACACGTGCATTCAAGAAGACACAAGCGTCCACATCAACCTCTGTCTATCAACTCCTACATCACCTACCCGCGGTGAACATCGAGTGCCTAGTACCTCAACCGAAGATTGGGTTTTAACCCCAGTGGGAAGTTGTTGGTGGCAGCAAAGAAAGAGAGAGAGGGGGAGGAGGTATGCGTCTACTAAGGCATGCCTTCTTTTCAATAGGCGGCACAGTGGAAGCACTCCCAAGATGGAATCAACGGTGGTGTCTACAGTTTCAGTCAGGATGAACTACTTAGTGAACACCTTATAGGGCTATTACTACATATTCGCAGCCCACGCCTTTAAGGAGCGATTTAGCCGGCTCTTTGTCGGCCACATAAAGAAACTATAGTTCCGAACCACCATTAAGCCTCGGATACGGAATTAATGATGACGACCCACGCAAACGATTTAAGGACATCGAATTTCGGTTTTGCACTTGGAATGTTAGGTCCCTTAACAGACCATGTGCAGCCGAACAAATAGCGGAAGCCCTTGATTCCTATAAAGCAGATATAACTGCCATCCAAGAAATGCGATGGGATGGTCTGGGTCTAAGTAAAATGTAAAACTGTGATATATACTGGGGCGACTGCCACCGAGAACAAAATCAGCGTTTATTTGGATGTGGATTTCTAGTTGAGACTCGAGTCAGGAGGAAGGTCTTGAGTTTCAACTCAGTGAATGAGCGCATCACGACAATCCGGATCAGCTTCATCTGCTACCTTGTTGTAGCCAAGGTACGAATGCGGATATCCCGATCAAGGCCAACATGTAAAAATACTATGGGGAAATTCGACGTCAAATGGCTACAATCGCAAGAGATTGTTAGATCTTTTTCCTATCGTGTCTCCAAAAACCTCCTCAGAAGTCCTTTGCTGCTAGCACTCAATGTAGAGAACCAGTGGCAATACTGCAAAACAGCCATCAGAGATGCCGCCTCTAAAGCGCTAGGGTTTACATGGCCACCACAGCGAAAACCCTGTTTTGACGATGAATGCCGGCGAGCATATGCAGCTAAATAAGAGGCATACAAAGCGGCGCTGCAAAGAAGGACACGAGCAGCTCGTGAGCTCTACGAGCAGAAAAGGAGAGAGGAGAATAAGCTTCTCAGAAAGAAAAAAGGAAGCATGAGCAGCACGCGATCGAGGAGAAAGAGTGATGTCACAACAGGAATGAGGTTCGAAACTTTTACAAAAAGGTGAAACAAACCTCCAGCGCTTATGCACCCCGAACCGAAGGCTGTAGAGACCATTATGGGAACATCGTAGCGGAACCACAGTTAGTGCCTATAGTGAGGTGCCGTGCAATAACGCCGAGCGAAATAACGCCGAATTTTGAAATTCGGCCTTATTTCACTTTGCTAAAGTGAAATAACGCCGAATTTTAGCGTTCGGCCTTATTTCACTTTGGCAATGTGAAATAACGCCGAATGTCAATTGAGAAATAGGGCCGAATGATAGAAAACAAAGAAGCCGGTTCAATTTAACTTTTGCAAGGAGCAATTGTAGTGTCCCGTGGAGTGATATCCGTGATTGACACCAAGGCGATGCTACAAGGGTATTACCAGAGATGTCGGAAGCCAAGCCCCACGTATTCGCGACCTCCAAACAAAGTGGAAAAACATTTTCAA